>BDMV01000012.1:22909932-23517166 GCA_008326285.1 Oryza officinalis | reverse complement strand
AGAAGGTACAAACATGCCTTCTCGAGTTGCAGCGGCGTTCACTACATCCTGATCCGGGCCTTCTTCAACTGCGACATCAGGTGCCTCTTGCTCTCCATGCTTACTCCAACATGTATATTTTTCCATGAAACCTCTCCTTATCAAATGAGAATGCACATCTGAACTATCATGGAACATCTGTTCATTCTTACAGTCGTTACATGGACACAATATGTGCATGGCCATCCTGCTTTTTCTGTCATTGTCCGCAAATGTGACGAATTCAGTGACCCCCTCCCTATACTCTTTAGACGAACGATGAACATGGTACATCCAACTACGATTCATCTGCAATCAACGACATAGGAAAAAAACTATATGATGATCAATTGGGAATGAAGGGAGAATAATGTATTTTTTACCTTTAATTTCAGCACAAATTCGCCCCCCTTACCCTCCCAACCGAATTGTGAGCAGTGCACTGGTCGGGATGGAAAGCAGTTGGCAGTTAGATGGTATTTATAGAGATCCAACTCACCTCAAACGGGTTAAATAAATATAGCCCGTCAAAGATGTCGGCCAATTACCTTTGACGGGTTTTAACTCTCTGGCCGTCACAGGTGAGGTGATACCTGTGACGGCCAGGTAGTTAGAAGCCGTCACTGGTATTTCAGTGACGGCTTACCGTTCCAAGCCGTCACAGGTGAGGTCATACCTGTGACGGGCCGCAGCCGGATGTCTCACCGATGACGGCAAACATAAGGACCCGTCAAAGGTGACGGTCATCTGTGACCAATCCGTAGGCCCGTCATTGGTATGCCGTCACAGATGTAGGGTTCTGGTGTAGTGAGTGTGTCTTTCGCCTGCCAGTGAGGAGTCATTTTCCATTGTTTTTTACAGGCTATAGATGGATATGCTGCCCAACGGATGATTGTTGGATGCCGTGCTATGGTTTCAGTTTGGCCAAGGCGATTGATTGCGGCCCATATGCATGTTTGGAAAGAATCAGATAAACAGCAAAGCCGGTTCATCCATATGGATTGCTTGCTGCTTACCCATAGCTATACATGTTGTTACTCGAAGTTTCCAGTTGGGGTTGGGAGGTATCGGAAATATATCCAACTCGATATGTGTGCTGATCATTATTGTTTGGATATTCTTTCCGTAAATTATCACCGTTTCTAGTCATGAGGATATCTGTACCGGTGTTAAGCAACCCCGTTAAGTCTGTTCATATAGCCAAGAGCACGCGACACGTACTACAGGTATTCTCCTAGTACGGTCGTGAAGCTAGTCCTATGACCGGTTTTGAGCTATCTATTATATCATCAAATTAAGCGGAGACTACATTAGTAGTTAGATTAGAAAACTAAAGAAAACAAAAGATTAATTGATGGCCTAGATATGTTTGCTGAATTATGGGTGCGGTCTCTGTGATCTTAGGATGATCGTTGGATGTACATGCATGTACATGTTCTGGGAATCTCTGGTTGTCGTATATACTACTGAGCAGGAGGATTATGGTTCAGTACTGTGTGGATCCTGACAGTGCTAATGCCTCACATGTTGGTATGCTGCATGCCCGCGCCGTATGTGTCTTCGTTGTCCGCGTCCTCCGTCCAAACGAGTCGGATACTCGGATTACATTCGAGGCGTGCATGTGTGATATAGTGTCTATGTATTTAGCGAAAATTCTGAAATCTACAGCTTCTCTTAAAATAAAAAACTCTCATAAACAATTAAACTTTTTATCCCAACAAGAATAATGACCCGCACACTTGTGCAGGCATCCTTAGAACATGAACTTATAATATATGTTTAGGAAGTGGGTGTAACAAACTTAGGGAAAATTAAAAGTTGAATGTTTTCCTTTTTCTAAAAAAAGAGAATGTTTAGTGGTTCTCGTTCTTCTTAAAAAAATCTGAAAACACACTCATCGATTTTAAGCAAAAAGATAGATTTGTTTTCTTAAGGAAAAAAAACATTTCAACTTCATACCTATATACACAT
Source organism: Oryza officinalis (assembly GCA_008326285.1). Lineage (NCBI taxonomy): Eukaryota > Viridiplantae > Streptophyta > Magnoliopsida > Poales > Poaceae > Oryza > Oryza officinalis. Next base: position 23,515,177 of record BDMV01000012.1, on the reverse strand, counting down.
TTCATCAATAATGGATTATTGCCAAACACATTCATACTCTATATTGATGTGTTCTACTTATACCACTAAGTGCCTCTAATTGGTTATCATCCCTAGAGTTTACAAAATGAAACCGTCCTTGAAAACCTTTGCTGAAAACAATTGACTATCAGTAAACCTCCTGGGGTTTTGTGAATTTTACTCTTTTAATAATGTTCTAAGGACTTCCGAAGTATAAGCAAACAAATTATCCAAGCAAACAATTGGATTTAATTTATTTTTTTCAAATATTAGTTTGTTTACGTTATAATGTATTTAATACAAAAAAGATAGTAAGAAAATAAATTTAATTAGTATCCAAGTGAATTCTAATTATCAAGAGCATATTTTTCTCATGCAGTTTTAATTAGTTAGTTTAGTATTATCAGCATCTCCCGATTTAGGCAAAATAAAAATATAGATGTTATTAAACATAAATACCATATCCTCCTTCTCAATGATAGCTTATAATTGAATTGAAGCTTGTTCCAAACCAAGCCACCACCACATTACTTTACTTGTAGCCGCCTGTGAGCTACGTGCCTTCATCTGTACACTCTACTCGACGTCCGATGGTACCTTTTACTCACCTATTGTGTATTGATCATTGGCCATGTAGTTTCATCCTTTGTTTGTTTTATTCATAGGCTGTGTTCTTTCCTTATCTTTTTCAACTCACCTTTCTCCATTTTCACGTACACGTTTTTCAAATTTCTAAATAGTGTGTGTTTTGCAAAAAAATTTATATACGAAAGTTACTTTAAAAAATTATATTAATTTATTTTAAAAAAAATTAGTTAATACTTAATTAATCATACGTTAATGAATTTCTCAGTTTTACGTGCACGAAAGATTAGTTGTGAACCTCACAGAAGGAAAGCAGCCTTAATGGCACATAGAAGCCTCGCTAGCAATTACAACTTGCTCGTGGATATATGTCCGTTAGTGGGATTAACATATATGACAATGGATTGGACATCTGATTGATGCCTAGGTTATTCCGATATGGTGATAGTAAATTGTATATTTTATATATTCATAATTAGATTGTTTCATCTCATTTAATTTTCCAATGCATTGCATATAATAATTCAGAATATTGCTATTCACGGTTAGTATTTTTATTTTCACGTGTGTCGAACTAATTTAACTCTGTATGTTCTTTATGCTGGCATATAATGATATATTATGAGTTTTTCACCTAATTGGTCATCAATAATTTGATAACATGAAGAGGATGAATGTATGGCTGACACTATTTTTCTAATCGACAATAAAACATAGTCAATATGGATCTTAAATTATTGATTTAATTATCAAGAATATGAATAATTGAACTGCTCATAAACCCAACATAAGTATTTTCTTAAAACGCCAATATATATGAGTACATGCATGTGTCTGTGTATGCATGTAGCCGTGCATGAAAAAGGACACTGATAGCTATAACCATGAACGTCTATATGTAGAGGGAGATATAAATTAAGTGTTGGTAATTTATTATGCTTTATATCTTAACTACTACAGAGAAAAAAGAGGAATGGTGCATGTACGTGAGTGCGCCGGAAGGGGAGAGGAGAGGCGAGGGCGCCATGTGGGGACGTAAGGGAGAGGATTAGGGAATAAGTTTTTATAATATTGATCTAATGACTCAAAATAACGGGTCCATCGGTTTAAAAAAACCAATGGTGGAATGTTTTGCTTTTTTCTCAGAATTTTCACTATTTTCTCTAATTTATTAGAGTGACACGTGATAGCTTGAGAGCATTTTTAAAAAAATTTAATGAACTTTTAGTATATAATAGGTTTCAAGAAATTATAAAATCAATATTTTTTAGATTTTCGTAAACCGACTACCAACCAGCAACTTCTTATAATTTTAAACTCTTCCAAACATGCCCATATTAACGGTTTCTGGCCCAAACACCGAGTGGACGAGTAGTCATTTCATCATTTGATTTATTATGCACCTTAATTTAATTTCCTCAACAAAAACTCGGAGTAATCATGTTACAATGAGCTTGGCAGCGTATGCGTGTTATATTTAGGAGTGGCTAGTTAAATAAGGAAATAAAAGTGTGGATCCTATTTGTAAATGCGGAGAGATAAGTATGATAAATATAATTTCTCAATAAATCAAGCTATAGTTTCTGTAATAAAGAACTGAAGAGTACATAGGCTGAATAATGCATGTGAGGACGTTTGTACATGTGTCAAGCACTAGTGCACTAGCTCTGCAATGTCTGGTCCTGGCCAGCCTGCAAACTACCCTGCTGCAAGCTTATAAATCACATTACACATGTCGGAATACATAGAGGGGTTAATGGTGGATGCTGGGGGTTCAAATAAACGGCAAAGCTGAACAATGGGCACACACTGCGCATGCATAAGTTGGCACTAACATACAAACCAAGTAATGACCATCTAGCTAGTTAGGCTTTCGAGGCATCAGGAACCGGTCATGTGTCAATGCTAGAAAACTCATTTTTGGTGTCGTAGGGATTAAATTTTTGCAGACGAATATGGTCTTCGGAGTCAAAATCCCACCGGCGAAGACGATACCCGGGGTGGAGAGGGCTGTCCACCTGCGAAGATCGATCTTTGCAGGCGGGCCATATAAGCGGCGCCTGCGAAGATCTATCTTCGCAGGCGGCAGGCGACGTGCGCCTACGAAGATCGATCTTCGCAGGCGCCGCTTATATGGCCCGTCTGCAAAGATGCCCCTATATAGTCTTCTTCCTCCCCGAGCCCTGTTCATTCTCCCCGAAGTTTCTCTCTTCTAAAATGACTTAAATATAGGGGGAGGTTTTGAATTTCAAATCTTCGGGGGATTTTTCTACGGTACTTAGATCTACTCGTTTCCACACTAGGTATGCAATTTTTTAATCTTTTAGACCTCAATTTGTGATGGATTTATGCATGCAAAATTGTGAAGGAAAAGCTCCATGTTTTTTAATTTACTTTCTTTTGATATGTTGATGTTAGATGTATGTGTAATACTTGATGCCTCTTGTTGTAGTGGTTTAATGTGGTAACATAAATTCTCATTTTTTTATTTTGCTATCACATCCACCTCCTAGTTCTAGATCTAGATCTAGATCTTGTCATATATATTTGAGAGAGAATAAAATTTTTAATGTCTATTTATTTGGTGCAATCAAAAAATAATTATATTAGTTTGTAATATGTCGATGATAAGATTTTGTTAGATTTTCCTAATATACTAATTTGGCATGTCTGTGTAAAAAAATGAAATAAACTTTTTTTTATTAATTTACAATTAACCTTCAGTTAGTTTTAAATAGCGATATGTTTTTTCAATAAACCCTGCAAATTTGGTATTAATATTGCAAATATTTTATGTTAATTTCTTTTAGAGATATGAAAAGTCGGGAATGGATGTATCATTGGCCGAGGTTTTTGTCTCCATATAGAGATGAAGTGTCTAAATTTATTGGTATTGCGAAGGCACATGCTGAGAAGAACAATATGAGAAAGATAATTTATCCATGTGCTGACTGTAAGAATGAAATAGTCTGGGAAGATGCTTATAAAGTGAAGGAGCACTTAGTAACTCGTGGATTTATGGACAAGTACGAAATATGGACACGTCATGGCGAAGAACAAGTGGACGGGCCTGAAAATGTAGTTCCGGCACAAGTTGAAGACATGGTGCACGACGATGGTTCTGTTGAGGACAAAATCGATCTAGAGGAAATGTTACGTCATGCAGAACCCGAGGTGTTGATGGGGTCGGCTAGAGGTTTAAATAACTTTGAAGCTTTACAGAAGGCAGCTAAGGAAGTTCTGTACGACGAGTCCAAGGGCTGTGACAGTGAGTTCACAACACTACGGTCAGTTCTTGAACTTATGAGGTTAAAGACCAGACATGGATGGTCTGATACCAGTTTCGACAGTCTTTTAGAACTTCTGCAGAAAATGCTCTCGAGGCCTAACTCAGTACCATCCAGCACATATCAAGCGAAGAAACTCATATGCCCCCTTTCACTTAGTGTGGAAAAGATTCATGCGTGCGTTAATCACTGCATACTGTTCAGGAAAGAGTACGCTTCTTTAGATGAATGTCCAACATGCGGTGCTAGCCAGTACAAATCAAATAGCAATACTGGCCTAGAACCGTCTGACAGAACTGAGGGAACTCAGAGAAAAATCCCGCAGCTTGTGATGTGGTACCTTCTTGTCAAAGACCGCATTAAACGGATATACTCAAATCCGCGCGATGCGGAACTAATGCGTTGGCATGAAGAAGGGCGCAAGAAGGATCGGATGATTCGACACCCGGCAGATGCTCGTCAGGGGATAAACTTTGATGCTCAGTATAGAGAGTTTGCTAAAGACCCATGGAACATTAGGTTTGCCCTGAGTACTGATGGAGTTAATCCTTTTGGAGACATGAGCAGCTCACATAGTAATTGGCCAGTGCTTCTGAATATGTATAATCTTCTTACCTGGCTTTGTCAAAAGCGAAAATACGTACTACTCTGTATCCTCATACAGGGACCCCGTTAGCCTGGTATTGATATTGACGTATTTCTGGAACCATTGTTGAAAGATATGGCAGATTTATGGAAAGAGGGATTGAAAGTGTAGGACGAGTACTTAAGAGAATACTTCACAGTTTAAGCTATCATCTTCGTGACCATTAATGATTATCCAACAATGTTTTCAGTTTCAGGTCAAATTAAAGGTAAAACAAGATGTGTGATATGCTTGAATGGAACGTACTATAGGTATCTCCCGGGTTCCAACAAGCTTGTGTACATGCGGCACCGGCGGTTCCTACGCACAAATCACAGGTACCGCAAGATGAAGGCGGAGTTCGATGGCACTGAAGAGACTGATCCTGCACCAAAACCTACATCGGGGGAAAAAGTGTGTGCAATGACAGAGAAAATTTGTTTGCGAATTTGGAAAAGTGACTAAAAAACCATCAAAGGGGAAAAAGCGCAAGAAACCCGAGAATACTAAGAAACCAGAGGATAGTAAGAAGCACGATGATAGTACGAAGCCAGATGATAAACTCCCTCCCCCATTCAAGAAGTATTCCATATTCTTTAAGTACCTCCTGTACTAGAAAGATCTGGAGGATCGGCATGCCATAGACATCATGCATGTAGAGAATAATGTGTTTGACAACATAGTTGGAACATTGTTGGACATGCCGAAGAAAAGTAAAGATGGTCTGCAATCACGGATGGACCTAGTCGAGATGGGAATCAGGGAAGAGTTACTCCCTCAAGAAGGAGAGAAGAAAGACAAAGTATATCTTCCACCAGCCTGTTTCACACTGACAGCCGAGGAGAAGAAGTCATTTTGCAAATCACTCCACGATGTTAGAGTGCCCATAGGTTTCTCATCAAATATCAGTCGACTAGTTTCCATGAAAGATTTGTCGGTATCTAGTTATAATTCACACGACTGTCATGTCTTGCTCACCGTGTTTCTTGCAATTGCAATAAGGGCCATAAAACCAGAGCATTTAAAGGTTGCTATCGCAAGGTTGTGCTACTTTTTCAACGCAGTGTCACAGAAGGTCATTAGTCTCGAAGAGTTAGGAAATCTCCGTACATTCGCACATGAGACATAGTGCCAACTTGAGATGTGTTTCCCTCCATCATTTTTTGATATGATGGAGCACCTCATTGTTCACATAGTGTCGCAGATGGTTGCGCTTGGCCCATTGTACCTCCATCAAATGTGGTCATACGAGTGTTACATGGCAGTTTTGAAGGGTTACGTCCGAAATCGTGCACATCTAGAGGGATCAATGGTTGAGGGTTATAGTACTGAAGAGGTTGTCGAGTGCTGTATCGATTACGTCAAAGATGGATATGCAATTGGAGTACCTGTGCCCCGACACGACAGTAGATTGAGTGGCAGGGGAACCATAGGAAAGAAGAGATTCGTCACCCATGATCACAAATCATTTCAAGAAGCTCACTTCAGCGTGCTTCATCAGTTTGCTATCGTTGAGCCTTACATCGATCAACATATCGAACTACTACGAGCTAACAATAAGGGTCGCACCACCGAGTGGATAATGAAAGAACACAAGCGTCTCTTCATAGATTGGTTGCGAGACCTACGAGACCTAGACTTTCCTGAGGGACAAACTACCGATGAAATAACTATGAAGCAGTTGGCTTGTGGTCCATCAACTACAGTAAATTCTTGGTAGGGATATGACATTAATGGATACTCGTTTAGTACAAGAGCCCGAGATAGTCAGACCTGTACGCAAAACAGCGGTGTCCGTGTGGAGGCAATTGATGAAGCAGGGGAAAAACAATCATACTTCGGGTTTATTGAAGAAATATGGGAAATCGACTATGGGCACACAATGCAATTCCCCATATTTAAGTGCCAGTGGGTAAAATACCCGAACTGGGTCATTGTTGATAAGTTTGGTCTTACTGTTGTTGACCTTGCGAGTGTGGGTCACAAGGATGACCCTTGGGTACTCGCCAATCGCGTGCCACAAGTGTTTTATGTGAAAGACCCTTCAAATTGGAAGAAAGATATAGTGCTACCAGGAAAACAAAAGATATTGGAAGTGGATGGGGTTGAAGATGTCAAAGATTACAATCAATACGATAGTATGCCACTTTATAATCAATTTGTACAAAAGATTAAGAATGTTGAGACATCTACTCAGAAGACCGTGAAGCCTTACATGCGCATGGATAGTGTGGGCAAAAATGTTAAAGGATAATGATTGTTGAGTGGCATGTAAGCATCTAAGAAGTTATTAGTTATGTAATGGTGGTATGTAAGGGTATATGTGTGCTCATATTGCAAATTGATGAACAATTGTACTCAACATTTGGCATATTAGTTTGTACTAATTTTTATGTGCAATTACCATTTGTAGGGTAAAATTTACAGTTTTTTATATTTTAAAAGTTTTTTTAAAAGAGGTTTCAAAATTTAGTAGCAATTTTTTATGTGCACTTACCATTGTTTGAAAATTTTTTACATTTGAAAAGTAATAATATTAAGGTTTGTTTATTTGTATGTACAATTACCATTTTTATTACAACTACTGTAGACATTTACAAATTACAAAAATAAATTAAAAAATAGTTTGAAATAAATATATTCACCTCTGTAACAATCTTCGCAGGCGGACGGACCGCTTGCGAAGACTGTTATGCCGAGTAGGGTTTACATCTTCGCAGGCGGACCGTCCGCCTGTGAAGATAGTAAAAACTATCTTCGCAAGCGGGCGGTCCGCCTGCGAAGACAATGTTCGTAGGCGGACGAACCGCTTGCGAAGATAGCTTCCCTATATAAAGGCCCGCCCGCGGCGCCAAAACTTCTAAGTCCAGGCGGGAGCCCTAGAAATTTTGGCGCCGTTAGGCTGCCAAATTTTTTCGCCGCCGCACGCCTCCGCCGTCCTCCGCCGCCGCCCGCCTGCGACCATCGCCCTCCAACCGTCGTCCTCCGTCGTCGCCGACCGTCGTCCTCCGCTCCACCGCCGCCGGCCTCATCGCCGTCGCCGGTCGCTCCACCGCCGAGCTCCACCGACCGCCTCCGCCGCTCCACTGCTTCGCCGCCGCCGCCGCGCGCGCGCTAGCTCCAACTTAACGCCGCCCGCGCTGCACCTCCACTGGCCCCTCCACCACCGCCGACCGTCGTGCCGCCGCCAGCTCCACCGCGCCGTCGGCCCCTCCACAGCCGCCGCCGCCACCTCTCTCTCTCGCTCGCAGTCGCGGTCTCACGGCCGAACGGCTTCATTGACCGGTCATCGTCCACGAGCGAAGACGTCCTCGGCCGAACGACGTCTTTGGCCGGTCGTTGTCCACGGCCGAACCTCGTCGTCGGCCGTTCGTCGTTCACGGCCGAACCTCGTCGTCGACCGTTCGTCGTTCACAGCCATGTGTGCATGTGGGTGAAGAGTTTTTATATGTGTGTGCATGTGGCTGTGAGGGGGTTTATATGTGTGTGCATGTGGGTGTGAATGGGGTGGGTGATATGTGAATGAGGGGTGGGTGATATGTGAATGAGGGGTTATATGTTGATTGTGAATGTAAATTTGGGAATTTCGTTGATATGTGAATGAAATTGGGAGGGTATGTTCAATTTTGCGGGATATGTGAATTTGTCAAAAAAAATTTAATAACATTTGGGAGGGTATGTTCAATTTTTTTTTTATAACATGTCGAGGATATGGTCACCTTATTAATTTTTTAGCAAATTAGTTTGTACTAATTTAGCAAATTAGTTTGTACTAATTTATAACATTTTACAATTATGTACACAAGTTTTTATTATAACCTTTTGCAATTTTGTACACAAGTTTTTAATACACAGTTTCGCAGAGTGTTTATATACAGTTTATTTTTTATGTTAGAAGTTTGAAACGATGGCCGATAATACTAAAGGGACCGAAGAGAAGGGTTTAGGGGAGGAAGAGCCGTCCCTTCCTATTGTGGTTGTTCCAGAACCAACGGTCCCATCGGAAGATAGTTCCAACAGCGACGTAGCTGACGATGAGTACTCGTCGCCAAGCGATCCATGCCCAAGCCCGAAGAGAAGGAGAAAGGGCGACGGTGAAGAAGGCGACAAGGACTACATTCCCCCTAAAGAAGGGGTAAGTAAACTTAATATGTAAACTGTTAACCGTGATAACTATTAGCCCGAGCTAATTCGAAATTTTGATATATACCTTCTCGTAGCAAACGGCGCCACGGCGATCAAAACGGGAGCCGAAGAAAAAAGATCCTTCGAAAGACGACGAGATCCCAGCTAACACAACCGGCTCAGAGAAAAGCGAACGATCAGCAAAGGCGAAGAAAAGGAGAGGCGAGAGAAGCGTGAATAGAAAGGATGAGGGGTTCCATGTTATTACCACTGTTTCGCCAAAAGGACAGCCGCTTGCCCCTAAGACGGCACGTGCGAAATTCAGTTCACAGTGCGGCATAATAGTAAGGGAAAAGATCCCCATCACTGTGAAGGACTGGGATCATGTATCGAATAGGGATAAGGAAGTCCTATGGAAAGAGTTGAAGAAAATCTTCCAGTTCCCGGATGGATTAGATGCAGCAGTGAGGAATTGTGAAGAAAATCTTCCAGTTCCCGGATGGATTAGAGGCAGCAGTGAGGAATTGTGCACTGCAAACAATGGCCAAGTCTTGGCGTGGTTGGAAAGCCACCTTGAACAAGAAATTTGTGAAGACAGGTACTCCTGAGCATGGGGGTAGGGTTCGAGGTGTGTCGTCCAAGATGAGTTGGAAGGAAGGGTTCAAACATGACCCCCACAAGAAGCGTGAAGCGTACAAGGATAAACTTAGAGACGAAGGGGCTGCGGATTTTGAAAGGCAAATGATGGACTTCTGCGTCAAGCACATGCTTTTGCCTCCCCCCGAAACCAAAGAACCTGAGCCAGATTACCCCTTCGATGACCTCAAGGAGAATACACTCTGCAGATTGCACGTTCCCATTGGACGCTCCGAGAAAACTCTTGAGGCCGCTACAGCCATTGCTATCCCTGGGAGAACATATAATGAAGAGTTCATACCTGATGCGTATGCCAAAGTGCAGCTGCAAGTGGTCGACGAAGGGTTTGAGTCCTACGACATAGACTTCCCTACTGTAGATGGTGTATTCGTACTTGGGGAAGCGGTCGATCTTGTAATTCTCTGGCACAAGAATGACATATCCTTTGGACTGGGCACCGACGCCACGCGAAAACCTGTGGTGCCAAAACCGGGATTGGGAAAACCTCCGAGTACTCCTAAGAGGAAGGTGACTGACTCGACGGAGGAACCCGAGATGCATAAGGAAAATCCAGTGCCGGAAGTGCCACCGAAAATTGAAGTGCCGAAGGTGCCCATGGAGATTACAGTGGCAGAACCAGAGGTGCATATAGTGGCATCAGTCGGGAGAGATATAGAAGAAGTCCCAGGATTGGAATGGGACGGTGCAGAGCCAGAAATATTTGAAGACCCTTCTCCTGCGAAAGACCCCGAGGTACCTAGAGTGCTTAGGAGCCACGACTCCAAGTCCAAAGATGAGAACAAGGACAAGTTCATGCTAACCGTCTTCAGAGGGGGTAAGGAACGTGCCAAACACAAAGATGATGACCCCCAGAAGGCCGCTGAACTAGCCGGGCCAACATACTGGCCAACTGATGATTGCCCGGAAAAGTACGAACACGGGAAAGCACTCTTGCCGGATTGGGCACTAAACGAAGGACCGTGGGGGATGAGAAGATTACATACCTTCTACATGGCAGCCAGCAAGAAAGGCTTGAGCAATATAACAGCTCGATCACCGGCATATTGTTTCAGCGCCGAAGGGTACATATGGCTAGATTTCTCAGATCTCCATGCCATATATCGTCGGGATAAGATGGACGTCAACTATGTTGCTGTTTGGTGCATGTGAGTATGAGTTTTAATTAATTACATGAAAAATATGTATAGTACAAATCCATGTGATTGTTACTAACAAACTTCTTCTGTAGGATGCAATACATGGATGCTAAGAAGAAAAAAGAACCTATCGGCTTCTTGAATCCAACTCGGATCTGTCAAACACAGCATACCGTCAGGCTAGCACCAGGGTCAGACTAGCTGAAGGGCAAGACTCCAATAGAGATAGCTGAATACAAGAAGGGCTTGCACAAGGAGAAATTGATTACTGTCGTACAGTACATTGGACGAGCCTTCTTGCACTTTCAAAATAAGAAAGTCGTCATGGCCGCTTATAATTTTAAGTAAGTTCGGTACATTTATCTTCTACACATATGTCTTATTTTAGCTGGTACTAACTAACTATAATGTTGTTAATATGTAGCGATCATTATATCTGTTTACTCATCGACCCTAAAGACAGAACCGTGGTAATCTTGGACCCTCTCGATTACAGACACCAGCAATACAAAGAATTTCTAACAATTTTACAGTAGTAAGTGATTATGACTCTTGCATTTTTATATGAATGTATTGTAAATAAATATCCTCCTTAATGTGAAACGGTACAACATCCATACAGTGCGTACAAATACTACAAGTTCAAGGGTGGAGAACAGACCCGGACAAGGGAGAAGCTGCTAGTACGTACCTATTGGCTGGTAATACTCCACTCACTTAATGTATTTCAATTGTTTCACTAATTGAAAATTTTAACAATTTTTTTCTATGATATGTCCTGAAGTGTCACAAGCAACCTAGAGGAACTGTCCTTTGCGGGTATTACGCGTGCGAATTCCTTAGGGTTAATGGGAGGTACAGGACTAACTCAGAGGATGTAAGTCTCTATACTATGTACTAGACAGCTTCACATATTTATGGTACTAATATATTGTTTAACTTCAATGCATGCAGTTGCCAAGATTAGAACGTCGAACAAGCTTTGACGATACAGGCATTACAAATGTCCAGCGTGATCTGTGCCACTTCATCCACCATGAGTGCTGTCATGTCAAAGGACATTTCTTCGACCCAAAGGGTGCTTTAGCGACAAATGACGAATTCAAGAATCTTCGGGAGTGGAACACTGCTATGCCATAATGTAACTAGATGGCATATTTGAAGTCACAATGTAAAAAAATATTGTAATATATATATTTTGGCAACACTTTTGAGTTATGCAATATATGTAAATTTCTCAGTACCAAATACTTGATAATCTTCCAATATATGTACATAATAATCTACCTGCAAGAATTTCTATTAACGAGCAAATTATTATGAAATTTACGGGCAAATTATTATTTAATTTCAAAAATTTCTCCCTATCTTCGCAGGCGGCAGATTCATATTTTCGCAGGCAGACCGGACTAGCCAACGTCCACCCGCGAAAATTATCTTCGTAGGCGGACGGCCGCCCCGCCTACGAAGATCAGCGATCTTCACAGTCGTTTTCTTACAGGCGGACGGCCGCCCCGCCCGCGAAGACCATTTTCGGCCGCTTGCGATAATGCTTTTCCTACTAGTGTGTGAAAATATGCCGTGAAGAGCAGTGCCTAAGCTCGGCCGCTGCAAGCAGTTCGAGTGCACATATGTCCTCCAACTATCGCATAAGCACCACCTCGATTGGCCAGTCGTGAAGTCATGAAGATCTGTGTTATCACTTCCGGTGAGCCACGAGTCCGGAGAGTTCATGTGACCACTATCATGCAAAGCGTAACTATACATCCGCTTGCCGTAGAGCAAGTCTATAGATATAAAGCATTTCTCAAAGCAGAGGAGATCATGGTGACTCCATTCGTATTTAGATGAAAAAGATTAATTGGTTGTTCCTTGAAAAAATACACTAGCACGGGATCGGCTATCTCTAACGGGTACTAACCCTCATCACTATCGGGTAGGGCCCCCGTCACTGACCAAAGGTCAGTAATGTGAGAAACTATCTCAATCGGGCACAAGGCCGTCACGAATGGACGTTATCTCAATCGGGTCTAACAATGTAGCTCGTCACAGATAAGATTGACCAAGCAATACAAGTCAAACCAGGTTGGATAGGAGCTCGTCACAGATGATTAATCTCAACCGGGCAAACTACTAAGCCCGTCATCGATGACTACCCATCCTAACGGGCTTTTCGATAGATTTGACCCCACCTGTTGAGTCAAAATAGTCCTGGTTCGGATGACTTATGTCTATCGGGCTTATATTAGGAGCCCATTAGGGATGTCTATATCCCTATCGGGCTTTGTTTGGAGCCCGTCACGGAAGAGTATCTCTTTCGGGCATTATTAAAATGCCCGTCAGGGATGAGTAAGTCAGCAAAAAAAATAAAATTTGTTTTTTTGGCTAGCCTCAGGCCTTTGCTAGCCATGCCCGCTGCAAAAAATGACAGTCCCAGCAACCATATTCAATGCATATTTCAGCATTTCATTAAAGCTATTCACAGCCAATTCACAAAATCAAACTCAATCCACAGCTAATTCACAACCAATTCATATATATACATTAACATCCACAGAACCATTCACATATATATGTCATTCACATCCATTTTTTGCTCTCCAAACCGCCGACATGTATCAAAACCTATGAAACTGAGTTATAAATTGGAACAAGTTTATATGTAATTAAGAAATGCAAATATATACAGAAGAACGTGCAGAATTGTATTACAAAGAATATTTACAAAAATCAAATGTTTATCGCAAAAGCATTTCTTTCAGTTAGAATTTTACTCTAAACATTCCTTTCGGCGACAAGAGATCATCTGGTATGAATTGTGCTATCTCCTCTCTAATGATATCGAAGTTGTTTTCCGGAATCGCCGAAAGTTTTTCCTGCATGTGAGGCGCCAAGTTAGTCTACATACATGGAAAGTTAGTATGAATCGTGCTATCTCCTCTCTAATGTATATAAACAACTGAAGCACACACCTCAAGGTCGAGCAATGTCACCTTGTCTGTGAGGCTCCTCATGTTATGGCAGACGTGGAACCCACACTGGTCGCCAACTTGTTGACGTATTGGAAAGTCCTTTTTGTGACTGAGTGTGGGATGCCCTTCCTTATGCCTCTCGCCTTTTGCCACATATTGGTCCCAAGCATCGTTCAAGGCAGCTTCGATTGCCGACCAATCGTATATTTCTTTTTTGATATTGGAGTTAAGTAGTATACCAAACTCCACTTCGGCGCTATGACCAGAAGAATGCAATGACGACTGCGACATTAATAAATTGCAAGTTAAATACTAAAGCTATACGCGTCGCAGATTTGATTCTAAGTAGGGTACACGCTTACTGTTCAGAGTAGGTACACATAATGAAGTCCTTGTCTTGACGGGACCATAAGCAGTCCTTGATATATTCTACCATGCTAGCTCGATCATAGTTCATAGTTGTCTCGTTGACGACAGTTGGATCGAGTAAGGCAACATGGGGAGCATTATGATGGACATGCTTCCAAGTTAACCTAGAAGCAAGACAAGAATCCGGGTAAGCGTAATACAAGGATAGTTAGTACCATATCTCGTACGCAAGAATACTTACAAGGAGTAGCACTTAAGGAGGTTGGTGTCGACCGCCCGTACCCTGTAGAGGTCCCATAGATCTTGAAAGTCTACGGCGATAAAGCCTTCAGGGCCGAGGAATAGCTGTCTATCGTGCTGGCCCGTCATGGAGGTCTTTCTATGCTTCCTCCTTGCGTTGGACCTCTCCATGTAGTACCCGTGCAACTCCTTGCATGCAGGGCCCATCTTCGATAAGGCGTCGTCTCCGACCAATGGCATGCCTAATGTGAATTCTTTAGGAGGAGCTGATGGCATTTTGCCAAGATCTAGCTTCTTTGGAGCTAGAAGAGGCCCTTCCACATTTCCTCTTCCTCTCCCCCTTCCAGCAGCTATTTTGCATGATCCAAGCTTGGGTGGAGAAGATGTCGCCCTCTTTCTTTTTTTTGACACTGGGGGGAGGTGCACTCTGCTGCTGACCTCTTGTCCGTCATCCCCAAAATCTGTATCATACTGCAATTGGAGATCTTGATCTCCTTTTTCAACGGCAGGAGGGCAAACAGGAGCTGGAGGGGGACGTGGCGGTGGCACCGGACGAGCACTTGGTGCTGGCCTAGGAGTTATATTTATCTGAATGTTCTGCTTGGGCCATTGGATAAAGGTCCCATGTGCAGCTCCAAGGGTCAGAACCTCGTCATTTGGTGGGAGTAGGAGAGTGAAGCCAGCCCAATCGGGCTTCACCATGTCCACTTGAACTTTGGCATGACCGGCTAGCAGCTGCCCCCCATGCACTCTGCGACGTGGGCTTGAACGCAAGACCCTCTGGGGCAGGAATTGCAAAGTCTTTTGTCACCCTAACGACTAGGGTGCACGATGTGGGTCCCTGCAATAGATTCATACGTGTTTTTACAATATGTTATAATGTACTGTGGTGCTAAGAGAACATATACGTTTTGTGTTGGTTTTACCGTTATGTGGTCCACCGCAGTGGGGGCAGGTGTTTCTTGTGCCGCCGCCCCAGTAGATGCGCAGCTGCTACGCCTCTGCGTGGGGCTCGTTTCAACTATGGGAGCGGCAGCAGGCTCGCTTTCCCTGAGGCATGCCTCCACCTGAGCCTCCACTTGTAACAACTTCGAATTGAACTCTTCTCGGAGCTTGTTTCTAATCTCATCCCGAAGTTGTTCCTTAAGGCGTGCATCTTTCTGTGCTTTTGAAAGCCTGTGCTTCCAGAATAGAATAGGGTAATAGTGGCATGCTTTTGCACAGAATCTATAAAATAGGAACTGCATCACCTATTTTCTTCATTTTCTATAAAATAAATCACTTGCATGATTAATTTTAAGATGGACAGGGCTCTAGATAGGGCCATAGCATATATCATTCAGAATGGCCGTGATTCAGTACAGTTTCAAATTTAGAACAAGTACTAAAGTTTTAAATTTCTGAACTAGTAAAGTCTCAGATTTCAGAACTTATATGCATAGGTAGTCTAATTCAGAAATGGCCCCAATTCATTTTAGAACAAGCACTAGTACAGGCTCAGATTTTAGAATATTTCTAAACCTAGAATTCTCTTGTCCACAGGGCCAAGTATTGAAGAAAATATACAGGTTGCATTCAGCAAACGGCAAATATGCAAAAAAATTCAGTACAGTACTTCCCTTCAAAAAACATATATTCATACATAACATTTGGATCAGGGGCAAATTTTGATACATATATGACACATAACATATATTCAGTCTCTCCGCATATATATCCCCATAATATCCCGAATAAGAGGACAACATAATATCCCAAATATCCCAAATGAGAAACCACTTTTACCTTCGGCGGTGGTCAACGGTGTCCGGGAAGGGCGCAGCGCTGTCTTAGGGTCTCGGGGAAGGGCGTTGCGCGCTGTGGAGGCCAGGGAAGGGCCGGTCGGTCTTGAGGCCGGGTGGCTCCTCGGCGGCACGGTGAAGGGCGGTGTCGGCGAGGAGGAGGCGACGTCCAGGAGGAGAGTGAGAGGGAGGAGGCGGCGACGGCAGTCAGGAGGCGCTTCGAGGGAGGAGGCGGTGGTCGGTGAGGATTGAAAAAGGAAAAACTTAGTTTTTCTACCGATCCAGATCTTCCGATCCAGAGTCAGATCTGGATCGGTAGAAAACCTAGTCATAGGTCATCACTATCGGGCACAAGTACTAAGCCCGATACGGATGACAATCAGCCGTGACGGGCACAACTAACAAGCCCGATACGGATGACACACATCCGTGACGGGCATAAGTAACAAGCCCGATACATATGACATACATTCGTGACAGGCATAACTAACAAGCCTGATACGGATGACATACATCCGTGATGGGCAGAACTACTATGCCTGATAGAGATAACCTTATCTCTGACGAGTGTTATTTATATGCCCGATAGAGATAAGCTCATCCCACTATAGAATTAAAATATTCCTTATTAATTGTATTTAATAATAATATTTAAGTTATAAAATCATTTATAATTAACTTATAGCCGATTTAAAATTGCTATTACATTTTTAAATGGTGTAAAATTTCTGTTAAATTAAAATATGCCTTATTAAATTAGTTTAAAATTGCTATTAAATTTTAAAAAAATATTATAATTAACCTATGCCTTATTTAAACAATGTAAATTTGCTATTAAATTTTAAAAACCATATGAAATTAAAATATGCAGATCATAAGGCACCGGTACAAAATACTTCATTATTTATATCATTTTACAAATTACAGTACTACGAAGACTCTATTTATAAGCATATGCCTTTCGAATGGTCAGAACGAGTGTATGCTACTTCGTCTTTGGGATCATCGTCAAGGTCAATCTGAGGTCTCACATGAAGATTTTGGTTATATTCTTTCTCATCGACGACGTTGTCAACCCCAACAATTCTTCGTTTGCCATCCCTAACGATGTGCGGCTTCTTGTTTGCGGGGTCTTGTATATAGAAAATCTGCTCGACCTGCTTCGCTAGGACGAATGGTTCGTCCGCATATCCAACCTTGGCCAGGTCCACTAAAGTGAATCCTTCCCTGTTGACTTTAACTCCAGTGCGGATATTCACCCAGCTGCAACGAAACAAAGGGACTTTGAAGCTCCTGTAGTTCATCTCCCAGATCTGTTCTATGCGGCCATAGTATGTGTTCGATCTAGATTGATCCTGATATGCATCTATACGGACTCCACTGTTTTGCACTGTGCTTTTGTCATCTTGTTTGATGTTGTAGAATGTGTATCTATTGATATCGTACCCTTGCCATGTGTCAACATCCCAGCTTGGGCCCCTTGCCAACCTTCGTATTATCTCACTTGCTCCATTGGTCGACCGAGCGATACGATTCTTGAACCATTCATTGAAGCGAGTAATATGTTCTCTGTTGATCCACATATCTGATCGACCCATGTTCTCCTGTTGGACCTTCGCTAGATGCTCCTCAAAGTGTGGAGTTACTTCGGCCATATGTTGTAGCACAGCGAAATGAGCCTGCGCATACGATGCCTGATCGGGTACAATTCTTTTTCTGCCTGTTGTACCAAGGCCTGCCAACCTTCCTTCGTGGCGAGACGCAGGAACTCCAATAGGATCAGTCTCGGCCATGTAATCTATGTAGAACTCAATAACCTCCTCCGTCATGTACCCTTCAATGATGCTTCCCTCCGGTTTTGCTCTATTTCGAACGCACGACTTAAGAACTCCCATATACCTCTCAAACGGGTATATTTCCCTTAGAACAGCTGGACCACATAGTTTTGTTTGCTTCACTAGATGAACGGGGAGATGAACCATGATATCGAAGAAAGACAGTGAAAAATACATCTCCAAGTGACACAGGGTATTGACAATATCAGCCTGCATCTTACCTAGATCTTCGGGATCTATAATCTTCTGACCGATTGCACTGAAGAAAGCACAGAGCCGTTGGATCGTGTGACGGACTTTGGGTGGTAGAATGCCTCTGATAGCAACTGGCAAGATTTGTGTGATTAGCACGTGGCAATCGTGAGACTTCATTCCAACCAGTTTTAGATCCTCCAATTTAACATACTGATCCTTGCTGAATAGCCCGAAGGAACCTTAATATCAGCCAGGCATGATAGCATTTCGATCTTCTCATTCTTCGACAATGTGTAGCAAGCTAGTGGGAGGTACACTCTTCCTGTCTCTTCATCCGTAACAAGCTGAAGCTCACTACGAATGTTCAATTCCTACAGATCTAGGCGAGCATTCAACCCGTACTTTGTCTTTCCAGGCATATTAAGCAGTAGCCCGAGCAAACTATCGCAGCAGTTCTTCTCTACGTGCATTAGATCAATGCAATGCCGAACCTCAAGGTCTTTCCAGTATGGTAGCCGTCAAAATATGGATTTTTTCTTCCACATACCCTTATCATTTGCCTTGCTACGTTTTCTTTTCTTCCCAAACTCATTAGTTATGTCTTTGACCATGTCGTGGACTTCGTCTCCAGACATATCCTTGGGAGCAACTCCAAGTTCTCTCCGACCGTTGAAAATTTTTTTCTTTCTTCTAAAGGCGTGGCGTAGCGAGAGCCATCTCCTATGACCCATGTAAACCATCTTTCTTGATTTCTTCAGCCACCTACTGTGTGTATGTTCCATACAGTCAAAGCAAGCCTTCTTTCCTTTCACGGTTTGTCCAGAAAGATTACCTAGTGCAGGATAGTTGTTAATGGTGCAGAACAATAGAACTCGTAGCTTGAAGTTATCCTGACCATATGCATCCCAAGTTTCCACATCTTATTTCCAAAGAATCTCAAGATCATCGATAACAGGCTCCAAGAACACATCGATATCATTGCCCGGTTGTTTCGGACCTTGGATTAACAAGCACAACATAATATATTTCCTTTTGAAGCACAACCATGACGGAAGGTTATAGTTCGCAATAAGAACAGGCCAAGTGCTGTGAGAACTGCTCATATCTCCGAAAGGATTCATGCCATCCGTACACAGACATATCCTCATGTTTCTGGGATCGGCAGCAAAGTCTTTGTGCATTCGATCGATATTCCTCCATTGAATCGAATCCGTAGGGTGCCTTAGCAAACTGTCGTTCCTTCTATCTTCAGCATGCCAACGCACTAACTTTGCTTCCTTGGGGTTGGCAAATATTCTCTTGAAGCGGTTAATGATAGGTAGATACCACACAACCTTCGCCGGACCACCCCGCTTTGACTTCTTTCTCTCCCCCGCACTTTTCTTTTCGCTTATATCGAGAAGCCTTGCATACAGGACAAGCATCTAGGTCCGCATATTGCTTGTGGTACAATATGCAGTCGTTTGGACAAGCGTGAATTCTACGGACCTGTAACCCCAGGGGACACAGAACCTATTTTGCTTCATATGTCGTCTCGGGCAATGTGTTCTCTTCAGGAAGCATGGCCTTCAATATTCCCAAAAGTTCCGTAAAACTCTTGTCTGTTCATCTACTACTTGCCTTCAGCTTCATTAGGTCCAAGGTAACTGACAATTTGGTGTGCTTTGCCTTGCATTCGGCGTATAGAGGTGTCTCGGAGTCACTGACCAACCTGTTGAACTTCATGGAATCTCTCTCGTTGTGAACTTGCTCCTCAACATCACGTAACATCTCTTGTAGCATATCAGGATCCACATCAACCATTTCACCGCCCAATGGAGATGATATAATGCTCATCTTCATCTTCATGATTGTCTGCGCCACTTCTGTCTGCAGCTGCACCACTACCCGATTCTTGCTCTCCATGCTTTACCCAACATGTGTAGCCCTTCATGAATCCCCGTTGTATCAAGTGAGAGTGTACCTCCTCTCCGCTAAACATAATATCATTCTTGCAATCTCTACATGGACAACACATGTATTTGCTATTTCTTCTTCTCCTATCCTCCTCCGCAACGTTCATAAAACTTAAAACGCCATCTCTATACTCCTTGCAATAACGTTTCAAAGTTGTCGCATTCATCCAACTTCGATCCATCGCTGCAAAATTTAATAAAATATTAGTTAACATACTATTAAATTAAAAAAAATTATTACTACCTTTTTACTTACTTCTAAGATTTTTCTGTTTTTCTTTGGAAAAAAATAACAAAAATTTGCCCCCTTCAACCTCCCACCAAAATAGTGAATAGTGACATAACATCAGACAATAGTTGGGTGCTCTCTTTATAGTGTGCAAAATATATCTCAATCGGGCCAATGAACCAACATCTCTAGCGGACGCACAGTTATCTCTAACGACCATCAATAAAAGCCCGACACAGATATGAGTAATCGGTGACGGGCTTTAAAGCCATCTCAATCGGGCCACCTTTGGAGCCCGTCACCGATGACTCACATCTCTGACGGGCTCTGTAGATGGGCCCGATTGAGATATGCTAGGTCATCTCAATTGAGCCTAAATCTGTGCCCGTCACAGATGAGTGTCATCGGTGACGGGCTATATGTACTTTGGCCTAGAGTATGACTGTACGAGTACATCTATAACGGTGCAAATTTTGGCCTGATTAAGATGACTTCGTTCTGACGGCCCAAGTAGTCCAGACATAATTGAGCCCGTCACAGATAATAGGATCTATACAGTGATAATTGATGCCTTGGCAAACAACAGGTGCCACTGTCCCTTCCTTTCAAAATAGAAACACTTTTGAATTTCGGAACTTTGGTCTTTGGATGATCGTGCGATGTATGTTCCACCAATATGGCTGTTGCAGGTGGATTAGTATTCAGCGCAAACTTTACAGTATAATATATTGGTAGTATATACTGCTAGTATAAACGATCTAACAGTGTAGATTGATTTGATTTTTCACTAGTATAAAATTTAAAGGGTAAATTCGTTTTTCTTTGTTATTCCACGAGTGTTATTCTTGTTAAAAAAGAAAGTAATTAGTTTAGACAAAAAAAGATTTTGGTATCATCATTGGGTTGTATGAATATGTTAACATAGCTAGCAAGATTCAGAACATGTAAGCCCTTCCATGCATATCTGCTATGTTACAGCTTATATTATTTACCTGGCAATTGATCACATGTAATCAAAGTATGTAAATTTTTAATGATGATTATAATTGACCATGAATCGTGCCACCACGACGTGTGTTATCGTCTTTCGTAGGCATACAAACGACATCCAACAGCAACACCGGTGGCCCGACACATGAAGAGCCCCAATTGAATCGGATTAACTCTCAACCACGAAATTAATAGAAAGTTTTTTCTAATTTTTTATAAAACTCCTAATTTATCCATCTATATATTGCCAGCATATACTGACAGTGTAATGTATTGTAAAAGTTATCTGTATTTGTGCCAATTGATTGGGTGGAAATTGCCGTGTACGATGTGGCCCATATTGATCGGGTTCGGAACATGTCAGCTGTGTGACCTCACCACCCGGCAAGTGACTACCTTTAATGTCCTATACTCATGTATATGCAGGTCCTCGATTTTATGTTCTTCACAAAATTGAAGAACGAAGCGGCATGTACTTGGATTTAACTGCTCCCAATCATCAATCGATAATACTATAAGATAGATAATGGGGGTTGAGAACTTGAAATAAACAGCAAAAGGCCACCCGTGGATACAGCATTTGTCTTCTCAGCTCACGCATGTTCTGCCAATTAATTGGCATACAGGTAATTAAGTGAGTGTGTCTATCACTGTATATCTAGCTTAGGCATGGAAGACACTAGGAATCAGTTACCCGCAGGGATAGGAGGTTGTCCGTAGCAGATGTCCGTAGCCATTGTAGGATTTACGTGCTCAATTGCAGCCAAGGGTCACTGCGGTGGCGCCATCTCCATGGGTGGCGTCGCTGTAGAATCTTGGTCACCCTGGGCGCTATGCAACGACTGCAAGATGAAGCACATATGGGACGAGGGAGAAGCTGATGGCAGCTGTGAGGAAGAGTATTGGCCTTGCCATGTGCATGCCATGCTGCCCTGGCGGTTCATGTGTGCCGCCTTGCACATGAAACATACTATGAGGTGTTGTTTCCTCATATATAATAAGTTTATGTACATTAACCGTCGTACAAGCAATTGCGGGTCACCGACTTGCCATTGTATCCCTTTCCTGCAAATTGAGTAGACCATACTGACTAGATCCACATGTATCTGGGAAACGGAATTGCTGGAAAACTTCTTGTAAGTTTTTTTCTCCCAAAACTTTCAGATTTGGAGCCATTTAATTGCTTTGAAATTTGTGCATAAAGAAAAAAGATTGTACAAAAAATTTTCATAGATGTCACTCATAAGATCCCGATGCTAACCCTCCAAACTATAGTTGAATACTGGTTTTATATAAGTTATATTGTATTTATAGTGTAGTTACAATGTAGTTACTCTGTAATTACACTATAATTATACTATAGTTATATCTAAAAGTTTTTCGCTCGGAAAATTGGCGGCACTTTTGTACGTACTCCCTCCGAGAAATTGTGGGTTACCGACTCATTGTTAATGGGTTTTGGTATACGACAAAGGACGATGTTTGGATGTTCTTCTACACAGACACAGTACATATGTTTTGTCATTATTTTCTCGTACTAATGATGGTATCTCCGTTCACAAAAGATCATGTTTTGGACGTCTACATCGTCTTCAATGTAGTACTTAGTAAATATATATTTGATATTTTAAAACAACTTCTATATAGACAGTTTTCACATGAAACAACTGTGTTTAGTAGTTTGAAAAATGTCCTACCAGAAACTGAAGAAAATTCTGAATCCTAATCGGAAAAGCCCCTGTGGTTTCTACAGTAAGCTAAGACGATCCATGCCTCTAGCTGGTGTACGTTATAAGAAATTACAGGCCAGTTAATTTAGTTCAGGGCCTATTGTTCTTACCAATTTTTAGGTCGCATATGGAAATTTTGGTTTTGAAGCCAAACGTTGGCCAGCTTATGGAAAAGAATGGTAACACCATTGGTGAGAGAATTTTGCAGAGTTTTTTTGTGAAATAATATTATTTTAATGGAAAATCGCAAAAATATATGTCAAATGGATAAAATTGCAAAAATAGTACCTTGTCGTCATGGGGGAGGACGACAGGGTACCTGTCAGCATGTGGTATGCTGACAGGACTGTCGGGGACATGAGGTATTTTTTCTCGAAAAATCACTATTCATCACTGTTCATATGGGCCTGTCGGCACACCGCATGTCGACAGGAGTATTTTTTTCGAAATTTGCTGTGATGAACAGTATTTTTTTTAAAAAAATACCCCTGTCGGCATGGGGGATGCCAACAGGGTCCTGATGAACAGTATTTTTTGAAAAAAAATACCCTTGTCGGTATGGGGTATGCCGACAGGGTCCTTCAACAGGCCTGTCGGCATACCACATGCCGACAGGTATCCTGTCGTTCTCCCCCATGACGACAGAGCGCTATTTTTGCAATTTTATCCGTTTGACATATATTTTTGCGATTTTCCATTAAAATAATATTATTTTTCAAAAAAATTCGAATTTTGCAAAGGTCAATTTTTGCCCCTAACCAAACACAACTTTAGCTTCCCAAATATTGGACATATATACTAAAATGTGCTTATTAATTAGGATATCACCAGAATTTGGTAAGCCTTGTTTTGTTTTCAAACCAAACTAGAAAAGGTTCGGATGCCTTTTGCGCATGCAATTGTTTTCTTTTGTGTTCAGAAAATTAATTACAGACTAAAATAGCCCTGAAGTAGATTTATTAACAAACGGCAACTAACGCAACTACTCAGTATTTGACTAAATCTAGTTGAGTTGGTAATCAAAGGTAAATCAACTTACCTCTGGCTTCATACACTACTACGAAAAGGATTTTTTCGTACGGTCAAAACGGTTTTTTCGGGTGGAGATCTTGCCCGTCTGCACCCAAGTATCTAGAAAAATAAATATTTTCGCATGCGGACGGCCCAACTGCACAGAAAAATTCATCTTCCCGTGCGGTCGTGTTAAGTCGACCGTACAGGTTAATCGATTATCCCGTACGATCCATTTATACCAATCGCACGAAAAGATGGATTATCCCATACGGTCTATTTATATCAACCGCACGGGCACGGGATAATAGATTCTTGCAGGAACCATAACACATGCTAGCCGTTTGGGAAGATCTACGCACTTGTACTTTATTTTTAATGGAAAGATCTATGCGGCGTGGAGGACTTGGAGGCGACGGCGTCAGAGAGGCTGGCGGCGTGGGGGACTTGGAGGCGGCGGGGAGGGCGAGGCCAGCGGCGGGGAGGCGATGACGATGGCATGGAGGAGGCAGGGGCGTCGAGGAGGACTTGGAGGCCGGCAGCGGCGGCGTGGAGGACTTGCAGGAGAGGGGGAGGAGAAGGCCGGTGGCAGGGAGGTGGCGGCAATGGCATGGAGGATGTGGGGGCGTCGGGGAGGAGGAGACGGCGTCGTGAAGAAGGTGGTGGCGTCGGGGAGGAGGAGGCGGCATCGTGGAGGAGGCGGTGGCGTCGAGGGGGAGCAGGTGGCCAGCGGCGAGGAGAGGAGGCGGCAGCGGTCGACGAGGAGGCGGCGGTGGAGGATTTTGGCAGCCTGGCGGCGAGTTTAGAAAATTTCTTTGGGACTTAGAAATTTTCGGAGCCCGCTCATACCTTATATAAGGGGTATGCAAAATCGCGAGCGGTTGCGTTAAGCGGACCGCACGTGATAATGGAAATTATCGCGTGTGGTCATGTTAAGACGCCCGCACGAGATAATAGATTATCCCGTGCGGGCAATGACCAGGCCCAAGTGGATCGGTTTTTCCAGGCGGCGCCACTTATGGCCCGCCTGAAATCTATCGGGGGCCTCGTACAGAAAAAGTTTTTTTGTATTAGTGATAGTGACTACGGAGAAATTGCGTTGGTTGGCAACCAATGTAACATGTTAAAAACTGGCGGCCCACAATGACCCAGTCCGATTATTCATTAATTGAACCCATAGTTTGTAACGCCCGTTTTGTCGCGGCGTTAGCAGGAAAACTAATATCTAAAAACTCTAATTGCGAAAATTTTGCTCTTCGATTGAGTCTGGTTGTGTGCCTGGATCTTGTGTTTCCCCTCTCATCTCAATCCCGGAGAAAACCGCGAAATCGGAATTCAAATCCGAGCTCTAATCCTTCCAAATCAATTTCTCAGTGAAAGTCTGCTTTACCTTCGTCCCCCTCAGGCCGATTCTCTCTCGGCCTGCTTCCTTTACCTCCCCCTCCTCCTCGGGCTGCCCCCGGCCCAGTCCCCTCCTTCGGCCCGCTTTCCCTTTCCCTCCTGGGCCACGCTCGCTGGCTCGGTCCGCTCGGCCCGAGCGGGTCGGGTACGTGCGTCACGCGTGCGCCGCGCGCACCCGAGCCAAGCGAGAGAGCCCCGCTCTCTCTCTCCCTCTCGCCTCGCTCTGTCGCCGTTCTGTCTCTCTCTCCCTTCCGTTCCGTCGCCGGCGACCGCCGTTCCCGGCCCCGCCGTCCTACGCGCGTGCCTCCAAGGGGGAGCGCGCGTCCCCCCTTTTCTCTCCCCGCGCGCCCCTGCCCGAAGCGGCAAGGAGGCCGCGCCGTTTCCCCTTCCCCTTTTCCTTTTTCCCCCGACCGGCCGACGTCACCGGCAGCCACCGCTCGGCCGCTAGCGCGTCGGTCTCCTTCCACGTGGCTCCATCGTCTCTCCCCCTCTCCGCGAACCGCCTTCGCCGCACCGACCTCCGCCCCCCTCAATCCGACCTCGCCCTTCTCTTTAAATCCCTCCGCCGGCGCCACTGCCGCCTCCCCGCCGAGCTCCTCTCCTCTCTTCCCCACTGTCGCCGCCGCCCTTGCCGTTCGCCGCCGCAGCTGAGGACCCCGGCGCCCTCTCTCCCCTCCCCTTCGGCCCGGAGCCTTGCCACACCGCTGTCCCCGCACCGTCGGCCTCCTTCCCGGTGAGCTCCTTCCCGTCGTGGTAATCTCCCTCTCCCCCTGCGCCTCTCTCGTCCTCCCTCGAACTAGGGCGCTAGTCAGCCCCGTAGAACACCCTCTGGCGCCGCCGTGGCCGCCGCCCCTCTCCTCCGCTCCTCCCCCGCGTCGCCGTTGCCGCCGCCGTCTCGCGTCGTCACCAGCCGCCGTCGACCTTCCTCCGGCAAATTCGAGCCGATGGCTCTCTTTCTCTCTTTCCCCTCTCCGCTCCGGTGATCTCCTCTCCGTTGGGCTCGCGCCGTGCCGCCCCGAGCCCCCTTCGCCGTCGCCACCGTCGATCTCGGCCGCTCCCCCATCGCCCTCCTCCCGCCAGCCTCCGTGGCAGCCACGTAGGCGCCACGCGAGCGCCGACGGCCTCGTTCCCTCCGTGCACCGAGTTCGCGTGGACCGTGCCGCTGACGGGCGGGTCCCGCCCTAGCGCCGCGCGGTGGACCTCGGTCCACCGGTCTGGTCGCTCGTGTGGGCTACGCCAGCCTCGGCCCACTCGGCCTTCACCCCAGTCGGCCTTCCCATCCGCCTCGCTCGCCCCCGGCCTTGGGCCGTCTTCTTTCGCGCCCCCGGCCTTGGGCCGTCTTCTTTCGCGGCCCCGGCCTTGATCGGCGTCGGCCTTTGGCCGCTTGGCCCATCGGCCTCCCTCGATCGGCCTCGGCCTTGGGCCGCTCGGCCCATCGGCTTCCGGCGCATCGGCCTCCCTCCCTCGGCCTTGGGCCATCCTTTCGCGCGCCGGCCCATTAGTTCAGCCACGTCTGCGCTAGTCCATTGGGCCGCACCTAGCCACCCAAAATAAAGTCCAAATCAAGTCCCTCGTTCCTTTTTCTTTTTCAAAGTAATTAATAATTCCTTTTCCTTTAGACAAAAAATCATTTAATCTTCGAAAATTCATATCTTCTCAACCGTTCGTCCGATTGACTCCGTTCAACTTCCAAAATTCCTCAAAAATCGAGATCTATCCAATGGCACGCTTAGTGGTCTTTAATAGGGCTTCTTTTTATCGTTGTGTTGAGTCGTCTCGTTTCGCGTCTAGTTTCGAAGCCAGAAGACCCGCAGTGCGCGGATTTCGAGGAAGAAGCTTAAGATCTCAAGCAAGGTAAGTCACCTTTGATCAATTGAACCTATAATTTAAAATTAAGTATTTTGTTTCCGCAAACTATGCATTCTTTTGGTTACACTTGGCACTTGGCCTCGATTTGCAATACAACCGACAGGCCCTACCCACTTGCTGCATTTACCCTCCTTGAATGTTGAATACCCTACCACCCTTGTCACCCTTCAGGTGAGGTCTCGGTATTCGCACGCCACGTACGAATATCGAGACTCCCCTCAAACTCTAAAATGATCAACTGGGTAAAACTTGAGTTTACAAAATGCTTGGAAAACCCGACACTTGGGTCGATGCCTTGAAAATAAAGTGAGTTTCTAAAACTCACGGTGCGGGAGATGTACTGGAGTTACGGTCTGCCCATTCTCGCCTTAAGGACCGATTTCTTGGGAATTACATCCGAGCATATGTTAAGTACGACCACATGGGTGATATGGGACACCCCTGGCTGAGTAACTAGCTAGGCCAGGGAAATCTTGATGCCAAGGGACAAGTGGATTCGTCGGGGTGGTGTCGGGGAGGACCCCTGGGCTTCCTAGCACAGTATGGTCTGGGACCTAACCTGGTGTTGGTCCATGGGACCCCTCCCATTGGCATAAGATGACCCTGAGTCGGCTTTCGAAATGCCTTGTCGTGAAAGCCTCAAAGTCGCCAGACATGGCTGAGAGGCACGAGCTAGGTGACTCGAGGTTAGTAACATCGTGTGGGTAAAGTGTACCCCCTCTGCAGAGGTTAATAACTGTTCGAATAGCCATGCTCACAGTCATGGGCGGATGTGAGGTGATTCCTTAGCGTAGTTTTATTGGCTACTTTGTGAACTGCTATTGGTGTGAGAAATCCTTTCGTGCTTGAGGTGTGGCTGTGGTGCAGCCAGTGTCGGTGAATGATTGGCAGGGAACCTCTCATGCCGACGTGTTTGAAGTGTGGCTGTGGTGCAGCCTGTGTCGGTGAACGATTGGCACGGAGCCTCTCGTGCCGATGTGTTTGAGTTGTGGCTGTTGGTACAGCCGGTGCCGGTAAACGATTGGCAGGGAGCCTCTCGTGCCGACAAGAATCAATCGGTACAATCTCACTGCTCCAGCCGGATGAGACGCACTTTCTCGTTTGCGTCGTTGAGAAGCACTCACTTAGATGATTTTGAAAATCTTAACCTAAAATCGAATGAGAAAAATAACCGGCTCCTCTTTGAAGCTTCCATCAAACACTTAACTCTCCTGACTTGCAGAGTACTCCCGTACTCACCCTTGCTCTATATAAATAATCCCCCCCCAGTTCTCGAAGACGAAGAGATGGATCCGGCTGAAGAAGAGTTCTTTCAGGAGCAAGCAGACTACGAGCAGTAGTAGGGTTTTGGCCATTCCCCAAGGCTATGCTTGTGGCTTAGGGCTAGTCTCCGCCTTTTCCGCTTCCGCCTTTTTGTACTACTGTTGCGAACTCGGGGTCTGTCCGCAGTTCCAACCTTGACTGTAATTCTACTCTTAATAAAGAGACCGCTATTGTTGTGATATCCTATTTTCCTGTTGTACCAGCGCTATTTCCTGGGACTGGTACAGGCATACAGGTTAATTTGGATCGCCTTATCGGGGCTAGTTTGGGGCGTGACAGAAGATGGTATCAGAGCACAGCTTTGGCCTTAGGACGAAACCCAACGTTAGGATGACCGTAAGGATGTTAAGTTCTAAAAAGCTATTTGCGAAAAGCTCGGTTCTTTTCCTTCTTTCCTTTTTCTGTTTACAAAACTGGTTATTGACTTCTCTCTCTCTTTCAAAATTGTAGATGGCAGTCAACGCCACCCACAGTTCCCACGGCGTTGGTGAGGGTCACCACGTCGACCAGCCAAGAGACCTCGCTGGCTTCCTTGGCTTCTCCTGTCCTGAGTACGCTGGGTACTCTGTGGACCGCTTTCCTCCCCGCTGTGAGCTGTCCGCGTACCTTTTACCCCCGCGGAGGTACACAGGGCGCTGGCCTTCACCCTCACCACTTCAACTTGGCCCGCCCCACGCTCCAGCTCGCGTACTAGGACCTCTCCTAGATCGCTCTACGTCGCTTGGCCTACGACTACCGTTGTCGCCTTGCAGGTTCGGCCTTCCGGCTGATCCCGCAGCTCCCTCTTGGCCGTGCAGACAGCCGCTACCCTTGTCCTTACCGCGAGTCGCACCCTGCGCTGACTCGCATGGTGGAGCTTTCAGGCGCCCAGGCCACTCAGCACGACCTTCTCCTTGAGGCTTACCGCTCCTTGGCTCGCCGCTACGCCGCGCTGGAGGCCCGCCTTGCTAAGGAGGGTGTCACCTCGGTGGACACTACCTCCTGGGACTCTTGCCGCCTTTGCCACTCCAGCCACCTGTCCTTCTACAGTTCTCGTGGCTCTGCTCGCACTCCCAGCGGCCCACGCTCCCCCAGCCCACGTGTGCCGTACTCGCCAGTTTACTCTCCCTACCCCCACCGTGCCAGCCCCTCCTACACCCCAGGCCACACCCCAGTCGTCAGCCGCCGTGGGCTCTGACTGATGCGCACCGCGCGGAAGCGCGTTGTGGGCTCCTTCACCGTGTTCCGTTTCGACCATCCAGCTCCTACCCTACCAGCAGGTCGCCCTGCTGCCGGCCCTCGACAGGTTCCGTCGGTCCCTTCGCGTGCACCGATTGACGTGTCCTCGTCAGACGAGGCGACCACCGGAGCCAGCCAGGCAGGAAAGCAGTAGAGTTCGTCTACTGCAGGTGGAGTTCGTGTGCTAGTCCTTTTGTACCGCCGCCAACTCTTTCGGAGTCGTGGCGAGGTAGTGTGTGAGTGTGTTGTTGTGGGTGTTGTCTGGTAGTCTAGATCTCTGAGGTGGTGTGCGTATAGTCAAGCTCGGCGCAGCTCTATGACTTGTCCACACCCGTTGTATTAGGTGCTTTCCGAGTTGAGAAAAGCTTTATAACTAGTGTGTGCTTTCTATGCTCGTTTACTTTACTCCTTCCCTTTTTAAGTTCTGTTCTGTCTTCTTACCCCGCCCCTTTCTGGAAGATTAGATGGCTGGCCGTCTCCGTCGTGTGGCTCATGCTCCAGCTCGTTTGGGTTATGAAACCCACAGGGAAGAACCAGAATCGGAAAATGAGTCGGGAAATAAACCGGTTAATGCACCAGCTCGGGCAGATCCTACAGCAGACCGTGCAAATCGTGCATAGGACTTACCCCCGCCTCCCCAGCTTCAGGCAGACTATCAGCATATGATGGTAGTTCAGACTCAGATCTTGCAGGGCTTAGCCCAAGCCATTGCAGGCATCCAGCAGAATTTGCAGCCGCAGGCTCCGCACCCAGTGCCCTTCAATAATAACAACCACAGATCTAAGCTGACCGACTTCCTAAGATTCCATCCACCGGAATTCTCTCATACCGTCGAGCCCGTTGAGGCTGACGATTGGCTAAAGGATGTGGAGAGAAAGCTCAACCTAGTGCAGTGCACTCCAGTAGAGAAGACCCTATATGCTGCACATCAATTGAGAGGCTCTGCAGCCGACTAGTGGGAGAATTACTGTAATGCCCATCCGGACTCAGTCAACATTGAGTGGACAGAGTTTGCTGATGCCTTCCGTGCAGCTCATGTGCCCAAAAGCACCATTGACATGAAGAAGGAAGAATTCAATCGCTTGAAATAGGGTACAGGGAGTGTCAATGAGTACCTAAGTCGCTTGAACAAATTGGCTTGGTATGCTCCCGAGGAAGTGGACTCTGACAAGAAAAAGATTAGGAAGTTCTTGAAGGGAATCGCAGTAGGTTTGAGAATTCAGTTGCTTGCCCATGACTTCCCCACCTTTCAGCACATGGTCAACAAGGCCTTGCTTCTAGAGGATGTCAGAAAAGAGGCAACTGAGGAATACAAGAAGCGCAAGTCTACTCACCAAGTACCCCTATTTCGTGGAACGCCATGCCCTCGAGTTGGTCACCCCATTCAGTACCACCAACCTGCTCACCAAGTCAATCGCCAACCTGGCTTCATTCCCCGTCCACTGGTGTCACGCCCTATTCCGTCGCCCCAGCAGCCTGCCCCTAGTGGCAATACCGGTACATACAGTGTCACCTCCTTCAGGTCGCCCACAGGAATGGCGAATGTGCAGTGCTTCACTTGCAAACAAATGGGACATTACTCCAGACAGTGTCCTCGGAATTAGGGAAAGTCTAACTCCGGCCGCACCGATGCTGGCTCCCCCAGGACCCCAGCACCTGCGTAGTCCCATCAAGTCACTCAGGCAAGTGGACAAGGTTCTCACGCCTCCACCAACTTTGGACGAGGCTGGGTGAACCACATTCAAGCTGAAACCGCCCAAGAGGCCCCCGATGTGGTGATGGGTATGTTCTCTGTCAACTCCATACCGCACTCGTTCTGTTCGATTCAGGAGCTTCTCATTCGTTCATATCACAGGCTTTTGTGAAAAGAAATGGTTGGAAAACCCAAAATTTACAAGTACCTATGGTAATACATTCCCCTGGAAGGGATATAAGGGTAGATAAACTATGCCCCAAGATTGACCTAGAAATAAAAGGGGTTAGCTTCGCAGCCAAACCCATAGTCCTAGACTCCCAAGGTCTGGATGTCATCTTAGGGATGGATTGGTTGGCTAAGCACAAAGGACAAATAGATTGTGCGGAGAGAACCATCACTCTGCAAGGATCTGGAGGAAGACAAGTGCGTTTCACTCCCCTCCCTTCCGGAAACCAATCAACACTAAATAGCCTGCAAGCCACTTCTTTGGAAATGGTACATATAGTCAATGAGTATCCCGATGTGTTCCCCGAAGAACTACCCGGAATGCCATCGGATCGAGAAATCGAGTTTTCCATAGAACTTGCCCCAGGCACAGCTCCCATTGCCAAGAGACCCTACAGAATGGCCGCCAACGAACTGACAGAAGTTAAGAAACAGATCGAAGAACTTCAGAACAAGGGTTACGTACGACCCACCTCGTCCCCTTGGGGAGCCCCTGTGCTCTTGGTAAAGTAGAAAGATGGCTCTAAGAGAATGGTGATAGACTATAGAGCCTTGAATGAAGTAACCATAAAGAACAAGTATCCCCTACCACGGATTGACGATTTGTTCGACCAATTAAAAGGAGCCAGAGTATTCTCCAAGATCGACCTACGATCTGGGTATCACCAACTTAAAATCAGACCAGAAGATCGATATCCCCAAGACCGCTTTCTCAACGCAGTATGGCCTGTATGAGTTCACAGTGATGTCCTTCGGACTCCCCAACGCTTCGGCTTTCTTCATGAACCTGATAAACAAAGTTTTCATGGACTACCTGGATAAGTTCGTTGTGGTTTTCATCGACGATATTTTGATTTACTCAAGGAATGAACAAGATCATGCAAATCATCTACGGAAAGTGATGGAAAGGTTGCGAGAACACCAGCTCTTCGCCAAGTACTTGAAGTGTGAATTCTGGTTGGATAAAGTAGCCTTCCTTGGCCACGTCATCTCCACCAAAGGTGTCGAAGTAGACCCCAGTAAGGTTGAGACCGTCCTTGCTTGGAACGTACCTAAGACAGTGTCTGAGATCCATAGTTTCCTCGGTTTAGCGGGTTACTACCGGAGGTTCATTGAAGGATTCTCCAAACTGGCCCGACCAATGACGGAACTGTTAAAGAAGGAAAAGAAGTTTGAATGGTCGGAAGCATGCGAACGCAGTTTTCAAGAACTTAAGAAAAGATTGACGACTGCTCCCGTTCTCACCTTGCCAGACATCAGAAAGGATTTTGAGATCTTCTGTGATGCATCCAGACAAGGTCTGGGATGTGTCCTGATGCAAGACCGAAAGGTGGTGGCCTACGCTTCAAGACAACTTAGGCCCCATGAGGTCAACTATCCTACACATGACCTGGAAATAGCAGCTGTGATTCATGCCCTAAATATTTGGCGTCATTACCTGATTGGAAACAGATGTGAGATTTACACCGACCACAAAAGCCTCAAATACATCTTTACTCAAAGCGAACTGAACATGAGACAGAGAAGATGGTTGGAATTGATCAAGGATTATAATCTCGGTATACATTACCATTCTGGAAAAGCAAATGTGGTCACCGACGCGTTAAGTCGCAAGACCTACTGTGCTACCGCCCTAGTTTGGCCGACCCAGGATGACCTGTGCCGCGAAATTGAGAAGTTGAAACTGACCATGGTCCCGACTGGAACCCTTGCCAGTCTTACAGTGCAACCTACCCTAGAAGCTCAAATTCGAGAAGCACAACGAGATAACGAAATCATGAAAGAGATGAAGGATAAGAGTCGTAAGAAAAGACTCAAAGGTTTTGCCATAGACGACCAGGGTACTGTTTGGTTTGGATGTCACATCTGCGTGCCAGCCAAAAAGGAATTAAAGGACCTCATTCTGAGATAGGCTCATGAGTCTGCTTACTCTATTCATCCCGGAAGTACCAAAATGTACCAAGACATCAAGGAATACTTCTGCTGGGCTGGAATGAAGCGTGATGTTGTCGAATATGTAGCCTTATGCGACATCTGCCAAAGAGTAAAGGCTGAACATCAGAAACCCGCCGGCTTGTTACAACCCCTTCGAATTCCCGAATGGAAATGGGAAGAGATCGGTATGGATTTCATTACCGGCTTACGAAGAACCCCTAGCGGGTATGACTCCATCTAGGTAATCGTGGACCGCCTAACCAAGGCAGCTCACTTTGTACCCGTGAAAACCACCTACGATGGGAAAAAGTTGGCAGACCTGTACATGACCCACGTGGTTTGCCGATACGTTTGCCCACGGAAGATAGTGTTGGATCGAGGCACTCAGTTTACCTCAAGGTTCTGGCAACAGTTGCACGAGGCAATGGGTACCAACTTAAACTTCAGTACCACCTATCACCCACAGACAGATGGGCAGACAGAACGAGTTAACCAGATCTTGGAGGACATGCTTCGAGCATGTGCCTTGGACTTCAAAGGCACATGGGATCGTTGTCTACCTTACGCTGAGTTCTCATACAACAACAGTTACCAATCCAGTATCCAAATGTCCCCAAATGAAGCCTTGTTTGGACGAAAGTGTCGCACCCCGTTGTGTTGGAATGAGGTAGGCGAAGCACAAGTGTTTGGACCTGACGTGCTAAAGGAAGCTGAAAAGCAAGTCAAGCTGATTTGAGACCGTTTGAAGACAGCACAAACCCGACAGAAGAATTATGCAGATAATCGGAGACGTGATCTCGAGTTTGCAGTAGGAGATCACGTGTACCTATGAGTGTCTCCACTCCGTGGTCTGAAGAGGTTTGGGATGTCCGGCAAGTTAGCTCCTCGCTACATCGGCCCCTACCTCATCACCGCCAGACGCGGCGAAGTTGCCCATCAGCTTGAACTACCAAAAGAACCTAACCTATAAAGAGAGACCAATCTGAGTTCTTGAAGAGGTTGAACGTCAAACTCGAAGAAAGACCGTCAAGTTCTACAAGGTTCAGTGGAGTAACCACTCAGAGGATGAAGCAACTTGGGAACACGAAGATCTTCTCCGCGCCGAGTTCCTGGAGTTGCTCCCTTAGGTGCTGAATCTCGGGGACGAGATTCTTGTTAGGGGGGTCAATTTGTAACGCCCGTTTTGTCGCGGCGTTAGCGGGAAAACTAATCTTTAAAAACTCTAATTGCGAAAATAATGCTCTTCGGTTGAGTCTGGTTGTGTGCCTGGATCTCGCCCGAGCCAAGTGAGAGAGCCCCGCTCTCTCTCTCTCCCTCTTGCCTTGCTCTCTCGCCGTTCTCTCTCTCTCTCCCTCCCATTCCGTCGCCGGCGACCGCCGCTCCCGGCCCCATCGTCCTGCGCGCGTGCCGCCAAGGGGAGCGCGTGCCCCCCTTTTGTCTCCTCGTGCGCCCCTGCCCGAAGCGGCAAGGAGGCCGCGCCCTTTCCCCTTCCCCTTTTCCTTTTTCCCCCGACCGGCCGACGTCACCGGCAGCCGCCGCTCGGTCGCTAGCGTGTTGGTCCCCTCCCACGTGGCTCCACCGTCCCTCCCTCTCTCCGCGAACAGCCTTCGGAACACCGACCTCCGCCCCCCCCGAACCGACCTCGCCCTTCCCTTTAAATCCCTCCGCCGGCGCTAGTGCCGCCTCCCCGCCGAGCTCCTCTCCTCTCCTCCCCACTGTCGCCGCCGCCCTTGCCGTCCGCCGCCGCGGCTGAGGACGCCGAGGATGACCCCGGCACCCTCTCTCCCCTCCGCCTCGGCCCTGGCTGAGTAACTAGCTTAGCGTAGTTTTATTGGCTAATTTGTGAACAGCTGTTGGTGTGAGAAATCCTTTCGTGCTTGAGGTGTGGCTGTGGTGCAGCCGGTGTCGGTGAACGATTGGTAGGGAGCCTCTCGTGCCGACGTGTTTGAAGTGTGGCTGTGGTGCAGCCTGTGTCGGTGAACGATTGGCACGGAGCCTCTCGTGCCGATGTGTTTGGGTTGTGGCTGTTGGTACAGCCGGTGCCGGTAAACGATTGGCAGGGAGCCTCTCGTGCCGACAAGAATCAATCGGTACAATCTCACTGCTCCGGCCGGATGAGACGCACTTTCTTGTTCACGTCGTTGAGAAGCACTCACTTAGATGATTCTGAAAATCTTAACCTAAAATCGAATGAGAAAAATAACCGGCTCATCTTTGAAGCTTGCATCAAACACTTAATTCCCCTGACTACTCACCCTTGCTCTATATAAATAACCCCCCAGTTCTCAAAGACGAAGAGATGGATCCGGCTGAAGAAGAGTTCTTTCAGGAGCAAGCAGACTACGAGCAGTAGTAAGGTTTCGGCCTTTTCCCAAGGCTTTGCTTGTGGCTTAGGGCCAGTCTCCGCCTTTTCCGCTTCCGCCTTTTTGTACTACTATTGCGAACTCAGGGTCTGTCCGTAGTTTCAACCTTGACTGTAATTCTACTCTTAATAAAGAGACCGCTGTTGTTGTGATATCCTATCTTCCTGTTGTACCAACGCTATTTCCTGGGACTGGTACAGGCATACAGGTTAATTTGGATCGCCTTATCCTGGCCTCTGTTCAGGGCTAGTTTGGGGCGTGACATAATGAAATATGAAAAAAAATCTATGGCTATGCCTATAAATAGAGGGAGAAGACTCACTATTATATATACCTTGAGAAGTGGATGAATGAGAATGCCGCCAGACCCTCACATCTTGTGTCTTTATTTCTTTGCAGACATTATACAACTCCTTTACACTACACATGTAACATAGGGGTTGCATAATACGTTTTCAGCACGACTATGTATTGAAGACCGAGGAAAAAGAAGGGTAGGATAAGAACTCACAGATTCGTTTTGCATCTCGCTGATCTAATCGAAAAAATGAACTCCTCTCCCAATACGTGCATCGTCGACTAGGAGTTGCCGGCGAAAGTCAATTGGGGATTTTTAGGAACCGTTGGCCAGAGTGTGCATCCACCATGCTATGTCAGCCCCGGACACCGCCTGTGCCTCGGACAAGGACAGCAAGGCCACACCGTACCGCAGCATAGCCGTCCGCGCCCAAGCCGTACGTAGGCAGTGCCAGTACGCTGCACGCCGCAGGGGCACGCTAACTGCCCATCTTCTAATCTAAGAAACCTTTGACAGGCCTCCGGCGCAAAACAAAGTGTTCAGGATTGGGTGTGCAGAGCTGGCGTGTGCCGGTGCACGTCGAAACGTTGAATTGACAGGTTCCAATCCAAATACCGAGCAGTCGTGCTATCTCGTCTCCGGTGGGATGAAGAGCAAGGCCACCGGCAGGTCATGCACGTTTGT
Organism: Oryza officinalis; assembly: GCA_008326285.1. Lineage (NCBI taxonomy): Eukaryota > Viridiplantae > Streptophyta > Magnoliopsida > Poales > Poaceae > Oryza > Oryza officinalis. The sequence goes on along the minus strand of BDMV01000012.1, from coordinate 23,478,443 downwards.
TAACGGTGTTCTCCTGGTTTTATATCTAGTGTGCTGGTACACCTACGCCCTGTGCATGGTTGGCAATAACATGAATCTGCAAGCTAATGCTCAGACAGTGACCCTCCATTTCATCTGGGCATTGGAGGTACTGTAATCATTGATGGGTGCAATCATGCTGCTGAGGGGTACCGCACGGCTGGAGTAGGACGAAGACCAGGTCAACGTGACACATAGGTATCATATCCGTGAAAATCACCATCAATGTACTGTTTTGAAAGTTATTTTGTATCTATTTTAATAGTTAAAGGAGTCGTTATACTCAGTTTTGAGGTTAAAGGATACATATCATATTCAACAGTGAGCTAAATTGGATTTTTCGTTTATAGCAAATGGTCTACATACATTGGTTGGGCTGAAACAGGATTGATGAGGTATTGTTGTGGTCAGTAACTCGGTACATATAGACTTCCGACTGGTATTGTCGGTAAATAACTTAATGATGCTGGTGATGGATGCAATTTTAAGATCAAAGCGGCATGTGCTTGATTTAACTACTAACTAGTACTCCCTTCATCCCATATTGATCATCCTCCGAGATTAGAGGTCTTCTCAGATTAATGAGCATCTAAGTGATGTATATTCGTTTATTCGTGTATAAGTAAATGATATTGTTTCACGTAGGTTCGTTTATTTATACAGTGTAAATAACATCATTGCATGTTCTGCTCGTTTATCTATGAAGGAGTAAATGACATTCGATTGCACTTTTGGGTGTCCATATGCATGTCTAATACAACACGTACCTTGATCGATGAGGTCTAATACAATATGCGAAATTATCTCAGTGAGGGTAGCGCCTGCATCTAACCGTAGTTGGGTGTGCACACCTACGCGCTGGTCGGTAGTGAAGCGGTGAGACTGGTGTATTAACCATTTCTGTAATATAGTGACCCCTAACATAACGTCGAACAATTTTTCATGGTTTTCAAGATCTCAGACCCGTAGCTGATATCCTTCGATTTTTCATAGTCGCAATGAGCAGCAGAATGTAGTGAGCAGCAACTCAGTGGGGGTACCATACTACCATTTGCTCTGCTCATCAGAGGCCACTGTGCCTATAATGTCGCAAGTATGCCCTTGGGCTCCTGGCATTGTACCGGGGTTGGCGCATTCGCCTTTGATTAATCATGTAATGGATCATCTGATATTGGCTGCATAATTGTTGTATGTGTTACGTTCTTGAGCATCGGCTAGTTAAATACGGAAACAAAACTGCATTGGTTGTAGTTTGGGTATGAAAAGAAATGAATTTGTTAGGTCGCGATAGTACTGGATGCTAATAATGCTCATGAGGATGCCCTGAACATGTCAAAGTTAACTAGCTCTGTAGTCTGCTTTCCCAACCAGAGCAACTACCTGCTGCTAGTTCGATCATAAACACAACGCACATATGCAGGCGTGTGTGCAGGGAGATGTGAACGATTGATCAAATTAGTTGTGGCGGTTTCAAATACAAGTCACTAGGCTTACTACACGTTGCATATGAATGGGTTGGCTGTCACACTAATGTACGAGATGCACTATCCATTTAGCAAGGTAGGCCTGGAAGGTATTAGGAATCGGTGATGTGCGGAAATATGCCGTGAAGGGTAGCGCCTGTGCTTGGCTGCTCGTATCTGCTGTTTTTGTCGATGGATTGCCGTCATGGCATGCCGAAGCTCGAACTTAGCACGACAGGAACTGAGGTGGTGTGATAGACGCCAGGAGCATCAAAGTTTGAGTCCTCATCCGGCCCAATTTGGATGCTATTTTTCCTCTTAATATAAAGTCACCTAGTTCTTAGTAGGGTGATTCGATCTATTTTTCTTGAACCAGGTATGGCAGACTGGCATAAAGTTGTGGTGAACTAATTATAGACGAAAACAAGATTTACTGATGCCTTCGATTTACTAAACGTGTCATTGCCCCTTTGTTTTTTTTCAAGGCGATGCTTGTGAATTTGTGATCTTTGGATGATCATGACAGTGTTTTCTCTATCTGCTGAGAGCCTGCGACGGGCACATATGTTGACGAGCGGCTCAAAGCAACCATAGCGATGCTAGCCGCACTGGTTGGCGACGAACATACAGTGTAACACAAACTACAAACCAGCAGTGCAATACAAACTACAAACCAAATCTCTATCTTGAATTTTGACGAGAAAAGAATCGACAATTGAGTTTGACGGAATATTGCCGTTCTATTATGCTCCACTAAGTAAAATTATGAAGAAACGTCGACCGGAGTGCGAATCGAAATCCTAATTGCACAACATGCGGCTAGGGACCAGGATGTACGGGAATTTAACATGCACAGAAGGAGTGGGAGGTTCTTCCGGCTTTTCCCGGTGTCGCCTCCTTGATTGCACGCTGCCTGAATCTTTTTCCAGTACAACTCTTGATCTTACCAGTGCTAAGCTGATTTTCTACCTCATAGGAACTGCTTTGCCATGGGTTAATCTTTCCAATGCGTTGCTTTTCATGCTCTCTTTCTTTGAGTAACAATATTTCAGGGACTAAATTAACCAACATAGACGATGGACGTTCAACACATCGTAGAGATATATATCTTCATTTTGGGAGAGCGTCTTGGTTGACGATCGATCGATGAACAATACGATGCAGTGTGGCATCACCTGGCTGGTACTTAGTTCTAGCTCATGAGGCCACCAGTAAATATATGTATGTACTGATTGACGCACGCTACGTCAGGATAGGTTTACAGTAACACATTTTTGTATTACTATAACCTCGAAATGTGTTACTAGGGTCTACGGTAACACTTTTATGTAATATTACTATAGCCTATGTTACTATAGTTGGGTATACGGTAACACATATAGATGTTATTAAAAATAAGAAAAATGTGTTGCCAACAAGTTATAGTAACATATTTTATTCTGTTACAATAGATCATAGTAACACCTTTATGCATTTATAGCAACACTGTTAGTGACATGTTTTTTCTAGTTCTAGCAACAAAATTGTAACACCTTTCTATATACAACAACATAGTAATAATACATGACTATCAGTGCCTTTAATTAGATATTATTATAATAGAAAACTTCTCCATATTATCTTCACAAACTTTGGAAAAGGAATTAGCAAGACATCACACGAGGACAATGACCACAAATGAGTAGATAACATATTGAATTTCAACAAGGAAATTTAAATATAGGTACTATTTACATCATTCCATAGCATCCATAACGAATTTGAAGGTCTTTTAAAAAGAGTACATATTCTAGGTAACTAGCTGCATGAAAAATGCAAAATATAGAAAATATATCTATGGCTATCTAATCTCTATGAATTCCCATGCTTCTTGATTAGATCTTGAGGAGGCCACTGAATTATGACAATTCAACCATTGATCTTTTGAATCTGCAAAAAAACATTATTACTTGTCATGATAGCAAAGGCATAATATGATATTAATTATTCATCAAAGTGTAGAAAGATATTGTATATGCATGCATGCTTACACAAATTGAAGGCCAAGCAATTGACATTCCTTCAGCATGGACATCATCAATTGTCTTGCAATGCTTCATTGGCCTTACTAGCTCCTCGTTTTCTTGAAGAGGATGATTAACAACCACTTTTGTGAATTGATTACCTATCTCAACACCACCCACTTTCTCTCTTGGGTTACTACTTCGAAAAGTAGCATATGCCACAAGTTCTTTGTTAGGATATTTCGCACTCATTAAAATTACAGTGGTACCCGCCTACAGTAGGATTAAATAAGAATCACCGATTAGTTGCATAAACAAGAATCCAACTGTACTATTCGAGTACATAGTTTTTATCCACCTTCATAACAGAAGAATGCATCCTGTTTGAAACCACCGGATGTATAGTCTTGTTCAGACCATCATTTTTCTCTCTACTATTCATAGTCTTTTGTAGCTTTTGCTGCTTTTGTTTATTCACCTACAAGGGGACAAGTTGCGTTACATCCTATAATTCTGCTAGCTAAAAACTATACTGTTTTTTCTAGAAACATATATATAGGTTAGAAAATTTTAAATTTTGACATCACTTTAAGTTTTTAACTTTGAACACAATTTCATCTAGAGCAATTGAATAGTCAATAAAATACAAAGTTGCAGCAACAAAGGGGCGGAAAACATGAGAAAAATGGACATACCTTGCTTTACTAAAATGTACAATACTCTTTACTAAAAGTCAATCAAGATTAAATGATATATCAATGGTCTAAAATCAGATTTTATCATTACATCAAAGCATGACATACATACTAAAACTATTACTAGCACTAAATTTTCAGTGGTGACAAATGTTAGCGTCATCTTTCTTAGCATGTGTACAGTACACAAATATCTCACATATTGACATAGACATAACACATTGATTAACCAGGAAATTTATTAGTGGATAAGAATTACCTCCTGTTGAAAATCATGAGCATAGAATGATGATGAGTTATCCTGGCTTGGTAATTCCTTGTGGTTATGATCCACCTAGTGCAATTTCCATGATATATTCATATAAAACATCTAAAAAAATATGTTGTATCATGATAAAATGAAAAATAACAAAGTCTCACCTCATAGCCTAAATGCTCCATATCAGTGTTCTCATGTATGTTCAATTGTTCCCTGTGCCTTTTTTTGTTCTATAGTTGAATGGTGAAACACAAATAAAAATGTATATTAGCATATGCATAAAGTGTTTAAAGGGAATTTAAAAAATTGTTGAGATATACCATTGATGCAATTCTTTGTTCACTCTCTGATTCATCCTGTTCACGTGCATTGCACTGAATTCTCTATACAATTCTACAAATTTAAATGCTGTTGTACATAATTTGATGATAAAACCACTAAGGATTGTATTTTGACACTACCTTTCTATTAGTTCTTATTGCTTGTTCTTGAACATTACCAAAATAAGCTCTTTGATAGTTTACCTACATAAATGAACTAAAGATTGAGTTAAAGTTCTATGTGAAGGATAGATAAATAACTCATATTTACCATAGTTGGTCCACTTTTCCCGTTGCACGTCTCCTTGTTCTGCTGCTCTTCAATTACTTTATCATGTTTTTTCAACAGTTCCTTTAACTCCCTTAGTTCCTGTCTAATATCTATGTCTTCATCTATTGAGTGATCCACTGTAGTAATATTTATGTTTTTGAGATGATGTGATGTGTGGCCATAAACTTGTTTAGGAATAGGAAGCAATCCCATCGCATGCACTTGGCCAGGTTTTTCTTCACCCAATACTTGATGTAGAGCGTCACCTTCCCATGCAACTTTTAATGATGATCATTTTGTGCTAATTCTGGTTGTTCTTCAACAAGGTTCTCCAATTCAGCCTACAAGTGAATAATGCATGCATACTACCAAGTACAGAAAGTACTAACTCTATACTAAAGAAAGGATTATGTGTATGTAGCATACCACGTGTTCATCTTTATCATTGCCCCTTTTTTTGTGAGTTGCTAGGTAAACCTTTGCTCTATGTGGTTGCTTCTTATTTGGATCATCTTGTCTCTGAAAATGAAAATGAAAGGTGTTACAAATAAAGCAAAGCAATATAGGGGTTCTTGGGATCTCTTGTTTTACTAGAACCAGATATACAGAGATGAATGTAGCCTATTCAGAGGTAGAGGCGGCCATCATGGATTCCATCCCAATTATGATTGCAATGACACGTTAATTAAGCCTAGGAACTGCAAATTAAAAGCTAGCAGAAGCCAACCGTACCGCAAATTCATAGACGGTAACTAGTAGCAATTAGCAATGCATCGACACCTCCGAATGCGACAAGGGGTCAAATCAGAGAGGTTAATTCAGCAAGAGGAAATAGAACATACAAGTAGCAAAGTGACCATATGGTCATGGCAATTATGGGCTCATAGCTTGCTACCATGTGGTTGACAATCATGTTAAGGACAATGGTTTTATTTTTTCTCAACAAAAGATAGTTAGCCTTGAATAATTGTTTTAGATTTCTTCTCCAAATTAATAGATAAATATCCAAATAATAGACTAGCAAACTAAAACTACTTTTCCAAAAATAATCCTTCTAAATTTCAGTCAAAAAATAATCCTTCTAAAGCATTTTCTATAAAAACTGATCTCTTATTAACCTCATCCAAACAACCATATGGAATAGAATATAACAGAACAGACTCACCAAGTCCTTAGACCAACGAGCATAACTCCTTGTTCTTGCCGAGTGGGTGTTCTTCAACATTGCACGACTTTTTTCGTTCTTCTCACTAAGGATCTATTATGAAAACAATGTATTATTGATGAATTCACAATTCCTTGACTCATTAACACTAGCACAATATTTAAGTGAATGAGGCTACAGTACAAATCTTGTTGTAGAATTATTGCCTTTCCTTTTTTTGACTACCAATAGTTGACGAGTGCTTCCCATTGGTCTTTCTCTACATCCTTTGGACAAAGCTTATAGAGAGAAGAACGCTTCTTCTTAGGATTAAACTGATTTTTCTTCAGTGCTGCCTTGAATCGCCTCCAATCTCTTCCAGTTGATTTCAGTATCCATTTCTCACACGAATGAGGGTACAAGAACTTTGTCTAAAATTTTATAGGAACAATGAATTAAAGAAAATGTCAGGTCATATCAATAAAACATAAATGTTTTGTTAGGTGAGCAGAAGATGACGACTAGAATGTGACTAGTAATTCAACAAGTTCAGAACATTATATTTATACAATCTTTAGCATTAGACTGACCTGTACAAATTGAAGTATTGTCAGATCTCTTTTGTTTTGTTTGACTTTTCTCGAAGTCTTCTTATCTAGTGGACAGTAGCTTTCATTTCTTGCTATTGTGCCCAAAAATTGTCCTAACAACCCACCTTCCGCCCTGATGGGTTGCCCTAGATTGTTGCATTTTACAACTATGCGTTTCCCGTCTGAAAGATCCCAAACATACGGTCTTTGATTGTCTAGTTACAATTGTACCTGACATATTCAAGGTCCCATCATCTTGCTGCTCATCATGGATCCCATCGTCTTCAAATGCTTTAGGAGGCTCAACTTGTGGCGAGGAATGTTCATGACTATTGCGCTCTCCACTGCAATATTGAAGGCTGCTTTGCACTATATTTAACCGTTTCTTTCTTCACATTTGTCCCTGTAATGAGTTTTTGTAAAGAACATGAAGTCATCTTTATGTATGGACTCTGTACTAATGGAAATATGACTGTTGTATAAAAAAATACTTGGGCAGTATGACAAGGAGTAAAAGATGGTAAAACTATACAATTGATTAATTGCAGAATATATGAGACAATAATTAATGTACACTGAATGAAATGTAAGTGAACTTTTGAATATCTTTTTACCACTTGGTTTATAATTGATATCACCATGCCATACAAATACTGCAAACTTATAGAAAGAATATATGGAGAAGATTTTTATTTACAATTGACCCTTGACCAACTACAAAGTTCTAGATTGCACAACATTATAAAGAGTCAAGATCCATTGTTGATAGTCAATACCGAAGACTGGCTTGCAAAACATTAAGAGCTCTGTTAATTCATAGAAAATAGATTTGCAGTTTAATCTAAAATGACAGTTTGACACAACCAGCAAGATAGAACTGCCAGCAACATAACCCGAAATAATTGAGTTCACAATAAGAATCAGAAATCATATGGCATTTTAACCTGTACAGATTATTTGGACAAATGTGTATGTGGACAAACAGTATATCAAGTAGCTGCATATTGTTAGTAAATATCAAAATTCAATACTGAAGACTAGTTTTTCTCTATAGAGCTGTCATCTAAACTGTAGACGCAGCTGTATTTCAATGAACGGATGAGGTGCATTAGAAATTTATTATGTAGCAGAGAACAAGACCATGACTATTCTTCTTGACTTTAGACCTTCCATCTAAAAAAAATCAAGAATTTGCAGAGGTTAAATAAACCGTAGTACAAAAGAATTCTTTGCGAGGAAATGTTAAATCCTGTGAGACATACTCGCCAAGTGCATGCACCAGGGATGCATTTCATCGAACAGATGAGGTGCACTTGAAATTTAAGTAGCAGAGAACAAGAAAACCATGCCAACTATTCTTGAATCAGAATTTCTAACTCTCAGAAATAGTCATCAAGATTCTGAGAAGGTAAACAAACCATACTAACGAATTTTTTGGTGGCTTGGAAAGACATTGATTCTAGATACCCTAACTTTGCATCAGATTCTCGAAATATCAGGTTTGCAATGGTTAGTGATGGGTTTAATCCATTTGGAACGATGAGTTCGACTTATGGTTGTTGGCCAGTCGTCTTAGTTCCCTATAATCCTCCTCCATGGTTATGCATGAAAGCATCCTCTCTTATGCTTGCTCTGATAATTCCAGGGCCATCTTACCCTGGAAAGGATTTTCATGTAATTATGAAGCCAGTTTATGAAGAGTTGATAAATTTGTTTAAGGTTGGAACGCCCACATATGATGCATCTCATGATGAGATGTTTCAACTCCGTGCTATATTATTGTTCACAATTAGTGACTACCCTGGAATTGGGATATTTGCAGGATATAGCGTAAATGGTGAATTTGCATGTACTACATGTCGTGATGAAACATGTTCTAAACGTTTGGTACATGGTCGCAAGTATTCTTTCATGGGACATCGTCGTTTTCTACCCCCACACCATGAGTTCCGCTACAATCGTATTTCTTTTGATGGAACCGAAGAACATAGACCAGAGCCTATTGCATATTCTGAAACTGCAATTCTTAGTAAAATAAAGGCAATTAATGATTTTGAGAAGTCAAAAACATGAAAATGTGTTAGTGGACTATTTTCTTTGTCTTATTGGGAGTCCAATTTACTACGCCACAATCTTGATGTAATGCATATAGAGAAGAATGTTTGTGATAATATATATGGGACACTTCTAGGACTGGAAGGCAAATCAAAGGATAATTTACTGGCACGGCTAGACCTGCAAGAAATGAATATAAGGCCAGGGTTGCATCCTCTAAAAAAAGCTAATAATAAGTATTGCTTGCCTCCTGCTACCTACACAATGTCTAAAAATGAGAAGCAACAATTTTGCAAAGTTCTCCATGATATTAAAGTTCCGGATGGCTACTCGGGAAACATATCAAGATGTGTAAATGTTGGTCAGGGAAAAATTTCAGGACTTAAATGTCATGACTGCCATATTCTAATCCAACAACTTCTTCCTGTTGCTTTGCGAGGTGTGCTTCTAGACAATGTTACCTCCGTATTATTTGACCTATGTGGTTATTTTAGAGAATTAAGTGCAAAAGTCCTATATATAGATGTGCTTCAGAAGTTGGATGAACAAATTAAAATGACATTAAGTCATATGGAGATGATATTTCCTCCTGGATTTTTTACAGTTATGGTGCATTTAGTTGCTCATTTAGCAACTGAGGCTAAAATAGGAGGTCCTATGTGTTACCGATCGATGTACTTTGTGGAAAGGTATGTTTATATTACAAATACAATTGAATTTGTTATCCAATATATATTTCTTAACATTTTTTTCTCATTTCCATGTTTATGCAGATATTTGTGTGTGTGTTGAAGTCATATGTGCGTAATAAAGCGCATCCTGAGGGATGTATAGCTAAAGCATATTTGGCAGATGAGTGTATGACATTTTGTTCAAGATATATTGAAGGTTTTGAGACAAAGCACAACCAACCTTCACGAAATGATGATAACAATGAGTCCATTGCTTGTCTTGATGATGAACATCAACCAAATCTTTTTCCTCATGCTGGAAAACCTCTTGGCAAGCCTAAAATCCAGGCCCATAGATATGTGCTTTTCAATTGCCCAGATGTCAATCCATACCTTCGGTATTATCTCAAGCTCATATACATTGTTAGCTTAACTCTTTTTCAAAAGAGAATTCATTACATTTTTTTCTTTTTGTAGAAGGCACGCTGAGGAGATTAGAAAAACATATCGGCGGGGCCATATCACCCCAAATATTATCGAGCGTACACAAAATGAGAAATTCCATGAATGGTTTAAAGCTCATGTAAGTGTCATTTTCACATGATTTATGTCAAGAACTTTGATCATGACTAAATTAATTCTAACTATACAGATAATGTACTTGGAGGGAAAACATGGCATCTGCAGTGTAAAAAGTGATCTTAGATGGCTAGCCCATGGCCCAATTGGACCAGCAAAAAGATACCGTGCTTTTAATACTCGACGCTTTCGGTTTAGGCCCAAACATTTGGATGGGGTGACACGAAATAGTGGAGTTGTTCTAACTGCGAAAACATCTAGCTATACTAAATCAAGTGACACAAATCCTGTTTTAGGTGATTTGACATACTATGGTAGGATCGTTGATATTATCGAGCTCAATTACTCTGGACAATTTTCAGTGGTACTTTTTAAATGTGAATGGGTTGATGTTGTTTCTAGAAAAGGGATTAGAAAAGATAAGTATGGTTACACACTTGTTAACTTCTTACATCTCATACATACGGGAGAAAAAATTGAGCACGAGCCTTTCATATTGCCTAACCAAGCAGATCAAGTATTTTATGTTGATGACCCATTGAATCCTAGGTGGTCCGTTGTAAGGAAGAACAAACCAAGGGATATATATGACATTGGTGAGGAAGAATGGACAGGTGACACATCATTTGAGCCATTCCATGTTTCACATCTTGGAGCAATGTTCAATGATGCAAACAATTATCAACAATGGGTTAGAACAGATGTTGAAGGAACGACAATGGATGCTAATAATAGTGCTTTGAATAATGAATCATAGTGGATGGTAATTATTTTCTTTCCTTGTTTATTTGGCTACTTCATGGTATGTGCATTTTTTGCTTAGTGCTCTCAAACATTTCAGTTGATTAGTTATGTTAGGAAATGTAATAGTAGTTCTAGGCAAATGTTTCCAATATGTTGATCTTGCAAATATTTCGTGTATTGTTAAATTATGGGCTTACATGAGTCATTATATTCTTGCTTTGACTTGTTTTAATATTTCCTTAATCTCTATGTTGATATGGATCATCTTGCATAGCTGTACATTATATCTATTATCAGGTCCATCCGTTTGTTAAGGTGGAAAATTCAAGTGAAGGCTTGCTTTGCCAACCTCTTTGCAGATTTCAGTTAAAATTTTGTTCAGTTCTCTAGGTAGCACACTGAGGAATTTCTTCATTGTGTACGAACTTTTGATTTTTGTACCGTTAAATCATAAGTCATGTAATAATGTAATTAACTCTATGATTTCTATGGTGCCTTGTTTTCAGCATATTAGCTTTTAATGTTATGACCCTATTGTTGTCTTGTATTTTATGCCATTAAATTATTTTCTATAGACATACATATATGGTTTATTGGAGTTCCACTACTATGCTAGAGGTAGAGTATATGTTAATTACTGTACATCATATTAATAGATGATGTCCTTTTTTTCACATGTTAGCAGCATAGTAAAAAAAGCGGGATCGAGCACCTGGTTCACTGGATCACTGGTCCAACCGTTTGTTCAGCCGGTCTAGGTGCTGAATCGGAAGGTTTATTTACCATGCATATCTCCTCTAAATTAGCATGTGCTAGCTATCTTGTTGGTAGTAGCGCTCGGTTTCCATGCTGGCAGCTGCACTCCCTCCCTATGTCATATTTTCTCACCATCTTGCAATAAAATGTATTGGGCCTTAGTAGACAATTTACATATTTTTTTAAATGTAGACAAGTCTAAGAAAAAGCAATCTAGTGCACAGTATCATTTGACAAAGAGCAAAACTATTTTTGAAGAGTAACCTTAGAAATTGTTCAGAATGTCGTTGGACAAAAATAGCACAAAGTCAAGGCTAAATAGTTCAAAATTTTAGGTACATCAGGGAGGACGAACAAAGCAATAACAAATAATCATTTTTTAAAAGTTTATGATGTAGTAAAAAGAAAACAGTAAGTCTACAAGTATTATACCTTGGATTATATAACAACATTAAGTAACAGGATGTGTTTATTTACGACCACATTGAGGATCATACATTAAAACTGTATGTCACTTTAAAACAAGCAGAACTGAGTAGCTTGGAGGTTGAGAGTCAATGAAATCATGAGGTTCTAAGAACAATTCCTAACTCTAGCAATTTTTTTAGCTTTATTGATTAAACGGGCCTAAAAACGATTTAATATTAATTCAATGGGCTTTTGCAAAGCTAATTTAATAGGCTTTAGAAATATAAACAAGTGTACCAATGGATCATTCGGTCTCTTAAACTAAATTTTTATTTTTAAAAAACTAATTTAATATTAATTCAATTGGCCTTTGGAAAGCTAATTTAATGGGTCTTCATAAAACTAAGTCAAAATTTGCTATAGGACACTCAAAAAATGTATAATTAGCCGTGAGACATCACAAAGACATGAATTTGCTCGAGAACACTTCAAAAATGCGGTAATTTCCTAATGGGGGAGCGGTGCCAGCCTCTGGACTTCTTCGGTGTGATCTACTACGACGCCGAGGGGAGGCGCCTGGACCAGCCGCGGCCGCTGTGCTCACCGCTACGCAGCCTGCTGCCATCGTCCGTCAACCTCGCGGCCAACGCCGGTCAGCGGGGGGCTTGGGGGTAGGGATGAGGCCAGTGCCGACGGCATGCCGCACGACCACACCATCGACTACTTCGAGCGCCTGTCCGCCATGGGCAAGCCAATGGAGCTCGCTGCAAGTGAGCGTCGGAAGAAGACCGAAAGAAGGGAGAAGAAGATAAGGGCAAAAATGTCAGTTTGTGTGATTTTTCTCTCATCAATTGGGTGGATATTATATTTAAATGTGTTCAGTGTCCTGCAGCAATTTACTACATTTTTCAAGTGTCCTCAAGCAAATTCACGTCTTTGCGGTGTCCCACAACTAATTACATATTTTTTGAGTGTCCTTTAGCAAATTTTGCCTAAACAGATGTACCAATGAATTATTCGGCCTCTTAAACTAAATTGTATATTTACTCAACTAGAGAGAAGGTTTGTTTGTGCAGTGCGTCTGCGAAGGTGTGCACGTATACCCCGAGGTTTGGTTTTCAACTCCTATATATTATTGTTTTGGCAAGAATAAACTATATATTTTTTTCATATATTGTGTTACTGTAGGTGTTGGTAACACATAGATATATATTACTAGATGTAACTCAATTGTAACACATCGAATATATGTTACAATGCACCTTGTAACACAAAGCAAAATGTTCCTACAAAGTGTTCATGTAACACATGTTTTTTTTGTTACAAAGTTGTGTTATAAAATATAGGTTCTGACGTAGTGACATCTGCCTTTGATTAATCATGTAATGGCTGAGGTTGGCCACAAAATTATGGTTTGTGCTATAATTCAAGCATGCTGTATTCGTAATCACCAATCTGTACTTATACTAATTGGTGGGTATTTTTTTGGAACTCTCACGTTAATTAGAAAGATCTGACCATTTATCTAGCTGATAGCTGATAGTAATATCACGACCGTAGATTATAATCCGTGTTAACATGAGCTTATTTTAGAACGAATCTAATATACGTGTTCCAAAAGCCCATCTAATATGCAAGTGTTGACCAGTCCGTATCGTATCTTATCCTCACTAACTTCCTACGTACTTACCCCGTACTCCATCCGCGTGGCTCCTGTCACTGTGTTCATCATGATCGGCGCGCGGCTGTTAAGATGTTGCCATGTTGATCCACAAAATCGATACTTCATGGATGATGCACCTACCTGACGATGATTTGATCGCGGGCATCAAACTCGGTGGATTCGTGCAGTAGTATCCACTGAAGAAGCACCGCCGTGAGGAGCGAGCGGCCGCTTGCCGCGCATCACATCTCCTTCGTGATCGCCCGGTACGAATCTCCGGGCCACTACGCCGGCGTAGTGAAGTATCGTTTCGTTAATCATTCCATCATCTAAAATTTAAGTGAAGCTTGTAATTGTGCTTACCAGAAGTGACAGGCATAATGTATGCAGCGGTGCTGCAGAACCCGCGCAACAAAGCCATGGCCATCTATAAAGGACATTAGCATATATAGGTCAATGACAAGGTGATCGTGGAAGGTTAGTTAAGGATGCAAATCAGGAGGAATAATTCTGATTAATTTACCAATTTAGCAAGCACACCAGGTTAGGTGATTTTCTTCCTTTTGTTTAATTTAAATATGCATTTTCCTTCGCAATCTTAAATAATAAATTCAAGCGAAAGCGTCGTTAATTAGTTGTATGTGTAGTTCGCAAGCACTTAGTTTGGCTTAATTCACGCCCTTGGGTTTTCTTTATCTTGCTTTTGAGCTCTACCCACAATCAAAGCTATTATTATATTATAACCTTAGCTTCTAATTAATTTATTTGAACTATAAAAACATTTTTTTGTAACTATTAATTTCAAAAGTTTATTTGCATATGAATACACTGCTGGAGAAACCCACTATAGTCCCGGTTCGTAACCGCCTTTAGTCCCGGTTCTCGAACCGGGACTACGAATGCAGGACTAAAGATCGGCATCTTTAGTCCCGGGTGAAATACCCGGGACTAAAGATGACCGAGGCAGCTACGTGGCAGCCATCTTTAGTCCCGGTTGGTGTTACCAACCGGGACTAAAGATGGCTGCCACGTAGCTGCCTCGGTCATCTTTAGTCCCGGTTGGTGTTACCAACCGGGACTAATGATATTTTTTTTAAAAAAAATATTTGCTGGTTCTGCCAGCTGCTTGTTTATATAGTATGCATATATCTATATGTACATATAATATGCGTATATATGTAATATATGTATTTATATGTATATATATGCAATATGCATATATATATATATATATAAATACATGTTTTACATATATATATATATATGTATCCTACATATAAGCACTCCAGTAAATATATACTTTTATTATCGAAATATACTCACACACATAAGTACATGAATGCACATCTGAATATACATATATTACAATCTTTCGTTAATTATAATGTTCTATTGTATATTACGAAGAAAGCTAAGACATATTATCCATGGGGAGGATGATGAATAGCACTTCCATCGTAGTAGAATTCTCCCGCGGGATCAATTATTTGTTCATTGATAAATCACATCAGTTGTTCTTGAACAGCCTTGATAAATTCTTCGTTGGATAGGTTTTCCCTCATGTAAATAATCTATCATTCGAAAAAAAATTGAGATATAAGTATATGAAGTTAATAAGAAATCGGGACATAATGTATGAATAATTTTTACGTACTTCCAGATCCCTGTCATTGTTGATTTGCTGTACAAGTGCGTGAGTATATTTGCAGACATAGTAGCCGCACAAGTTGTTCCCCTTCTCCTGTTTTGCACATTTAAGGAGAAACGACGAGAGATTTAATGTACTAATTTTTTCTAGAAGCAATGAATGATTAAATAAATTTGGAGCATGTACTCACCGGAAACTTAAATCTCCTACCAAGATTTTCTTTGCAAACCCCGTGGACCAATGTACGGAACTTTGCCCATGCCCTATGTATAGTTGGAAGCTATGATTAAATATCGAAAATCTGCATAGTACCAATAGCGGTGTTCATAATTAATGACGGTTGAATAGATGGCATTACCTGTCTATCACTTCAAAAACCTTGGTGAAAGTAGACTCTGGTTTATCCATTGAGTCATAGACATGGACTTTGCAAAGTTCAAGGTCGAAGAGTAAAAGGACCCAGTGAAATCTGCAAATTGCGTCCGACGATATATATGTGACGTTATGAGTACGAGGAGGAAGTTGGTACAAATTTGAAAGACAGTTAAAACTCACTCTGTGTTGTATGGCAATAGTATGTACGTCTTGTAATGCTGCTGCACCAGGAAATGAACAATATTGTCTTCTGTATCTTTCTCAAAGTCCCGTATCATTACGTCATTGACTTTGCGAGGGTCCATGAATCCAATATTGAAAATCCCCTGCCTACGGCACGATTGAATCTCCATTCTACAAAAGACAAAGGAATTTGCATCAGTCTTATCGTCACATTCTAACCAGGGAATGGTACATAGAAGAAGCTAAGGAACAAAATAAAGTTTGCTAAAACGATACTTACAAAACCCAGCAGCTGAGAATGGAGACGTCGAGAGCGTCTAGTTGGTATACATCAAACACATTCTCGAAGTTCATCCACAGAACATCATCTCCTTGGTAGTAGTCTGTGTTTCTTATCCTCGCTCCAAACATTATTCTACCTCTGGATGAATGTTCCATATACCATTGATGGAATCGATGCATTTGTGTTGAGAGACTGTTCACCTCACCAGGCTTGACAAGCGGTTCACCGACTTTAAATTTGTATTTCAAGTCGGCTTCTGTCGCCATGGTTATCGGTGTGTCTCCCACCAGTTGCGCCCTGCTCAGACCTGTCTCTTTCATCCATTGCCTCAGCTCCTCTTCACCGGGTGGTAGCAACGGCTCAACCGATTGTTTCCGCTGCTTTCCGAGCTGAGGCACTTCTTTGGCCTTTGCTCTTTGTTTCCTGTACGACTTCGTCACCGACCGGTCATAATCGAAAAGTACAGCCCTCCTGACCGGTTCACTCATCTTTTGGAAGAACTTCTTAGCAGCCGAATCTAGTGGAATCTTCTTTGGTGGTTTCCGTGCCTCGAAGAACGCCTTCACTTCTGCTCTTACGACATCCTCATTCTCCTCGAGAGTGCGGTCGTACGCCCTTTTCTTGAGAGCGGGGAGTTTTGGCTCGTCAAGTCTTGGCTTCTTTCTTGGTGGTGTGGACTTTAACGGCGCGGGACGAAGTGGGCACGACTTTTTAGGCCGTGCAGGCGGAGCAGACGGTGACGGTCCAGGCGGAGGAGCCGGTGCAGGCGAAGAAGAGGTTGCATGCGGAGGAGACTGCGGTGGAGGAGCCGGTGCAGGCGACGGATAGGTTTCAGGCGGAGGAGACTGCGGTGGAGGAGCCGGTGCAGGCGGAGGAGAAGGTGTAGGCGGAGGAGAGGGTGCAGGCGGAGGAGACGAAGGAGAAGACGCTGCTGCTCGCCCGGGAAACACGATGTGTCGCTTGCACCATAGTATAATGGCGTGGGCTGTGTCTCCTAGTTTCGTCTCCCCGTCTCCTCCAGGGATGTCCAACTCGAGATCGTCGAACCCTCGTTCCACCAATTCAACCTCGATCTTTGAGTACCCAGGTGGAATCGGTCTGCAATGATATGTCCCCGAAGGGTCCACTGGTATGGCCATGCCCGACGCTATCTTCACGAGAGTCAGGATTACTTAGTAATTAACAGATGCATGCACCACCGGTTATGCAATTTACAAGACACATATCATAAAACTAAGAGCATACCTTGAGTGATATGTTCTTGAAGGGAATGTGCAGCTCACAAGGTGTCCGCCGCGTGATTTCATCTATGGGGTACGATGGGTTGTCCTGAGCTTGCCCTGCTGCACCTTCCATGCCCTGTTCTCCTGCCTGCCCTGTAGAAGCACAGCTGCTGCGATTGCCCGAGGGGCTCACCATGATTGGAGGGGCATACAGCTGCACCGTCTGCTCGCTCTGTCGTTCCGCAAGGAGTTGGTCCACTCGTCGTTCAACCTCCTCTTGCATCCGTATTTCCTGCAGGGCGACCCTCTCCTCGAGATATCTTAATTTGTCCTCGGTATCCCTCTTGCTCCTCATCCGACTCTTGTAAGTGTGGCTGTCCTCCTGAAATCCGTATTTCCATGTAAGTGTGGCTGTCCTTTTCCCCGTGTTCGTCCTGGATGCTCGGGATTCTGTAGTGCGAGCGTAAGCTCGTCCTTCTCTCTGTCAGGATGGAATGTTCCCTGAGCAAACGCCTCCACTGCTTCCGTGAGTCGGCTAGCTGCTTCGCGGATCGCATCGCCGAATACAAGGGAGACATCAGTGGGATCGAACTTTCCACCATGAGCATAGTACCAATTTCTTGAACGTTCAGGCCAGTTCATTGTGGCCGGCTCAATACCCTTTCCAATCAACCCGGCTTCCAGTTCATCCCACTTGGGGATTGCCTTCTTATAGCCACCTGACCCTAGCCGGTGATGGTACTGCTTCTTAGCGCCATTGGCTTTGTTCTTTGCTACTTGCGTTTGCCCGTGCTCGGAAGTCCTATATGCAACAAATGCATCCCAATGATCCCTCAGCTTCGTTAACTTGTCGAAATCAGGTGTCAGACCCTTCACGACATATTTCTTGTATAGAGCTGACTTGTACTTCTGGAACTGTTCAGCCATTTTCTTCATCGTCCATGCTTTCAATCTTGGCTGATCTGCCTGAGGGACCGTGAAAGTCTTGAGCATGGTGGTTCACAACATTGCTTTCTCTGTATCTGGCAGATAACTTTCATCATCCTCTGCTGTTCTTGTTTGACGCCAATGCACTATGCTAATGGGCACGTGATCCCTCACGACCCAACCACTGTGTCCCACAAACTTACGTAGTATGCCAGCCAGGGCAACTGGTTTGCCATCTGGGGCCACTTTAGTAATAATATGTCTGCCCTCTAGCTTCCTTGCGGCACCCCGTTGTCCGCGTGCCCTCTTCTCTCCAACGGCCGGTTCCCTTTCACTTTCCTATTGGTTTGTGGCCTCGTTTCCCTCCTCATTGAGGTATTGGTTGGGGTCCTCTGGCTCCTCATCCGCCCAATATTGGCTGCTGCCCTCTGCGATCTCGTCCATGAGGATCTGTTCATCCTCGCGATATGCCATCTGTTTGTAACATTGCGAGGTACACATCAACTAACAGTATATTGTTTTACATATAATGACATTGTTGCGAAATACGTACAATGACCAGTTAATTCATTGTTATACATGCATATGTCATATATATATATAGACACACATGAAGGAATTCAAGAAACTTGCCTTCGTTTTGCGTGGAGTTATTGGGGCCACTTAAGCTTGAGCGACGACGGGGGTCAGCACCTATTAGAAAAAAAATTAGACAAAAAATTAAAACACTATTAGCAAAATATACAAAGATGTGCAATATTATATTTAATATATACAATAAATAGATAGTGACTCAAGATATTGGGTGAATACAAGACCTCGCTCTTTCAAGCGAACCAGTACCATCGTACGTTCGTTTGTTCGTTCGGTCGCTCGTTCGTTCCAAACTTTTCTACACCGTCTATCACGTTGCATACACTAGTCTACTCCTTTAATTTATTGTACTCTCTCCTGCTCTGTAATACTTGACGTTTTAAATAATAACATGACCTATAAAATATATCTTTAATATATACAATAAATAGATAGTGACTCAAGATATTGGGTGAACACAAGACCTCGCTCTTTCATGCTACGAATGGATAATTTTCATAACAAATTTTATCTTGACTCCCCATGTATAGGAGTCAAGACAAAATTTGTCTTGAAAAATCTCCGTTTCTGTTTAGTCATGAAAGACCGAGTGCTTGTGTTCAGCCAATATCCTGAACCAGTACCTACTTCTACAAAGATGTGCAATATTATATTTAATATATACAATAAATAGATAGTGACTCAAGATATTGGGTGAACACAAGACCTCGCTCTTTCAAGCGAACCAGTACCATCGTACGTTCGTTTGTTCGTTCGGTCGCTCGTTCGTTCCAAACTTTTCTACACCGTCTATCACGTTGCATACACTAGTCTACTCCTTTAATTTATAGTACTCTCTCCTGCTCTGTAATACTTGATGTTTTAAATAATAACATGACCTATAAAATATATCTTTAATATATACAATAAATAGATAGTGACTCAAGATATTGGGTGAACACAAGACCTCGCTCTTTCATGCTACAAACGGATAATTTTCATAACAAATTTTGTCTTGACTCCCCATGTATAGGAGTCAAGACAAAATTTGTCTTGAAAAATATCCGTTTCTGTTTAGTCATGAAAGACCGAGTGCTTGTGTTCGGCCAATATCCTGAACTAGTACCTACTTCGAACGAGCGAACTTCGAGCGAACCAGTACAATAAACCCTAAACCCCTAAACCCTAAACCCTAAACCCTAAACCCTAGTTTGTTTAAAGTTATTGATCTCAACCTTATTCGAAATGAAATGTTAAGAATTATGTAATTGGAGGGAGTACACTTGTAACTAAAGTAGTATAATATTACTATACTAGAGTAGTAGTACTGGTAGCAAGAGTATAATATTACTATACAAGCGAGAAAGTTACAAACTCCCATAAAATAAGACCATGCCTGGCTCTCGAAGCGAAGGGAAAAGATGCAGTTACGATTACTAATAATTACTCCTCATTAATTACCGGCAACTGTTTAGGAGTGTACTGTCTATAAGTGAAGTAGTAGTATAGTATGTAACATACGGAGGTTAGCTAAGCTAATTAAGATAGATGAGCATGCATGGAAGCAGTTGCTCGTTCGCTCGCTCGTTCGCTCGTTCGCTCAGTCGTTCACTCGGTCGTTCGCTCGATCGTTCGTTCGGTCGTTCGCTCGCTCGCTCGTTCCGTCGTTCGTTCGTTCGCTCGTTCACTCGTTCGTTCGTTCGGTCATTCGTTCGATCGTTCGTTCGGTCGTTCACTCGGTCGTTCGACCGTTCGCTCGTTCAGTCGTTCGTTCGTTCGTTGCCTTCGTTCACTCGTTCGTTCGCTCCTTTACTCGTTCGTTCGCGCATAGGTTCGCTCGTTCGTTCGTTCGCTCGGTCACTCGTTCGTTCGGTCGGTCATTCGCTCGTTCGGTCCACACATGTCGTTCGTTCGTTCACGTTCGTTCATGTCCGTTCACGTTCGTTCTAACGTTACGTCGTTCGTGGCGCGGCCGTGGTGGTGGCGGCGGCCGTGGTGGCGGCGGCGGCCGTGGTGGTGGCGGCGACGGCCGTGGTGGTGCGGGCGCGTGCCGTAGTTGTGGCGACGGCCGTGGTGTGGCGCGGCCGTGGTGCGGCTGGTGGCGGCCGTGGTGGCGCGGCGGGTGGTGGCACGGCCGTGGCGGCGCGGGAACAAGCCAACATGGCGACGGCGGTGCGGACGGCGCGGCGACGGCGGTGCGGTACGTGCCATTGTTGAAAACGGACGGAAGAAAAGATGGAGATCGGTCCAAACCTCGGCCGGGAGACGCGGTGCGGACGGCGACGACGTACGGCGGCGGAGACGACGAAGACGACGACGGCGGCAAAGACGGAGGACGTGCGCGCTGAGAGTGGAGAGAAAATGAGAAACGGCTAAGTGTGGATCCGGAGAAGACAATGCGCCTAGCATTTTATAGTCGGGATCTTTAGTCCCGGTTGGTGCCACCAACCGGGACTAAAGATGTTTTCCCGCTTGGCCAAATTTTTTTTTTGTCCCGGCTATGTTTAACAACCGGGACTAAAGATTGAAACAGTGCCCATGTAAATGTTAGTATTAAAATATATAATGCCATATTACCTATTTAATAGTTCAAAAGTGATATTACATTCCAATAACGATATATAATTAAAATTTGACCAATTTAAATACTATTTGAATAGTATTAAATTATCTACTACCATATTACCTATTTAAATAGTTTTAAATTATTATTAAATATAAATAATCACATATAGACCAATTTAAATACTATTTGAATAGTATTAAAATATCTACTACCATATTACCTATTTAAATAGTTTTAAATTATTATTAAGTATAAATAATCACATATAAATAACATATGACGTTTCAATTTGATATTACATTCCAATAATTGATATTACTATCTAATACTATATTACCTATTTAAATAGTTCAAAATTGGTATTACATATATAATTGTAGTAGTAAAAAACACAAACATTACATGGCCTTCAATACATTGTAAATAATTTGCGTCGTCCATACAACAATCTATGTCACTGTTTTTCTCACGTACTTTCTCCTCACTAATGTTCCTTCGCTATGATCGTTGCGTGAGTAAGGGGTGTCCTCCTTTGAAAGGAGGACGCTCGGGTCAACCGTCACCGCGAACGGAGGTTGCCCGTCGAACTGATCGTAATCTTCGTCAGTCTTATCCTCGACTCCGACGATTTTCCTTTTGCCTAGGAGAACCACGTGGCGCTTTGGCTCGTCGGGTCCTTTACCCTTCTTTGGTTTGCTAGACATGTCCTTCACGTAGAAAACCTGTGTGACATCATTGGCTAAGACGAAAGGTTCGTCTGAGTATCCAACCTTGCTTAGGTAAATCATTGTCATCCCACTATCATCAATCGTTACGCCTCCACCGATGAGCCTAACCCATTGGCATCGAAATAGAGGTACCTTCAAGGGTCCGTAGTCTAGTTCCCATATGTCCTCGATGACACCATAATACGTGCTAGTTGCACCATCGTATCTCACGGCGTCGATACGTATAGCAGAGTTCTGGTTTGTGCTCTTTCTGTCTTGGGCTCTTGTGTAAAATGTATACCCATTGATTTCATATCCTTGGAATATCGATATCGAGCAAGAAGGCCCCCTCACCAAGAAGGCTAGTTGTCGGTCAATGGTTTCTGCACCCATTAGACGTTGTCGTAGCCAAACGGGGAAAGTATCGATGTGATGGCGTGTAATCCATGCATCAGACTTGCCGATGTTTTTCGACCGAACAATCGTCAGGTGCTCCTCGATGTAAGGAGCCACCAACGAAGATTGTTGCAAAACCGTGAAATGTGCTTTACGGAATAAATCGTTGTCCACGGTCATTATTGCTTTTCTTCCAAGAGTCCCCTTTCCCCGTAGTCTCCCATCATGGCTTGATTCGGGTACCCCGATTGGACGGAGGTCTTCAATAAATTCTACGCAGAACTCAATGACCTCCTCTGTTCCATAAACCTTGGCGATGCTTGCTTCCGGACGAGAACGGTTATGAACGTATTTCTTTAGAACGCTCATGTACCTCTCGAAAGGAAACATGTTGTGTAGGTACACAGGACCGAGAATACTGATCTCTTTCACAAGGTGACATAGAAGATGCGTCATTATATTGAAGAATGACGATGGAAAGATCATCTCAAAGCCGACGAGACATTGGACCATGTCCTCTTGAAGGGTTGTTAAACTGTCTGGATCTATGATCTTTTGCGAAATTGCGTTCATGAAAGCACATAGCTTTGTTATTGTTCCCCGGACATTATCAGGAAGGATACCACGAATTATAACAGGAAGCAGTTGTGTCATCAACACGTGACAGTCATGAGACTTTAGGTTTGTGAATTTCTTCTCCTTCATGCTTATTATTCTCTTTATATTCAAGGAGTATCCAGACGGTACCTTGATGCTCTCCAGGCATTCAAACATACTTTCCTTCTCTTCCTTGCTCAGGGTGTAGCTTGCAGGACTCAAGTAATGGCTTCCTTTATCCTTCGGTTCCGGGTGAAGGTCTTTGCGTTGTTGCATATTCTTGAGATCATTACGTGCTTCAAGTGTATCTTTCGACTTCCCATATACAACTAGGAAGCCTAACAGGTTGACGCAAAGGTTTTTAGTGTGGTGCATCACGTCGATCGCGTGCCGGACGTCTAAGACTTCCCAATAGGGTAACTCCCAAAAAAATAGATTTCTTCTTCCACATCGCCACGTGACCATCTTCGCTCTCTATAGGTTGGCTGCCAGGTCCCTTTCCAAATACTACTTTCAGATCTTTCACCATAGCAAACACGATTTTTCCGTTGCGATGTTTAGGCTTAGTACGGTGGTCTGCCTTCTGTTCAAAATGCTTGCCTTTTTTCCGTACAGGATGGGTGGCAACAAGGAATCGATGATGACCCATGTAAACAACCTTCCTGTAGTGTTTCAGATACGTACTTTCAGTTTCATCCATGCAATGGGTGCAAGCCTTGTACCCCTTGTTTGACTGTCC
Source organism: Oryza officinalis (assembly GCA_008326285.1). Lineage (NCBI taxonomy): Eukaryota > Viridiplantae > Streptophyta > Magnoliopsida > Poales > Poaceae > Oryza > Oryza officinalis. Next base: position 23,454,587 of record BDMV01000012.1, on the reverse strand, counting down.
TGATAGGTTGCTAAATGCAGGCCAATCGTTAATGGTCACGAACAACAACGCTCGCAGGATAAATTGCTCCTATTTGTCCTTGTCCCACACGGAGACACCTTCTTTGTTCCACAACAGAAGAAGATCCTCAACCAGTGGTCTTAGGTACACATCAATATCGTTACCAGGTTGCTTTGGGCCTTGAATGATAATTCGTATCATGATGTACTTTCGCTTCATGCATAGCCAAGGGGGAAGGTTGTAGATACACATGGTAACAGGCCAAGTGCTATGGCCGCTGCTCATCTCTCCACATGGATTCATTCCATCTGTACTTAAACCGAACCTTACGTTTCGGGCATTCTCTCCAATGTCTGGAAATGTTCTGTCGATGTTTCTCCACTGCGACCCGTCGGCGGGTTGTCGCAGCATCCCGTCTTGTTGACATTCTTCTGCGTGCCAGCGCATCATGCTAGCATGCTATTTGTTCCTGAACAAACGCTTGAGCCGTGGTATTATAGGGAAATACCACATCACCTTAGCAGGAACTCTCTTCTTCGAAGGCTGTCCGTCAACATCACCTGGATCATCTCGTCTAATCTTGTATCGTAGTGCTTTACAAACCGGGCATGCTTCTAGGTTCTCGTACTCCTCACTGTGATAGAGGATACAATCGTTCGGACATGCGTGTATCTTATGTACTTCTAGTCCTAGAGGGCATACCACCTTCTTAGCTTCGTACGTTGTTTCGGGCAACTCGTTTTCCCTCCGGAAGAATGTTCTTGACGAGTTTCAATAACTCGCCAAATGGCTTGTCACTCACACCATTTTTTGCCTTCCATTGTAAGAATTCTAGCGTCGTACCCAATTTTTTGTGCCCCTGTTCGCAACCTAGGTACAACGAAGTTTTGTGGTCTGCTAACATACGGTCCAATTTTTGGACCTCCTTCTCACTTTCGCAGCCGTCCTTTACGTCCCGCAACATTTGACCAAGATCATCTACAACGACGTTATCTTGAACAGCTCCGTCCGCCTCGCCTTCCGGATTTTCGTCAAATCCACCGTATTGATGAGCCCAGCCCGGAATATTCTTGTCTTCTACTTCATCTTCTTCCATTGTTACCCATAGCTCTTCGTGCGAGGTCCAACAATTATATCCAGGCATGAATCCAGACTCAAACAAGTACGCATGAATAGTTCTTGATGATGAATACTCCTTTCGGTTACTGCACATTTTGCATGGACAACACATGAAACCCTTGTACTTGTTAGCATTGGCCACCTTCAAAAAATAATGCACGCCTTCAATAAACTCTTTCGACCGTCGATCCGCGGTGTACATCCATTGTCGATCCATGTAGACATCAAATAGTCCAATGTTACTAACGAAATCCACATTCTCGAAACTAATTAAATAATCATACAAAAATTTAAAACATCATTATTCAAAGCGACACTAATTTCTAGAAAAGTGAATGAAGAAAATATTCTAATTCTGCCTAACATATTTTGCCTAACATCATTATCCAAATTTTCTAATCTCAAAATCAACCTAATTTTGTCTAACATATTTTCTCCCTCATCATTTTGCATAAACATTTATGGAGAAAATATTTTATAGAAACAAAGCTATAAATGCAATATGCTAAGCATACATTATTAGAGAATGGATTTGCTAACCTTTTTTATCTCTCCGATTTGTATATTATCACCAAAACAAATTTATCAAAAATTTTGGCAGCACTTCCCTTCTTCCTCCTCCTCTTGGCAGCAATGGCTCGGGTTAGAGGAGGAAAAAGAAGAATAACAAGGTGGATCACTATAGTCCCGGTTAATAACACTAACCGGGACTAAAAATGATATTTAGTCACGGTTGGTGTTACGAACCGGGACTAAAGATCATCGCGACCCGTTACCTTTTTTAACCGGGACTAAAATTGATCTTTAGTCCCGGTTCATATTCGAATCGGGACTATTCCGGTTTTTCTGATTCTGACCAAAGATCAGTTCTCCAGTAGTGATACGTATCCAAATGACAACTATTAGATACTTTCTCATATATACCTTCCAATAAAAATACTAATAATGTTAACTTTATAAATATATGTAATTTTAATAGCATGTTTGAAAATACATACATAAAACCGTCTACCAAAATAATTGATCATCTACTCACTTTATGCCTATAAGCGGTTCAGAATAGCCAGATCGATCAATTAAAAGGTGCGAATCAAATAGGGAGAGAGAAACTTGGGTTGTACGCATCTTCCAATGCAATTGAGAAAAAAATAAGTATAACCCATGCAACAGACAACTCTAATGAAACTCTTGCATTAACAAGAAAGATTCAATCATTAGTTACATGGATCTCATTTCATTGTCATGATCATAGATCAAATTAAGAGTTCCTGTTAAATAATTAACATGCCATATAAGTTGGCCACTGCTGTGAAATATGGAGTTCTATCTATCTTACTCTCTCAATATGGCTCTTCATTAATTTAATTCCAAAATTAAAATTTAGTAAACAAATTGTAACTTACACGAACTCTTCTTTCACTCTACTCCATAGTCCGCTATAATATAGATATAAATTTAGAATTAATAAATAGAGAGTTGTATCTATCACGAATTCTCATAACCAACTTATTTGGCAGAAAAATCCACAATATGAATAGTAATAGCCCATGTAATACACGGGATGACGGCTAGTTTGTTTAATACGGAATACAGAAATAAAATTGTGAGCGAGCATGCATGGAGTATGTTTATTGGTCACTTTTTCTAGACCGAAAAGGCCAGCAGTTGATCAAATTAAACTGCTCCTAGCCAAAGCACTACTATGCGCCGCAAGCTCATAACCACATGTAGGTACTGTTATAAATAGATGCACAACGAAGATATGATTTTTACGTGAAAAATCCTTGTGAAAAAAATCACAGGCGGCGACCGGCAATAATCACTATTGAGAAATTGATTACAAACGAAAAGGAATAATTATGGAAACATCACACCTTCCCATACGACTTACAAGAGTATATATAAGAGATAAAAGGAAAGACTCCTAATAGAAAACGACATGAAATTTTACTAGGAAACCAATCCAAATATATTATAGGCCTAAATTCGGATCACATATTTAACAATCTTCACCTAAAGACAAATTTTCCCTTATAGCATAAAAAACATCAATCACCAAGAAATACCTCATGTACGTAAAATCACCGCACGCCAAATAGTTTATAGGACTACAATGTAACACCAACCAAACTTGAGCAAAGCTCAAACTTAGTAGTAGGAACTGGCTTTGTGATCATATCAATTGGATTATCATTAGTACTTATCTTGCATACCTTGATATCCCCTTCAGCAATCACACCTCAAATAAAATGATATCTCACATCAATGTGTTTTGTTCTCTCATGGAACATCTGATCCTTTGTAAGACATATTGCACTTTGACGATCACAAAATATATTAATGCAAGACATAACTTCACAAAACTCAGTGTACAAACCTCTAAGCCAAATAGTTTCTTTACAAGCTTCAGAAATAATCATATACTCTGCTTCAGTAATAGATAAGGCAACAATTGCTTACAGACTTGACTTCCAACTAACAACACAACCTCCAATAGTGGAAAGATAACCTGTGAGCGATCTTCTCCTGTCCAAATCTCCAACAAAATCTGAATTCACATAACCAACAAGTTCATCTCTAGATCTCCCAAATTGTAAACAAGCACTAGAAGTATCACATAGGTATCTGAAAAATCACTGAACTACTTTCTAATGCTCTTTGCCAGGATTAGGCATGTATCTACTGATAATACTCAAAGCATGTGATAAGTTAGGACGAGAACATACCATGGCTTACACAAGTGAACCAACTGCTCTTGAATATGAAACTCTAGACATGTACTCAACATCATAATCTGACTGTGGATATAAATCTGAAGATAATATAAAATGTGCAACTAAAGGAGTACTCACTGGTTTTGCATCATGTATATTGAAACGACGAATAACTTTTTCAATATGACCTTTCTAACTAAGATATAACTTACCAGACTGTCTTTCTCTAGTAATTTTCATACCGAGAATTTTCTTCGCTACATCCAAATCCTTCATCTCAAACTCACTACTCAATTGTGCCTTCAACTTTACTATTTCTGATTTGTCTTTTGCAGCAATCAACATATCATCAACGTAAAGAAGCAAATATATAGCTGAACCATCAATAAATTTGAGATAAACACAACTATCAAAACTGGATCTTCTAAACTTCTGAGAAAGCAGGAAAGAGTCAAATCTGTTATACCACTGTCTAGGTGACTGCTCAATCCATAAAGAGGTTTCTTCAACCTACAGACTAGGTTCTCTTTTCTAGGCATAACAAAACCTTTAGGCTGCTCCATATAAATGTTCTCTTCTAACTCCCCATTTAAAAATGCAGTTTTAATATCCATTTGCTCTAGTTCATAATCATGCATTGCAAAAATACTGAGTAAAGTGCGAATTGAACTATGCTTCACAACAGGTGAAAAGACATAATTGAAATCAATACCTGAAATCTAGCTATAACCTTTAGCAACTAACTTTGCTTTGTACCTTACCTTATCAGTTGGAGATATACCTTCCATTTTTTTTAAGATCCACTAACAACGGATAGGTTTCTTCTCCTTTGGCAAATTCACCAATTCTCAAGTATGATTCTTTTCAAGTGACTCCATCTCATCATCCATAACAGTTATCCCTCTAGTGCAATCATCAAAAATAATAGCATTAGAATATGAAGAAAGTTCTGTATTACCTTCAATTTTCTCTACCACACTCAAAGCATAAGCAAATATATTCGCTTCTTCAATATATCTTTGAGGGGATTTAATATTCCTTTTGGGCTTATCTTTTGCAATTGAATGTTTTGGCGACTGCTCAACAGTAGAAGAATTTGAATCTTCACTAACAGGTGCATCTTAGTTAATAGCAACATCTTCCTTTTCTGGTACATGCCCTGAAATGATCAAGTGCTGTACTTGCACACTTGATTTCTGCTGACTCTCAACAGAAATATTAGTAGAAGGTTTGTCATGTAACATAATTGATTCATGAAAGACAATGTTTCTACTAATCACAATCTTTCTAGTTTTAGGACACCATAACTTATAGCCTTTCACACCAGATGGGTAACCAAGAAAAATACACTTAATAGCTCTAGGCTCCAATTTATCATTACCAACAAGACCATACGTAGTACAACTGAATACTCTTAAGTTTGAATAATTTGTTGGGGAACTAGACCATATCTCAATTGGAGTCTTCTTATCAATGGCATAACTGAGTGAACGGTTAATAAGATTACAAGCAGTGGAAATGACTTTCGCCCAAAACTGTTTCGACAAACTTGCATTAGACAACATACAACGGGCCTTTGATATAATTGTCCTGTTCATACGCTCAGCTACACCGTTTTGTTGAGGTGTATGAGAAACGGTGTAGTGACGCACAATGCCTTCAGACATGTAATATGATTTAAATATTTTAGAACAAAACTCCATCCCAATATCTGTACGAAGTATTTTCATCTTCCTTTCAGTTTGTCTTTCAACCATAGTCTTTCATTTTTTAAACGCATTAAAAGCTTGATATTTGTGCTTCAAGAAATAAGGTCAAACTTTTCGCGAAAAACCATCAACGATAGTCATCATATAACGAGCACCTCTAAAGGATATCTTACGAGCAAGCCTCCATAAATTAGAATGCACATAATCAAGAATACCTTCTGTAGTATGTGTAGTTGTTTTGAACTTCACCCTCTTATGCTTGCCAAAGATACAATGCTCAAAAAATTTGAGCTTTCCGATGCGTTGTTCATCTAGCAATCCTCGCTTGCTCAATTCTATGAAACCAATTTCACTCATATGCCCAAGACGCATATACCAAAAATTAATAGCATCGGAATTAGATAATGAATCTGAAACTACAGCAACATTACCTAATATAGTTGTACCTCGTAGATGGTACAGGTCGGCAGTTTTAATGTTAGCTTTCATCACAACAAGAGAGCCCTTGGTTACCTTCAAAATTCTGTCTCCACCGAAATATTTGTACCCTTTATGATCAAGAGTACTTAAAGAGATGAGATTTCTCTTCAAATTTCAAATATGCCGCACATCTGATAATGTTCTGACACAACCATCAAATATTTTGATCTGAATTGTTCCAATACATGCAACCTTGCATGGCGTATTATCACCCATCAAAACAGTACCACCTTGTACAGACTCATAGGTGGCAAACTAATCCCTATTCGGGCACATATGATAGGTGCAAGCAGTGTCAAGAATTCACTGGTCACTAGTTTGTACACAACCAGCATAAGCACCAGACTTATCATCAGTAACAACTGCGGTTTTACCTTCCTCTTCTTTATTATTTTTCGGTCTATAACTTCCGGTTCTCTTGTCTTTGTCTTTGTTCTCATGTTCATCTCTCTTGCAGTATTTGCATGACTTATATCTGCCTTTGTACTTTGATCTCTCACGGTAGCTACTTGAACTTTTATCTCTTGATTGATTCTTTGTGTTCTTTTCCTGTTGCTTGCCCCGAACTGCCAAGCCTTATGCTTGGCTTGCATCTTCACTTGCCATAGTGAAAATCTTGTATCTCGGTCCAGGAGCGGTAGATCATACTTCAAACTCGCCATGGGAATTAATCCTGAATCTGCTAGTAAAAAAATTAGTGTAAACCTAGCAGAAATACAAACCTCTGGTACACTTCTCGTGTACACGTAGTGAAGTAGTGAAATCCTCTTGGTACCATGGCTATGTGGACGTAACACTTTTAAACGTGAAATTGAATTCACGTGTACAAGACTAAAGCAATGGTTCTCGATGGTTTTTTTACTCCTCGGGAAACATGCGTGATTAGATAGATTCCGCGCTGTTGCTGCTTGCCTTCTATGCGGACGCATGCGCTGCAGCGTGTGGACATAGGTCTACTTTTCTCTAGGCCGACGAACGCTTCGGTAGCTTATAGCAGATCGGATCTCCAAAAGCTCTGATACCGCTTGTTATAAAAATAGACACACAACGAAGACACGATTTTTATGTGGAAAACCTTTGCGGGGAAAACCACGGGCGTCGATCGGCAATAATCAGTATTGAGGAATTGATTACAAACGTAGAGGAATAATAATGGGAAACGTTACACTTTCCCGTACGACTTAGAAGAATATATAAGAGATAAGAAGAAAAACTCCGAATAGAAAATGACATGACATCTTACTAGAAAACTAATCTGAATATATTGTAAACCTAAATTCGAATCACATATTTAACAGGTACGTAGAGAGATTGACGAGATGGATATATATATTCAGGGTTGAAATAATCAGTAAGGCTATGCACTTGGTGCTTGGCATGCATGGGTTAGCACTACCATCGACATGCAAGCTAAGTCGTTGTCCATCTAGCTAGGTACATAGTAGGCTTCGAAAGCATCATGAACCTGTGACACACGAACACATGCTGTTTGGTCTGAATGGGGGCCTGTTGAGGCCTACATTCAGACCGAACTAGAAGCTCCTAAGCTACTAACCGTAGAGACATCAACGATCCATGGAAATGGATGTTGGATTATTGGGGGTGCTAATAAATAGTAGGACCAGCCACGCGCAATATAAAAGGTTGGTGCTAACATGCAAGCTAAAGTATTGTCCATCTAGCTAGCTAGGTATGCTTGGAAGGTATCAGAAATCGGTGACGTGTGAAAATGTGCTATCGATGTATTTTCTTCGATCCAAAATTTCATAAGGAATAACACACAGGAGCTATAAAAAAAACATAACTCAGTTGCAAGCTGCACACCATTCTCTATCATGGTGCCTCAGCTCCAGTATGGTGGCGCCACTCTTGCTGCTGAAAAACATAAAGCATCAGTCTCATTCACCAACCACAAGAAAATCAATCCACCAGCTCACAGTCTAGTACTAGTATTCCCATCATTGTTTATCCAATTCAAGTTATGGACGAACGTTACGTTGGAGGCGTGCTACTTTCAGCAAACACCCGAGTGAGTAGCTGACCAACGAACACCACAGAGAGAAGGAATTCATATCCATGGCACGAGTCACATCTTGGCAGTTCACATGCCCCGATTTCTTGCTAAAAAAGTGGCTCATTTTTTTCCTTCACGTTGCTAAGCAGGGATAAAAATGGTTCGTTTATTTCCCGTGCAGTGCTACATTGGGAATCAATGAGTTATAATCCTCCACTAATAAAAAAATGTTACCATCATCACATTAATACATTGTAGTTTATTTACTCAAATCATTACTGGAGAACTAATCTTTTGTCGTGGTATCCAAAAACACAAATATGTCGGCTCTATTACCAACCGATACTAAAGATCCGGTACTAAAGATGTTCTTTAGTACCGGTTTAAAAGCCTCATGCAATTGACAATCTTTAGTATCGGTTGATAACACCAACCAGTACTAAATATTGTTTTTATTTCTGGTTTAACCTTGTCTGACACTTGTCAGACCGTGGCAGGTCTTCCGGGCTTTTAGTATCAGTTGGTGTCATCAACCGGTACTAAAGATCAACACTTTAGTTCCGATTGATGTTACCAACTGGTACCGATTGATGTTATCAACCGGTACTAAAGATTATATGAATCTTTAGTACCAGTTGGTAACATCAACTGGTACTAAAGATTATTTTTTGCTTATATGCCTTCTTCCTCCTCCAGCCCGAGTCATTGCTGGCAAGAGGAGGAGGAAGAGAGGTGCAACCAAAATTTTTTGCGAAAGTATTTTAGTGATATTACACAAATCGAAGGGATCTAAAAGGTTAGCAACTTCATCTTCTATTGATGTATGGTTAACATATAATATTTCTAGCTATATTTCTATACGTCATTCTTTCTCAAAAAGGTATATGGAAAAAAAGATAGAGAATAATGTTTTAGAGAAAATAAGAATAGTTCATAATTTTAAAGACATTTTAAAAAATAAGAATAGAAAATTAAGTCCATGTAAAAATCATTAAAATAGTTAGAAATAAGAAGAATACATTAAAAATATATTAGAATTTTTAAAAAACATCTAAAAATAATTAAATAAAGATAATACATAAAAAAATATATTTACAATTTTTTAAAACTTCTATAATTTATACATGATTTACTATGGCTCTTTAGCCTTGCACTTCCCCACGGTAATAAAGAAATGGTCATTGAGATTTGTCAACTCAACAACAATCTCCTCATTAGGAGCGCATATGGGCTTTCTATGTGTTACCCCAATTTTGAGTTTAGTTATGTTCTTTTAAATTATTAAATTCTTATTTAATTATTTTCATTTTCGTGGACTTCCTTTATATTTCTTTATTCGAGGTAGATGAATCGACAATGAATATACAATGCGAATTGACAGTCGAAGGAGTTATATATGTTGAGTGTGGCGATGCCCACAAGCCTAAGGGTTATATATGTTGTCCATGCAAAAAGTGCAAAAACCACAAAAAGTATTCTACATAAAAATTCTTCATGTCCACTTGTTGCAGCCGGGATTCATACCTAGCTATAATTGTTGCACCTCGCAAAGAGAGTTAGGAGTTTCAATGGAAGAAGATTAAGAAGAAAATGACATATTCCGGACTGGGCTCAATACGGTGGATTTGCAGATGGTACAACAGGCGAGGCAAACGGAGGTGTTGTAGAAAATGACAGTGCGGACGATCTTGGTCAGATGTTGTGCGATGCAAAGAAAGACTGCGAAAGTGAAAAGGAGGTCAAGAAAATGAAGCGTGTGTTAACGGATCACAGAACGTCCTTGTATCCAGATTGCAAACATGGGACGCTGAAATTCTTGCAATGGAAGATAAAAAATAGTATGACAGACAAGGTATTTGGTGAGTTATTGAAACTCATAAAGAATATTCTTCTAGAGGAAAACGAATGTCTTGAAACAATGTACGAAGCTAAAAAAGTAGTTTGCCCTCTACTAGTGGAAGTCCAGAAGATACACGCATGTCCGAACGATTGTATCCTCTATCGTGGTGAGGAGTAAGAGAACCTGAAAATATGACCGGTTTGTAAGGTATTACGATACAAGATTAGACGAGATGACCTTGATGATGCTGACGGACAGCGTTCGAACAAAGGGTATAGGGCTGTTAGGATGAGAGTTCCTGCTAAGGTGATGTGGTATTTTCCTATAATACCATGTCTAAGACGTTTGTTCATGAACAAAGTGCATGCTAGAATGATGCGTTGGCATGCAGAAAAACGTAAATAAGACAGGATGTTGAGACACCGCACCGATAGGTCACAATGGCGAAACATCGACAGAATATTTGAAGACTTCGGGAAAAATGCAAGGAACATAAAGTTTGGTTTAAGTACAGATGGCATGAATTCTTTCGAAGAGATGAGCATCGGTCATAGCACATGGCCTGTGACCCTATGTATCTACAACCTTCCCCCTAGTTATGCATGAGGCAAAAGTAGATCAGGATGCAGATTATTATTCAAGGCCCAAAGCAACCTGGTAACAATATTTATGTGTACCTCAGACCATTGGCTGAAGATCTGCAACTGCTGTGGAAAAAAAAAGGTGTCCTTGTTTGGAATAAGGACAAACAGGAGCAATTTAACCTACGAGTGTTGCTGTTCGTAACTATTAACGATTGGCCTACACTTAGCAACCTATTGGAATAATCAAACAAGGGGCATACGGCCTGCACCCACTTATGGATAAAACTGACAGTACGTATTTGAAACATTATAGGAAGGTTGTGTACATGAGTCATCGTCGATTTCTTGATGAAAGCCAACCTGTATAAAAGAAAGGCAAATATTTTGAACAGAAGGCAGACCACCGTACTAAACCTAAACATCGTAACGAAAACACTGTATTTGCTATGGTGAAAGATCTAAAAGTAGTATTGGGAAAGGGACCTGGCAGCCAACCTTTAGCAAGTGAAGATGGTCACGCGGCGATGTGGAAGAAGAAGTCTACTTTTTGGGAGTTACCTTATTGGGAAGTCCAAGAGGTCCGCCATGCAATCGACATGATGCACCTCACTAAGAATCTTTGCATCAACCTGCTAGGCTTTCTAGGTGTATATGGAAGTCAAAAGATATACTTGAAGTACATCATGATTTCAAACATATAAAACAATGTGACGGTTTTCATTTGGGACCGAAGAAGAAAAAAAGCCATTACTTAAGTCCAGCCAGCTACACTCTGAGCAATGCAGAGAAGGAAAGTATGTTTGAATGCTTAGACAACATCAAGGTATCATCTGGAAACTCATCGAATATAACGGGAATAATAAGCATGAAAGAGAAGAAGTTCATAAACCTGAACTCTCATGACTGCCATGTGTTGATTACACAGTTGCTTCCTGTTATAATTCAGGGTATCCTTCCTGATAATGTTCGGACAATAACAAAGCTTTGTGCTTTCCTGAACGCAAATTCGCAGAACGTCATTGATCCAGACAAATTAATAGCCCTTGAAAATGACGTGGTGTACTGTCTTGTCACCTTTGAGGTGATCTTTTCACCATCCTTCTTCAATATAAGGACACATCTTCTATGTCACCTTATCAAATAGATCAGTATTCTCGACCCTGTGTACCTACATAGCATGTTCCCTTTCGAGAGGTACATGGGTGTTCTAAAGAAATACATTCATAACTGTTCTCGTCTGGAAGCAAGTATCGTCAAGGGGTATGGAACAGAGTAGGCCATAGAGTTTCATGTAGAATGTATTGAAGACCTTCATCCAATAGGGGTACTCGAATAAAGCCATGAGGGGAGACTACGAGGAAAGGAGACTCTTGGAAGGAAACCAATAATCATTATAGACAACGATTTATTCCGTAAAGCACATTTCACGGTTTTGCAACAATCATTGTTGGTGGCTCCTTACATCGAGGAGCACATGGCGATTGTTTGCTCCAAAAACATCGGGAAGTCCGTTGCCTGGATTACATGTCATCATATTGATACTTTTCTCGCTTGGTTGCGACAACATCTCATGAGTAACAGGATGATTGACCAACAGCTAGCCTTATTGGCGAGGGCACCATCTTGCTCAATCTCGACATTCCAAGTGTATGAGACCAATGGGTAAAAATTTTACACAAGAGCCTAAGACGAAAAGAACACGAACCAAAACATTGTTGCTTGTATCGATGTCATGAGATACGATGGGACAACTAGCACGTATTACGATGGCATCGAGGAGATATGGGAACACGAGTATGGATCTTTGAAGGTCCATCTGTTTCGGAGCCAATGGGTTAGGCTGATTACTAGAGGCGTAATGACAACAGTTGACCTTGACAAGGTTGGGTACTCAAACGAATCATTCGTCCTAGCCAATGATGTAACACCAATTTTCTATATGAAAGACATGTGTAGCGAACCAAAGAAGGAGAAAGGGCCCAACGAGTTAAAGCGCCACCTGGTTTTCCCAGAAAAAAAGGAAAATCGTCAGAGTCGAGTATAAGACTGACGAAGATTACGATCAGTTTGACGGGCAACCTACATTCGCAGTTACGGTTGATCCGAGCGTCCTCCTATAAAATGAGGATACCCCTTACTTATGTAACGATCATAACGAAGGAACATTCGTAAGGAGAAAGTACGTTGCGTCAACTATCACGTTATGAGATTGATTGTACGGAACATACAAATTATTTATACTACCTTGGTGTACGGATGATATAAATTAATTTTATTTGCTATTTCTGGTATTGAAAGAAGTATTTTGGTTGAATGTTTTTAATGTATTTTCATTATTTTTATGATTTTTTTATTATTTTTAATGCACTTAATCGAGCCACGGTTAATTATATATGATTTTTTAATTCTTATTACATTCTTAGCCTATTTTTAATGTATTATCATTATTTTTATATTTTAGTATTATTTTTAATGCACTTAATCGGGCTACAATTAATTATATATGGTTTTCAGAAATCTTATTACAATTTTAACATATTTTTAATGTATTCTCCTTATTTCTATGATTTTTATTATTTTTAATGCACTTAATCGTGTCATGGTTAATTATATATGGTTTTTAAAATTTTATTACTTTTTTAACCTATTTTTAATGTATTCTCCTTTTTTTATAATTTTTAATAGACTTAATCGAGCCACGGTTGATTATATATGATTTTTAAAATTTTATTATAATTTTTAACCTATTTTTAATGTATTCTCCATATTTCTATTATTTTTTATTATTTTTAACGCACATAATTGGGTCACGGTTAATTATATATGATATTTAAAACTTTATTATAACTTTTAACCTATTTTTAATGTATTCCCCTAATTTGTTTGATTTTTTATTTTTAGTAGACTTAATCGGGCCACAGTTGATTATATATGATTTTTAAAATTTTATTATAATTTTTAAACTTTTTAATGTATTTTCCATATTTTTATAATTTTTTTATTTTTAATGCACTTAATTGTGTCATGATTAATTATATATGATTTTTAAAATTTTATTAATGTTTTTAACCTATTTTTAATGTATTTTATTTTATATATTCTCATTACTTAGTCTCGGTTGTTACCCATAGTTAGGACAAAAAACAATTTGAAAATAACGAGAAAGCCTTTTTAGTCCTATCTATCTTTAGTTCTGGTTGTGGCAAACAACCAAGACTAAGGACACTATCTTTACTCCAAGTTGATAGGAATAACTAGGACTATATATGGGGTTTGTCTTCTCGAGCGCACTGATTGGCACTTGGCCATTTTGTCTCTCGTCATCGTCGTAGTCGCCAAGCTCCATCCTCCTTGTTGTCATCGTTGTTGTCGCCCTCGGAACAACTCCTCCGCCACCGCCGCCTTCGCTATTGCCGAGGTTCGTCTCTCGCCGTTGCCTCTGCCAGTCTTCCTCCGCCGTCGCCGCTGATGCCCCCATGCCCGCCCGCCGCGAATGTCGCCGCCGCCTCCGACCAGCCCACGAACGAGCCGGCGAACGGTGGACTTGTAGAGGGCTGACAAGCCGGGCACACCTCTCAGGCCCTTCCCGAATTTTAAAAAATAAAAAGAAAAAATTAAAAATTGAAAAATACATTACAAAGTTAAGAAATTATAAATTAAAAGTAATACACTGCAAAATAAAAATAATACATTAAAATTTAAAAATTAAAGAAAACATTAAAAATAAGAATAAAACATTAAAAATATATTTAGAATTTTAAAAAACTTCTAAAAATAATTAAAATATATTTACAATTTTTAGAATATTATAGAATTTATATATAATTAACCATGGCTGCGATTAAGTCCATCTAGAAATTATTCAAATAGTTAGAAAATAAGAATAACACATATTTTTAATATGTTTAGAATTTTAAAAAACTTCTAAAACTTATTAAAAAATATGTTTAGAATTTTAAAAAACTTATAACGCTTATTAAAAACTCTTCTAAAACTTATTGAAACGAGGATAAGCAACAGGACAGCCTATGGAACATTGGTTCGAAGAGGGCATGCGGACAATGAGGTCTTGCAAAGAAGGCGGAGGGGCGACACGTTATAACTATAGTGAAAGCAGACGGCGAACCAGTTGCACCCGAAGATGCAGCAAGGAAGTTTGTGTCACACAGCAGTTGGGTCGTGAGGGATCACGTGCCCATCAACCTACAGAGTTGACACAAAACAAGGTCACACGGCGATGTGGAAGAAACGTATCTTCCAAAGACAGAGAAGGACATGTTGTGGATCACTATGCTCGAGACCTTCACGATCCCTCAGGCAGAATAGATCAAAGTGAAGGATTGGTCTCTCAAAAAGATGGCCCAACAATTTCAGTACTTCAAAAAAGATTTGTACAACAAATATATCTTGAAGGATCTGACACCGGATTTTAACAAATTCCCCAAACCGAGGAATCATCGGGATGCATTTGTGGCCTACAAGACAGGAGAGGAAGGGCAAGCCAAGATAGCGAAGAAAAAAGCTAATGCCTCTAAACAATAGTATTTTCACTGGCTAGGGTCAGGCAGCTATTATAAGGCAGTGCCCAAGTGGCAAAAAATGAAAGATGCTTTAGCCACAAGAGGTATCATTCCAGCCACAGTTGATTGGCTTGAAGATCAAAACATTAGTACTATGCTATGGGGGAACACTCAATGCTACTGATGGCTCCCTGATCTTTAGTGATGACATACGTCAAGCAGCTCTCCGTCTCGCGGATGCCTTAGAAGCCTCTACTCAGGAAAGATTCTAACTCGACAGAGAGAAGGACGAGTTTACGCAGGCACTGCAGAATCCCAAGCACCCAGGACGAACACATGGAAAAGGCATGGTTGCATGGAAGTATGGGTATCAAGAAGACATTCATACGTATCGAAGTTGCATGAGAAGCAAGAGAGATTAGGATGCGAAGTTGACTGATCTAGAATTGAACGTCGGGAACTACGACCAAAGATTGCAAGGGGAGGTGGCAAGATAGGTGGATATATGACTAATTGAGAGGAGCTAGTAGACCCAGCCGTCTGTTGTTCCATTCATGGTTAGCCCCTCAGGCAATCTTAGCAGTTGCGCTTCTACAGGGCAAGTAGGAGATCAGACCAACGAAGCTACAACAGGGCCAACTGTCAACGAACTACCATGCCCCATGGATGGAATCACACAGCGAACACCATGTGAGCTGCATATTCCCTTTAAGAACCTATCAATCAAGGTTTGCTCGTAGTTTGCACAACCTGCTTTGTAGCTTGCAAAAATTGATGCCTATATTACTAACTAACCTTGTTTCTCATGAAGGTGGCAGAGGGCAGGGCCATATAAATCTAGCAAGACGCGATGTACCACTATAGGCCAATTCCACGTCGATACTCAAAGGTGGAGGTGGAGCGGGTCTGCTTAGGATTTGACGATCTTGAGCTGGACATCCCTAGAGGAGATGGGGAGACGAAACTAGGAGAAATAGCCCACGCCATCAGACTATGGTGCAAACGCTACATCGTGCTTCCCAAGCGAGCAGTAGCGTCCATTCCTACATCTCCACCACCGCAAGCTGACAATCCTCAGTCTCCATCGTTTCCACTGTCTCCTCCGCAACCTTGGTCTCCACCATCCCATTTGTCTCCACCGCAACCTCGCTCTGCACCATCTCCTCCGTCTTCAGCACCGCAACCAGCTACAAGTAGTAGGCAACAACGGTCTTGCCCACCTTGTCTCGCATCGTCAAAGTCCACACAAACGAAGAAGCCAAGACTTGACGAGCCAAAGAAAGCCGCTTTTAAGAAAAGACCATTTGATAGGACTAATGAGGAGATTTACCAGGAAGTGCAAAGGCAAGTGAAGGAGCACTTCAAGGCGCTGAGTCCACAGAAGAAGACTCCAATAGACCAGCAACTAAGGCCTTTTTTCAAAAGATGAGCGAACCCACGAGAAAGACCTTAGTATCAGACTACGATCGCTCAATTCGCAAGTCTTATGGGAAGAGCACAAGAAAGACAAAGGTTGTCCCCTATCTTGGAATGCAAGAAAAACAAGCGATTGACCCGATGCCATCAAATCTTGAGATTACTTTTAAGAATTTATGGCAGATAAACATCTTAGTAAGGAACAACTGCTAGGGATAGCCTCTATCAAGAACACCACAGAAGAAGATATAAAACACCCATACGCAATTGGCGCACCACTTGTCAAGCTAGAGCTGGTCAAGAACCTAACAACACAGATGTATCGATTCCATCAATGGTGCATGGATCAATCAGCTCATGGTAGGATTATGTTCGTGACAAGGTTTAAAGATGAAGATTTCTTCCGTGGGATGTACGATATGTGGATCAACTTCAAGGATGTCTATGACGTATACCAACAAGACGCCCTTGATGTGTCTCTTCTCGGTTGTTGGGTTTGTTGGGTTCTGTAAATGTTGTTTAATTTTATTTCATTCATTAGTCCATCGTATGTAATATCGAAGATTTAACGTCTTTCTTTGACTGTAGAATGGATATTTGAAATTGCCGTAGGCATGGATACTTCAAGTGTGGTTTCATGGGCCCCTACATAATCAATGAGAAGATTGTAGATGACTGGCCAGACGAAACCGAGGAAAGCATTTACAAATTCCTAGTATAGCAACATTTTAAGCAGTTCATACTCTTGCCTTACAACACAGAGTGAGTTTTTACCACTTATTATACCAATTTCCTTCTCGTATTCATAAAATGATATGTATATCATATTTCATACAATTTGCAGCTTCCACTGGGTACTCTTTGTCATAGACATATCCAGAAGCAAGATTCATGTGATGGACTCTATGCGAAAACCAAGGGATACTTTCAACAAAATCATTGACATGTTTAACAGGTAATGTCGTCCACTAGTATTGTCATTATGATTGCTGTTATCGCTACTATGTGGATCAAAGAATCATTAATTATAGTTTGCAAATGTAGGGCATGGGCAAAATTCCATACAAATGTCCGCGGGGAATTCAAGGAAGAACTGGCTGTGAGGATGGACTTTCTGGTACGTACATGCTCCAAAATTATATATCTCATTTATTCTATAATAGAAATATTTCATAAGTTTGTTTCTCCATTAGTGTTTACGACAAGAACAGGGGACCAACTTGTGCGGCTACTATGTTTGTGAATTTATTCACTGCGTAGCACAAGGCATTAACACTGATAAGAATATCAAAGTACGTAAACACCATTCTAGAATTATTTACACTTTTCTCATTGATTTAATATATTAATATCTCTTTCTTTTGGAAACGACAGGTTATTTGGATGAAGGACTAATTCCTCCTGACAGATTACATAAAGGTTGTTCAAGAACAACTGATGGGATTTATTATGGACGAGATTGTTAATCCGTCGAGAGAATTCCACGATAACGGACAACCTATTTCTCGTCATGAATAGTTCACCTCTTAGCTTTTGTAATATCTGGTACAACATTAGAAATTAACAACGATTGTGCATGTATCAAAAATGTATTTAATTCCCATTGTACATAAGAATGTATATCAACAATTATATATATGTGATGCTATATACAAATATATATTAATCATATGTGAATGTATTTACTTATATATATAAAGATATATATATATATACATGTATATATTATATATATACATGCATATATATATATATGCATGTCTTTATACATATATATGCATATATATAAAAAAGCAGCAAGCAATAAAAAGCATGGAAAAAGAAGGTTTATACGACCGGGACTAAAAATACCCATCTTTAGTCCCACATTGTGTGTCTCGGTAACATAACCGGGACTACAAAGGGTTGTCAACTGGGAGTAAAGTGACTATCCCCAGTAGTGAACACCTATGCACATTCGAATAATCTCAGTTGTTTCTACACCAATCAATGAGAGATGAAATCCATGCTAGCTAGCCTTTCCCATAATATCGAGGAGAAGAGAAGAAGAAAAAGCCAATGAGCAAGAAGGGATCAAAGAAACTCACTTGACCGCAAGAGGTGCCTCCTCGATCATCATCACGAGTCAATGATGCACCTCTCCTCCACCACAACCTCCTGCAAGAACCACAGGGGCACTAGGAGCAGAGCGCATGCCTCCGAGGCCATCACTCACCTCCTCTACAGCGCCGCCTGGTCTCTTCTGTTCGGCGAAGGGGAGCACCACCGACTGCCGACGCTGGGACATGACGAAGCCGACGTCGGAGGTTGAGAAGGGCATCCAGATCCATCCTCCTCGAAGGCTGGGACTAGAGATGTGGCTGGCTTGGGCTAGGCGGGGCGGTGGCTGGGTGCTGACGAGCCGAGGGCCACAGCCGTGTGGTGCGGAGTTGACAGGAGGTTAGAGCGGAGGCGGCCCATGCCAAGGAGGCTGATGGCCAACACCCAACGACGACCCCGAGTGACGCACCCCGAACAGTGGCAACCAGGTGGCGGAGAGAGGGCAGAGATGAGGTTAGCTGGCAGCGGTGGATATCCATGGCACGTTGCAGAGGACGACGGCGACCCGCGAGCACCGTCATCTCTGATTGATTTCACCCGTCGTTGACCGATTTTGCCCGTCGCCCGTTACATATCGCTGGAGGACGCCGCCACCACCGCCAGCTTTCACCCATGCCCTCTCCCTCTAGGCCGATCTGGGAAAACTAGTGCGGGAGTGAATGGTCTCTAGATCCAGGAAAATCTGGTAGGATGGTTGGTTGCATACTAATATAAATATACCTAATATGTGAGTAAATAGATTACTGGTGGTTTAGTTTGTTGGGCTAGTACATGAGGCCTGAGGGTCAGTGGGGGGGAGGGTGCATGGGGTAGGGGGTGAGTTGTGCTTTAGCTACAACACAACCCATCTATAGTATATATATACATGGGTGTATATATATGTATATATGTGTCTATATATATGTATATATGTGTGTGTATATATATACATATATATATATACACACACATATATATACATACATATATATATGTCAGTGTTATGGATAAAGCATATCCAAAGATCTTGAATTTGGCTCAGCGAGACCCACCATATATCATGTCTTCTACAAAATCATGCCTCATATACGGAACATGTTCCGGATAAGGAAGGAGAAACAAAGTTCAAGTTGGAAACTACAAGGACTACTCGGATCGTATCCATTTTTGTCTTCCTAGTTCTACTTGGACAAGGAGATATCTGTGGGTATAAATACAAGACCCCTAGGAGGATAGGGGACACGCCCAGTCAGAATGCAGATCAATACACGCCGCCGGACATCAACATCAGATATAAGCCTAGACATACTCAATCTGGTGCCACAGAGGCCGACAAGAGGGATCTAGCACTATCTCTGATCTCGCCGAGTTCATATTCGAGGAAGAAGACTACCCTATCGTCGACTACGTCTTGGAGATCCATGCCTCCATGTCGACAACGACTAGATTAGGTTCTCCTAAATATATAAGAGCAGCACCGGCTTCGGCCAACAGGAGTAGGGCTATTACCTGTTAGTTAAGGGGCCTGAACCTGTATAAAAATCCTTGTCTCCCATCTTTTTTACCTCAATCTCGCGTATACACTGGCATCAACGATCCTTATACTCTATAAATACCGTAGTCGCGATATAACCTGTCAACATTGGCGCGCCAGGTAGGGGATTTTGGTGCTTCAAGGTTTCGACGAGATGAGATTCAAGAAGATGGATTCTTCAATGACAAACGACTCACCGACTATGGCTTTATGGAGACATGACCCAGCAAAAGTGCGTTCTCCGACGGATCGGGACCCTCATCATCTCAGGCTTCGTGGAGTCATCGCCGCTGTGGAGTTTCTATCAAGGGATATTTCAGCGCCTGTGGCCTTGGAAGATTCGACCCGACCAGAGTACGTTCCCCGACTACATCGGAACCATCGCCACCAACAATTCGATCTATGGAGATCAAGCAAGCTTCAAGACATCACCACCACGGAGAACAACGGTTCGATGTTGTTGATCGAGAGGCCTCGGCTCGGATCGACTGTTCTTGAACTTACATCTACTGCCGAAAATCCCACCGTCATCGGGCCATTCTACTTTTTGGTGCGAGTGTTGACCTAACAGTTTTGAAGCCAAAAATTGGATACCGTGTTGTGTGTATTTTAATCGGACTCAAGAACGGCATCACGCGCCAATATCCATCTCATATCAGGGACTCTTTCGGACTCGTGCCGAGCTGCCACCTTGTCCAGCCGCACACGTCCTCATCTTGCTGCATATACAAAAGATTGACAACACATGTGGGCACCCGGAAATTATACCGTCCAATGAAATTTGTGATCACCACATAATATCGAATGAGTGGGATCCATACATGCATAAATAGCCACTCATATCTCAATGTGCCCATGATCACAAATTAACACCATCCGATATAAAATCCATAATGCCGAATAATGAGCAAAAGAGATATTGCTGGGACTCCGCATGCCAGTCAATTTTAGCCTGAGACATGCCCGTCAAACCACACGAAGGCGGCGACCAGATGTGTTACACATCTCAGGAGACTTGACTCAAATTGCGAGAGCTCTACAACATCTCAATTGTTCAAAATTCATACTCATGTTTAGCTAGTCCCCAGGAAAAGCGACTAGCCTTGCACTTTCATCGCAAGCAATTGATAAACATCACAAATGCATAAAGATGGATATAATGACAGCAATCTACTTATACCACAATGGGGTTCAACAGCCCATCATACTTCACAAACTATAGCAACGGAAGTTTCATAAATTCACATAAGCAAAAGTAAAACCTGTGGTTTACCCACCATCCCACAAGGGCAACCAACCGGGGCAAGAGTCAAGCTAAAAAGACTACTCA
The DNA here is from genome assembly GCA_008326285.1 of Oryza officinalis. Classification (NCBI taxonomy): domain Eukaryota; kingdom Viridiplantae; phylum Streptophyta; class Magnoliopsida; order Poales; family Poaceae; genus Oryza; species Oryza officinalis. The sequence goes on along the minus strand of BDMV01000012.1, from coordinate 23,433,248 downwards.
CCACCCTCACCGCCCTCGGTAGGGTAGTAAGAACAAGCAAGTTCTTCAACGTCCTCTTCTGAAATTGCAGATATCGGGTTAAGTACAAAATGTACTCGCAAAACTTACTCTTTCATATATATATATATAGAACAAAGGAGTATGCAAGCTTCTACCTTAGAATATGGCATAAGGGTTCAAGTTTTGCATAAAAACCAATTTAGTTGAGCAAATAACAAGTTGCAAATATAGAGTTTCAAACTTAGCATAATCTGAAATTTAAACACAAATAAGCATAACCCGTGCTCTCATCACTATCCATGTATAAGCACTACCTGTGCTCTCATCACCATCCATGTATAAGCATAACCCGTGCTCTCATCACCCACCATGGACAACCATTGTCCAACTATGGCTTATCCATATATCCATTTCACATCCAAGACTAATCCAACCTATTTAACCCGGTTTGATGCTAACATAGACTGACTAACACATCAAGCGATCGTCCTGTAACCGTGGACACGGCTATTCGAATAGTTTTACTCTGATCAGAAGGGTACATCTTTACCCACACGAAATGAACAAGAATCAAATGCTTTCACCACCACACAGGTGTGACTCACAAGTGACACAAGCTCATAACATGCCCTTTCCTAGTCCCACCCTAATCACCTAAACTCCGCCTAGGCCCCCGACGACTTAGCCACGTGCGTGTGTGATGTGGCTAAGGCGGGCTCACCATCGTGGGAGAAACCCCTTGCCAAAACCAGGCACACCCGGGGCAACTCCAAAGGAACAACCATCCTCACGATTGACCAGCGTAGCGTAGATGATTACAGTGCAACGTAGTACTAAGACAAGCCGTCCCATACCAGCGTGTGGTAGTACGTAAGGTGCTTGAATAGATGTCAACATGTTCGGTCCTTAACAACCCAGACGAGGCTACTTGCATCAGGGAAAACCACCATCCCTTCATCGCCCTATCACTCGTCCAAGTTAAGCATATTTTCCATATGAACCATTTAGTGTAAGTAGTCAAATTTTATGCCCATAATCGCAAATAGTGAATAAATTCAATCGATGGCTTCCTCCATCGATTCTTAACACTACTAGACTTAAGCATGGCTAAGCATCGGTAAAACGAGAAAACATTCCCAAGCATTTCCATCCCAAGGTTACAAGTAGAAGTGATAACAACGAACCAAGGAAGGATATGCAGCAATTAGGTATAACCCAATCTAACCAATATCGAGAATTTTGTAGTGAATCAACACATGCATATATATTGTTTTGCAATCAAATCATTTTAGTAAAATAGGGATTCTATATGCTTAGATGCTTGCCTGTCTGCTGTGAGAAATCGCACTCCAATTCAGATCCTTGTTCCACATACTCCGGAACGTCGGAATCTAAATAATAATAACGTACGATACAAATAAACATCCAAATAATGCGAAAAATCCAAAATGTACTAAAATGCATGCATTCCTTACAGTGGGTTAGTGATGTTCTAAAATGAATTTAGGTGAAGAAATTTCTATTTTATCACTGCTATTTTAAAAGTTATGAATTTTACAAATTTAATGAAAAGAGAATTAATCACTTAATTAAATTTGTTTTAAGAGGTAGTTGTGGCAAATTCTTTTCATCCAGATCAAAAGGTACATACTTTCTAGGTGAACAACAGTGAATTCATAATTTTGGGATTAACTATTAATTTTCTAGAAATTAAACAAGTCTTACTTGACAAATAAGTGTTTTTATATGACTTACAATTTTAGTTTTATTTCCTGTACATAAAGTACCATATTTTATTTCACCAAATTAAAGTTCATACTTTACTGGTTTTATAGAAATTTAGTTCACTCTATTTGGATTATAAATGAATTTTCTACAATTTTTACAAGTTCTATGTCAACTATTTCATATTTGAAATTTAGAAATAAAAATCCTACTGTGAGGAGAGGATTTTATTATACAATATTAAATTTTACAATTTTATGAACCTACTGGAGTTGGTTTCATTCCAAAATAAGTTATATTTGATTTGATATGATTTTTACAAGTTTGGAGTAATTTTCAGTTGAAAAGATTATGATTTACCTATTTCCTTTCATATTTCCAAAATAAAAATCCTTGGGGTCCACAGGTCAGTCTCTGTTCATTTTGCATGAAGGCCCTTTGATTTTCTTGAAATCAACTCGCAGTCCTGTGACTGTTATATGTGTGAGGGGTGTTTACAGATAGGACCCTATAGTTATTTAAATTCTCAAAACAAGGTCCCTGCCCTTTAATCCTTGGCTGCTCGCTAGACTGGGAGCTCGGCCGTGAACTTGGCGAGCTCGCCGGCGGTGAACGGTGGCTTAAAAGAAGAAGAGACCAAAAGGTAAAATGAAGAAGACACTATCGCGATTCCATTCCATTACTTTGCTTGGTTGGTGGACATCGGAATAGCGCCGGCGGCGAGTGTGAATGGGAGGTGCCTTCGGGTGATGGTGCATGTACGTCTACAGTTTTGTATTGGTTAATTGTGTGCATGCATGTGAGTCTTAGAGGTTCAAGGGTGCTCACCGAGCTGTATGCGAGGCCCAGAAATGCATGGATGATAGCGGCGACGCGAGGAACGGCCCGGCGGCAGTGGAAACTCCGGGTCGACGACGGTAGAACAACCCGGCCAATAACCTTCCAAACCAAACTATTCACGAGGTTATAAACTACTAGGGGATGGAGTAGACGTAAGGAATCGGCTTGGAACTCACCAGAGTGGAAGTAATCAGCGACGGCGTCGGTTGGCCGGAGTTGGGAAAGATGACGGCGATCTCCCTCGTCGGTGTACGATTCATGAAATTGATTGAGGGCTTTTGAAGAGGATCTCAAGGCATGGTCGATGGCGCAGTGGCTCGGCCTCCGGTGGACTCAGTCGTGCTGCCCGACTATGATGCCATCGGCGGCACGGTCCGGAGCTCACTCCTGAGCATCGTCGGCACGATGGCGTTCCCGTCGGTTGGCTGCACGAAACGGGAGAGTGTCCAAAGGAAACTTGCTCGGCATGGAAGGGTGAGCATGGAACGTGGAAGAGATGGAGATGTCGGCAGACTGACAGCGGCGGCGAGCGTCGTCTTCTTCACGGCCGGTGGCAAGTTTTCAGAGCTATGGAGAAGCTAGGGTTTCTCTCCCTCGGTTGGATCGGCGCAGGAGTGAAATGGAAGAGGAGGTGATGCACTGGAGGGATGATATGGCGGCTCGGCATCGGACACGACAGTGGACACGCGTCGAGCAGGAGCCACGCACTGCTTCCTCTCTCGCCCTCAGTCTCTCTCTGTCTTGAGCGGTGGAGAAGGTTGAACACAGAAGTGAAGCTAGCCCGTCTCACTGTCATGTGGGTTCAGCCGATGTAAACAGAGGAAGAGTGAGAGGTATAGGTAGATAATTGGGTGAACTACTGTTAGAGCAGATTTTGCTATTTTCCTTATTTCTTTCTTTCTCCCTTCTTTATAACTTCATAACTTAATTTATGGGCATGATAAACTAATGTGGATTTTTATGATGGTAGATAAAAATACCTAGGTTCCATTTTCTTTGGTTCCACCCAAAAATAATTTATATTTTAATCTCAGGAAAATAAAGAAATTCAGTTCAGCCGAATTTTGTTTGAATTTTTAAATGGTCCAAACATACAAAATAAATTCTGTAAAAATTATATTAATTATTTATAAATAGTGTATTATTTGAATAAATTATAAAACCTATACATTGTTATGTGATAAAATACAAATATGAAATGTATTTTGATTTTTTCCTATTAAGGTTTAGGGTTAACCTATAGTTTAACTGCTTTGACCTAATTATTTGGGATATCAAAGGTACTTATAAAATTGTACCAAAATTCTAGTGAGATATATATATTAAATAGTATCTACATGAATTTCCTCATGATTTTATATTGCACCAATTATTTTTAGATATTCACTAAGCTTATCTTTACTTATATGTTTCCCATTATAAAATATAATTAAGTGCTGTAAAATCATATTTAGATAATTCTTGTCCTAATATGATGTTGTTGAGCATGATTTATACTTTTAGTTACTCATCTTCATATATTTTACATATATACATCCTTGTAAAAAATACATTAGGTATTTGCTTCAGGTTTTTAAATTAACTCTCATGAGTCCTAATATGAAATGATAGGAAAATCCATAAACAAGAAAAAGGATTCAAATCTCAACAATACATCATGCAATTACATGCACACACTATGTTTTATTTTCTTTCTTGAAACTATCAAGTTAAAGGTTTTAAAATAATCACGAATTTGTATAACCAAACTAGTATTAATAGACTTGCCTAGGGTTTTTCGTTGGAAAATTGTTATTGTCTCTAACTCACGAAAATCATTTTCCATATTTTAGATGAAAAATAGAGATTTAAAATTTTGGGTATGTTACAACACATGTCTGCAACAGAAGGCCGACCAGATCGACGGGTATACCAGACCCAATATATGCAGCAAGATGGACAGTAAAAAATCAATACAGCTTTACTACACATGCAACCGAAAATGCTGTGCCCAAACAGCCATGTACAGGAGATGAATCATGACGTTGATCCTGTATGCCTAAAAAGGTAATTTGTAGATTGGATTTTTAAATTAATCTATTAATCTCGTAGATATATCCGGCGTATATCTACAAAAATACGCAACATTTTATATGTAATTTTCCATACCAAATGTCAGATCTGTAATTTATTATTACCTAGAACATGTATTTTATATGATATGTGTTGTGCGAGTGTTTCTTATATTAGGCTGACTACGATCTAATACTGAGGACTTGCTCTGTTCCTACTACATAAACCATGCTTGCTTATGGTTTACATAATACCTGATATTTAATCTGAATTTGCTTCCTGATAATACTAGAAGATTTATACAATTTTTTGAATACACGCTCAGTATTCTCTGCTATATATCTTGCCTTCTAGAGAATATTTTTCAGGAATAATCAAGTTCTCGGGTAGGCAGCGGTTGGGTACAACACCATTATCGAGAACGTTCTCGAACAAATGCGGAGTTGTCGGACCAAACCTGCCAACAATGACAGACGACCTATCTCACATATAGCATCAGTCGTGTCTAGACTATTTGAGAGAAAGGTTGTCACGGACAATCCTCTCGCGAACATCGTCGGCATGATCACCCGACATGATTGCGAATGGACATCCAGATTTGCTATAAGTTGGGTATGTGAGTCATGCTGGCCACATGAGATGCACATGTAATAACCAACTCAAGCATCCCTAAGAGTGGTAGAGTATGACTACACACCTAGTTCTCAACCAGTGTTGTAGCGATCTCGCCAAATCTCCAAATCTTCTGCGAGTGGTCGAGGTACGACTACACACCTGGTCTGAGTACAAGCATTGTAGCGATCCCACCACCTCTACGAGTTCTCTATGAGTGGTCGAGGTACGACTACGCACTTGGCCTAAGTATCGGCGTTGTAGCGATCCCACCACCTCTACGAGTTCTCTACGAGTGGTCGAGGTATGACTACACACCTGGTCTGAGTACAGGCATTGTGGCAATTCCACCACCTCTATGAGTTCTTTACGAGTGGTCAAGATGCGACTACACACTTGGTCTGAGTACAAGCGTTGTGACAATCGCACCATCTCTATGAGTTCTTTTCGAGTGATCGAGGTACAACTACGCACCTAGTCTGAGTATAGGCGTGGTAGCGATCCCACCATCTCTCCCAGTACTCTATGGGTGGTTGAGGGATGACTACGCCTGTTTTCCATCGTGAATGTTGTCGGCTTGATCACCTGGCATAATTGTGAACAGATGTTCGATATGCTACTAGTTGGGTATGCGGGTCATGCTGGCCACATGAGATGCACATGTAATAACCAACTAAAGCGCCCCTAAGAGTGGTCGAGTAAGACTACACATCTGGTCCTCAACTAGCATGGTAGCGGTCTCACTAACTCTCCAAATCTCCAGCGAGTGGTCGAGTATGACTACAAACATTTGATCCTCAACAAGCGTTGTAGCGATCTCGTCAACTCTCCAAATCTTCTGCGAGTGGTCAAGTACGACTACACACTTGGTGCTCAACCAGCGTTGTAGCAATCTCTCCAACTCTTCACATCTTCCACGAGTGGTTGACTACGACTACACACTTGGTGCTCAACTAGCATTGTAGTGATCTCGCCAACTCTTCACATCTTCCACGAGTGGTCGACTACGACTACACACTTGGTGCTCAACCAACGTCGTAGCGATCTCGCCAACTCTCTAAATCTTCTGCGAGTGGTCGAGGTACGACTACACACCTGGTCTGAGTATAGGCGTGATAGCAATCCCACCATCTCTCCCAGTTCTTTACGGGTGGTCGACGGATCACTACGCCTGGTTCTCGACCAGCGACTATAGTGATTTTCCTCCCACCCCCGAAGTTGCCTTCGAGTGGTCGAAGGATAACTACACCTGGGCCTCGGCCGACGGTGGCAGTCATCCTCTCACCATCTCTTCGAGCTGCCTTCGAGTAGTCGAAGGGTAACTACACCTGGTCCTTGGCCGATGGTGGTAGTCATCCTCTTACCATCTCTCCGAGTTGTCTTCGGGTGGTCGGGGTCTGGCTACACCTGGTCCTCGGCCAGTTGTCGTAGCAATCCTCCCACCACATCTATAAGTGGTCGAGGTATATCTACGCCTGGTCTTTGACCAGCGGCGTAGTGGTCCTTGCGCCACGTCTTTATGTGGTCGAGGTATGTCTATGCCCGATCTTCGACCGGCGGTGTAGCGGTCCTCGCGCCACATCTTCGAGTGATCGAGCACGTCTACATACCTGGCCGATGACTAGCGGTTGTAGCGATTCTTCCACTGCTTCTGCAAAGTGATCGAGTACAACTACACACCTGTTCTTCGCCCAGTGTGGTAGTCATCTCATCACCCCATGTGCATCAATCTCTGTAAGTGTTTATATACATATAAAATGTGCAATTTTTGTCCGTTGATCCCTTTTCCTTATATCGCCTTGTCTCGGAGTCAATCCTACAGTCCTTTTACACTAGTCTGACAAGCCTCCGAGGTCCCTCGGACCTTGGCTGGGGATGCCCGGAGATTATAAGGTCTTGTCAGGCACTGCAGAGCCAAACGACCATGTCAGAATCGGTCATGTCAGAGTGCTCTATGGATGTGTATTAACCAAGCCGTGTAACCGGGAATTGGTTTTCCCAACCTCACGCTAAGGGCTCAGAATTCGCTGCTTCAGTATAGTTTGTTATAAGATTTAAGCCGCCTTTGTGGAAAACGACCTTTCCATAAAGATAGCTGGGGGCTAGGAATGGTACCATATTCCGATTGCTGAAGGCAGCTCCGACGAGAGTACTCTTTTATTGTCATAAATAGATTCTGTTTATTTTCAATTTTTCAATTCACATTTTACCTCCAAGCGTTTGCTAGGGGGCTTTTTCTATCTAATAATTTGCTATGAGTAATTGATTTTAGGAGAGTCAGATATCAAAGCAGTTAAGTCAGACATAAGGACTTTGTCGCATACTCTACACCTACTCGACTGTCCGAGAACAGTTGGTTGAGTTCGACAAGGGTTACTGGATAAAGCAATGGTGTACCCGTCGAGATGGAAGCTATTTTGACTTCAATCCAAATTCTTGATTAAGGATGGCCAGGGAACTTAGCCGCATACTCCACACCGTTTCGGTCATCCAAGAATGGTTAGGTTAGTTCGACAACTGTTGTTTCAAGGTCTTCGGTCGAGGGCTACTGTTAGTGTTATGGATAAGGCATATCCAATGATCTTGGGTTGGGTTCGGCGTGGCCCACCATATACCAAGTCTTATATGGAAGCATGCCTCATATATGAAAGGTGTTCTAGATAAGAAAGGAAAAACAGAGTTCAAGTTGGAAACTACAAGGACTACTCGGATCGTATCCATATTTGTCTCTCTAGTTCTACTTGGACAAGGGGACATCTGTGGGTATAAATACAAGACCCCCTAGGAGGAGAGGGGACACACTCAGTTAGAATACAGATCAATACACGCCGCCAGACATTAACGTCAGAGGTAAGCCTAGACATACTCAATCTGGTGCCACAGAGGCCGACAAGAGGGATCTAGCGCTATCTCTGATCTCGCCGAGTTCATATTCGAGGAAGAAGACTACCCTATCGTCGACTACGTGTAAAGATCCATGCTGCCAAGTTGACAATGACTAGATTAGGTGGTCCCAAATATTGTACTTGTGTGATTCTGATATATAAGAGCAACACCGGCTTTGGCCAATAGGAGTAAGGCTATTACCTTCAGTTAAGGGGTCTGAACCTGTATAAAAATCCTTGTCTCCCGTCTCTTTTATCTCAATCTCGCGTATACACTAGCATCAATGATCCGTATACTCTATAAGTACCGTAGTCGCGATATAAGCCATCAACAATATATATATATATAGACACACACACGAAGGTCTGTGGCATCACGAGTTCTGTGGAGAGTTATATGCCTTCTTCTGATCACAGGCGTTCTATTCATTCCCAAGAACTTGGATTTTCCCTTTGGGATATTTTGACTTGTTGCCTTTTGCATGCTGGTTTGGATTGTTTGAGAGAATATTCAACTTATTCGATGCTCTTTAATAATTATTGTCTTTTGGAATATTCTCCCCAAATTTCTCAACGTCTTCTCTTGAAGGAAATGATATGACAATAGACCTTCATAATCTTAATAATATTTTCAGATCCTTTAATAGATATATGGTGTACCATGCCCGATTGATTGATAATACCTTATCAATTAGGGTGTGTGTGTGTATATATATATGTATATGTATGTGTATATATATCATAACTATTGGCTATCATTCTTATTCATCTATTTGACCATGACCACCAACATACAGCGTCAACATAGGAAAAGGGCATTTCAAAATTTTCATCATATGCTTTTTTCGGAGCTTCAAATTTTTCATTTAATTCTTGCTTTAATTCTTTGAAAATTTTTTCTTTGACATCTTTTTTCCATTGAGTCGAAACATCTACAAATTTTTCATTTATCTTTAAATCAATATATTCTCCATCTATGTGGTCCAGTCCCTTTGTTAAGCATTCTTTATATGTCGGTTTTCTGGATGACCCTTGTTCCTTTATATTTATATTTGTATAATGTGTGGGCTCTGGATTTTTCTTGTTTTTAGCCTTCTTGCACCTTTGAATATATTCCTTTGCCGCTTGCTGTAGATAATAATTTATTCCCGATATTTTTCTGGCTTAGCCTAATACTTCCTTAATGTCTTTATATTTTTTCCATGATACTCTGCCTGTTAGCTTCGTGTCTATTTTTTGGGATATTATCTCTTCAAAGAATATATAGACCCCTGGTACTCTGCCTTCAAAAACCACATAAATGGGCTTTTGCTTTATGGCCTCAATGTCTTCTGCAACTGGCATTAATTCATTTATGAAATTATTCAGCGAGACTGTTCAATATTGAAAGGATAGAGCCCTTCTTTTCTCTCTTCTTGTTATATTGATACCAGAAATTGTCTAGAATACATTCTTGCACTTCATCTATGATTATGATTATGTGGTTCTTTGGTTTAAATTTATAGGAATTTGGTGAGAATATTCTGAGCTTGTTATCTTCCCCAAAAGTGAAGAATTCAACTCCATTATAATTCATTGATTTCTTCATACCTGCAAAATTGGTAAACGAGAAAGCAAATCAAGCAAATTGTTATATTTTCCCTTGATATTCTCAAATGAAACTTTTTAGCCATTTTCAGTAATGATATCTTCAAATAAGATCGACCTCCTAATAGAACTCTTGCTATTAAGTTGATTATAATATCTACCTATCGCCTCACAGTCCGTTCTAACCATAAATTCTTTGAATCCTAGATATAACCTAAAAGCATTTATCGCGTTGATTATTGCAGGGATTTCTCGATCTGTATTGTTTACTATTTTTAATTTATAGCTTCCAGAGGCATATCTACATATTTTTCTTCTGATTTAGATGAGTATATAGTAGGTCTTTGTTTTAACATAACACCCCATCCTTGTTGCGATGTATCTGTTTCAATAGTAAAATAATTATCTTCTAAAGGAAATTCTAGAAGTTTTAGTTATCTTTTATTAACCTTACTAATTTAATGTCTTCAAAATTAAAATATCTCTGACCATTTTTTCTTAATTTAGCATATAATGGTCCTACTAGCTTTGCTTAGTCATCAATGTGATTTCTAGCATAATTTACATTTCCCAAGAATTGTTGTAATTCTTTTTTATTATTCATGACATCAGGAAATTGTAAAATTTTTTTAGCAATATGTTCTTGTAAGTGTATTTTGCCTTCTCCTATTTCATGACTAAGGAAACTGATTTTCTCCTTGCATATTTCCATTTCCTTTTTGGATAAGATTAACACATTTTGTTCTATCTTTCTAAAAAATATTTCTAGAGGAGCGATAAGCTCTCTGTAAGTTTTTGAAAAAACTAACAAGTCATCTATGTAGACTAATATAAATTCTTGTGTTTCGTAAATATATTTCACATTTTTCTCTGGAATATGACAGGTGCATTTTTAGACTTATTGACATCACAAGCCATTCATAGTGTCCCTAAGGACAGATAAATATAGTCCACTCTATGGATTCTTCTGCCATCTTTACTTGCCAAAATCTGGCTTTCAAGTCAAATTTCGAAAAATAGTTACTACTTTCTATTCTATTGATCCATTCTTATTTATTAGGAATGTTATAAGCATCTTCAACAGTATTAATTTAACCTTTTGTAATTGATGACCATTCTAGATTTACCTCTAATTTCTTCGGCATATTTTCTTATTATAAATACAACCGACCTATGAGGGCTCATGCTTTCCCCTATTGCTCCTAACTTTAATAATTCTTCTATATGCATTTTAAATTCTTATATATCCTTTGGGGTTGACTCTATAGGACATGTTTAAATTATATAGTCAGGATTTATTATATTGATTTTACAAGTAATTGAATTTTTCTCCCAATACTTCATTGGGATTTCTCCTATTATTTGAATGTCCTCTAATCTTTGAACAATTCTCTCTATATCCTTTTTATACATATATCTCTGTTCCGATTTGATGCAAATGATTGTAGTCCTATGCACATTACATTGGAATTTGAAATGTAATATTCGATTATAGTTTCACTAAGCTCGTAATCTATACTATTTTGACTTCTGCCTTATTATCATCAATTGTATGGACTATTTCTTGACATTTTATGAAATATGACAATTGTCATGAATAATACAAAAGAAAATAGTACAGATTACGTGCTTAGTGAAAATATAGTTAAATATTACATTTCAAATTCCAATATAGAGTGCATAGGACTATAATCAATCGGGCATGGTAGACCATATATCTATTAAAGGATATGAAAATATTATTAAGATTACGAAGGTCTGTCGTCATATCATTTCCTTCAAAAGAAGATGTTGAAAAATTTGGGGAGAATATTCCAAAAGACAATAATTATTAAAGAGCGTCAAATATGTTGAATATTCTCTCAAGCAATCCAAACCAGCATGCAGAAGGCAACAAGTCACAATATCCCCAAGGCAACAAGTTCTCCAGAATGAACTGAGCACTTGTGATCTGAAGAAGACATATAACTCTCTGGAGAATCCGTGATGCCACAGTGTAATAAAAATAAGAGCAAAGATTGAGCTCCCTCCTCGGCTTCTATAAAAGGGGAAGTTGGCAAAGCCAGAAAGGCACGAAGACGCAGTGACCTTCAGCCAGAGTCCCAGAAGTCACTCTCTAGCTTTAGTAGTAGTAATCAGTTTAGAATCCACCTTGTTAGTATATTGGAACGATGATTGTAATATAATTTATGTAAGGTAAGCAAACTTTGTTTGTATCATCCCTCGTGTTTCCCGAAAGGAAAAACCATATGTATGCTATTTTGTGGTAATGAAGTAGTTTTATTAAGCTTTCCCTGCTCAGCCCTTGTTCTATTTATGTGGGTTTAAGTTCTATGTTAAGAACCTTATAGGAGAGTCGCTCTTCGGTAAGTTCTCGTAGATTACCTTGCGTGCGGCAGGTAAAGAAAACCTTTATCCATTGAGAAGTGTTCTTGAGGTGGAAACAGTAGAATTTTTCTCTCATATGTATAGTCGCAAGGGCAAGATTAGGGTAAAAGCTTAAGCTGCTTTTTATGCAAAATAGTTAGACATAGGGTGAGTACCGAGTAGGATTACGCATCTATCATCACACACCCGGCTGTTCCAATGGTTTCGTCAACCCGTCAAGATCCTAAAATTTTAATACACATATATGTGGTTAAATAAGATATATAGGAATTGAAGAATCTAATAAAGAGCAAAGCCCGTTATGCATGTGCATTGCTCCTGCAGATCTCTCTCCTAGCTATGAGTTACTCCAAGTCTTCTAGTGTGCTAGTAGACGCACTACGAATGGTTGGCACTCGTATGAATGCAAGCTGATGAACTCTCTGACCTCCATCCGTGTAGGCTCGGGAAGCATTAGGAATCGTTGATGCATGGTGCTACCATGTCACCTATGGTAGCACCTACCCGCAGCGAGCAGGCCATGGAGTTGGCACAGAGGTGAGGCAAGGATATAACTAGCGTAGCGATGATGGCCACGCATCTTAGGATATAGCATATTGTTAAGAAAATAGATGCACAACGACGAAGACACGATATTTTACGTGAAAAACCCTTACGGAAAAAAACCACGGGCACCAACCGACAATGACCACTATTGAGGAATTAATTGTAGGAAAATAACAATGGGAACGTCTTCTCTTTCCGTATGGCTTACAAGAGTATATATAGTAGATAAAAGGAAAGACTCCTAATAGAAAATGACTTGAAATCCTACTAGGAAACTAATCCGAATATGTTGTACGCCTAAATTCAGATCATATATTTAACAATCTTTACCTAGAGACGAATTTTCTTTTTTAGCTAAAAAACATTAATCACCAAGAAATACCTCATGTAGGTAAAATCGCCGCGCGTCAAATAGTCTCTAGGACTATACTGTAACACCAACCATGCTTGAGCAAAGCTCAAACTTAATAGCAAGAACTGACTTTGTCATCATATCAGCTAAGTTATCATAAGTACTTATCTTACATACCTTGATATCACCTTCAGCAATCACACCTCGAATAAAATAATATCTCATATCAATGTGCTTTGTTCTCTCATGGAACATCCGATCCTTTCTAAGGCATATTGCACTTTGACTATTACAAAATATATTAATGCAAGACGTAACTCCACAAAGCACAATGTACAAACCTATAAACCAATTAGCTTCTTTACAAGCTTCAGAAATAGCCATATACTATGCTTTAGTAGTAGATAAGGCAACAGTTGCTTGTAAACTTGTTTTTCAACTAACAGCACAGCTTTCAATAGTGAAAACATAACCTGTGAGCGATCTTCTCCTATCCAAATTTCCAGCAAAATCTCAATCCACAACCAACAAGTCCATCTATAGATCTCCCAAACTACAAACAAGCACTAGAAGTATCACGTAGGTATCTGAAAATCCACTGAACTGCTTTTCAATGCTCTTTGCCAGGATTAGCCATGTATCTACTAACAACACTCAATGCATGAGATAAGTCAAGACGAGAACATACCATGGCATACATAAGTGAACCAACTTCACTTGAATATGAAACTCTAGACATGTACTCAATATCATAATGTGACTGTGGACATAAATATAAAGATAATCTGAAATGTGCAGCTAAAGGAGTACTCACTGGTTTTGCATCATATATATTGAAACGACGAAGAACTTTTTCAATATAACCTTTCTGACTAAGATATAACTTGCCAGACTGTCTTTCTCTAGTAATTTTCATACTGAGAATTTTTTTCGCTGCACCCAAATCCTTCATCTCAAACTCACTACTCAATTGTGTCTTCAAATTTGCTATCTCTGATTTATCTTTTCCAGCAATCAACATATGATCGACACAAAGAAGCAACTATATAGCTGAACCATCAACAAATTTGAGATAAACACAGCTATCAAAATTGGATCTTCTAAACTTCTAAGAAAGCATGAAAGAATCAAATCTTTTTATACCACAACCTACAAACTAGGTTCTCTTTTCGAGGAACAACAAAACCTTCAGGTTGCTCCATATAAATGTCCTCTTCTAACTCCCCATGTAAAAATGCAGTTTTAACATTCATTTGCTCTAGTTAGTAATCATGCATTGCAACAATACTGAGTAAAGTGCGAATTGAACTATATTTCACAATAGGGGAAAAGATATCATTGAAATCAATACCTATAATCTAGCTATAACCTTTAGTTATTAACCTTGCTTTGTACCTCGCCGTATCAGTTGGAGATATACCTTCCCTTCTTTTGAAGATTCACTTGCAACGGATAGGTTTCTTCTCCTTTGGCAATTTCACCAATTCCCAAGTACGATTCTTTTCAAGTGACTCCATCTCATCATGCATAGCAGTATCCATTTATTGCAATCATAAAAAATAATAGCATCAGAATATGAAGAAGGTTCTGCATTACCTTGAATTTTCTCTGCCACACTCAAAACATAAGCAACTATGTTCGCTTATTCAATATATCTTTGAGGGGGTTTAATAATCTTTTTGGGCTTATCTTTTGCAATAGAATGTTTTGACAATTGCTCAACAGTAAAAGAATCTAAATCTTCACTAATAGGTGCATTTTGGTTAATAGTAACATCTTCCTTTTGTGGTACATGCACTGAATTGATCAAGTGCTCCACCTGCACACTTGCTTTCTGCTGACTCTCAACAGGAACATTAGTAAAAGGTTTGTCATGTAACATAACTGATTCATGAAAGACAACGTTTCTATAAATCATAATCTTTCTAGTATCAAGACATCATAACTTATACCTTTCACACCAGACGGATAACCAAGAAAAATGCACTTAATATCTCTAGGCTCTAATTTACCATTATCAACATGAACATAAGCAATACAACCAAATACGCTTAAGTCTGAATAATTTGCTGGGGAACCACACCATATCTCAATTGGAGTCTTCTTATCAATGGCATAACTGGATGATCGATTAATAAGATAACAAGCAGTGGAAACGGCTTCCACCCAAAACTGTTTAGACAAACCTGCATTAGACAACATACAACGGGACATTGATATAATTATCCTGTTCATACGCTCAGCTACGCCGTTTTGTTGAGGTGTATGAGGAACAGTGTAGTGACGCACAATGACTTCAGACTTGTAATATGATTTAAATATCTTAGAACAGAACTTCATCCCATTTTCAATATGAAGTATTTTCACTTTCCTTTCAGCTTGTCTTTCAACCATAGTCTTCTACTCTTTAAACGCATCAAAAGCTTGATATTTGTGCTTCAAGAAATAAGGCCAAACTTTTCGTGAAAAATCATCAACGATAGTCATCATATAACGAGCACCTCCAAAAGATGTCTTACGAGCAGACCCCCATAAATCAAAATGCACATAATCAAGAATACCTTCTGTAGTATGTGTAGTTGTTTTGAACTTCACCCTCTTATGCTTGCCAAAGATGCAATGCTCACAAAATTTGAGCTTCCCGATGCCTTGTCCATCTAGCAATCCTCGCTTGCTCAATTCTGTCAAACCAATTTTACTCATATGCCCAAGACGCATATGCCAAAAATTAGTAGCATCGGAATTAGATAATGAATCTGCAACTGCAGCAACATTACCTAATATAGTTCTACCTCGCAGATGGTACAAGTCGGCAGTTTTAATGTCAGCTTTCATCACAACAAGAGAGCCCTTGGTTACCTTCAAAATTTCGTCTCCACCGGAATATTAGTACCTTTTGTGATCAAGAGTACTTAAAGAGATGAGACTTCTCTTCAAATTTGGAATATGGCGCACATCTGACAATATTCTGAGACAGTCATCAAACATCTTGATATGAATTATTCTAATACCTGCAACATTGCATGGCGTATTATCATCCATCAACATAGTACCACCTTGCATAGACTCATAGGTGGCAAACTAATCTCTATTTGGGCACATGTGATAGGTGCAAGCAGTATCAAGAATCCACTGATCACTAGTTTGTGCACAACCAGCATAAGCAATAAGTAATTCTGCACCAGACTTATCATCAGTAACAACTGCGGCTTTACCTTTCTTTTCTTTATTACCTTTCGGTCTATAACTTTCGGTTCTCTTGTCTTTGTTTTGTAGCATCCAATACTCAAAGATATCATGTTCATCTCTCTTACAGTATTTGCATGACTTATACCTGCCTTTGGACTTTGATCTCCCATGGATGCTACTTCAACTTTTATCTCTTGATCGATTCTTCTCCTGTTGTTTGCCTCGAACTGCCAAGCCTTCTGCTTGTGAACTTGAATTTTCAGAGGGTACCATCTTCTTCATCTTTTCTTTGGCACGCAGAGCTTCGTAAACTTCTTTCAAAGTTAAAGTATCATGACTATAAAGAGTAGTATCTCTGAAATTTGCATATGAGTTAAACAACGAACACAATAGAATAAGGCCTAAATCCTCCTCATCATACTTACCTCCATAGACTCAAGGTCAGCTACAATTTTCTTGAAAGTGAAGAGATGATCCATCACAGACTCATCATCTTGCAACTTATGCAAAAATAACTTTTGCTTCAGATGCATCTTACTGGTCAGATCCTTTGTCATGCAAATCTGTTCCAGCTTCAACCACAGCTCAATGGCTGTCTTCTCCTTAAGCACCTCCTGTAAAATATTGTTACATAGATAAAGATGAATATATGGCATAGCTTTACGATCCCTTTTCTTGTCATCGTTAGACCAATCTTGAGTCCTCTTATCAAATCCAGATAGCGCATCGTCGAGGTCTTGCTATGCAAGAACGGCTCGCATCTACACTTGCCACAGTGAGAATCTTGTGTTCTTGTCCAGGAGCGGTAGATCATACTTCAAACTCGTCATGGGAATTAATCCTTAATTTGCGCCGCTGATCAGATCAACCTTAAGCTCGAAGAAACACGTCGGTGGCCAAGAACCATGGATCGATCTGCAATGCTAGTAGGAGACATGATTTTTTACGTGAAAAACCCTTACGGGAAAAAATCACAGGCGTTGACCGGTAATGATCACTATTGAGGAATTGATTACAAATATAAGGGAATAACAATGAGAACGTTTTTTCTTCCCGTACGGCTTACAAGAGTATATATAGAAGAGAAAAGGAAAGATTTCTAATAGGAAACGATTTGGAATCCTAGTAGGAAACTAATCCGAATATGTTATAGGCCTAAATTCGGATCATATATTTAACACATATACATCAATATGAATTGCACCATGGCAAGTAGGAATAGCCAGCCACAATGCCACGATCTACGGCTACTATACTTTAGTCTAATATATGTTGGTGTGTTATGCACATATATAGTTTATAGGGGTTTAGAAGGTATGAGGAATTTGACGTGCACTGAGATGTGATATGTAGTGTTTCTACTGTGGTTACATGAGGGTGCGTCTTTTATTGTACGCTGCATGCATGCATATATAGATCCTTAACTCACATTGGTTGATCCTTCAGCAGATCGAACAATTAAGATAGGAGGCTGAACAATGCTCAAGCGAATTAGGTCTCGATCTGTATGTTCGTCAAGCTATCTCGTCATGCATCTCAGCATCCCTGCAGTTTTCCGCCCTCGTTGTACAGAAAATGAAGATCGATCACCAGTTTATCGTGCATCGTTGACTCCAGACGATACACTTATAAAATGGTCAATTGATTTTACTGATTGCAGATAGTGAAACTAGCTACTCGCAACTAGCTAAATGCTAGACGATAGATCGATCGATATAATAATGCTCATAAATACTCGGCACTAGATGGTCGATCGTCAAAAATACTCCTACATATGCAAAGCAGAGAGAGATGATATACATATATATATGAACGTCTCTTCTCTATAACTTGGTGTGCACTAGTGCTCCTCATCAAAATGCACACTCGCATGCTTGATTTCTACTATCCATCTAGGTTTGGAAGACACCGGAAACCATCGATACGCGACGAGACATTGTATGGTGTGTGCCTACGCACCGTGAACTCCGGCATGATGACTTGCCGCTGTCTGCAGGCACCATGACGTTAGTCATGTGCGGCACTCGGCGATGATCAACCAACCGACATCCACGGAAAGCACGGAAGCCATGGAGTAGGACACAGCTAGAGACGAGATTGATGGAGATTGTTCACCACCGTGCCGGATGTGTTCGGCTGCACGGATGCACACGCGATGTCACAGACCAGCTCGTCTCGTCTTCTCTAAACTGTGAATCTCCAAAACTGGTGGATGATGTCAACATGTGATATCAGTTTAGTGGAAAAATAAATTTAAAAGTACCTGTGATATCAGTTTAGTGGGAAAATAACTTTAAAAGTTGTACGCTGAATAATGTAGGAATTACTACAGGCAGCGCGTACTCGTCGATCATCATGTACTGAGCTCAAATCAAATACGTTAATGCAGAATCGTTCAATGCCATTGCATCATTATTTTTCCGTCCTCTCAGGGAGCTAGAGAGCTAGCTGTAAATAGATAAATTATGTTATTGTGCCATCGATTCATTTTATTCATATATCGATCCTCCCTAGTGTACAACTTGGTAGGGTTCACAAAACCAATGAAATTTTGCGAAAACCTATCGGCTTTCATGAAACCGCTAGGTAGTGTTGGTTTGTGAAAACTGGTCAGTACGTATTAGCCGGTTTTCGTACGGTGTTGACCGAAAGTTATCGGTTTTTACCGGTTATCGGTCAGATTTCAGTAAACTGGTGACGAGCGGTTTTCACTTTGAAATCGAAAAGTTAATCTCCATACACTCGACAGTACAAATCTCCGGACTCTGGTTGGTGTTGTCAATAAAACTCCGGGAATGCTTCCTATCACCCGTCCGGGCACTAAGAAAAAACCAGACGCCTATGAGCAGTAGTAGCGTACGTGGTGCATGCAGTCAGTGCATACGAAGCTGTTCAAATAGATTCAATTCAAATGATTTTTTCTCTCCAACTATTTATTTAAATTATAAACTAATTATACCGTTGGGTTCGTTATAATTAAATCTTTATAATAAAATCTCACATGGCTATATTCCGACGACTTTATTTTATGACTTTTATGTGTTGCATACAGTGTTATTGGGAAGTTTCAATAAGTATTTGATAATGTTTCACTAATTCATTTGTAATGTTTCACACGGTATTTTTCTATGTTTCATAATTTTTTATGTTTAAACAATTACAATTCAATGTTTTAAGCTTGATAAAAAATATTTCACAAAATTAAGTATTTACAAATATATTGTGTCATGTTTTACTAGTCGAGACCTAATGTTTCATATGATAATGGTTAGTAATAGAAAATGCTCTATATATGCCGAGTGTCCAACACAAGAGCTAGCATCGGATGCATGGACGGCCCCACCAGCATGCGTACAGACTACATGTACCCATGAAAATATCCACAAAATTAATTTTTCAAATAACATATTCTCCTAAAATATGTATCTAATTTACGATCCCAATGCATCGTTATATTCGTCACAATTAAATATATATAACAATATCTTACATGATTACATTCCGGTAAAAAAACATATGTTTCAACCATTGAAATTGGATGTTGCTGTAAGAATTTTTTATTGTTTTACTAGTTTATTTGTAAATGTTACACGCAATGCATTTGCTGAAACATTTGAAAAGCACCACATGCAATATTATTAAATAAAGTACTGAAACATCCTAAAATACTTATTGAAATATCTGAATAACGTCACGTGCAACACTAGAACAATATCCATCATGTTAAGAACACAATTAAAATGTGCAACATAATGGAATTTCAATTGAAACATTTGCTTTGTCACATGTAAAACATTGAATTTTAATGATTGACACATGTTTATATTTTTTATTAAAATATAATCATTTTAGATATTGTTATGAAGATTTAATTATAACGAATATAAAAATATAATCGAAACGTCGATCGGATAAATGATTTATAAAAAAAGATCATCTCGAAGATTGCTAATAGAGTGTAAATTGATGCATTGATAGTTGCATACAACCATACAGTTCCATCAGCCAGCAGCGTGGTTGCATAGGAATTGGTCTACGGTTGCAGTCATGAGCTTGCAGTAGTACTTTGGTAACATCCGATAATTTGCTTTCTCTCCCCCGTAAAACTATTGTCCAAACAAAAATTGAAGAACGGACATGTGGTCAGTGTAGGGGTAAACCCAGCACAGAGATAAGGCCCAGGATAACCTGTGGTGTCTTAACATGAACCTAGCCCATACATGGAGAAAATTCATTGCGGCCCATCGGCTTTTGACACCAGGCCTGGGGGCCAGGGTCTGCCCCTAGTTCAATGCGTGCAGTTTTCCTTTTCATCCGGATTATTCACAAGATTAATCAAGACGGGAGCAGCATACAATTAATTAATTTATGACAAATTTTACCGTCAGCAGCTCAAACCGTGAAGTCGAGATGTACTACAACAAAATTTGCCGAAATAAAATTGGATCGACCTCTCCTCTGACGAGCCCCGCATGATTAGCAATGTTTCCCCCGTGGTTAACTGCTAATGAAATAAAACTTCCCTTAATTACTATCTAGATTTGGCGGCTATTTCTTCAAGGTTGACCATCAAATATAAATTTACTGGCGATTTTGATGTTTTTCTTCATGATTTGCACCTGTTAGGAAAAATCGTGATCCTTGCAGTGATTGCCGATGTGTCTGTGAGATTACGGTTCGCACTCCGGTGGTGCATGGGAGCATACTAATTGGATTGGGTTTGGAAAGAATCAGCTGACATTAGGGCCATGTTCGTTGGGGTGAGTTCCCACTCGTTTTTCACGCGTACGCTTTTCAACCTGTTAAACGATGTATTTTTTTTAAAAAATTTCTATATGAAAATTACTTTAAAAAATCATATTAATCCATTTTAAAAAAAATTTAATAAATACTTAATTAATCATGTGCTAGTGAGTCGCTCCGTTTTCCGTGCGAAGGAAATTTCTTCACCCTCGACAATCGTCAACGCTTGACAAAACGGCTCTGCAGGACCATTAGCGATAGATGAATATCGCTAAATGTTCATATCAATTTCAGGAAAATTAGCCTTAACGTGAATGTATGTCTAGGAAATTAATCCCGACGTGCATCTATCGTCGGACAAAATTCTTTCTTTGACAAGTTAGTGTTGACGGAATTTTCCTGACGTTGACACACCAGGCTGTTTTCGTTCGTTTTGGCCGCCAGAGCTAATCTATTTTCTGGTAGTGCACGAATTAATTCCTTTTATGGATAACCATATCATATATACATGCATGTACTGAGCGCTTACCCAGAAATGGGAGTAAAAGATGATACTTCAAAATGAACACCACATATACTACTGCCTATGTAGCTAGCTTGCTGTAGTTCAGCATGTTAAGTTACACGTGCCAAGCTAGTTGGAATTACAATTATGCTTGTACGTTTAGAAATATGAGTAGTGGAGTAGTTCACATTTGGATTAGGCTTAGAAGGCATTTGGAACGTTGGATATGTCACCCACTATGTGTTGGAATTAATGTATGGGCTAAGACTCATATGAAGATTAATTTTTTGAAAAATCATAAAAGCCCACTTCATGAGACGGCATGCATGTGATGTTTAGTACCACCTTACCTATTCTAGGAGAAGAACAACTCCTTATAAGAAATGATGCTCTCTTATGCACTTAAGGCATATGGGGTGAAGAAAACAAAGGAACACATGCGTGCTCGCTTGCCTGGCCAAGTCGTGCGGTGTGTGTAAAATTGGTTTCTCACCCTTGCATAGATGTGGCTTTGTTTTGTTGCAAAATTCGGTTTTGTTTTTGCAAACATAGTTTTTGGAAACACATCGAATTATCCAGTGTGTGGAGCGGCGTAGAGTCTGGATAAGTAACGCGCGACTTATCCCATTCGGTTACGCAGAGTGGAGATCGTGCAGGCGTCTTGATCACGCATCCTGATATCTCTATATAAACTGAGCTGCCGACACCTCACAACACATGCGAAATCAATCTAGGGTTTGCCTCATCCTCTGTACTGTGCGGTTTGCCTCATCCTCTGTACTGTGTTGTCGCTCGTAGTCTCCAAAACCTTCGCCTTCGACGTTCTGCACCGGGAGAAGCCAGCAATAAGGTTTTTGGAAAGCGCTTTGCGTGACTGCGCTTGCTGGTCTTCCTTGGTGGCTCGTCTTCCACAATGCTTAAGGGTTGCGCGCCGCAAACAACACCCGACACCACGCGTTGTTCTTGCAGTGCATACTGTTCCTTGTCAACCCAATCCGCAACCGATCATCTAGAACTCTCGATATGCGTTCGTCATGTTTTTCATATTAGATCTGTTCATATTTTACTGTTTAGTTTACATGTGTAGATCGTATGATGCGATTATGCTAGTTTAAGTGTTCAATATCATGATTTATTTATGGAATAAATTAAATCAATATATAGGCACTATGATTTTACTATGGCTTGTTTTGCCGATGCACTAAGGCCGGATAAATTCACCGGTGTACACTCTAAGAGATGACAGATCAGGGTCACTCTGTGGCTGACAGCTATGAAAATGCTTTTGGGTTAGTAATGGGAAACCTGAAGAAGTTCTTGATGCTAAAAAGCAGAAAGAATTCGAGCAGACCACCACTCTCTCTGTGGGATGCATTCTTAACGCTTTTAGCGATCATCTAGTCGAGGTGTATATGCACATGACTGACGCTAAGAAGTTGTGAGATGCGCTGAATAGCAAATTCGGTGCAACTGATGTTAGCAATGATCTGTAAGTCATGGAGCAGTTTCATGACTATAGGAAGGCTGACAATCATTCTGTAGTTGAGCAGGCTCATGAGAAACAGACCATGGCTAAGGAACTCAAACTACTTAAGTGTGTCTTACCTGACAAATTTGTGGCTAGGTGCATTATTTTGAAACTACCTCCCTTAGACAGGATTACTCCATTGAGGGGTTGATAACGTCTCTTGATGTTTGAGGGCGATGGTGGATAGTTTAATGCTAATGTGGTGCACAAGGCCCCAAACAAGATCAAAGGAAAATTCAAAGCCCAGCAGACCACCAACTTCAAGAAGAAGAAGAACAACAATAACAATCTAAACCAGGATGAGAGAACTTACTTTGTGTGTGGCTTGCCTGGTCATCTGGCCAAGAAGTGTCCATAACGCGAAGGGATGAAGGCACCTGCAGGGCGGACTTCTAAGTCTGCCAATGTGACAATTAGCAACACTAGAGATGGTAACAGGTATGGTAATTTGCCTACTGTTTTTCAGAAGTCTGCCAATGTGACAATTAGCAACACTAGAGATGGAAGCGAGTATAGTAATTTGCCTACTGTTTTTTTAGTTAATCAGTATACTAACTAGTGGGTTGATACAGAGGCTAATGTACATATTTGTGCTCATATCTCGTTGTTCTCTTCTTATCAGGTCGCACGGGATTCCTTCGTCCTAATTTGAATGGGTCACATGCTTATGTTCATGGTATTGGAAAGGTAGATCTAAAGTTTACTTCGGGAAAGATCGTGTAAGCTTAAGAATGTGTAGCATGTCCCTACTATCGAAAAGAATCACGTTAGTAGCTCCCGTCTATGTAGAGACGGATTTAAGTTGGTGTTTGAGTCTAATAAATTAGTCGTGTCTGAACATGGGTATTTTATTGCTAAAGGCTATGAGTGCAGAGGCTTCTTCCGCTTTTCCCTTTCTGATTTCTGCAATAAGTCTGTGAACTATATTTGTGTCAGTATGGATGATGAGGCTAATGTTTGGCACTCATGTTTATGTCATTAATTTTAGCTTGATGTCTCGGTTTTTCAGTATGTGTTTAATTACTAAGTTTTTCATTGTCGAATGTTCTAAGTGTCATAGTTGTGTGCAATCAAAGTAACCTCGCAAGCCTCGCGAGGCTGCCGAGGAGAGAAACTTGGCACCTCTAGAACTCCTACATTCAGATCTTTGTGAAATGAATGCGGTGTTGATGAATGGTGGAAAACGATATTTCATGACGTTGATTGACGATGCTACTAGATTTTGCTATGTGTAATTGTTGAAAACGAAAGATAAGGCTATAGACTATTTTAAAATTTATAAGGTAGAAGATGAAAGCCAACTTGACAGAAAGATAAAAAGGCTTAGGTCTGATCGTGGTGGAGAGTTTTTCTCAAACGAATTTGACTTATTCTGTGAGGAACATGACATCATACATGAGACGACGTCTCCCTATTCACCCGAGTCTAATGGGATGGCCAAAAGAAAGAACCGCATGCTAACGGACTTGGTGAATGCTATGTTAGATATCACGGGACTACCTAAGGCATGATGGGGTGAGGCTTTATTGACCTCGAACCAAGTGCTAAATAGAGTTCCTAATAGAAATAAGGACAAAACACCATACAAGGTATGGATTGGGAGAAAACCATCACTTTTATACTTACGCACATGAGGGTGCTTAGCGATAGTCAATGTACCAATAACAAAGAAGCGCAAGCTTAAACCTAAGACTGTGGACTATGTCTTTCTGGGATATTCTCACCATCGCATTGCCTATAGATTTTTAATAGTTAAATCTGAGGAACCTGGTATACATGTTGGTACAATTATGGAGCCTCATGATGCTACCTTCTTTGAGAGTTTTTTTTCCAATGAAAGATACACATAGTTCTTATAGCCAACCTTCTGAAATAATTACTAGCTCATCCCACCACCAGAACAAATTGAACATATACATGAACTTGTCATTGAGGAGGAGCAAGAGACAAAGGATGGCTCAGTCTTTTGGTGATGATTTCACTATGTACCTTGTAGATGACACTCTAAGTCAATTTCAGACGCATATGCATCTCTTGATGCAGACTATTGGAAGGAGGCTATCCGTAGTGAAATAGATTCTATTCTCACTAACGGGACTTGAGAGATGACAAAGCAACCCTATGGGTGTAAACCTGTGGGATGCAAGCAACCCTATGGGTGTAAACCTGATGGTATTATTGAAAAGTAGAAGGCTTAGCTTGTTGCAAAGGGCTATACTAAAAAAAGAAGCTGAAGAATTCTTTGACACTTAGTCACCTGCTGCTAGATTGACCATAATTTCAGTGCTACTTTTCCTGGCAGCCCCACACGGTCTTCTCGTTCATCAGTCACCTGCTGATAGATTGACCATAATTTCAGTGCTACTTTTCCTGGCAGCCCCACACGGTCTTCTCGTTCATCAAATAGACGTTAAGACAACTTTTCTTAATAGAGAGCTAGATGAGAAGATCTATATTGATCAGCCTGATGGGTTTGTAGTGGAAGGTCAAGAAAGCAAGGTATGCAAATTGTACAAGTCTTTGTATGGTCTGGAACAAGCTCCTAAGCAATAGCATGAAAATTTTGATAGAACATTAACATCTGCAGGCTTCGTTATTGTGGGGGTGAGGGAGTTATTCTGTGTTTGTATGTTGATGACATACTCATATTTGGTACAAATCTTGATGTAATTAATGAGGTTAAATCATTATTTTCTCAAAATTTTGATATGAAGTGTTTGGGAGTAGCTGATGTTATCTTAAACATTAAGCTAATTAGAGGTGAGAATGAGATTACACTCTTGCAGTCCCATTATGTGGAGCAGATCTTGAGTCGCTTCGGCTACCTTGAATTGCTAGGAATCAATTGGAGTACTTCCAAATCATTGGGCTCACTTATGTACCTAGCTAGCGCAACTAGGCCTGGCATCTCCTTTGCTGTGAGCAAGTTGAGCTGGTTTAACTCTAATCCGGGAGATCACTGGCGTGCACTTGAGTGATTGATGTGCTATCTAAAAGGTACTATGGACTTGGGGCTTCACTATGCCGAGTATCCTGTGGTACTGGAGGGATAGAGTGATTCTAATTGGATCTCTGATGTTAATGAGATCAAAGTCACCAGTGGATATGTCTTCACACTAGATGGTGGTGTTGTTTCATGAAAATCTTGCAAACAGACCATTCTGACGAGGTCGACCATGGAAGCAGAGCTTACAGCACTAGATACTGCTACTGTTGAGTTAGAATGGTTGCGTGATTTACTCATAGATCTGCCTGTGGTTGAAAAACCGACGCCGGCTACACTTATGAACTGTGACAATCAAACGTTAATTGTCAAGGTGAACAGTTCTAAATAACATGAAATCGTCTAGACATGTGAAAGGACGATTGAAGTTTGTCAGGAAATTGAGAAACTCCGAGGGTATAACACTGGATTACATCCAAACAGCTAGAAACCTGGCAGATCCCTTCACAAAGGAACTATCATGGAATATGATAGAAAATGCATCGAATGAGATGGGTCTGAGACCCATGTGAGTTATACTATGGTGGTGACCCAACCTATGTAATCGGAGATCCCGTGAATTAGGACCTGGGAAGAACAAGCCACTAGTTAACTCGAAGTGAGTACCTTTCTAAAACTCTCTCTAAGCAAAGATGCATGTATTCTCATGAGCTGCAAGGCAGGTTGGCTATGCCTTAATGCTATCCTGCAGAGTATTCTTGAAAGAACGCACCTATGTGAGCTTGACTGTCGGTCGCAGTCTATGAAGATTTTGGGTGAATCTCCTAGGAAGCTTACTAATAGACCAAGGAGTATGACTTATACGCTTCACCTGAGGGGTAGTCTATTGACGGCCTAGTACTAGATAAGACTCTAAATGAAACTTGCTTCGACAAGACTTGCAATTCAAGGCACAGTCCATTGTTCGAGTTGTGAGTAAGTGTAGCTTGGAGTTCTAGATGGATATTCAACCTTAACTGGTCTCCATCTAACCGCTGGCATATCAATGGAACATTGCAAAAGGCAAATCTCTGTGGGATTTTGAGTTTTGGTGGGGTATTGTTAGAATTGATATATGGGCTAAGGCCCATATGAAGATTAATTCTTTCGAAAATCACAAAAGGCCACCTCATGGGAGGCATGCATGTGATGTTTAGTACCACCTTGCCTATTCTAGGATAGGGAGACCTTCTTGCATGCCTAGAAATTTCTCCAAAATTTCAAACTATTTTGTGTATAAATCCCTATTTATGCTATACAAAACGATAAATTCATATACAAATCCAAACGTAAATAAAGCATAAATAATTACAGAAGAGACACTTAGTCCTCACACCGAAACGAAAGCAACAGCAGCAGAAAAGGGGACGATCCTTGCGGGCTTTAGCTCCACACTGCAGGCAAAAACTCAACTGGGGTAGAAGCCTTGGTCTTCTAACTTCGTCCTCAACTTAAAAGCACTACACTCCTGAAAGGAGGAAAATAGCAAGGCTGAGTACAACCACCGTACTCAGGAAGCCATGACAATGATACAATCGTGCAAGGGGAGACAAAGAGAGGTTTGTGGCTATTTGTATAAAGGCAGTTGTAGATATTTATAGTCGAAAACAATAAAATAGTTGATTAGTTAAGGCAAGATTAATCTCCACTGAACAACTCTACACCACATTGTACAGGCCCAACTATACCGCTTGAACTAAACTAGTTCATTAAGAAAGTTAATTAATAGTGTTGGACTAATCACGATGAAGCTGGTTGATCGCCCATTACCGTCGGCACGGCTATTCAAATAGTTTTACTTTGGTTAGAGGTGCACAACTATACCCACAGGACACAATTCACCGTATGTCACCGTGCCCATGCAAAAACATCACCATACGAGTGATTGTGACAAGACCCTTCGCATAACTTCCTCTAACGAAGCACACAATACTGCAGGTTTCACCCCCACCCCTAGGCCGGGGTGGGAAGTCCCCCCTTTGCCATGGTGAATCCAGAAGCCACGTAGACTGTCGCAGGGTTCATCCAAACTTCATCACGCCCACCCTTGCCTGGGAACGTCAGAAAGGGGAAAGCTATACTACAAGTCCAGCAGTTGCCCACGCTTGCTTGTGGTAAGAATAGTAAGTTTTCTTGGGATTTCCTACAAACTAGTCCTTAATTGCCATGGGTGCGACAAGCAAAACCATGCACCCACAGCCCACCATTAAGCCATATTTTAGTTGGATAATTATGACCAATAAAACATGACTAGATGTCTTGAACTCTTAGCTCTTCAAGATACTAAAAGCAAATAATGTAATTATCTCACTATGTGAGCTAGTGGTAATTAAGCATCGCTAAGCATATGATAATTCAAGCTAGGTGACAAAAGAGACATGAGCTAGTCAAATTATCACCCAATTTGACAAAGAATGGATAAAAAGTAAATGGCACAAGCGAGAAGATAGGTAATTCCATAATCCCATGTAATTGGCAAAACCTGTGATTTATTTGCAAATGGAAAAACATTTAATAAAGTAGGCTCAATATGCTCAAGGAAAAATATGTGACTTGCCTTTCTTCTTCAGCTAGTCTTCTAGACTCTTTTCGTTGTGGCTGCGATCTTCCGAAATGATGGAATCTACACGCTGACATGCAAAACAAAGAAAAACCCTAATAAAAACCAAATAAACAGTAGATGCAAAGTAGACAAACATGTAGAGCTCAATTTTGGATGAATTTTGCAAGTTGAATGACTCAATTTTGTAGTTCGTATGAATTAGTTATGAATTTTAGAAGGTTTTAGCCATTTAAATGGATTTCTGAAAATTAAACCGATCTATTGGGTAATTATTATTTATTTTGTCAAAGATAAAGATAAACACTTACGTTAGCAAGGGGCGACGGTTAAGACATGCGAGCCCCACACGTCAGCGGCTGCAAGGGGGGCGCACAGTGGACGCGGTCCACCGTGGCTCGGGTGTGGGTGCACCACGTGGCAGCCACGTGGTAGCCATGGCAGCCCAGCATGCCAAGTGGCATGGCCGCATGGACATCCCAGATTCACCCGAGCGCAGATGCAGATCAGGCAACCATGGGTGGATGGGGCAGCGGTGTCCAGCCCGATGCTTATTGACAACAACCACCGACGAGGCGGCGCACGCGGGAGGCAGCGGAGGGAGGCGATGAGGAGGAGGGGAGGCTCACCGATGGCGTACCGGCAAGGAGGGCGGCGTGTGGAGCTCAGCGGCGAGAAGAAATTGCAGCGGCCGGAGCGGGACAACGGTGAGGATGGTCCTTCGGTGGCCATGAGCTTTGTGGAGGAGGTGACTTGGGTGCGCCGCAACCAGGGAAAGGCGGAGGAGGGGTTAGGAGAGGGAGAAGAGGCGCGAGGTGGCGGGAACCACTGGCTGGAGGCAAGAGGAAAAGCCGACGGGCTCACCTCGCATGGCAGACCAGGTTCCGGTGATGGGTGGTGAAGGCGGAGTGATGGCCGGGGTGTGGAGCGACGCGAGGAAGCTGGCGGTTGTGCAGATTGGCACGGCAGTGGTAGGGCGACGATGACGTGCGACCGGAGATGGCAAGATGGTGGTGGAGCTTAGGTTGCCATTGGGGCGATGACCCGGCAGCCGTCGGGCTCGGGGAGGGATGGCCGGGAAAGGCCTTGACGTACAGTGCGGCGGCGACGCACAGCTGAAATACGACAGATATGCATACAAGCTCCGTTTTGGGCCCATGAGTACTTGATGGAAAGCTCTCATGTTCAAATTCCATTTCATTCGGTCGTAATCACAGAAATAAGGTATTGCATCACCTATAATGCGTCCATGGGCTTGTATCTTCATCTTGGACCCCAGCCCAAGTAGGGCCCATGTTGGGTGTGCCCCAATCTAGTGGAGCATGACCCTAGGGACCCCTTGATTGTCCTCCAACCTTCTTTAATAGCTAGGTACCCCTTTAGGGTTTCTCGGGTTTTATTAGATTAAAGTTTTAGCCATTGCTAATTTACCTTGTAGTTAGGTGTGTCGGCTAGACCACCTAATTACTCGTCTTCAGAACCACAACTTATTCTGAGCTTTAATTCCTATTTGCAATTCAGATTACATTTATCTTGTTCTTGCTTGTTTTTTCGATTTGCTTGCAGGAATCAGGTTGATCTGCACCAGCAAGATCAACAACCTAAGGAGAGGTGTATTGATCGCTAAGGCACAACACAATGACGTCTTGTACGGTTGTAGTCGGATCGTCAACGTTTCTCATAAATCGTAGTTATCATCAACTCACCGAAAGATTGGGACAATCAGTTCCCTGAGCGTATCGAGTGGAGCTCAGGCTTTATCAAGTGGTATCAGAGCTTTCGTTGCTCAGTGAGTTCTTAGCTACCTATAATCAGAAAATAGACATACAACAAAAAGAATTGCATCCTTTACCTTGCCATATTTGTGTCATTGCATTGTTCTTTTCAGTTCCTGCTTAGTTGAGTGTTGCGTTGCAATGTCGTCGAGTTACTGGTTTTAGCGTCTAGTCCGTTTAGAGTTTTAACATCTGGTCACGTATAGTACCACTGTCATTGTCGCTGCCGCCGTGTCTTCGTTGTCGTCGGGTGTTGACGGTCATTACAGACCAATTTTGACCATCAATATTCCTAAAAATGATAAAGAACTAGCAATGCTTGCATGCATATTTAGAAATAATCTAGTTCCACATGTACTTGGAAAATTATTTGAATAGAGGAGATTACCTTATAAATGGAGAAGAAATGGTGGAAAATACACGTTCAACCAATCAGAGGTCGACACGTGGCGTACACATGGATGGATGGGCCCACAAACCCAATGAAACAGCTGCGAATGGGCCCAACCACCATGCAATTGGACCAAGGACCCACCAAGAAGAGCCCTGGATGAAGTACTGGGCTAGGAGTCGGCCAACCCAGACCTAGCCCATCTGGCCCTTAATTTTCACGTGCTAGGAGATACCGACCATCCAAGTCGGTTGTGACCATTTCTACCGATAGAAACCGTCATTAGAGAGGACACTTGGTAGCTCAAGACAGAAGATGCTCTTATGGATGCTTAGGATCTCCACTCTCCCAAGCTTGCTCTACCACTATATAAAGGGAACTCATCCTCTTCTCCAACACACACCAAGAAGGACAAGAAGAAGAAGCTCTCCATATTTCATCTACTTTGTGCTAGTGCTAGTAGAGTTAGGAATAGAATAATGCTCTAGTTCTTCAAGTCTTCTGGGGGAATCCGAGTATGGTTCTGTTAGTTAATATCTCTCTTGTAAGACTTTATGCTAGAATAATGAAATACTCTTCTTTATATAGTCACGGTACTTTACTCTATTTGCATAATTATTCGAGTACCAACTTTAGTCTAAACTTGCCTTGTATTAATTATATAGCTAGCTTACTGGAGATATGCAATGCTATTGGCTTAATGTTCATTTATATGATTTCTCTATATCAACTGCAGAGATGTAGAGTAATATTTAGTAATGTAAGCATGGCGCTTAGATTATTAAATATCATTAAGTGGTGCTATTTACCACAGAACTGTAGAGGTAGGCCGCTGGTGGTAATAGCATAGTACGGGTATTCCTCCATGTGCGTATATAGGGCTAAGAAAAGTTCCTGGTGCAGGTACTCCTCCGTATCCATAACTGATTGGATGGCCATGACAAACTGTCATAAGGAACTCGGCAATCAGGGGTGGTTTCTCGATATAGTTGGAGGGCATAGTTAGGGGGCTCAGCCATGTAAATTTATAATAGCAAGTGTATACTAAAATGATTATATAATAGAAGTATAGAAATGAGGCTTTCTTTATTCTTCTCTACTACTTAGCCTAGCTTTATTATTTAGCAAGAGTTATATCATGGTGTCCCTTCTGTGTGTCAACCTACTCTATGCATTATTGTTATAACCCCCGCATAGACTTTGATATACATAAGTATGATATAAATTAGTAACACGGTATTCTCTAAACCATATCTTCCCTTGGGATTAAATAAATACAATACCTTGGAATATTCCCGGGTGAAATGCTATAGCGGTATATCCGTGCGCTTGCGGATTTATATCTGTAACCGTAAGAAATACCGACTAATGTTTCGGGCGTCATTGCTGGAAATTATATTCCTAGTAATATCATTAAGAAATATCAACATCGAGTCCTTCGAATATGGAATCGTCTGACCGTCATGGTTTGATTTTTCTAGTTTTCAAAAGTTTTTATTGGTCAGTTTTAGAGTTGTACATTGCTAGTGCTTCTGTCGTGTTTTTGTTTTGTACGTGAGGAAGAAGAAGAGGGAAAGGATTATAGCAGATCCGTTTAGGTTTGGTTGGGCTGAAAGAGAAAAAAGGAAAACCGAGCCAGGATAAAATCTTGCGCAGGAGGTTGATCTCCCTCTCGGTCTCAACTGTCGTCCTCTAGTACACAGTCTATCGTCCTCCAGTACAAAATCGGATTCCCTCTCTTAGTCACGTTCATCCCGTCCGAGTTGTGTCAAACACTTCGGTGCAAATTTTCCTTACGTCGGATTTGAGTTCCGTATGCGAAAACAGAATCCATACGACGAGAACATTCGATTTTTGTATAGATAAAATTTTAGGGATTGGACTTTTACATTTGAGTCCCTGTAATTTTGTTATTTATATTTGAGTCCCTGTAATTTGACATCTAGGACCTTGAGTCAGTTTGGCGTAAAAAAATTAAAAAAAGAAAAGGCAGGAAGATGCTTGAACAAAATGAAAAGAATGTCTCACCAAAAAAAACAAGAAAGAAGGAAAAAAAAGAAAGAAAAGAGCTTATCGATTGTTATCTTTGAGATTGCTATCATATACCAGAGTTATGCTTGAGTTGTTTCTAGTGTTATCTTGTGCTATCGTTTGTGTTTAGGCTCACGTCTCTATTATGTTCTAGCCTAGAACCAACACGATACTGATTTTAAACAATTACTCAACTTTGCATTATATGATTTGAGCATTTGCTATTCCTTTGCTATATATTTAATCCTATCCAGAGCTCCACAAATTTGATTGCAGCCGTACAGCAAGTCTTTGCCACGGCATCGATACATCCAACCTCCATGGGGGTGCTTGGTTGAGTCGGTGTATGTCACCATTCCACTTGCATTGGTAACAACTTGTAAGAGCTTGGTTAAAAGCTTGAGAGTGTGTGAAATTTGAACCTACACTACCTAGTAGTTGATTGGAACTTGCGTATTGTTGCATATGTTTCTTGTTTGCTACTAACAATGGCAGGGTTACACAAGGGGATACAAGATGGTTCTGATTAACATCGATTTTTTTACCTTCGACGAGATATTATGACTTCTCCATGTGTTGCATATGAGGTACTTGACTATAATTTTGTACGAGTTGAATCTAAGTTACCATTCTACGATGGTAAGTACAATTTGTTGCTTATGTTGATTGGGAGCGAGCAGTAGACAACACATTTGATAAATATGATTTTTCTTATGCTCAAATCATTAAGGCTGCTAGTAATAAGTTTACCTCTTCTACTTTCTTTTGGTGCGGTTATGTTAGTAACAAACCTGAAACTTGGGATGAATGCAAAACAATGATGAGAAAGCGTTGTGTGAGTTCTTATTACAAATGTACTCTTCTTGAGAAATTAGAACATTTGAAACAAGGTGATAGAATTCTTAGAGAGTACATCAATGTTGAGAAATTAAACATCTGAAACAAGGTGATAGAATTGTTAGAGAGTACATCAATGAAATTCATGTTTGTATGATCTAAAGTGGTCTAAAGGAATACAATGAAAACACAATGAATTGATTTTTCAATGGGCTCAATTTTGAAATTCAGGTAGTGCTTGCTAATATGATATATAATCATATTGGACACCTATTTATGCTTGCTCATAGCATTGAGGGTCAAATTTTACAAGATTTCATATCAAATGTAGAAAAGCATAAACAATGTGATTTATGTCATGTTTCTGAATCTCCTATATCCTTGTACAATGATGATGTGCAAACATCGGAGTAGCAATTTTTTGTGTCTCCTGTTACTAACGTTTAGCAGGGAATTCAGAACATTCAATAAAACGAGGAGAATGATGTATTTGAGAAAAAAGAGGAGAAGCATGAAGCACTTGTGATGTCTGAAGAAAGTCTGCAAGATAAATTAAATGGTGTTGTGATAATTGAAGGTGAGTACTCTCAAGCTAAACTAAACATGTTCACTTTTCATGCTATAGTAGAGCAACCATTAGCGGAACCAATTGCAGAGATTTCTTTGTCACAACTTGATTTGTTTGTTATTTCTTGTGATAAAGAAGAGTTGTGTGATAATGCTTCACTTATATCAATACCACAACTAGTGAATGAACACGCGATTTCTAGTGTTAGTTCTTTATGGGCTGATTTTAAGCATATTATTCACATTGCTAATGAAATTGAGAAACATGAATTGCTATCTTCTTTAACTACTTGGGGCTATATTTTGTTTGATGACTTTTGTGTGCTCGATAATTTGAAGGAGAAATTTTTTGCTATTGATTTGCCATGTCCAACTAATACTATATTTCATATCTTAGGCAAATATAATAATAAAGGAGTATATTTGGTTCACAAAGTGTATATATGTCTAGTTTTTGAACCTTTTGTAGCCATACATTCATATTGCAAGCTAGATAGTTATATTACTGCTAATCAAGCTACTTCGAATTTCTGTAGTTTTGATTGGAAGAAACAAATTGTTTTAAATGGACTACGCGAAGAGCACCACATGAAAAAACTGAGGACGGTTTTTCGTGAAAAATGGGAGTTTGATATGACTATGGCTCACATCATAGGTCAATTGGAAGATGTCAAGATCAAGCTGTCGAAGTTCTAAAATCCAATTTGGCTACCTGCCACACTGTTGAGTTCACACAGCTACCAAATATTCATACGAGTTCTATCTTGGGTGCATGAGTACATGATGGAAAGCTCTTAGAGTCTCATCTTCAAATTCCATCTCATTTGGTCGCAATCACAGAAACAAGGTGTTGTGTCACCTATAAATGCACCTATGGGCTTGTAACCTCATCTAGGACCCTGACCCAAGTGGGTCTCATGTGGAGTGCGCCCCAATCTAGTGAAGCACGACCCTAGGGACCCTTGGTCATCCTGCCACCTCCTTTAATAGCTAGGTACCCCTTTAGGGTTTCTCGGGTTTTGTTAGATTAAAGTTTTAGCCATTGCTACTTTATTTTGTAGTTACGTGTGTCGGCTCGAATATCTAATTACTCACCTTCGGAACACCAACTTATTGTGAGCTTTAATTCCTATTTGCAATTCAGATTGTTTTTATCTTCTTTTTGCTTGTTTCTTCAATTTGCTTACAAGAATAAGGTTGATTTGCACCTATAAGATCAACAACCCACGTAGAGGTGTATCGATCGCTAAGGTGCAACACAACAAGGCTTGTATGGTTGTAGTCGGATCATCAACGTTTCTCCCAAATCGTAGTTATCATCAACTTACCGAAAGATCAGGACAATTAAATCTCTGACTGTATCGAGTGTAGTTTAGGGTTTATTAGGCGACGAGTGGTGGAAGGACATAGCAACGTGGGAAGCCCGATTCTACGCGTGGCGAGCTCGGGAGTTGAGGAAAAAGGAGGGAGTGAGGCCCGGGGATGGGTTTTATAGGCCGAGGGAGCAACGGAGAGGTCGGGGAGAGGTGGCCATAGACGGGTGGGCTAAAGCGGCGACGTGGAGGTCGGGACTAGAGAGAAGAGGGAGGCGTACTTGACTTAGGGAGAGGACGAGAGGGCCGAGGGAGAGAGGCCGAGCCGGCTCGGGGAGAGAAGGGAGGAGGACTTGGGCCTCAAGGGGAGGGGAAGCAGACTTGGACCGAAAACGGCCCAAGGACAAAGAAGGGGAATGGGCCGAAAACAACCCAAGGAGAAGGGAAGGATTTTAATTTGTTTTCATTTTAATTAATATCCAAAATAAACTTTGTTTTATTATAATTACTTCTTTAGCCCTGAAAAATCACAGGAAATTCCACAGAGTATATTAAGGCTTGGAGAATATTACAAAAATATTTCCAACCATGATTTTTAAAGGAAATTTTATTCTGCCACATTAATTCACTTGTTAAATTGCTTTACATTTTAATATTAATTTCTAGAAATGATTTATTAAATAATTTTTAATCTCAAACAAAAATTGGGCCTGACAAATCTACCCCCTTACAGGGATCTTGTCCCGAGATTCGGGGATGGTTAGCAAGAAAGCTGGGTGCGGGTTGTGTTGGACTGGTCTGCTCACTTCTGTTGTATCTTTTTGTTTCACACTGGCTGATTGACCAAACCTGCATGACTGAACCAGCTGGCAACAATCTTGGTGTTCTGTTATTTCCCAAAAATTGAATTGACTGGTTTTGCTTGATCTGAACATGATCTTGATTACCGAGGTTTAAAGATCTTACTTTCCTTCGACTGAACTGTTAGCACTGGAATATTTTATATCATGAAAATTTACCCTCCTGACAAGAGGTGGGCCGAGCTGTCCCGAAACCTTTTAACTGACTTTAGTAAACCCACAGTGTCCCAAGAAGGTACTTGATCTGCCTTTCATCTAGACTGCGAGGGTTCTAATGTGTTGCCACGGCATGTCGGGTGTGCCTTAGAATTGAACCGGTTAACTTGAGATTGATGTAACTCTGCTAATACCTTGCAATTGGCTTCTTTGACTATTGCCCAATTTGTTCCACTTGGTTGAACTTTCAAGACTATTGCCCAATTTGTTCCACTTGGTTGAACTTTCGAGGGAGACAGTTACGAGGTAAACCCAAATTAACTTCTTGCTTACTTTATCAGTGTAATTGAGCTTTCGCCTGACTGTGAACCATTGCACCTCTAGCCTTAAGAATAACCATGACTTTGAACTTAATGCTTCAACAGTCAATCGAAATGAGGCAAAGACGCTGCGCTTTCATTTCAGAAAGGCTTGGAATCTAGCACTTAGTTGATGATATGAGGTCCCACACAAAATTAACTCTTTATTCAGCTTATGAACATGCAGACTCTTGATTGACCTTTCCATTAGCTCTAACTGCAAGCATGATTGTTCTGCTTCTGGCATGACTTCGGCGTCAACCGTCTGAACAGGATGCATAGTTAATATCTTCCAAATGAGTACCGATCACTTAACAGGACCTGCCCAAAAGGTTATTCCCTCCATATAACATTTCACTTCTTCGCTTCTCCTTTGCTGGTTCTTCTAGGTAGATCAAAAATAAGCTCTGCAGTTGCTTCCCTAAAACTGCCGGAATCTGTGCAACCATTGAAAATTGCCTTGATGCTGCTAGAAGTTTCTGTAATATTATCATGCCTGGAAATATTTTTGTAATATTCTCCACGCCCTAAAATACTCTCTGAAATTTTTTGTGAAATTTCGAGCTCAAAAAGTAATTTTAAATAAAACAAAGTTCGTTTAACCAATTATTAAAATAGAAAGACAAATTAAATCTCTCTCCTTGTCCTTGGGCCATTTCTGGCTGAAGTCCTTTTGTCCTCCTCACGGAGCCCGCTTTCCCCGCCCCTGTGGCCCGCTCCCCTTTCTCCACCCCGCCCCGGCAAGCCAGTCGGTCCGTTCGTGCCTCTTCCCCACGAAGTCCATTTCCCCTCCCCCTTTCTTGTGGCCCGGCCCTTCTCCCGCAAGTCTATTTTGCGTCCCCTCTAGGTCCAATCTCTTCCTCTCTCCAACAAGTGGGATCCAGTTGCCCCACCTGTCATCCTCAACCTTCGATCGAGAGGACTGGCCGCCGAACCTGCGCCACTCCCGCATGCACCCGTGTGCCCAAGCGTGTCGGACCGGATCTCCCTACCTCCTCCACTCTCTCCCCCACTTTTCCTCAAAATGCTGCACCAAACCGATCCCTGAACTGGCCACGTTGCCACCTCTGTTCGTCGATCGTTGCTGCCCTGTCGGCCACGATCTTTGCTCCCGGCCCTATAGAAAGCACCCCCATGCTCCCCTCTACCGTTTCCCCACCTTCCCCGAGATCATCGTCCTCTCTCTTGAGCTCCTCAAGCCACCCTCTCTCTCCACTTTGTCGCCACCTTTCCAGCCGCTGCTTGCAAGCGCTTCCACCATCTCGACACTGCGCCACTTGCGCTGTCGGCAATGCCACACTGCGCCGCAACCCAGCCACCACTCCACTCCCTTAAACCACCACTGGAACAACCACTACGCCACGCCAACCCAGCACTTTCGCCCACCACCATCTTTGGCCACCACACGCCGCCGTTCGAGGCCGCGCCGCCATTGCCAACTGCTTTGTCGCACCATGCTGCCTCCCGGCCACCTTCATCTCAAAGCTTGTGGCTGCCGGAGCGCCACCCATGCCGCCACCCTCCTTCTCCCCGCCACCGGCCTCCTCCCACTTTGTCTATCCCGCCACGCACACGGTGAGCTTTCCTCTCCCTTCCTGCCTCCTCCGGCCAACTTTTCGCGCCACTCCTAACCACCTTTCCCTTCACTAACTCATTCACCTCCTCCCCTAGGTTGCAAGGGTTCCTAGCCACCGCTCCTAGCTCATGGACCGCACCTGAGCGATGCCCCGCCTCCGTCCCGAGGAGTTGCCACCGCTGTTCCGTGCCGCCGATCCTCGACAAGCCGCCTTCTTCGTTGCTAGTGTCTAGTGAGCATCCCCATCGCACTCCCCACCTCTTCCACCGCATTCCCACGCATGTCGCTCCGTTGGAGGTCGCCGCCGGCCACCGCTGTGCCACGCGCCGTGTGCCACTGTCGCACGGTCGAGTTAGCCGGCGAGCCTACCCGCTCCTTTTGCTGTTGGCTGTTACAAGGCCAATCCAAGCCATCCAAACCACGCGCCGCCACCGTGGGCTCAGTTTACGGTGGATCGGCTCCTTTGTGCCGCTGATGCATCGGACCTGCCGTTGTTGGACTTGGACCTGCCTTTGATCTCCTTTAAGAAAATAATTAATAATTGCGTCAAATCGTATTAATTTCTAGAAATTCATTTAAAAGGCTCAAAATTTGTAAAATTCATAACTAATTCATATGAACTACAAATTGAGCCATTCCACTTGCAAAATTCATCTAAAATTGAGATCTACATATTTGTTTACTTTTCATGTATTGTTTATTTGGTTTTTATAAGGTTTTTTCCTTGTTTTGCGTGCCAACATGTAGAAACTGTCGTTTCGGAAGATTGCGACCGCGAGGAAAAGTTTTCAGAAGACTGACTGAAGAAGCAAAGCAAGTCAAGCATTTCCCCTTGAGCATATTGAGGCTACTTTATTAAATGTTTTCCCATTTGCAAATAAATTGCATGTTTTGCTAATTACATGGGATTATGGAATTACCCATCTGCACGCTTGTGCCATTTACTTGTTATCCATTCTTTTTCAACTTGGGTGCTAATTTGACTAGCTCGTGTCTCTTTTGTTACCTAGTTCAACTTATGATCTGCTTAGTCATGCTTAATTACCGCTTGCTCACAAAATGAGACAATTAAATTATTTACATTTAGTATCTGGATGAGCTGTGAGCTTGAGACACTTAACCATGGTTTACTGGACGTAATTATCCAACTAAATATGGCTTAATGGTAGGCTGTGGGTGCATGGTTTTGATTGTTGCACCCATGACAATTAAGGACCGGTTTGTAGGAAATCCATGGATGACTTACCGTGCATACCACAAGCAAGCATGGGAAACTACTGGACTTGTAGTATAGGTTTCCTTTTTCTAATGTTCCCAGGCAAGGGTGGGCGTGATGGAGTTTCGATGGACCCTGCAACGATCTACGCGGCTTCTGTATTCACCATGACACAAGGGGGGACTACCCACCCTGGCTTAGGGGTGGGGGTGAAACTTGCAGTGTGGTGCGTTTGGTTAGGAGGAGTTATGCGAAGGATCTTGTCACAATCACTTGCATGGTGACGTGTCTGTGCGGGCACGGTGACATATGGTGAATTGTTGTGCCCGCGGTTATGGGCGATCGATCAACTTCACTATGAACTAGTGTAGTTCAGGTGGTTTGGTTGGGCCTGCTCAACGTGGTTTTTTGTTGTTCAGTGGAGATTTAATCTTGCCTTAATTAATCAACTGTTTTACTCCTTTTTCAATGGTAAAAAGCAAATAGCCAAAAACCTTGCTTTGTCTCCCTCTGCACGTCTGCATCGTTGGTGTGGCTTGCAGAGTACGGTGGTTGTACTCAGCCTTACCATTTCCTCCTTTTCAAAAGTGTAGTGTTTCTGAGCTAAAGACGAAGTTAGAATACCAAGGCTTACACTCCAGTTGAGTTTTGCCTATGGAGTGGTGCTGAAGCCTAGCTAGGATCGCCTTTTTTCGATGCTGTTACTTTATTTTCGCTGTGAGAACTACGTGCCTCTTCTGTAAGTTTCTATGCTTTATTTACGTTTGGATCTGTATGTTAATTTGTCGTTTTGTGTACCTTGACTTGATTCCTGGACAGGAATTTATAAACAAAATAGTCTGAAAATTTGGCGAAATCTCTGGGCATGATAAAGTGGTATTGGTCACGCCCCCGATTTTTGTTCGAGATTAAAAATCACTTAATAAATCCTTTCTATAATTTATATTAAAAGTTAAAAGCAAATTTACCAGTGAAATTAGTGAGGGAAATAAAATTTCTTTTAAAAGCCATGGCTGAGAATATTTTTGTAATGTTCTCCATTCCCTAAAGTACTCTCTGAAATTTCTCAAAAATTTTCGGAGCTCATGAAGTAATTTTAATAACGCAAAGTTCATTTAATCAATTAATTAAATTAAAAAATAAATTAAAATCCCCTCTTTGTCCTTGGGCCGTTTCCGGCCCAAGTTAGTTTCTCCTCCCTCTTGGCCCGGTTCCTCTCCCGTTCCTCTCAGGCTGGCTCCCCTCTCTTCCTCTCTCCATCGGCCCGATCCATGCCCTCTCTCGAAGTCCATGTTGTCTCCCCGACCCGGTTTCTTCTCTCCCTCTCACTGACAGGTGGGACTAGTGGCCTCACCTGTCATGTCCTTCTTCAACCTTCGGCCAAAAAGGACGAGGCGATATCCCATGTCGTCGTGCACGTCTGGCCGCCTCCCCATTCCTGCCCTCAGTATTCGAGCCACGTCAACACGGTCGACGCCCACCTCCTCTTCCCATGCCCCTTTTTCCCCACCTTCCTGCGAAATGCGGTACGTGCTGCAATGCCCCACGTCGCTGCCCCCATTCTGCCCAGCTCTCCGTGCTGCCTTGGCCTCGATCCTACGTTACCGCACCATTAAAAGCACCCCCATGCTATCCTCGTCCATTTCCACTACTCACCGGAGCTCATCATGATGGAAATCATCCTCCCCACTGCATTTCCCCTAATCTGCCATTCGTCGGCGCTCTGCAACCACGCGTGGCTGCCGCTAGTACTGCCGCCGCGCCATGCGGTTTCCACCACCAACTCTCCCGTGTCAAGCCGCACCTTGGCATTCATTTCTTTTTTCCCCAGCATCAGCAAAACCACCACCTCTAGCCACACGCCGCCGGTGATTTGCGCCATGCCGAGCCGCACCGCTTCAACCATCAGCTTCGCTGAGCCTCGCCGCCCCTCATCTGCGCCTCCACCTTCGCCAAT
Organism: Oryza officinalis; assembly: GCA_008326285.1. Classification (NCBI taxonomy): domain Eukaryota; kingdom Viridiplantae; phylum Streptophyta; class Magnoliopsida; order Poales; family Poaceae; genus Oryza; species Oryza officinalis. The sequence goes on along the minus strand of BDMV01000012.1, from coordinate 23,391,715 downwards.
CGTCACCGAAGCGCCGTTCCCGCGCTCGACCTGAGGAGTGCTGCCGTGCTTCGTCCGCCATCACCCTCACCGCTCGGGCACTTGGTGAGCCCCTCTCTTCCTCCCAGCCCTCCTCAGTCGCTTTCCCACATGCGTCGCTGCGTCGGTGGTCGTCGCTGGCGACCGTCGGGCCCAGACGCCTCCACCGCGTCGCCGCCTGCTCGGCTTGGTCAAGGGGTTGACTCCTCTTTTGTCGTGGCCATTCGATCCTCTTTGGGTGATCTGGGCCACCTCAACGCGCCCGTCCCCTGTGGCTGTCGTGTCATCGCCTCGTAGTGGACGCGCGTCCCAGCCAACCGTGCGCCCGTACCCCTTGACTCGCTGATGCGTGAGGCCCGCCTGTCGACACCGGCTTCTCCTCGGATGGCGACATAACTCATAATAATTGTGACATAAATCGTATTAATTTGCAAAGATTGATTTAAATGGCTCAAAAATTCTAAAATTCATAACTAATTCATACGAAATATAAATTGAGCCATTCAACTTGCAAAATTCATCTAAAATTAAGCTCTACATGTTTGTTTAATTTTCAGATATTGTTTATTTGGCTTTATTAGGATTTTTCCTTCTTTTGCGTTCCAGCGTGTAGATTCCACCATTTTGGAATATCACACTCGCGAGGAAAAAGTGTCCGGAAGATTAATCGAGGAAGCAAGACAAGTCACAAATTCCTCCTTGAGCATGTTGAACCTAATTTATAAAATGTTTTACTATTTGCAACTAAATTACATGTTTTGCTAATGACATGGGAATAGAGATTACCTATCTGCTCACTTGTGCCATTTACTTGCTATCCATCCTTTGTCAAACTTGGGGGATAAGTCGACTAGCTTGTGTCTCTTATGTGATATAGCTAGAATTTTGATATGCTTAGTCATGCTTAATTACCACTAACTCACTTAATGGGATAATCACATTATCTACTTTTAGTACATTCATTTGGCCATGTTTTAGTGTATTCATGTCTAAAATATGACTTAATGGTGGGTTATGGGTGCATGGTTTTGATTGTCGCACGGATAGCAATTAAGGACTGGTTCGCGGGAAATCCCTAGAAGACTTACCGTGCTTACCACAAGCAAGCATGGGCAATTGGTGGACTTGTAGTATAGCCTTCTCCTTTCTGACGTTTTCAGGCAAGGGTGGATATTGATGGAGTTTGGATTCACCATGGCACAAAGGGTACTGCCCACCCCGGCATAGGGGTTGGGGTAAAACATGCAGTGTGGTGCGCTTGATTATGAAAAGTTATGCGAAGGGTTTTGTCAAAATCACTCGCATGGTGATGTGTCTGCGTGGGCATGGTGACATACGGTGGATTATGTCTTATGGGTATAGTTGTATACCTTTGGATAAAGTAAAACTATTCAAATAGTCATGTCTGCGGTTATGGGCGATCAACGAGTTTCATCGTGATTAGTCCCACACTATTAATGAACTTGACTAAATGAACTGGTATAGTTAAGGTGGTTTGGTTGGGCCTATTTAACGTGGTGTAGCGTTGTTCAGTGGATATTTAATCTGGCCTTGATTAATCAACTGTTTTACTATTTTTAACTATAAATATTTACGTCCACCTTTATGCAAATAGCCACAGACCACCCTTTGCACGACTGCATCATTGGTGTGGCTTGCTGAGTACGGTGGTTGTACTCAGCCATGCTATTTCTCCCTTTTCAGAAGTGTATTGGTTCTGAGCTGAAGACAAAGTTAGAAGACCAAGGCTTATACCCCAGTTGAGTTTTGCTTGTGAAGTGGAGCTGAAGCCTTGCTAGGATTGCCTTCTTCCGTTGCTGTTGCTTTCTTTTCGGTGTGAGGACTAAGTCCCTATTTGTCATTTTGTGTATCTTTACTTGATTCCTAGACAGTGATTTATACATAAAATTAATCACTATAAGAGAGGGTGCTCTCCTAGCCACTTGAGACAAGTGTGGCAAAGAGAACAAGAGGAACACAAGCGCGAGCTCGCTCCCCTGACCTAGCCAGGCAGGCAGCATGCGTAAAATTGGTTCCTTACCCTTGCGCTGATGTGGCTTGCTTTTGCAGTTTTGTTTTGCTGCAAAATTCGGTTTTTCTTGAAAACTTGGATTTTGGAAACACATGGAATTATCCGGTTTGTGGTGCGGCATAGAGTCCGGATAAGTTACGCCACGACTTATCCGGTTCGGTTACACAGAATGGAGATAATGCATGCTTCCTAATCACGCATCTTGATATCTCTCTATAAACCGAGCTATCGGCTCCTTGCAATACACGCAAAATCAATCTAGTGTTTGCCTCATCCTTTGTATTGCACCGTCGCTCATAGCCTACTTTGTCTCGCTCGCCGGCGTGCGCCGGTGATCGGAGGAGTAGCTCTTCAGAACCTTTGCTTTCAACGTTTTGCACCGGGAGAAGACGGTAATAAGGTTTTTAGAAGCGCTTCGCATGACTGCATGTTGGTCTTCCATGATGGCTCGTCTTTCACTATGCTCGAGGGCTGCTAAATAAGAATCTTTGTTGATAAACATGAGAATCTTTTTTGCTAAATAAGAAAATAGGAACTGGATTTATTTGGGTGGATTCCAACCTAAACTGACCAATCAAGTGGACATACTGACCCAAAAATCAGTTTATTGTTCACTTTTTCGCAAAGAAATTGCGATCATTCTTGCTTGCATTCCATGTTTCTCTTCCAAGAATCAAGATACATGGGCGAAATACATATATACACACACATATATATATGTATGTATACTAGGTTGATTCTCTGCGCTTTGCTATGAGAATTACTACGTAATTTTTAATTTTTTCGATAATCGAGCTAGGAGTAAAAAAATAATGAAACATTAGAATTTATCAGTACTTATCATGAAACAAACAAATGATACCCATGTTTTAATATAGAATATATTGATAGGTATATGTTAAATATTATAAAAATGATAGATATATTTGTTTAAATATTATAGAAATAATATGACAGATGATGATTGAATATGCTTGCATATTGATTTGTAGAATTAAATAGATTATATATGATGTTGCATGCTTGCATGAGGTTAGATACTTCCTATGCAGATTCCTAGTAGTAGGATGTGTCTCATCCAACCAAAACCCCTTATTTTTTGAAACGGAGAGAGTATGTAATTATTACTAGTGGGTGATGATGTGATATGGTTGCATGTTGAGTTTTAGAGTCAGTGAGTTGTAACTTTTATAGTATAGATTTCTATATAGCCTGCTCAGCTCTCAACTATTGCAAGTGTACAACTACATACTGGACGCTCATAACTATTTTTTACATGAATGCTTACAAATTCTCTTACACATAAAAAACAGAGAAACGATTGAAGCATACTTTCTGTCCATGCAATATCGTGTCTCGATACAGCTCTTCGCATGGTTGACAGTAACATGCAAGCTTTGTGTCCTCTATGCCCTAGGCCTGGAAGGCACCAGGAACCGTGGATGAACAGTGAGAAATCATCAGCGATTGATACGGCTTGGAGACGCATTTGATGCTTGAAGGCACTGCGTTGGTGGTCATGCCTCTATGTGATGAACCGACCGACGTCCGCCCCGAGCGCCGTGCCACATGTAGGATTGAATAGCAATAACTAAACCAACTATTGTTGCTGATTCAGATTGGTCTGACCAGAGTTAATCCTTGTTGGTATACTCAAAAACCAAAACTTTTAGCGAAATTAGAAGTTACCCTTGTTGCTGATTCAGATCGGTCTGACCAGAGTTAATCCGCTGGTCTAACCGTGTAAAGACCTTCAGTCTGACCGATGTTGATGTTTTGGTCCGATCGCCTGCCGTCGCTTGTTGCTGCCTCTGCCGCGTCCGGTCTAATCGCTATAGAGCTGCCAGTCTGACCGAACAAATGTTGTCGGTCTGATCATCGGTATCTTGTCGATTTAACGAAATTAAAAGTTACCCTTGTTACTGATGGAGATTGGTCTGACCAGAGTTAATCCACTGGTTTGACCACACAAAGATCTCCGGTCTAACCGGTGGTGGTGCACCGGTCCGACTGCCTGGTGTCGTTTGTTGCAGCCTCTGCTGCCTCCAGTCTAACCATCGTAGAGCCGCCAGTTTGAACGAGCAGATGTTGTCGGTCTGATCGCTGTTATCTCGCCGGTTTAACCGCCGCACCTGAGCAAACAAAAATCGAACACTCTTGAAAGTAAATTGATCTTTATTGCTTCTATTTGTGTTTACAAAGTGCAACAACAACACTGCTCTCACAAATCTCGACTAAACTCAACTCTCACAAAATCGATACCGAGAGTTCTCAACCTCCCTCTTTATTTATACCCATAGATAGGCAGATTAAAGCCATGAATCCAACTTGTACAAGAAGTCCTCGTCTTGTAGAAAACCGTTCCGTACAAGAAACAAACTTTACAAAACCAATGATATCAAATTTGGACTCCTTCCAAATTTGTCTCTTTATCTCATGCTCACACAATCTCCCTACCGTATGCCGCATGGAATCTTCATCAACCACGTGCACTGTTTTTTAGCCTAAGCATCTCGCATGATATCTTGATCGTCTGGACGTTATCTTCTTTCAAATTGATATCCTAATCAGCGGCAATGCTCTCCAAAGGCATCGACACACCTACACATGAATCAAATAAGAAGATAAATCCAAGCACAAGTTCTCTCCAATTTGACTCAACATTTGCACACAATAGTATTACATATGTATCAAAATCATTTGAAAGTAATAAACATGAATTAATTACGAGTATCCAAATGAACAAGCCGAAACTGAAACCAATGAAGAACTTGCTAGTCAGACCGTCGGGCCAGCCGGTCTGACCGCTCACTATACTCCAGTCTGACCGACGGTACTTTCCCGGTCTGATGGCTCCACTCAACCAAAACACCCATTCATCATCTGAAAACGTTGTTCATTGTAACCTCGGTCTGATCGGCTGCAAAGCTACTTCGTCAATAATCTCTAAATATCAGAGCCAATAATTTCAAATCTCAATTGTTTATCATAAAATAACAATCAAACACATTTTGATTTTACACCACAAGTGCAAAACATATGCCTACGCGGTGGCTGTTCACGCTGCTTCTTCTTACCAACGAACGGCCAGTATGACCATCTCCTAGCTCGTCCGCTCGTCTTTCATCGGATCAGAACGGATGCAGCAATAGATCGTTGGCCTACTTACCTTGGTGATGGGGTTGAAATTAATTAATACAACAATTAGTCTCTCTAGCTCCATGGTACCATATCTCTTTGACAATATTTCAAGATTTCATGAATCTGAATCAAATCCATGCAACTCAGCGCGTCTCGTAAATATTCCTTTTTCTTTCATAGTTAGCATTCCAATGGGTAGGTTGCCGACTCACTTTCACATCACCATTCGAGAGATCGAACAAAGAAGACGACACTGTTGTATTTATCGACAAGAACCTTTGTGCGATTGATTAATCTCCAAGAACCTTGACATCATTCGAAAGCAACCCAAGAGATTTAAATTCCATGCCCACTAATTACCATCTTCGATGAAGAAATTGACACAGCTTCGTCCCGTACATACTCTACCTGGTGATCTAGGCATTGGATAGTTTGTTTTTCTGCATTTCATGTTTGTTTCTCTGGGTGTGAGCCTGTTTGCTCTATTTTCTGGATAGGATGGATGTGGTCAGTTTCTTAAGCCCTTGTGTGAAGATGGGGATTTGCTTTTGAAAGCTGGTGTCCCCAGCTCTGTACCTACTTTCTTGGTTCTTTTGGTTTCCTGTAGAAGACTGTTGTCGAGTTTTGGCTGTCTCTAAAATGTCGGGCAGTAAAAGTTACCAGCTGTCTAAAAAAATTTATTTTCGTCGATTCTGAATCCCGTATGTTGACCTCATTTGATTGTGTGCTGAAGTGGACTGTTCGAAAAAAACAATCAAATATATTTTTTTATTTCTGCCAACAAGATGCATGTTAGCATTTGTGCTGTCAAAATTAAAGTTGGGTGGTTGAGTTATTGGTCTAACTTCTTAGGATACAAAACTTAATATTGAAGGATTGGGTAAAAAGGGCAGGCCGGAGTTTGTATAGATTGTTGAGCTGAAGGATGGAGTTGGATTGTAACATTAAAGAACCCGTGGGTTGGGACCCGTTACCATCAATATCTTATAAATTAGACCGGTAATTGCGTCTGACCTTTCGTTGGTCAGCATTACGAACCTACGCATAATCATGAATCAAGAAATATTGGATGTTTGCAATTCGAGAATAGATTCTGATGAACATGAATAATTTTTTGGTAAATTACAAAAAACAAATTGAATCTGTCTGGGCTGATTCTAGCCTAAATTGAGCAATCAAGTGGACTGATAAAAAAAGCGAGTTTAGTCTCTTACATTTTTCACTACTACAGAAAACCTAATTGGTGCCCGTTGAGAAATCCCTTTAGATGCCGGTTTTCTCAACCGGCACTTAGATAGTGGCATGGATGACTTCGGTCTCGGTGCCAGTTATAGAACGAGCATGTATTTGTGTAATAGATGTCAGTTCTTAGATTAGAACCGACACCTATATGATATTATAGATGTTGGTTCCGACCTAATTAAAGAACCATGTTACTGCCAGAACCGGCACCTCTTAGTATCATATAGGTATTGGTTTTTGCCAAAACTGACATGTGGCAAGCACTATAGGTACAGGTTTGTAATAAAAAACTGGCACCAATATGTTGACTCAAAAAAAATAAAAATAATAGAAAATCTCTTCAGCACCACATCCATACACCCCAAATACACATAATTCACACAAATTCATTCACATTCATAGGCACATCTAAATTTACATCAATTCCCCAACCACATCCACAACCAAATATATATGAACTCATAGAAATATATAAAAACATAAATGCTTAAGTCAAAATTTGTTAAGTCTAAAATCCCAAGTCTAAAATTACTATGTTTAAATCCTAAACATTTCCACATATATCCTAACTCAAAAATTGCTATGTCTAAAATTCCTAAATTTAAAGATTCTAAGTCTATAAGTCCGAAAATTCCTAAGTCTAAATTCTAAACAATTGCATATATATATTAAGTCAAAAATTCCTAACTCTAAAAATTCCTATGTTCAGAAACACCTAAGTCTAAATTCTAAACATTTGCATATGTATCTTAAGATAGAAATTCCTAAGTCTAAATTTCCCAAGTCTACATTCAAAACATTTGCATATATATACTTAAGTCAAAAATTCCTATGTCTAAAATTCATAAGTCCAAAAGTTTGCAAGTCCAAATTCTAAACATTTGCATATATATCCTAAGTAAAAAGTTCATAAGTATAAATTCTAAACATTTGTATATATATCCTATGTCAAAAATTCCTAGGTCTAAAATCACATACAAATCCATACAGCAATACATCCAAATTCATTCACATTCATACAGCCCCTAATCTAGTGCACATTCATTTATATTCACACATTCATTCACATCCATAGCCTCGAGTAGAGAGCAAAGCAGCTATTGCTGGGACTCAGCGTGCCAGTGAACTTCTGCCTAAGACGTGCCCGTCAAACAACATGAAGGTGGCGACCATATGTGTTACACATCCCAGGAGACTTGACTAAATCTCTAGAGCTCTACAACATCTCAAATGCTCTATTCCTGCACTCGTGTTGAACTAGTTCTGAGGATAAGGACTAGTCCCACTTTTGTCTTAAGGAATGATATACTAAATTCTAAACATTTGCATATATATCCGAAGTCTAAATCGTAAACATTTGAATATATATACAAAGTGAAAAATTCCTAAGTCTAAAATATCTAAGAATTCATAAGTCCAAAAATAGAAATGTGATTACTTTTTACCTACAATACTGGATGAGAATATGATTTTGAGAGTTTGATCGAGTTTCCCGTCCTCAAGGCATTGAGCCTGTAATAGAAAACATAAAATTAGAATGCATAATAATAGTAACTATTCAAATGCATTACACATAAAGTACACTTATGAAATACTTCCATAATTCATGCATAAATACTAATTAAATACAATTTTTCACACAAATCTAGCTACTTGGTTTTTCTCTTCTTAGGAGCTGATTTCTTTGACTTTTGGTTCTGAGAGGGAGGGGCAGAGGATTGCACTCGCGGTGGGTTCTTGTTGATGTTGTAATCACCAGCTGGGTTTATGACACGAGTACGGATGAACCCACAAAGCTCGTCGGTGAGAGCTGTGAAGACGTGTGGTAGCATTTCGCTTGTATCAAGACCCAATTTCTACAATACAAGGGTGGAAGGCGTAAAGATTTACTTAGTACTTCAATAGAATTGCTTAATTTATGACTTAGGTCCCTAAAACACGTCACACCTCAACATTAGAGTGATTGTGCCATCTTCTACAAAATATAGCATGTACCGCATAATGTAAAACACGCAAAGGTCGGTGGCCTGTGGTTGTTTACAGATATATTGTTGTTCGAAGATCCGAAATTGAGTTGCATCGATTGCGCATCTCCCGTACGATCTTCTGGACCTACGGTACCTCACATAAGCCCTATTTAGTGCATTTATAATAGTTGGGTAGCTGTCTCTCCCTTTCCTCAGGCTATCATATATGCAAATCTCACTATTGTTGATATTGATTACGAGGAGGATCCAATGATGGCTGCACATAGGACAATGTATCAATAACTTGATATGCGTGGAGAGCAAACGGAACTGGAAATCGATGATAGTGACTTACTAAGAAAGGTAAGGTAGGAGAATGTGGTCACATCCATTTAGCTTGATGAGGGCGTTGAAGAGATAGTCATCAATTTCAGCTTCTTTGGTGAATTGCCTGTCGAATTTCACAACCGCTGGGTCTAGGAAAGCAATTTTATGGTTCATGGTTCTACACTGATAAGAGCAATGCTTGCAAAAGGAGAACACAGTTGAGAACTACTGAGAGTACGTCCAAGATGTCGGATTAAGGACAAGATATCAAAGGACTCACAATGACCACATTTGGAGGAGGCTGATATCGAGTTCCCTTCTTTGGTACAAGTTGAAGATATCCTTAAATTCTAGAAAGCATGTATTACCAACGTGGTGAAAATCTACGTTGGTAAGGCACAAATCATTTCTACCCCCTTTGCGGCCTCCTTCAAATACCATTGATGTAGCCAATGCGCTTGAGTTCCTAACTTTTCAATTTCTGAGTCAAGCACCATGGGTTGACCAAGTTGGAACTGCAGTATAATATCAGCCTCTTCAAGTTTGTCTAGACCGTCCAGGCTTTCCAAACCGCCTGACTTGTAGAAATTAGCTTCATCGGACACTTTTTGTGCAAGGAATAACTTCCTACACTAAGTCTGCAGATCTTTTTTCCCAACAATTCTCCGAAAGCCGATACAAGTTTCTTAGGTGGCTTCGGTTGTGCGCACTTGATGAAATGCTCAATCACTTTCTTAGGAATTGGAAATCTTTGGTTCCTCGAGCTTTTTTGGGCCAAAAAGCGAAGTGATGATTGTGCTCACCGTCTGCTTAGGCAGCGACGTTGTTAGCTGTCACGCCCGGAAATTTTCCCAAATTTCCAGACCATTTTGTGTATTAAGTCCCTGTCCAGGCATCAACCACGGTACACAAAATGACAAATCAATAATCAGACCCAAACGTAAATAAAGCGATAAATACTTACAACAGAGGTACTTAGTCCTCACACCGAAAAGAAAACAACAGCGGAAAGAGACGATCCTAGCGGGGCTTCTGCTCCACTCCACAGGCAAACTCAACTGGGGTCTGAGCCTTGGTCCTCTAACTTCATCTTCAACTCAGAAGTACTAAACTTCCGAAAAGGAGGAAAAAAATAGCAAGATTGAGTACACACACCGTACACAACAAGCCACACCAAAGATGCAAATGTGCAAAGGGGATGCAGAGGGAGGCTTGTGGCTATTTACAGAAAAGCGGTTGCAAATCTTTATATTTTAAAACAGTAAACAGTTGTTTAATTATGACAGGGTTAAATCTCCACTGAACAATGCTACAACCATGTTGAACAGGCCCAACCATTACACCTGAACTACACCAGTTCATTAAGTCAAATTAATTCAGCATGTGGGACTAAACACGGTGAATCTGGTTGATCGCCCATAACCGCGGGCACGGCTATTCGAATAGTTTTACTCTGATCAGAGGTGTGCAACTGTACCCACAAGACATGATTCCACACATGTTACCATTCCCCGAAGTATCGCCACGATACTGCAAAGGGGGAAGTCATGACAAGACCTTTCGCATAACTCCTCCTAACCAAGCGCACCACACCGCAGGTTTTGCCCCCGCTCCCTTACCAGCAGCAGGCAACCCCCCCTCGTGCCTTGGTGAATCCGGCAGCCGATCAACCGGTATATCCCCGGCCGACCCAACTCCATCACGCCCACCCTTGCCGGGGAGCATCGGCTAGGAAAGAGCTATACAACGAGTCCAGCAGTTGCCCATTCTTGCTTGTGGTAAGCACTGTTTTTCTTCCAGGGTTTCCCATGAACCGGTCCTTAATTGCCATGGGTGCGACCAGCAAAACCATGCACCCACAGCCCACCATTAGGTCATATTTTAGTTGGATAATTATGACCAATAAAACATGGTCCGGTGTCTCGAGCGAACTGCTCGTTAGAAGCTAATTGGAAACAGTGTAATTATCCCATTAGATGAACTAGTGGTAATTAAGCATGGCTAAGCATATATAATTCTAGCAAAGTCAACATAAGTGACTTACGCTAGTCAAATTATCACCCACAGTTAACAAAGGACGGTTTAACAAGTAAACATGGTACAAGCGGACGGATAGGTAAACCTTATTCCCATGTAATTAGCAAAACATGCACTTTATTTGCAAACGTAAAATATTTCACAAAATAGGTACAGCATGCTCAAGGGGAATGTGTGACTTGCCTTGCTTCTTCAAACAATCTTCCGAACTTCTTTTCTCGCGAGCGCGAAATTCCGAAACGGCGGAATCTACACACTGGAATGCAAAATGAGGAAAGACTCTAATAAAAACCAAATAAACAGTACATAAAAAGTAAACAAACATGTAGAGCTCAATTTTAGATGAATTTTGCAAGTTGAATGGCTCAATTTGGAGTTCGTATGAATTAGATATGAATTTTAGAAGTTTTGAGCCATTTAAATGATTTTCTGGAGATTAAATTGATTTGTTGCGCAATTATTAATTAATTTTACAAAGGAAAGACTACGCTGACATCATCAAAGGGAAATCGGCATTGGAACGACGGGTCCCACGTGTCAACGGGTCAAGGGGCGGCTGATCCACGGTGGACCAAGTCCACACACGCACGGGTGCGGACGCACCACGTGGCGCTGACGTGGCAGCCACGGCGGATGGACGGGAGAAGGTAGCGCCGACATGGACGCCAACGTGGCGAAGCCGCGGGCGGCCACGTGGTCTGGGTGAGGATCGGGCCAAACAAAAGGGGCCCACGTGTCAACGACATAAAAGTCGGCGAACCAAGGAGGAAAAGGGAGGTAAAAAGGACTTGGTACTGGAAAAAGGACCAATGAGCTGAGGGACACCAAGTAGACTTTTTTGTGGAGAAAGGATAATAGGCTAGCCACCCAATAGAGGAGAAAGGGCGAGGAGGGACGTGAAATGGACTTCTCGTGAGGGAGATGGGCCAATCGGCCTAACGGCCGCTGGGCCGGAGGGAGTGGTGGGCCAGCCTGGGTGCGTCCTCCATGGCCGGGCGGACAGCTAGGGTTCGGCCGAACCCTAGGCCGACCGGCCATTGCACGGCGGCGGCAGCCACGGGCCGTTCGACGGCGAGGTGTCGGCGCGGCCACCGGCGGGAACGTCTGGCGAGCGGCGGCAGCGGTGGCGCTGTGGCGGCGGCGTGCGACGGCGGCGCACGGGGTGGGGGCGGCGCACTGGGGAGGGGAGAGGAAAGGTAGGGAGAGAGGGGAGCTCACCGGGTTAGGTCGGAACCGAAGAAGACGGCGGCGGCGGTGGTGCTACGGCGCGGGGACGACGACGTGGAGGCGCGGCCGAGGCGCGGGGAGCAGCGGCGAAGCCGGAGGAGGCGGTAGCAAGGCGCGGGGACGACTCCGACGGTGGCGGCGTGCGGCCGAAGGTTGTGGCAGTTCGGCGACGCACGGGCGGAGCGCGTGGAGAGCGGGGGAGAGTGCGACGAGCTCGGGCGAGGAGGAGAAAAGGTGGAGGGGAGCATGGGGATGATTTTTATAGAGGAGGGAGGGCGCGGGATGGCCAGGGGCGGACGGATTTCTCGCCGGAGAAATCGGGCGGCGCGGGCGGGTGGCTGCCGGGAATGGCAGAGAGAGGGGAGGCCGATGGTAGGGGATGACAGGTGGGGCCCGCGGTCCCTCCTGTCGGAGAGAGGGAGAGGGAGCCGAACGGGCCAAGGCGGCCTTGGGCCGAGGGAGAGAGGAAGGAGGAAGGGACATGGCCCGTGGGCCGCGTGGGGTATAGAGGGGAGGAGGCCGCGTGGGCCGCGGGAGAGAGAGAGGATTTTGTGCCGAAAACGGCCCAAAACAAAGGGGAGATTTTTAATTCATTTTTTAATTAATTTAATGAGTTAAATGAACTTTGTGACTTTAAAATTATTTCTTTAGCTCCAAAAATTCACGAAAAATTTTGGAGAGTACTTTAGGGCACGTGGAATATTACAAAAATATTTTCGGCCATGATTTTTAAAGGAAATTTTTGATTTCCTTGTTAATTTCACTTGTTTAAATTGCTTTTAATTTTTATTTAATTTCTGGAAAATGTATTATTAGGCAATTTTTAATCCCAATTGAAAATCGGGGCGTGACATCAGCTTTGACACTGAGTCTGACTTGGAATGTGGGAGCCGCTCCTTGCTCGATGAACCAGACCTTTACGACGCACTTGGTGTTGGGGTCATTTTACTGAGTGGGGTAGACTCGGGGACTTCCAGGAGGCTGTGGTTGATTCAGTGTGTTTTGACAAGGAGGTGGACTGGAGGTCCTCTGTCGAGGCGGAGAAGGAGAAGGAGCTAGAAGTGGACCTTGTCCGCATGAAGGGCTGAAACCGCCGTCACCTGGATCGCCTGCCCTATCGTTCGACGTGATAACGATGTAGCATTTGGGCCATACGATCACGTTGTGAAGAGCAACATCCAAAGTGTCAACCCCTTCCTCCGGATGAAACTTTAGCACATACCTCTGTACTGGCTTGGCACGTCATCCACTCCAACCCTTGAGTAGGCTACAGCCAATGAAGCACTATGTATTGTTTGCCTTGCACATATTGGATGTGCCACGCCGCATGCAATCTCCTGGGTGCACTGCGTCCTGTTGTGGAGGGACAACTTCCGCGGACGCGCAACTACTCCGTCACCCACCCAGGCTAACCACTTGGTTACCAGCTTGCCCCTGGCGTTTTGGTATCCCATCAAGAAACATCTGTGCAAGTTGTTCCATTATCTAACGGGACAACTCTGCTACGATATGATTGGCCTCCTCTTATTTCGTGGGTCTTCTCCGACGAGCCTGATACATATGTGTATTCTTCGGGAAACCGCCCTTCCATGGAACGAGACCAATGCCTCTCGTGTGTCTAGGGTGCTTGGAAGTTCCCTGCCACTATGAGCTCCTCTTTCTCTCTTTCTGGTACAAAATTACCCTCTCTCGACTGTGAAATGGCCTTGATGATCTTTTGTTTCATCTCTTACAATCGAGGACCTGTAGCGACTAACTCCCCTAAATCCGATAGTTCAACCTTCTTAGCGTACACGTAGTGCTTTGTCCGGATGCCCCATCCCTCTGTCTCGGGTATTACACCTGCTTGACGCAGTTGTTCCTCCTTCTCATCCCATTTGGGGATATTCTTAACATATCCACTCAAGCCGAGTCGGTGAGGATACTTGCTTTTCACAGAGTTGGCCTTATTTCATTCGCTCATTGTTAAAATTCGGGGTCCCGTTACGTTGGACGAAGTCTGTGTTCAAGCTAGTCTATCAATTTCCGAAGGCAGTGCCCATCTTCAACAGGGTCCCGTGCTTTGCTAGCTTTTCTTGGCCTTGAGAAAAAGTGAACGGCAGCTTCAACTTTTGCCAGCACTCTTTCTTCAGGTTATGTGGTACCATCCACTCGATCTATGTTACATCTTTTGATTTCCAATGTCTGTATTTGATGGGAATGAAATACTTGATGATACATCCACATGCCCTACCATAGGGGTCACTGCCGACACTGGTGCCCTAGGCAGCCCATTTACACTGAATTTTGTCATAACGTAGTGACTATCAGGCATCGAGTTAGGACCCCTAGGTTTCCTCGCACATGTGACGGTTGATTTCTGGGCCAAACTGCCAGCGGAAGTGCTAGCCTCCTTGGAAATATGAAATTTGATTAGTTGGAGTAGTCCATTAGAGTTGGAGTTTCTAATGCACTATTGCATGAAATATACATCGGAATTACCTCACCGTCTCCGGAATGCTCTTGATTTAAATTTAAGAACATGCTAGGGCTAGCATGATGTTAGCCCTCTGATTCGAACCAAACGAATTCTTCGTGGTCCATCTTTTGTGCAATGGTAAGCTAGTTTTTTAGGAAAAAGAACATCATGATTCTATTGACGTGTTTCTATTGAAAGGTCTAAGATATTTTAGCACCATATAGTAAAATCCTTATAGTGCTAAAACATATATTGCAAATTTGTAAAGTTTATATCTCCGTGCTCTTAGAACTATATCCATGAATATGTGTTGCATCATTTTGCCTTCGCTGGATATGTGAAAAACTATATCTATACTACCAGGAGGCGTTGTGGTAGGGTCGGTAAGAAGAAGAAGGCTTCCACTGCGACCTTTGCAGCAAGGATTGATGCGGGAGTCCTTCTCTTCCTACTGGGCCTACAAGACACCTAAATAACTGCGAACAGTGGTTGAAGGTGGCAATGTCCAATGAAGGCCATCTGTTCATCATCGAGCTTGACCTAACTGCTAGAACCAGCACTAAACAGGGATAAATTTTGCTCTCAGATGGTAGGCTGTCAACTTAATGGCCTCCTCACCAAAATATGACAGGCTGCAAATTACAAGGCCTCCATGCCATGGTGTACTAGTCATCATTGTTTATGTGTGGCAGTATAAACAGAGACAAGAATCATAGCAATTCACAAATCTAAGAGTACTGACCAAAAAATCATTAATAATGCAAGAAGTATAGCAAGGGCGGTGGCAGCGGCGACAACATTCACAAATCACATTCACATCCTATGCCCATAGCAAAAATGCCCATAGAACAAAAAATAAAATCAAATACTGCCACACAAAATCTTAGACCATATGAATTTCACCATCGAGCAGCTTGTTGCATTACTAAAATCTTAGACCATATGAATTTAACTAGAACTATTTTAATAAGGACAAAATAAACAGCAAGGCATGTATGCAGCTAAACAGCACACATTCACAAAATTCACAACAAATGATCTTGCAAGCAGCAATTGTGGCGGCGGTGGCAACAGCAGCAGCAAGCAGCAGTAGTGACGGCAGTGGCAGCGGCAGCAACAGTGGCGACAACGGCACATGTGGCAGCGGCGGCAACGGCAACGGCAGCAGCAAGCAGCGGCAGTGGCAATGACAGCAGCAAGCAGCGGTGGAGGCGGCAAGTGTGACAGCAGTGGCAGCGACAACGGCATCGGCAGCTGCAGCGGCGACAACGACAACGACAACAGCAGCAGCAGCAAGCACAACAGCAAGCAGCGATGACGGGCAGTGGCACCTGCACAAATCCGGCCATCACAAATTCATCTCATCACAAATCCCCACATCAAAATTTCATCTCATCACAAATCAAGAATTTTCTTATTCCCCATCACAAATCCATCACATTCATCACAAGTGCATCACAAGAAAAGAGTGAAGGAGGGGGGCGAGGGGTATGCGGGGCATACCATCGCTGCTGAGAGTCGGGACAAGGTCGTCTTGCGCCGTCGTGCGTCAGGTTGGGGTCGTCGCTGCCACCTGCCTCGTCCTCGCCGCCTAGCACCACCTATGGGTCCCCATCTCCCTGCCACCGCACCACCAACGCACCACGCATCCTCACTGCTCCCAGCCACCGGGCGCCATAGGATCCGTCGCCCGCCGCCTGGCCTCTGTCGACCAGCACCTCACCTTCGTCGGTCGCCGCCTCGCCTCGCCTTCGTGTAGTGCCGCTGCTAAGTGGAGAAAGCGCCGCCGCCGCCGCGCACACCACGCCATCACCGGGAGTGGGGAGCGCCGCCACCTCCACACCGCACCATGCCACAGCCAGGCGCCGCTGCCACGCCTCTCTTCCGCACCGCACCATCGGGTTGATCATAGTCATCTTCATCGGCAATATTCTCCATTCCAACAATACTTCTCTTGCCTTCGAAAACAACATGATGTGGCCTAGAGGATTTGACGAGTGATGGGTCCTTGACACAGAATACCTACTTAATGGATTTTGTGAGCACGAATGACTCATCTTCACAGCGAACATCATTCAGGTCAACGATGATCGTTCCATGCCTGTCAACCTTCAACCCTCTTGGAATTCTCACCCACTTGTATTGCAATAGAGGGACTTTGAGGGCTCCGTAATCTAGCTCCAAGATTGACTCTATGAAACCATAATAAGTCTGCTTGTTGCTGTCGTCATCGTAGGCATCTATGTGTACACCACTATTTTGATTTGTACTCTTGTTGTCTTGGGCCTTGGTGTAAAAAGTATACCCGTTCATGTCATAACCTTGGTGCATGTGGATTATGTTGGATGGCCCTCGAGATAAAGAAAACAGTTGGTCACTATTGATGTCTATAGTTGTTTGGTACTCCATCAACCATTTCTCAAATTGAAGTTTATGCTTCTTCGCGAGCCATGACTTGAATTTCCTAGGATTGTCTCTGTGGATTTCACCCATGTGCATGTCCAGATACGAAGCCACCAAAGCTGATTGTCGTAAAATTGCAAAATGGACTTGTCTTATGGTTTGTCGATCGTGGGTGACAATTCTCTTGTGGCCTAATGTTCCTTTTCCAAACATCCTGCCTCTCGTGACGGGGAAAGGCACAACGATAGGTTTCACCTCCTCTATATAGAATTTGACCACCTCCTCTGTTCCATAACCCTCGACGATGCTACCTTTGGGTCTCGATCTGTTCTGGACATATTTCTTTACGATGCCCATAAACCTCTCGAAACCCCACATGCTATGCAAACACGTTGGACTTAGGATCTTTACTTGTTCCGTAAGATGAGCAACGAGATGCACCATGATATCGAAAAATGAGAGAGGGAACAACATCTCGAGCTAGCAAAGAGTTAGAATCGCGTCCTCCTGAAGCTTGTCCGATGAAGCTGGATCAATAACCTTCTGGTTTATCGCTTTGAAAAACTGGTACAACTTGATGATTGGGTCTCAGATCTTATCTGAAAGGACACCTCTGATTGCGACCGGTAGCAGCTGTGTCATAAGCGACAGTCATGTGACTTCATTCCAACCAATTTCTTATCTTTCATGTTAACCAGTTTCTTAATGTTCACACAGTAACCCACAGGGACTTTGACACCCTGTAGACCTTCCAACATACTCTTTTTTCTACAGCACTAAGAGTGTAGCATGCTGGAGGAAGGTAGTAGCAGCCATTTTCTTTGTCCTAAGGATGCAACTCTTTCCTGATATTCATGTCTTTAAGATCACTCTGTACTTGCAAAGTGTTTCATTCGTCTTGCCCGGTGTGTTCAACAATATCCCGAGCACGCTTTCAACCACATTCTTCTTCACGTGCATTACATCAATCGCATCACGGATATCCAAGTCTTTCCATTACGGCGAGTCCCATAAGACAGACTTCTTTTTCCAAAGAGGGGTCTCACCGCTTGATGTCGATGCACGTGTGCTTTTATAGGATCGAAGAACAAAAACTAAGCCAACCAGAGGGGGGTGAATGGTTGTAGTACCCAAAAACAAAAACTTTTAGCAGAATTAAAAGTTACCCTCAAATCGATGTAGATCGGTCGGAACGAAATAGATCGGTCGGTCTGACTGCGCTATGTCGTCGGTCTGACCGGTATTGATTCCCCGGTCTGACCGCTCCAAGATCGCCTCTGCCTCCTGCCACTGTCACCGGTCTGACCGCCGCGTCCCCGCCAGTCTGACCGCTTCGATGCGCCGGTCTAACCGCCTATGGCTGACCGGTTAGACCGCCGAACCCGAGAAAACACAAATTAAAGATCTCTCAAAGTAGATGACAACTTTATTACTTCTCTCTGTGTTTACAAAGTGCAGCAACAGCACTCCTCACGAAAATCTTGACTAAACTCGAAACCCTAACTAAACTTTTAACTCAACGCTCTCTAAAACGATACCAGGAAGCCACACCCTCCCTCTCTATTTATACATGAGGTAGGCAGCCTAAAGCCACGAACCAAACTCATACTAGAAGTCCTAATCCACCTAGGAAACCTTGCCGTACAAGACACCAACTTTACATATTCCAATTGTTTCAAATTTGGACTCCTTCTAAATTCGACTCCGCATCCCGTACGCATACAATATCTCCATCGTATGCCAGATGGAATCTTCACCAACCACGTGCATTAATCTTTAGCCTAAGTATCCTGCATGATATCTGACTGTTCAGACGTCACCTTATCTCTAAGTTGACTCCCGAATCATCACCGGCAAAACTCTCCCGAGACGTAAAGATTACCTACCCATGAAACAAACAAAGAAACCATATTCGAGCATAAGCTATCACCAACTTGACTCATTGTTAGCACACAATAGTATTACATACGCATAGTATCCATCTAGAAGCCATAAACATGAATTAACCACAGATATCCAATGAAATAACCCGAAACCAAAACCGACACAGTATCAGCCGGTTAGACCGCCGGCTGGCCGGTCTGACCACACACACACCTCCAGTCTGACCGGCCTTACCTGTCCGGTCTGACCGGACCCAACAAAAATAGTAGTTCATGTTCACCGTCTGAAAATTCAATTATCTCAAAAACCACTTCGCCAAGAATCTCCAAATATCAAAACCAATAACCTCAGATGCCAATTGTTCATCACAATAGAAGAATCAAACACACCTTGATTTTACAGCTTTCACTCCCTTTATCGAATACAACATTGAGATCCCTCACCTCCTCCCAAACGTCACTGCCGTTTATGAACTTTGTACGTGCTTCCTCTTCCACCGTCCCATTGAGGTCTCTTGTATTTTGGCGGTACGGGTGATTCTGCCTGAGGAACCTACGATGGCCCATGTACACGGATTTCTGGCATGAGCCACTTGCCTACTTTTTGGGCCATGCACCTTACACATGTTTTCATGCCCTTCACCGTCTGATCCGACGTGTTACCAAGTGATGGGTAGTCTTGTATTGTCGTCAACAAAATAGCCCGACATGTGAAGTGCTCTTTACACGCATCCCATATCTTTACACCATCCATCCATAGTGTCGTAAGATCCTCTACCAGCGGCTTGAAGTGCACATCGATATCGTTGCTAGGTTGTTTAAGTCCTTGAATTAGAAGTGGTATCATGATGTACTTACGCTTCAAACAAAGCCAGGAAGGAAGGTTGTAGATAATAACAGCCACTGGCCATGTGCTATGACGACTACTCATGTCACTGAAAGGATTCATGCCATCTGTGCTAAGCGCAATCCTCACATTTCTCATGTCGTGCGAAAATTTCTCTTTATACTTCATGTCTATCTTTCTCCATTAAGACCTATGAACTGGGTGCCGTATCATTTCATCTCTTTTAGGCTCTTCATGGTGCCAACGCATCAGCTTGGCATGGCTCTTGTTTGCGTATATACGTTCCAAACGAGGAATGATTGAAAAATACCATACGACCTTCACCGACACTCTTTTCTTCTTCACTGTATCATTGCTTCCACCGTCATCATCCCCATCTCCACACTTATACTGAGAAGCCTCGCATATCGGACATTGGTCCAAATTTGCAAAATCACCCCGGTAAAGAATGCAATCATTTCAACAATCGTGAATTTTCTGTATCTCAAGGCCAAGAAGACAGATAAATTTTTTTGCTGGGTACATTGTTTCTGGTAAGACATTGTCTACAGGAAGAATTTCTTTCAACAGCTCTAGCAACTCAGTGATGCTCTTATCGGACCATCCATTGCTTGCCTTCTGGTGAAGTATAGATAGGACCACCTGAAACTTGGTGTGCTCCACCTTACATCCATTGTAAAGTAGAGTTTTTGAGTCCTCCACCATGGTTTTAAACTTGCGATATTCCCTATCATTAGTGTCAGCCCTCTCCTCGTCGCGCAGCATTTGTTCTAGATCAGCTTCACCATGATCGACACATGTTTGGTCCTCCTGCTCATAGTCGACATCCTCATTAGGCATGTCAGTGTTGCCTCCACTTCCCTCACCTTGCTCCTCTTCGCCATGGAACTTTTTCACAAACCTCCTTGTAATAAGATGTGCATGGACCCGCTGCACCCAAAATCGTCTGTCTTTCTTGCAATCAAAGCATGGACACCACAGATAATCCGGCGCATCAGCTGAGTTTGTGCACGTTGCCATGACAACGAGAGCCGTTACTCCCCTAATATACTCCATAGAGTCACGATCCGCTTTATACACCCATCGTGGATCCATTATAATGGATGGGTACCAACGAATATTACTTAATGTCAATTACTCTGAATTAAACAAAGTCAATTTACCCATACGAATAACAAAACTGATAGATCTTATAAATGAACAACAAAAGATACGCAACATCTACAACACCAAATTAGTTTCATTAAATCTAACATTGAATATATTTTGATACCATGTCTATCTTGTATTGAAAATGTTATTATATTTTCCTATAAATTTAGTCAAACTTTAAGAAATTTGACTTAGAAAAAGCCAAACGACTTATAATATGAAACGGAGGGAATAATAATTTATTGTTTATTAAAAATAGTGCATAAAAATACCATGAAGATTTTATAATTTACAAACATATTGGAATAAAATATAATGACAAATGACCATTTTACCCCTAAGATAAAATTGAGATTTTTTACACAATGCCATGTTGCATTAAATATTGATGGCTAACAAAAAACAAACAATTTCTATTTTTCATCAATATGAAAACATATCGGATCATGCCATGAGTACACATTGTACCCTGGAAGTAAAATGGACATTTTCTTGTCCTTAACGGAATTTGACTAGCAATTGACTAACGACAAAGGCATAGATGGAAGAAAACTTTAATTCAAATTTACCATATGGTCATCCGAGGTTAGATCTAATGAAATAAACATAAAAAAGATAAAAAGAATTATGATCTAATGAAATGAACATAACAAAGATAAAAAGAATTATCCATAGAAAACAAAACACATAATTATGTCGGTTGCGCATTTTATATGCATATATGTAGCAAACGGTAATTCAATTCAACAAGTAAGAGTGAAACTTAATAGAGTAAAAAATAATAACTATTTACCTTATAGGCTACAATCTTCAACTAAACCAAAAAAATTGGAGCAAAATCTCCTCCCTCCCTAGAGCTGATCGAGCAAGAACGACAGGCACCGCTCTGTTCTTTGCTCGATCAGTTCGAGTGGGGATGAGGTATATATATAGTTGGAACATAGGTGCCGGTTCTCGACCTAAAACCGACACTTATATCTGACAGGTTCAAAGGTGCCGGTTGTTAAGGTATCCCCTAACAGCTACTACAAGAGGGAGGAGAGTCAAAGGTGCCAGTTCTTAACTAAGGACCGACACCTATCTATTACAACATAAAGGTTAAGGGTTGTACCATGATGCCCATGCCAACTACTTCGATGGGATGGGAAAGAAAAGGTGCTGGATTTTAGAGCAAAACCGGTACCTTTCTCTGACAGTGATAATAGGTGTCGATTCTATTTAAAAATTGGCACCTATAAAGGGAGAAAGGTGTCGGTTCTTGGCGTTTTGGCGGGCTGGCTGGTGCGTGGGCAGGCGCGTAGGCGGGAAAAACGCTATAAGTGCCGGTTTTACCTATTTCGGTATCTATAGTGCCGTTATAGTGCCGACACCTATTTGATGTTGTGTAGTAGTGTTTGTTCAAAGGAATTGCGATGTCTAATGCTTGCATTTATGTTTCTTGTCCAAAAATTTAAGAAGGATCGCAAATATATATTCATGAAGCTGCCTGCCGTTGATCTACACTGAAATATTGCAAGTGTGCAACCTCCGCACTCTTTTTTTCTACATGAATGTTTGTACAAAGGCAGAGGGATGGACAGTACTCCCACCATTTTATAATATATGACGTTAGACTTTTTTCTTAACCAAATTTTGTTAAGTTTTACTAAGTTTAACATTGAATATATTTTGATAACATGTTTATTTTGGGTTGAAACTATTATATTTTTTTATAATGTTAGAGAAAAAAGGTTAAACGAATTATAATATGAAATGGAGGGAGTACGGCCCCTACCGCTTCGTGTCACAAAACACGCACTACCAATAGTGGCAGTGACATGCAAGCTAATGCTCGGTGACCCTTATCCATATAAATTGCGCTTGGAAGACACCGGGAATCTTTGATGCGCACTACTACAGAAACGGTTATTCCGTGCGGGCCGAAAGGCATCTTTCCGTGCGGAAGGCCTGCCCGCACGCGCGAGAAGGTCTGGAAAAAGACCATTTTCGCGTGCGGGCGGCCCAACCACACGGGTAAATCGATTATCCCGTGCGGTTGGCTTAAGCGGCCCGCACGGAAAGATCCATTATCCTGTGCGGCCGCTTAAGCCGACCGCACGGGATAATCGATTTACCCGTGCGGTCGCGTTAAGTCGACCGCACGGAAAAAAAATTCAAAAAAAAATAAAAACCATAGCTATCCCGGCGGCGGCGCGGATCCGGCCGTCGTATATACTTCTCAAATAACACAAAATTAATTTCACATCATCACAATTTCACATATATACTTCCCAACTAATTTTTTTGTACGATTAAATTTACAAATAAATTGTGGTCGTCGTTCGTCGTCGTCGGTGACGGTAGGTGGCAGTCGGTGGAGGCGGCGGCGATGGCCGTGGAGGAGGCGGTGGTGGTGGAGGTGGTGGTGGAGGAGGTGGCAGTCGGTGGAGACGACCGTCGATGGAGGCGGATGCGCCGGCACACCCGACGGCGGCGGCGGTGGTGGCGGTGGTGGAGGCGACGGTGGAGGCCGGAGGCGGAAGAGGCCGGCGGCGGAAGAGGCTGGCGGCGGGGAGGCGGCGATGGAGACCGGAGGCGGAGGAGACCGGCGGCGGGGAGGGGACGGTGGAGGCCGGAGGTGGAGGCCGCCGGCGGAGGAGGAGAGCCCTTGACGGTAGAGGCGGGATCTGAATTTCGTCGGGTGTTAGAAAATTTCGGAGCCCGCGCGCACCTATATAGGCGGTGATGATCGATCATCGCGTGCGGGCAGCTTAACAGCCTGCACGGAAAGATAATCTTTCCGTGCGGGCAGCTTAAGGGGCCCGCACGGAAAGATTATCTTTCCGTGCGGGCGGCTTAAGGGGCCCGCACGGAAATCCAGTTCAACCTTTTTATTTTTCTCTCTGGATTTCTCTTGTAGAGGAGAGAGAAAACAACTTTTTTATTTTTATTTTATTTTTCTAATATTTTTTTCACACATACGAGCACGCAGAAACCAACCACAGAAAATTTAAGCTCGAACGGACGAAATATGTGGTCCGTAGAATTTTTCAAAGTTCTATCGAAAAGGGTCCCGAAGCTTCTCACCTCAAAAACACAATCTTGCATGCGGAATTTCGAGATTTTGATTTCGCCGAACCCAGCAAAGCTGGGGAGCAACGGATGTAACTTTTTCTGTAGATGTCCGTCGATATATTATATGTCTGATTTCGAATCCGTATGAAAAAGATATGGCTGTTTTATCGAAGGACACTCGAGTTATGACAGTTTGACGACAGACTCAAAGATAAGCTTAGTGAATTGTTAAAACTAATTGGTGTAAGATAAAATCAAAATCTCAAAATTCCGCTTGCAAGATTGAATTTTTAGGGGGTCAATCTAATTTCGGACAGGCCGATATTCTTTATATTGCTGAGAATAAAATATAAGGAATTTTTGTGTGAAACCAAGGAAAATGGAAACTAGGTGTTTTTATATATCTCCACAAAAATCCACTCTATTTTATCTAGCCCACAAAATAAATTATAGCATTATAAAGAAGAGGAGAAAGAAAATAAGTAGGAAAAATCCTGAAAATGTCACATTGTCCAACAGTAGCGGGCCCTTTTCGTGCGGGCGGCTTAAGTGGACCGCACGGGAAAATCCATATTTCCGTGCGGTCCCTTAAGTGGGCCGCATGGAATAGTGCGGTATTATCCCGTGCGGTCCACTTAAGGGACCGCACGGAAATATGGATTTTCCCGTGCGGTCGCTTAAGTGGACCGCACGGGATAATGCCGCATCGGTTTTCTCAGGCGCGGCCACTTATGGCCCGTCTGAAATCTATCGGAGGCCTCGTCCAGCAAAATTGTTTTTGTAGTAGTGTGCTCCCACATGGTTTG
Source organism: Oryza officinalis (assembly GCA_008326285.1). Taxonomy (NCBI): domain Eukaryota; kingdom Viridiplantae; phylum Streptophyta; class Magnoliopsida; order Poales; family Poaceae; genus Oryza; species Oryza officinalis. Next base: position 23,367,121 of record BDMV01000012.1, on the reverse strand, counting down.
TAAATTGTAATTCGGATTCCAGGCAATCCATTGAGTTGTGCAGCGGCATTTCACTCTTCCATTTGCAATTGACATTGTTATCTAGATTTTTGAGCTTTTCGTAAAACTCATCCAGCTCGCTTGAGTTGTGCTGCTAGGCAAGCTTCCTGAATCTTAAGAGAATTTTGCGCATGTATTGAACTTCAGGTAATTTGAAAATCTCCACTGTGCCAAAAATGTAGCACCTACCTTGGTTCATCTTCATTTCTCTCACCAATGTTGCAGTTCAGCATGCATAGACACAATGAAGGTCCCTATTCAGCTCAAATTGACATTCTGGACATTGGACCACCTTGCCTCGCGCTGCGACATCACCACCGTTATCGCTACGTACAGACTGCTGCATTCTCCTTTCTGTTGGACTGGAGCTGGAGGGGGAACATTGATTTGTTCTTTCAAAATTCAGTAAATAGGCATTTGTACGTGTGGCATCTGATGGTTATATGCTATGGTCATTTTTCATTAAACGTTGACTCAACTTTGTGGTATGTTTTCAGTTTCATTTAGCCATTAAACTCTGGAGGGTGCTCTAGCGATAAGTGACGAATTCAAGAATCTTCGGGAGTGAAACACTGCTATGCCATAATATAACTAGATGGTATATTTGAAGTCACAATGTAAAAAAATATTGTAATATATATATTTTGGCAACACTTTTGAGTTATGCAATATATGTAAATTTCTCAGTATCAAATGCTTGATAATCTTCCAATATATGTACATAATAATCTATCTGCAAGAATTTCTATTACCGGGCAAATTATTATTAAATTTACGGGCAAATTATTATTAAATTTCAAAAATTTCTACCTATCTTCACAGGCGGATTTTTTTTTTGCAGGCGGCAGCTTCATATTTTCGCAGGCGGACCGGACTAGCCAATGTCCGCCCGCGAAAATTATCTTCGTAGGCGGACGGCTGCCCCGTCTACGAAGATTGGCGATCTTCACAGTCGTTTTCTTACAGGCGGACGGCCGCCCCGCCCGCGAAGACTGTTTTCGGCCGCTTGCGATAATGCTTTTCCTAGTAGTGAGTCCCTGTATAGGATATTAATCTATGGTCTTGATATGACCGTGTAGCTAAATCAATAGCTAAATTTTTCTAGTTAATGTGAAAGTTTATAGAAAATACTTGATTAGTATAGGTATAGATAGATAGATATTTGGTGGCTACGTTTATAAGATATTTGAGTTGTGTTGCGTTTCAGAGTCAACAATAAGAGCCAAAAAAACCAATAAGCTTTCGTCAACCCACACAACAATAAAATCAAACAGATATCACTTAACTTGTCGAGTTGCCTAAGTTGCTTTAGCTAAATAAAAACACATGTTAATAATTGAGAAAAACTATTTATAAGTCATATCACCTAACAGAAAGCACCTTGTCTATCACACCTTATGCAGATTTTGATGTTGTGCCATGCAAACATCTACGTTACTGTTGGGTAGGCCATGGGTGTATGATAGGGATGCTTTGTATCGTGGTAAAATTAATTCGTACACCTTTACATATAATGGTAAGAAATTAGAGTTACTATCAATGAGCCCCGCTGAAATTTTGAAAGATGATTTTGAGACAGTAATGATTTAAAACAATGAGGTTTTGAGAAATACTTGTAATGTTGTGATACCTTCACCTAAACCTTAGCTATTACAAAACGGATGTGCTACTGTAGCTATTGCTTTGGACACTGACATTTTGCAGGTATCTGAGAAGAGTCAAGGTAATGGGGCCAAGAAGAAAGGTATAGAGAAAAAGATCTACCTGTTGCTCCTTGCATATACAACAAACTTAAATTAAGAAAGCATCTACAATTTTTGAAATGAGAACAAAGGTAATGATAATGGTGTTACATTTATTCAAGGTATGAATAGTTGTAATGTGCCAAATATATCCAATACTTATGCTATGTTAGAGCAACCCATAGTGAAAACAATTTTTGAAATACCTTTATCACAAAGCAATTTGATTATTGTTTTTGGTGATAAAGAAGAGTTGTGCTGACCGTTCATTTATATCTATGCCACAACTAGTTAAACATGTTCATTCCATACTTGTCACTTAACTGTTTAGATTATTATCTTCCTAAACTACATAGGGCTATATTCAATTTGGTAATATTTGTCCACTCAACTGTTTACACAAGAAATTGAAATTATTTGCTAGATCAAAATTACCATGTCCTTCTCATGTGTTTTTTTATGTTATTTGTGATTACGATAATCAAGAAGAATATAATGTGCATAGAGTATATATTTGTTCGAAATTAAATATACCACCTTTCATGATGAGATTATTGTCTAGAGAACAATATGAGTATAAATAATTCACTACTATTGAGTTACTCTAATTGTTTAAATGAGTTACAGGTTGCTTTTCACGAAGGGGAGTGTTGTGGGCTGCACAACACTACAAAGTGTTCTCCATGTGGAAAAAATTCAGAATCAAACCATATGGCCATCAACAAGTCTATATCACCCAATGTTAGGAAAGATAAAGATAAGTTTATCGAGCTTAATGACAAGGTGAAACCGAGCATGGTTTCTGTTGACGGGTTATATCCGTAGACTGTATTCTGAGGGTATTGGGATACGCTGGTACAAGGATCTATATCGAAACGACATCAAGCACACAGAAGACAAAGATTATACTGGTTTAGGCTCCTCATAAGGTATAGCCCTATCCAGTTTATATAGGATTATGATGAAACCACAAAGATTACAATAGAGAACAACGAAAAATATAGAGCACTGACGAGATCCCTATCAAGAGCAACTTGACGAGATCCAGGCGGTGAGTTGTCTTCAAGTCCTCCGGATTACCTCTACTATGGTGGTGGCTCGCGCTATGATTCGACGATCCCGTACCCCCTAGGAGACTTTGTATTTATATTGCAGACTGTCTTGGCCTTCAAGTAGAACTCGGAGAGTACATCTGATCCACGAGATCACAGAGATTGTACCTTCCCCGAATAGGACTCTAAAACCTTCTATTCGAGATACAATTTCCCTATCCATTAGCCGAATTCCAGAATTTCAAGATAACCTTCACGTATCCTAAGGGTATACCATATTCGTATACTTCACAACCCCAGGGATAGGAGATATGCCTTATCCGTAACCGAAAGCTCACATGGATGGAGTCCCGTAGAATCTCCGGCTGCTGTGGCTTCCACCTCCGAGATGGGACGAAGGAGGAATACATCCCCTTCAACTGCCCTTCTTCTCGAGGAGCGTGAAGGTCAAAATAGTTTTACGTACATGTCGAGGACCGGCCCGCGAGCCTTGCTGTCCCAGATGAGAAGCCCGTGCGTCTCCCTCTTATGGACATCCAAACCTTCTCTAACCCCTTCCGTCAAAAGCTTCATAGAGAAGATCCGCGAGCTCCGAGAAAGGGGTTTTTGAGGTATGAAGTCGCTATATCAACGAATTAAGCCCCTCCACGCCCATGCACAAGATGAGACATGGATATAAGTTCAGGGTATACGTTCTCGTAACCCTCCTTACCCCACTCCGATTATGGCTAATTCTCATGACATATTATTGTTGTTTTGTTTGCAAAACTCTATGACACAACCGTGGTCACCCGAGTCGGTCACCTGGTTATCGATGCTCCATCAGACTCGGATAACACTGTCACCCTACTTTGCGACCTCCCGTCCTCGGACAGGGATGCCACTATCAACGCAAGTTACTTAGATCTCTATTTTTTTACTCTTGTTACTCGAAAAAGTAGTAATCTAAGCCTTGCAGGTCCTACCTCTTATGAACATCATTGGCCCGCTCACCGACCACCAGCTATCACCTTCTCTAAAAGAGAAGGCGATCTCGGAGCAAGTCACTACTAGGAACGCTCCCAGCGGTAGTGGAACAAAACCCCCCAAGAGGAACACTGACTCCGACAAGCAGCTCTGAGGTAAATCTCGCTCGCTGTAGTGAATAGGCTAGACTAAGGAGAATCTTTGGTCCTGACTTACATATCTTGCAAACCACTTCCTTCACAAAATCATCCTCATTGGGGAATAAGATTCTCCTGAAGCGGCCCATGCCCAAGTGACCGTCTTTATCAATTTATGTGTTTGGTGTTCTCGCAATGTCTTCTAAGATGTATGTTTCTTCGTGTTGTAGCCCCTTCCTTATGACCTCGGCTCAGAGTACTGGTCATGGGGGCACGAGCTCCACACCTCCCTCAGTCATCGTTGCCGCATCTGCTCCTCCTCTCCCTCTGCCTAGCGCCTCCACTACCGTCGTACTGCTTACCGCGGTCGACAGGCTGGTGGAAGCCAGCCACTTACTGCAATCGGGCATGTCGGATGTCCTCGCCAAAATCGAGCAGTTCCGAGCAGCGGCCTCGACCTCGAACAAATGCGTCATCGAGCTGGAGACCCAACTGGCTGAGGCGCAAAGGGACTTAGAGAAATTCAAGGACCTGGTCACAGGCCATGAGAGACAACGGCAAGGTTGGAAGAGACGGCTAGAGGAGACCCACGAAAACCTGGCGTCCCTCCAACAAGGTCTCCAAGAGAACTATGGACGGCTCAACATAGTGGCCCATAGCTTGGGTGTACATGAGAAGGGCACTGATTTCCCTGATGAGACAACCGTCTTGGGTTCTCTAGGTTCTCTTATCGGCTGGCTGGAGGGCACGTCCACGAGGCATGCCGAGCAAGTCGCCGAGAAGATGCGCACACCGGTCTTCGGACCGGTGCATGTGATGTTCTCATGTGTCTTAAGCTCACGAACCCTGAGGTAAACCTGGAGGAGGTGCTAGAGAAGGGTGGGGCTGATGAGACACGCGAGGACGTGATGTCGGAGCTCATCGACTTGGGGGAGAGCATCATTTCCTTTTTTGAAAAGTAATTGACACTCCTTTGTAATTTTTTAAGAACAGTTTATTAGGCTTGTCGTATTCTGAGAACGATGTTTTTCTCTACTGTCGTTGAATTTTTAGTGTGATTATGTCGATCTTTAGATGTATCAAAGACGAGGTCATCCTTCAAAGAGGATATCCACGCAATTTTGACGTCGCACCTCTTTCTCCTCGTGCTTCCTCAACCCCGGGCGGCGACAACCAGGCCTTGGTCGTCGTCAATGCTAATAGCGCGTTGGATCCACAGGGACTTGAGCTAAATCAAGGTATGAGAACATAACCTTCATAGCCCTTTCTCCCGTATATGTGGAGGAAGTTAACTGAGATCACACGTCCTGCGTAGGCCTCGAGAACTATTTAGAGGGAAGGGAACGCTACATCGAGTACTGGAAGGCGAAGTTCGAGAAGGCGGACCTCGAGAAGATGGCCGGTGCTGTCCGGAAGGATCAAGCTATAGAGGCCCTTTGAGTTAGGAATGTCTGGATCGACACCTATCTCGAGGGTTGTTGTCTGGTACTACAATGCATTTGCGAAGAACTGCGGGTGGTCCGTTCTCGTCCCGAGAAGTCCATAAATGGTCATCTGTCTTGAATGCGGAGTACGTGCAGCCACCTTGCAGGAATCGAGAAGCGGATCGACAATAGCCTGAAGTAGGAGTGTTGTGGTACCAACCAGTATGCTGGTGGTCACATTCTCGCCTGCATCTGAGATGGACGTCCATAGATGAGCCTAAATTTTCTCTGGGAGGGCTTCTCGCGTTCTCGCATGAAGGCTGACGAGATCGACCGCCTCGTGCAATCTTTTGCTTTGCTAGCCGACGACGTCTTCTCCACAATGGATTGGCGGTGGCCGTCCTGGTAGTTTATGTACCTAGGGAACACTTAATGTCCATGATAGCATTTTACATATTTATCAGAACTTATGTAAGAATTGGAATCTATTGTATAAGTATCTGCAAGGAACATAGTGTCTGAGTACTCTCAGAAGGGCTACCCTCAGCCGATAGAGTACGGTACTCTCCCTAGCTGCCAGGTGTTTTCATGGAGAAGTCGTTTTCCATGAAGACAGATTAAATTTTACAACAAACCAAGGTGAAGCTGTGAACACGAGTTCTACCTTCTTATACTCCCTTTTAGAGGTGTACGTCATAGAACCGCCGAAGATATGGGCTACATGCAGGTCAAAATTTGGGAACACGAGTTCATTGTCGGACGAGAGATCATCAGTGCTCCTCTCGACCACACGAACTCACTTTCCTTTTTCGAGGGCCAACTGTTTTGCCAATGCTTTCTGGAAGACCTGGCACTCTTTCAGGGTATGTGTACTGGTCTTGTGGATTGGGCACCATTGTCTTACTGGTTCATCACCTTGAAGGGTCGAACGCTTTGGGGGTGAGTTTGCTTGTTCTGCAACGAGGACCTCTGTCTCCGCCTTGTATTTTCCTTCATTTTTGCGATTTTGCTTCTTCTTCTTGGTGGACACTGGTGCCTCCTTGTTGTCTGGCTGCTTCTCCTTGACCACCTGCTTTGACCAATCTTTGCTCTTGAGGGCGTCATCTGTATGGGCGCATCTGTCGATGATCTCGAATAGCTTCATGGCAGAGGTGAGTCGCCTTGTCGCCAACTCTTGGATGGTGTATCGATCTCGGACACCTGACATGAACGCGCGTATGACAGAAGCATCGGTCTTCTCGGGAATTGTGTTATGCCATTCATTAAAACGCCATATATAGTCCCTTAAGGATTAACCGGGGTTCTACGTAAGGGCATGTAAATCGTCTTCGACCTTATGCCGCTTGTATGTTTCTTGAAAATTGGCGACGAATTGCTGCCATAAGTCTTTCCAGGAAGAAATCAAGCAAAGGCGGGAGGTGTAACAGCCATGACAGGGAAGATCCCTTCAACGCTGCCAGCAAATAGTTTGCCAATGCATTGTCATCTACACCGATCCCGTAGAGCACTGTTGAATAGTCATGCAGGAACTCCTCTGAATCATTGCTACCGTCATACGTTTCTACTACTGCAGGGCGGAAGTTGTTTGGCCATCGAACTTCTCATAGAGCAGGTGTGAAAGCCCGACATCCACCTCCCAGTATAAAGGGTGGATGACGTCCTCATGACCTACAAGAACAGCCTCCACTGGATGATGATGACGAAGAAGGATCACCGTAGTCAGGGGTGCAGCCCCTTGAACTATGGCCTTGTCCTTGGTCCTTCCTAGAATTTGGGGACTATGAGTTCCATCATCGTCAGTTGTCATCATGATGTCGTCGATCTTGATCATTCTCGTCCGGTTGACTTTGGCGGTTTCGACGATCTCGATCATTGTTGCAGTCTCCTCGGTTATCGTTGTTGTCTCGCCTTCTATTTCCTCCGTGGGGTTCGCAAGCTTGATGGTGGTCGACCTCGTTCCGATCTTGTCGCTCCCGCCTATGCCCATTCAAGTGATTACGAAGATTGTGATCATCTTGATGAGGAGGAGGTTAATTGTCCTGTCTTCTTGGCGATGTGTTTCGGGGATTGCAGCCTGGATCCTGGCTGGGGTGTGGACTAAGAGCGTCCTCGGCAGCGTCGTTATCTGGTGCTCGGTCTCTATCTCGAGGACGGGGATCTTGAGACGGACCTTGCGGGTTTGACCCAGCTGCGGCCAAGAAGGTAGAGTTGAGGTTGGCTACCATTGACTATAGTCGTCTAACCCAGACATCCACTTCTAGGAAGGTAACTGGATCAAACGGAGTCTGTTTTAGCAACGAGTTGACCATGGTGAAGTGCTCGGCAAGAGTTCAAGCTAACTCTTCAGGCTGATGCGACGCGGCGGGATCAGGCGGCTCTTCTCCTGAATAGACTACACCCTCTTCAAGCACATCCTCGATGACCCCTTCGATCACCTTTACTTCATGTGGAGAGTTGGACCGTAAAGACTCTAAGCTATGAAGAACGGAGGGTTCACGAGGATCAATGTCGATGAATCCGACCAGACGATCTGGGGTTTCCATCTCGCGATCGTCCACCGATGCATCCCGAGATTGATCTCGATGTTGGTGGATCGGACAGCAGGGAACACGAACCATAGATCTAGTGATTTTCAAGAAGATCGTGCAATCTGTAAGGGGTTGACTTTTTAATTTGTGGGTTAGGCACCATGCCTTAAATGGAGATGTGCGCTGGATATCTCGATCTTTGCAGGCATCGACTTCAGCCTTCACTTGAAGTATTACCCGACATTCGACTAGAGAGTGCTGCGACGTCTTGTGGATCGAGCACCAGGTGTCATTATTTGGAGGTGACTTCCTTGTCAACACCAGACCCCCAACAGGTGTCTGGGCCTTGGCCGTCTTAGCAACTCCTCGGGAAGCTGAAGTAGTCGCCTTCCGCTTTTCTGGTTGGACAGGAGGAATAGCCACCGAAGGATTGTTTTCTGTTGTCCTCACGGCTCCGTTCTCAATCCCGGCTGGTATTGGCGAAGGCAAGATTGGAGTTGCGACGAAGACGGGAAAGACGATGGATCCGACTTCAATCCAAACGAACGCCGGCTGAGTAGGATCACCCAGGGTAGGACGAATGTGGATATTGCTGTCGGAAAGCCTTGAGCTTGAATCCATCTCAACGAAACCTTGAGCACCAAGTCCCTCTACCTGGCACGTCACTGTTGATGGGTTATATCCGTAGACCGTATTCTGAGGGTATTGGGATACGCTGGTACAAGGATCTACATGAAAAGACATCAAGCACGCAGAAGGCAAGGATAATACTGGTTCAGGCCCCTCGTAAGGTAATAGCCCTATCCAGTTTATATGATATTATGATGAAAACCACAGAGATCCCTATCGAGAACGACTCGACAAGAACTAGGCGATGAGTTTTCTTCAAGTCCTCCGGATTGCCTCTACGATGGTGGTGGTTCGTGCTATGATTTAATGATCCTGTACCCCTATGGGCTTTGTGTTTATATTGCAGACTGCCTTAGCCTCCACGTAGAACTCGGAGAGTACATCTGGCCCACGAGATTACAGAGATTGTACCTTCCCCGAACAGGACTCTAACACCTTTTACACGGGATACAATTTCCCTATCCATTAGACGAATTCCAAAATATCAAGATAACCTTTCCGTATCCTAAGGGTATACCGTATCCGTATACTTCACAACCCCAAGGATAGGAGGTATGCCTTTTCCGTAACCCTGACAATTTCTGATCAAGAAGAAGAGGGTAATGAGGACATCACCAGCTTGGATATGACCATGGCTACCGCATGTATTCATTAACCTAAGGTGCATGCTTCCTATGTAAGATTTACGTGTTATGTATTTGAATAAATGTTACTACACGATATGTTTTGTGTGATCTCCTTTGCAGAGGTATCTTCTTGGGTGAAGAGAAAGAGACCGAGCGCAAGGAATGAATGGATGATCAAAGAAGTTGATTGGTGACCAAACCAAGACTTCCCCAACTCTACTCCCACATCACCACAACACTTTTGGTCCATAGAAGGCAAAATATGAAGTTCTACATGTTTTGCATCTGGATTTGGGTCTTCTGATAGCATCAACTGCAAACATACCTAGGTGTTGGTCCAGCAGGACTGTTCGGGCCAATTAATACTTGTTGGAAATAATATGGAGTCTACTTTCGAATGCTTCTGGTCTCACATCAAAATTCCTCCTAGGCTTGTGGGGATTTATAAAATAATTTACGTACCTCTTCTAGTCCAAGTCTAACTTAAGCCTTGGACCTTGTAATTGTGTCGTGGGCTGAGCTCAAGAGGGTGTGTTCCCTATAGCTAATCGTATCACATCCTTAATGATATTTATTTAGTAGTCATCATTGCTTAGTGTTGGGTCTTACTTAGATTAGTCTAGTGCCATATGTTGTAGTCTCATCGTTGACAAGTTTGGTTTGTGGAACCCCAATTTTGAGTGTTAATTATTCATCTACAACTCAGATTGTGTTCTTCCTTGTTCTTGTGAGTTTCTTCGAATGTTTGCAGGCTAAAACCTTTGTGGTGAGGATGGCTACGTGAGAGCATGGTTGTAACAACTGGATGTGAGGGTGTAACATACCCAAAATTTGAATTTCAAATTTAGCATCCAAAAATATCGAAAATATTTTTCTTAAATAATAATCTTGAGGAAAATTTTGAGGATAATTTAAAACTTTTTCAGTGTAAGATTAAATGGTCTGTAAAACATTTGCATGCTTGCATGAACACAATGTGTGAAGTGTGATTTGAGTCCTTTTAAGTGTATTTGGATTTTGCTTGCATTTCATAATAGGTCACATGATCATTTATTAAAATATGAAGTAAATAATTAAATGGACCTAATGACGGGTACTAGGTCATTTCCTAAAATTCTTGCAACTTAAACATTACAATATGACTAATGGTAAACTCCATTGAATTAACTTGGTCCTAAATTTGAACATAGGTCATGAACATAAATAGAATATAAACATGTTGTACTAGAGATCCTATTATAAACCTACTTTAAACTAACCCAAGCATACACACATATAAACCTATAATTATTCTTGGGAATCGTACATGGTGTTGATAGATGAATCACGAAGAGAGATTTGTCCGGGCATCTTCGAAGTCACTTGAAATCAGGGGATCTGAAACCGTGGTTGACATATCCCATGTTAAACACAGCTTAAATATAATTTTACAATCATTTAATCACATTTTTATCATAGGGAACCAATATATAAAGATAAGCTTAGTGAATTTCTAAAAATAATTGGTGTAAGAAAAAATCATGGAAAAATTCATGTGGATGCTACTCAATATGTTAGACCCACTAGAATTTTGGTATAATCTTATCTTTACAAACTGTATCTCAATTAAATTTGTCAAGGAAGTCAAAGTCTGATTTGAGCTTAAATCCTCATAGGCAAAAGTAACATGTCACCAAAACATGCATAAAAACGTATGAAAGTGTATATATAACATAATTTATTCAAAATACTAGCTTATTTATAATGAATTAATATAATTTTTCCAGAATTTATTTCATTAGTTTTGATATCCTAAAAATTCAATTCAATTTCAGCCATGCCTATTTTTTTTATTTTGCTGAGAATAAAATATAAGGAATATTTTAGCGCAACCAAGGAAAATGGAAACTAGATCAATTTATATATCTCCACAAAAATGTACTCTCATTTATTTGGCGCACATAATAAATTATTAAAATGCAAATTAGAGAGGAAGAAAATAAATGGATAAAATCCTGAAAATCGCCAAACAGTATGTTCACCCAATTTCTTACCCACCTCTCTCACTCTAGCCTTGTCTCCACCTCTGTGAATCTCTTTCCTTCACCGCTAAGCACAGAGAGAACGAGAAAGCGAGAAAACAGCAGCCCATGGTTCCTGCTCAATGCGTGTGCGTTGTTGTGGCCAACACTGAGCTCCTTCTTTTCTTCTCCCAGCTGCGTCGCCCATCTCCACTCCTCAATCCAGAGCTGTGCACACCGAGGTAGAGAAACCCTAGCCTCTCTATCGCCCAAATTTCTGCCATCGGCCGCGAAGAACACGAAGGCCGCCATCGCCATGGAGCCGCAGTCGTCTCTATATTTTCCGTGTTCCATACCTCCTCAAGACGCCGAGTCCATTCCCACTAATCTCACGTCATGTCATGCAACAGTTCGTTGGGAATGCGACCTCGCTAATAGGAGCCCCGGAGCGCGCTCTGGACCTCACCGCCGGTGGCATCATCGTCACACAAGATGGATGGAGCCATCATAGGCCGATTCCTCTCGCCGTCAACTTCCCCATAAGCTCCTCTCCATTGCCCCTAAAGGACCCCAGCTGGAGATGCAAGGAACGAGGAAATCGGCCCCCATCATCCTCAACTCCGACCGTTGTCGCCATTGTCAATCCCTACTTCCCCGGTGAGCCTCCGTCCGATTCCTCGCGCATGGAGCATTCTCAAGACCTATTTAACATCACCCACTCGCATGCATGGCAGCCCGTCGAGAGGATTGTGCTATCGTCGTTCGTGTGAAGCCGCCACCGCCGCCAGGATGAACCAGAGGCCGTTGCCTTCAATCCGACCACTCCAAGCGGTGTTCATGCTTCGGTAAGCATCCAAGGACCTCTGGAGAGCCTATGCATGCACGATTTTGCCACCAATCAAGCTAGAGTTCGGCATGCACTTGCATGCCGAGGCACACCACCGCTTGCGCCTTCAAGCCGAATGATTCCGGCCACCTTTTTGGACAAGAACACCACCATTAGCTTTGCCATAATCTTCCTCATAATTTTCTTTTGGCTGCGACCTAATCCGAGGTGCCGTTCGTCGGCGGCGAGCTCGTTTGAGCTGCAGCCATGCTGCCCTGCCTGTACACTCATGCCAAGGACCACGTTTTGTAAATTCGACTAAATCCAGGGTTCAAGTTAAAAACTGACAAATCACTTACATGTAGGGTCCGAACCTATATGTAATACCTTTGAATCTTAGGGACCCTTAATGAAAATATTATTCAACATGTGCCTAATACTGCAGGTTAAATTCCCTGATAACCAAGGGGGTTTTCTGTAAAATTCCACACTGACCAGTGGACCCATCCTATTTAAAATCCGAAAATAATAAAAGAAAACACCTAAAATAGTTTCTATTCTACAGAAAATAATAAAAGAAAACACCTAAAATAGTTTCTATTCAACTTGTAAAATACATATAAAATTCATTTTAGTTCCAAATGAATTGAACCAAATTTTGATAGAATCACACAATCCTGAGCTTTATTTATATGAACTAAGATCTGGAATGGTTAGTATACAGAATATATTTCACTTTTAGGTAAATACAATTGGTCATTATTAATATGAGAACTTCTAAAATTCATAAGAAATTGGTTCTAACTCCAAATTAGGTGATTCTAGTTTTGTTAGATTCATGATCTCATGTTCTTAGTTATTTTACATTAAAATATGCCATGTACTGTAAATAAAAGTGGTTCTAAAATTTTGTATATCAAATAAATGCTACAAAGTGACACATAGCTTATAAAATTCATAATAAATTCATGCTAGCTCTAAAAATTGTAAACTATTTATTTTTGAACCTAGGAAAAAGTAGTCTTTACTGCAGTAGCCTATAACTTCACAGAAATTGAGCCCAACATACATCTAAAATTTATTAAGACATAATTAGCCTATGTCTAGTATAGAATTTATAAAATTCATAACTCACAAATTCAAAGTGATAAAATAAAAATTTCTTCACCATAAATCATGTTTAATTAGTAGCTAATGACAGTAGAGAATTCATGTATATTAGAGTCATTTTAGATTTTTGCTTGATTTGTTGTTTATATCGTTACCGTTATTTCGTATAGTGAACGAATCCGCTATCGGTGGGGAATTTGATTTTATTGCTGATCATGATGGGATTTCTAACTAAGGCAAGTTTTCTTCCCTCTTCCTTTGAACTCATTGCAAACCTATGTTTTGGGAAAAGAAATGTGTTGTTTGCAAAATTGCATACATACTTCTAATTATCGATATTTGAAATGTGATGAATGGCAGATATGCCTAACTTGCTGCATAAATTCCTTGAATTATTGTACTCCCCATTGTTTGTATCCATAAGGTTGGTGAGAGTACCTTCTAAGTGCTCAAATGGGTATATACATATTTATACAAATGCCCTATGCTTAGCCATGCTTAGCAATATTGTGTTCACTTTCTAAATGAGATTTTGGGCATTACTTTTACTGCTAGACAGAGGTTAAGGTCTCTGATATTTGTGAACTAAAACTTGGTGAAAATGTGTTCTATACTCGGGCGACAAGTGGTGTGCATATAATGGTAGTTGCACACCGATAGGGAGAGTGTTCGCCTGGGTTATCTAAGGACTGAACTTCGTGTCACCAACTTAAGTATACCTCGTGTCACCAACTTAAGTATACCTCGTGTCACCAACTTAAGTATGTATGGTATAGGGTGGCCTTAGCTAATTAAGTTACTTAAAGTCTAGCTTTGCATATTGGTAGGCCGAAGTAGAATGAATTAGTCCGAGCGATGATTCATAGGAACTACCTATTTACACTACTTATTATTAGGGGTAGTTTAGGCATCTAAGTCTGTCCAATTCAACGGTTAAGTGCCTCGTGGGGGAACGGATGTATTCGTTGCCACGACATTAGGTTTAAGGCGTGGGCCTGTCACCTAAAAGCTCTGGGTTATTCCTACGGTGGATTCACACTTGCCGTCGCTGATGCAACGGCAGGCTTTAAGTAATGTAAAGGCTACGTTATGACCTCTAGGCTACACTCAACGTGTAGAGTGTGGTAGTGTTTTGGCCGGCACAAGACAAACTAGAGTGTTCATATCATATGGGTAAAGCTGTACAAAATTTGAAGAGTTCACAAAACTAATCGATTAGCCGTGCTCATGGTCATGAGCGACTTGGTGAAGTACCATGAGTATAGACTTGTAATTTATAAATGTGTTTATGAAAATGGGCTATGGAAATGGGGAAATGTGTTGAGTTTTGATGATTATAAAGATGATTATGTTGGCTGGTTGCCAATGTGATGTGTTATGATAATTATGTTGATATTGATGATGGATATGAGACTTGTTGCCGAGGAGGGCAGCAAGGATGTACTTATGTCATTACTATGAAAACTATTGTGATCTACTTATATCCATGCTTAAAATGGTTTTATAAAATCCCTTTGCAAATGGTTGTAAAATAAAACTAGCTTTGATGCTAAAATGAGACCTCAAATAGTCTTCTTTGATACAAGCTTTGCATGTAGCTTGTTAGGCTTGATAATTGCTTGCCGGTACATTGATCTGATTAATCTACTGACTCTTGCCGTATATATATAACTTTGTTTTGCAGATATTAGTCTTAGATTAATTTGAGTGCTGCGGGTTTCGTTGATCTCTTCAGGATGGTTCATTAGAGGTCTACCCCTAGTCGGACTGCTTAAGGGTTTTGAGTAAATAAGCTTCTGTACGAACCTCTATTTATAAGGCCGTTCGGCCATGTGTCATAGACTTAGATTCTAAATTATTTGTGTATTCTTAGTTCTTGTTTATAAATATCATTTGGTTTGATGAAAGTGTCTTGGTATATTTTAGCTTATAGAACTATCTAGACATGAGTATAGATGTTGAACAAACGAGATGTTTTAGAGCTTAGCAAATTGTCAAGTCTCCTAGGATGTGTAACACATCTGGTCGCTGCGTTCGTGTGGTTTGACGGTCACATCTTAGGCTGAAGTTGACTGGCACGTTAAGTCCCAGAAATATCTCTTTTGTTGATATTCGGCACTATGCGTGTATTGAATGGTGTTTAAATGCGATCATGTTACACATTGAGGTTTAAGTGGCTACTATGCGTGTATGGATCCCACTCTCCCAAAACCATGTGATGATCGTAAATGACACCGAACGGTATAAATTCTTGGGTGCTCGACATGATTGATGCATCAAAATTCTGGGTCTTCGTACATCAGTAGATCCTTAGACAAAAAAGTGGCACTAGTCTCTATGGTTCTACGTCATGCGCGATATGTTATATTTTTCAGAGCATGAAAACCTACACCCTAATGCTGAGGTATGAAATATTAAAAAGATCATAGCCATAAATATAACAATTGTATTCTATTACTGAGTAAATTTCTATGCCTTCCACTCTTATATGATAGAAATTGGGTCTCGACATAAATGAACTGCTACCACACATCATCAAAGGACTCACTAGCGAGCTCTGTGGGTTCATCCGTACTAATGTTATAGACCTAGCTGGTACTTACAACCTCAACAAACACCTACCAAGAGTAAAATCCTCTGCGCCTCCCACCTTGCCAAGCACTTCGAAGAAGAGAAAAACAACCTAGCTAGATTTGACCCAAAAAACTATGTTAATTAGTGTTTAGGCATGAATTATGAAAGTAAATTCTTGTGCCTATGAATTATGTAAAGTAAATTCTCTATTAAAGGCGAAATAATTGGAGGATGGGAAAGCCGACCAAACATTGAAAACCCAACTCTCACCAGGTGTTGTAGCTAAAGCGCAGTTACATTTACCTTTCTTTGGAGATATATAGAGTATGAAAACATAGCATACCAAATAGTTCGTATCCATATATAGTATATGAAAACATAAGGGCACACTAAATAATACATATTCATATATAAAGGCCAAGGGTATCTAACATTTAGGATCACTGAATCACTCTAGTGTTGGTGACAAAATTCAGATTAATGGAAAATAAGCATAGTGTTAATTTACTGTCTACACGCATAACACAACCTTTAATGATACGCATCAAAAGTTGGTAGTAACGAAAAATGCCACTAGTAAAGATAGCACTAACTACAAGAAGGGTGCTTTTCATAAAGCAATGGAGAGCTATACTTTGCTAGTCATTCAAGTCAACCTATGCCCCTCATCTATATAAATAGAGTAGACGTTGTTGCCCATTGATTGAAAGCCCATGGTAAATTGAGAACCAGACTGTAGCTGAAAATTCTAGTTTGATGGAAAGTCTAGCTTAATTTGGCAGTAAACCTCTGTACCTGTTTCTCAACTAATTTTAATCTTGTTGATCAGAGTCTGCTTATTGAAGTGAGAGGCATCAGGACTAAGTTATGCGGTGCAACAGACAACCCCTGTGGAGATCACACCCACAGATTGCTGATGGCCAGCCGCTTGGTTGCTTTTGGTCTTCGAGGCCTCTCTTCTGTATCTGAGAAATGTATAACTTCTTCGAGAGATACATACTGCATATGGCAGCATAGGACATCCCTAACTGTGGTCACCAATATATTGGAAACTATTCAGATTCGAGTTGTGCAAATGAATTAAATTATTGTGATTTTCATCAGGAACAATTTCTCGCTGATTAATATACCTGGGAAAAACTAAAAAATCAAGGTCATCGATGAACATTGGGATCGTGCAAGCTAACTTATGTTGTAGTATATTCTTAAAGCTATAATGTACATTCACTCTTCTATGCTAAAATACATTTACTTTTGTTTGGGGAGATATATACCATCTTAACACATGAACAATCGGGAAGTACCACAAAATTAGTACTGGGATGCTAATTTAATTATGCTTCTCGTGGTATGTATTAAAGGGAGTAAATTTCACATACTACATGTAATTTAATCAATCTATCACAGAACTACAGATTTAAAATATCATATTAGAAAACTACATATTTAACATCTATTTTACCACAAAACTACAACTTTTGTAACCTCAATAGTGCTATATAAAGTCTGTAATTTTTTGATAACTTCATTACTAAATTTATAGTTTTATGATACGATGTTTTAAATCTGTAGTTCTATGATAAATTTGATGCTAAATCTTTAGTTTTATGATACACATTTTTAAATCTTTAGTTTTAGTTTTGTGATAGTTTCGTCAAAGTAACCGTAGTTTTGTGAAATTTACCCTACGGGCTATTATAAAAGCATATGCGCTCATTAAGAAGATCAATTAATTGGAGGCACATTAAAGATCGTAGTAAATATAACATGTATCTTTTGTAAATCCAAGTTGTACGTAATACAAGGGATGGAGGGCATGGCGGTGATGGCAGTGACCCGTTGAGGGCAGCCAATGCGGCACCGGAATCCAATGGAGGGCGAGATGGCAGTCAACGGTGTAACTCTAGGCCGTAATAGACCGATCTCTCCGTTTTTTCTTACCATCCGTGTGTTCTATTTCAGAGCAAAACGCAGATCTGAGGGCCGATGTTTATCTAATTGCCACGATTTCATCCAAACTCTAATTGTAGCTAATCTACTGCTCAGTTCCATATATGAGGTATACGCATCCACGGTTTAAAAGTCGAATTTCCAGTAACATTTTTAAAAACAATTAATTTAAGCAACATGTATTTTTCTTAAGAGAACAGGTAAATTTTCATTACCGGCTTCTGAGCAAACCCATCTCAGACGAGCTACAGGAGTCTTACGAGGAACATCAATTAAATGGATGTTCGTAAATAGCCAACTAGCAGGAAAAAACATGGATCCGGATTGGATACAATTGATTGCGATCGATCTGTGCTAAAATAGGAAAATCTGATTTGGAGATAATTTCACAGTATAACCTGATTCATCTGTGGTAAAAGAAAAAAAATCTGATTTGGGCATAATTTGACACTATAACCTTTTTTTAAGGTCATAACCATGTTATTTTGCCCTCTAAGGGATAGGATTTGTTGGGAAGAAAATGTTAAGAAACCACAGGGTGATCTCGTGCATCCTAGGATGGGATCGGCGACCAAAGGTTGGGCATGACGGTTTTGCCGTGCCCCGCGCCTTCTCGACCTCTCGGCGCTCCTCGGCAACGAGCGCGATGGTTCCCAACCATCGCGCCTACGGTTGCCACCCCTTCCACATCTATATATGTAATCGCATTGATCAATAAAATTTACAACGATTCTCTCGCTCATTTTCTCTCTCGCTCTCGCAATCCCAATTCCCTTCCACACGTTATCAGCACACTCTTCATGAGAAGAAGAAGAGAAGAAGAAGAGAAGAAGGAGAAAAGAAGGTATGCCTACCTTTGATTCCATCATTGATGCCGTTCTCGGCTTTCCTCGTCGCGATCGCGCTCAACGCCTTCACCATGTCCTCCGTAGCTCAATGAGGAGTTTCCACCATCGCCATCATCGCCATGATGGGCGCTGTATTAGGGTTGGTGGCCACCGCCACCACCCTTGGTGCCGCATCGCCATCGCTGCCGCCCCTCCAACCCCGCGACCACCAGTGCCCGCCTTGGGTAAACCGGCGCCCCGCCACGTCCAAGTCCGGAGGGTACAATTTTATACCCACCATGGATGGACCGCGGTGGTGACGCCTGCCGACGAGCAGTGCTCCCTCCCGTTGGAGATGGAGCCATTGCCAGCTCCGTTTGTCATCGTTCCGCCATCACCGACCCCGCTACCACCTCCACCACGCCGAAGTCCCTTCCCCACTCCCGCGCCTCCTGGTTTTGGCCAGACCGGGACTCTTGCCACACATAGGTGGGAGCCGCCGTACTTCACTCCCTCCTCATCTCACCGCCACGCTGAAGCCGTCGCTGCACGCCGTCTCGGCCTTCGGGCCACGTTCCACGCCGTCCCCCACGGCTCTCCAAGCCGTACCCTGCCGAACGGTGTGGCGGGGAATGGCATCCGGGTCGGGCCGTCCTCTGACTCCGATGAGAAGTGGGGGTTGTCGGCCTAACCCGGCTAGCAGACGGTGGCGCAGCCATGGCAGCAGTGGTGGTGGAGGCAGCTGTGGATGTGGAAGGGTTGGGTGCTAGCAGAAGCGGTGGATGGATGCGGAGGAGCCAGCGGATCCGACGGCGACGAGATGGGCGGAGGCGGCGCAATAGCGACGGCGGAAGAGGTGGAGAAGGCGGAAGCGAACTATGCGGCAGTGGCGGCGGAAATCTCACGGGGGGCGGTTAGGGTTTCAAACCCTAACCCGTGCCCCCCGCCCACTTTTGCGACAGCCTCACGGGCCAGCCCAATGCAATGCACTGTGGTAGGCTGAATCCTGTAGGTTTCGGCCCACCACCCAATTTACACTTTTCTTTTTATTTTTTTTCCATTTTAGCAGTATTTACAAAATTAGTCCCTATATTTTTGATAATTTAGTTTAAGCAGCTCATCAGTTGTAAAAAAAATTATGTAATGGTCCTTTAGACCCCTGACATTATATGTTATTTGACATATGTGTTAGTTTAATACCCTGCTTTACTAAATTTCTAGTTGTCTTAAATAAAATGTCATTTGCATATTATTTGAAGACACACTCTACTTACTCACTTCATTAATTTACAAAATTCTTTAAATTTTGTATTTTAGTTTAGCAAATTCTCTTAATTATGTATAACATGATTAATGGAGGATTTAATGCATATTCGACTATATATTTTGACTTAGAATTAAACCACATCTAGGTAGAGACCTGTATTTTGGACACAACGACCATAACCTAGGCAGCGAGCATCTCGCCCATCATTAAGAGGTCTAGATCTTATGATAATTACCCACTTATATTATTCCGAGAATATCTTTTTGAAATATGAGATTATTCGAAAATTTGGATGCGCACAAGGTACTAGAGACTTAAAAATATTGGTTGTGGTATATTCATCAGAATATATTTGCCTAAAGACCATAGTTTTAGGCAGCAAGTCCACCTTGCCCACTTTTAAGAGATCTACTCCATTATGGATATTATCCACATTGTGCCTCCTCATTTTGAATTCTAACTCAAATTGTAGGGTCTATTACCTATATCCTTTTGAAACATTACAAAATATGAGGTCTTATATTTAGCATTGAGATTACAAGATCAATATCATGTTTTATTAATTTACCTCTGTAAATTAATAATGTTAACCATGATTGTAGGGACATGGCAACTAAATAGTTCGATGAACTCACCCTTGATGGTAGTAACTACCCAATTTGGGCTTCGGATATCAAAATAAACTTTGCTTCTCGTGGGATTTCTAATGCAATTGAGGAACCGAACACTGGGGATCCACCAATTGAGGAAAAGAAGAAAAACACTACCCTTTACCTTCTTAGGCTCTATATCCATAAAGATCTCAAACATGAGTATATGTTGGAGAATGGTCCGCTCAACTTATGAAATGCTCTTAAAGAGCATTATGATCAGCAAAAGGAACTCACCTGGCCTGAGGCCAGTTATGAGTGGAACCACTTACGCCTACAAGATTTTTAAACTATGGCATAACACAATCATGTTGTTCATAACATTTGCTCCAAGTTGAAGTTTTGCGAAAAAGAACCAATGGAAGCAAAGAAGATAGAAAAAATTCTATCTACTATGCTTCCAGAGGATAGGATACTGAATCAACAGTATCGCACTAACAATTTCTAGCATTATTCGTAGCTTATACACACATTGACTCAGGCAAAAAAACATCATGCTCTTACTCAAAAGACTACTCAACAGTGCCTCCACTGCCTGAGGTGCACTTCAACGCCAAAAATAACGCTGAGAATAAAAAAGAATTCAAGGGAAATTCTTTGAATAGTCCTAAGAATTTGGCTGGAAAATGCAAACATAACAATAGGCGCAAATAAAATAGTCGAAAGAAAAGAAAAAGAAAGGGTAAGGCACCACCACCTCGTGGCGAAAGCAACAAGCATTGCAACAGGTGTGGATCTGACTATCACGTCGCTAAAGATTGTCGTATCCCAATGCACCTTGTTCTCCTGTATCAGAAAAACCTCAAGGAGAAAAAATCTTCTAAGGAACCAAGATATGAAGCTCACTTCAATCTTACAAATGAAGCAAGACCTGAGGTTGGAAGTTCTTACCAGGCTCCTATTGAAGCAGAGAACAACCTCCATCGATCATAAAGTATTTAGAACCCCTAACAGGTGACCTATTTACTGCCCGGTTCACTGACCCTATCTTTGATGAGTAACATTTCTCGGTATTAGGAGGAAACTTCAAGTACCAAAACAAATGCCAGGAAATTGATTGGGATGCCTAGGGTACTCCAGCCTCTGATCCAAGTACTACTAAAACTGAACTCCAAGTTCAGAATATTATACATTTGCAATGATTTGCAAATAACCTGCTACATGCATTTACTAATTACAAAGGTGTGACTAAATCTTTCATTCCTGCTCAAAATGCGCCAGAAAGAGTGGAGGTACCAAACAAAACCACTCAACTTTCACTCACTCAAAAGAAAGGAAGAAATATGCCCACTAAGCGAGATACAATTGCTAACAAGCAAAGAAATATGGTAAATGCAAACCAACCTTTAGTTGGTGCACACCAAATTGATACTATATATGAAGCAGATCGTGATAATTTGCAACCTAGCTCGGTGGTGCACAATATTGAGACTGGGAATTCGGAAGACCGTAGACACATTATTTCGAGAGATCACAGTGATTCTATAACGGTTGATTAAATTGTCATCAACTACTTTAAAACTGGAAAATCTTTAGATAGAGCTACAATTATCGACACTTATTTTTTCGAATAAATTGCTGATTGCCTTCAAGTTGATCCAGAACCTAGGTCTATAAAAGAGTGTCAAAAGCGCTCTGAGTGGAACAAATGGATGGACGCAATTGAAACAGAATTAGCTTCGCTTTTTAAAAGAGATGTATTCTCGGTTGTTATGCCTGCTCCTCGTGGTATTTTCCTTGTGGGATACTTGATTCTGTACTACCAATGATAGTTATCCACAAGGTTTATAGCAAGATACAGCGCTACCTATAACAAAGGCCATTGGACTGGAGTTAAGAGTGTCTTCCAATATCTTAATGGCACAAGAGATCTTGGACTTTACTTTAAAAATAACCAAGATCCGACTTTAGTTGGGTATACTGATGTTGGCTATCTATCTGATCTGACAAAAAGGATTCATATTTTTACAAGGTGGAACTGCTATTTCATGGAAGTCTTCTAAACAGACTCTGGTAGCTACTTCCACAAATCATTCTGAAATAATTACATTATATAAGGCATCACCTTGAATATGTATAGCTTTGCAGAATGATTAACCACATATTAACATCTTATGATATTGGTTCATTCGAATTACCTACCATTATCTATGAAGATAGTGTTGCTTGTGTTGTTCAAATAGAAACTGGTTATATTAAGAGCAACATCACTCAGCATTTTGCTCCTAAATTATTTTATCCTCATGAGCTTCAACAACATGGAGAGATAAACATCTTGCAAACTAAGTCATGTGATAATCTTTTTGATTTAATCAAAAAATCTCTACCATGCTCTATGTTCTTTAAATGTGTTGAAGGAATTGGTATGAGATGACTTAAAAATTTACAGGATCCAGGGGGAGTATCTCTCTCTAAAAAATAACCTAATTTCGTTATATTACACTCTTTTCTTTGTATGAGTTTTATCCTTTAGGTTTTCTCATTCAAAGTTTTTAATGAGTTAATATCAACATATGTTACACGTCTTATCATTTTGCATTTCCCCACTGTGGTTGTTAATAAATGATAACTATAGACATTATACTTTTTTTGGACCATACTATGAGCTTTCCTCATAAAGTCTAAAAATAGCTAATAATATGTCACGGTTCGTCTCCTTATTTTTTCCACTGTGTTTTTGAGGAGTTTACCTGATATATCTAATATACTAATTATAATTATTTCTAAGATTATCTTTACAGATATTTGGAACAATGAAAAAACAATGATCAAAGGCTGGAATCGATAAGGGGGAGTGTTAAGAAACCACAAGGTGATCTCATTCATCCTTGGATGGGATCAGCAACCAAAGGTTGGGCACGGTGGTTGTGCCGTGCCCCGCACCTTCTTGCCCTCTCGGTGCTCCTCGGCAACGGGCGCGATGGTTCTCAGCCATCGCACCTACGGATGCCACCCCTTACTCATCTATATATGTAATCGCCGTGATCAATAAAATTTACAAGGATTCTCTCTCTCATTTTTTCTCTCGCTCTTGCAATCACAATTCCCTTCAACAGACAAGAATACAATGAGCATTCCTTTATGTTCATGAAGTTCAGAAGTTGTTAGTACAAGGTAACTAAATTCGAACTGAATCCATCAATTACAGTTGTCTGAACAGAGCACAAAAATATCATTCTAAATGCTTTTGTGTGATCACAAGAGAAAGAAAACTTGTCTGCTGTTTTCCCCATCTGTCACTACTAGAAAAATGATTTTGATAGGCGACCAAAATAGAAGGCAAAGGCCTATGAAAATTATCAACATATAACAAATATATCTTCCTAGGCGGCCAGAGCCACAACATGCCGCCTATGTAATTGTATTACGTTGCCATGAAAAATGTTCACACTAAATATAAATTTTACCGCTAGTTTTTCTAATAGTATTTTTTAATCAATAATGTTACAATTATTTAACTAAATAATACATAAATACATCTAGTAGCTAATAGACACGTAATATGGTAATAATGAACATATATTGCATGCATTAGTTAAAAGTGTCGGTCATACAATAATATTTACTGTGCCATCAATTCGAATAATAATATTGTTAATTACACAATCATTGAGTCCACTCCCATAGAGACTTATATTCTTACTCATCTCTAGGCTGCCTTCGTGGTCGAAGAAGTTTCCATCTTTATGGCAGCACTCGTGGTGGATGAAGTGGCAGAGGTCCCGTCGTATGTTTCTAGTGCCTTCATTGTGAAAGCTAGTTCAATGTTTGATTTTAGGCAACTGCATGACAGGATGAGAATATATAGCAAGATCAATTACATGTGCATATAATCATTGAACTTATATTGTCAGTTGAGAGACTTACATCCTTCGGGTTGGTCACGCACCTCCCATTAACCATGAGAAACTCGCAAGTGTAATACTGACACATCATTATGACATATAAATAGAAGTAATTAGTTATACATGCAGGCAAAAGAATTCAAATAAATAAGTATGCAGAATATGTTTATTAATTATATTATTGGCCAATATGTATGAACTAGTAGCTTCTCCCTCGTTGTCAGTTGTTCCCTGCCTCTTGCTTTGTAGAAGTTGTATGCACTGTACATGTTATATGATATTAAAGTTTGTATCAATGAACGGAATTTAATTATGAAGACTTCATGTATAGTATAGATGCAAGGATAAGAATCTCTTACTATTGTAAAATTGTTAGAACTTCTCTGTATGACTTGTGATTGTAATCGAGTAGGTCGAGGGCTGTAACAGCCCCGTACTTGGTAGAGCTAGAAACAAATGTAATAATCGCTACATAGCAATGACGGTTAAGTTAGTCACAAATTAAAAAATAAAGATATATACAGAGATCTAGTAGACTTACTTGAAGTTGTATACGGTCTCTATGACTCATTTATCTTGAAAATTTAGGAATGCTCGTCCACTCTAGGGCTGACATCATAATTCTCATTTTTCAGTGCAAAAATAATTATAAATGACGCAATAAATCTATTTAATCCTTTTAAATAGGCTTTTATTGGATTAAATCTTATAAAATCCATAATTGATTCATACGAACTTAGAATGAGGTCGTTCAAGTCTCATAATTCATCTTCTGAGGTCGTTCAAGTCTCATAATTCATCTAAAATCATGCTCTACATGTTTGTTTGTTTTTATGTACTATTTATTTGGTTGTTATTAGTCTTTTCCTTTGTTTGCATGCTAGCATATAGTTTTCATTGTTTTGAAGGATCGTGAGTACGTCAAAAGTGTTACAAAAGACGAATTGAACACCGATTATTGCAAGACAAGTCACACACATCCCAAACACAATCCCTTCTAGCATGTTAATCCTATATTTAAATTCTCTATCTATTTCAAATGTGCATTTATTTTCAAATGTCATTGGGTGGTGTGAACCTATTCCTATTATGGCCAATTTGCATTGATTGCCTTATTCCTTGATACCTTTGGGTTATAAATTGATTAGCTTGGACTATATATAATGGTTCGGCTAGATATTCAGTATAATTGCTTAGCCATGGTTAGAAATACTAGTATTATTTTATATGGGATAACTAATGATTGATCTATGATTAATAATGGTTAATTAATGATAGCTCACAATGGTTGGTCATGGTTGGTTAATTAATATTCCACCTAAAATTTGACTAATGGTGGGTTGTGAGCACATGGTTATGTTGGTTGGGCTCATGGCAATTAAGGATCGGTTTGCGAGCTACTATTGTGAAGCAATAACCATACTAACCACAAGCCAGCGTGCGTAAAGGCTATATCTGTCATATAACATGTCCCAATGGGAGGCGCCACGGTATGTTGTTTTAGTGGGGCATTCAATAAGTCCACAAGTGGCACACAATAAGACCACAATTGTTTGGGCACTAAGTAGTCTCCCTTTCTAGGTAACTGGCCATCCCTACATGGGGCAGATGTTTAGGGGTCCACTCAAAATCGAGCTCGCTACCACCACATTCTCCTCCCCCACTCCGTCGGCCATTTCACCTCTCCCGGCCATGATTTAGCCAACTCGGCGCTATAAAACCCGTCCCCGGTTCGCCCTCTCTCTTTTTCTGCACTCGTCATACTCTACCGTGCCCTGGACAACTTCCGCGCCGCTTAGCCCTAGCGCCGCCGCCTCCCACCGCTTTCGGCCTCCGCTCGCCACCGCTAAAGTTGTCGCTGAGCCGTGCTGTCACCGCCATCTGCTTCGCAACGTCAAGGGGTTCCTCAACTGCCGCTTGGTCATCACATTCCGCAGCTGAAACCCATCTCTCCTCGGATGTCGTTGAGCCTCGCCATTCCCGTCTTCTTCGGCTGACAATTCCCGCCACCACGCACACCCATTTCCACGCAATGCCCATCGATCGCCGCTTCTTGGTTTTCCGATCTGCCCCGTGGTAGATCGGGGCGATCCACCACACCTTCGAAGGAAAATTTCTTGGATAATGGCTGTCGAAACTTGATTTCGGTAATAAGAAAATGGGGTAGCGCACGAGATCTAAAGTGGATGGGTTATGAGACTAAGGTTTAGACAAAGGTTTTGGGGATTGTATCTGCCGAGTGTCGTATTGATCTAACGATCGAGTTGTGAATATTGAAGAAGTTATGCCTCCCATGGGGTGTCTTCCGGGGGGCGTCCTGTCCTCCTTATATAGCTCAAGAGGATAGGATTACAAGATAGAGACTTAACCATATATGGTATAAGTCTTCTAAACCTTATCTATAACATTACCAGCTCAGGACTATAAGTCGTTCCTTAATATACAAGAAAACATAATACTCAAGTCCTAAACCATTACATAATCATTGCATACGACCTATCCCTTATAACCAGTCGGATAGTCCAGCCATGTGGGTATATGGTACCCATAATCTCCATGATGACCTTGCTCATCACAATCATAACAAATCACACATGCTTACCTCTGACCTGATAGTGGCTTGGCTACGATTGTCTTTCAGGGGCTTGACAGTATATTGGTAGGAGTCATGGGTCTAACGCTGGGATATACTGTCTTTGACTTTGATTCAGATTTTGGGCTTACATAAGAGCGTGCATTTGGTAGTGGTACTGCCGCTGCATCAACGAGGCCATCATCTAGGTCTAATTAGCCATGACTCGGGATAGTAACGGATTCCCGAGGGGTGGAGGTGGTAAGCTCATAGGGTTGCTTTGAGTTGATCCATCAAATTGCTATGGTCCTGATCCACTGCCACTGTCCGTGACTCTGACCATCTATTGCAGGTAGAAGAGTAAGACGGAAAAGAGGGGGTTACACTAAAGATAAGATCTTAACCCACTTAACTACTGATCTGTTGTGAGTAGACTTTTATTGTTTAGGTTGATTAAGCAACCAACCTAGTATGGTCACATCCCCACCACTGATGTAAACCATACACCTACACACAAGCAAACAACACAAGGTCTAGCAGCTAATGGTACTACTCTTATGGGGAGGATTGGGTTAGGTAAGTGTTGGCGTAGAATTTAGACCCGCCTCGCAACAAAACGGGTTCCACGTTTCCACAGCGGCCTGGGAGATCTGCTTAGCTCCAGTGCAGGTCCAACGGCTTGCCTAGGTGCGTGTAGGGCGTGCCAGTTGATTTGATCTGCAATCAACAAGAATAAACAAGTAAACCATGTGAGAAACGATGGCCGATCGGCCGATAGGCCGATGCTGCATCGTGGAGGCCTGGCCGATAAGGCAAAGCTATATCGGCTTACTTGAGGTAATAATATGATAGAACTGATAAAATAGATCTAATCTCAGCGGCCCATGTTAATGTGTTTATGGCAAATTACTGGAATCGGCCGATGAGGGTTGCATGAAGATAAATACACTAGCTAATACTCTAGTGCGAACTTATACAAGCCAACTGATCAATATAAATACACCAATCACAGAGAGATCCTAAGAATACCCTGTAACCGATATGCTTATATTCACCAATTCGCCTGTATAAGTGGCAAATACATGCAAGAACATAGCTGATCACATGCATTAGGTAAGACCGGCTGAAACCCCGGTGCTATCCTTAATTACGATCGGAAAACAGGCTTTGGGTTAAACCTCGAAACACGACTAAGGTCGATAGCAACACAGAGTGTAGATCGAGAATTAACACAAAGAAAATCAAGTCGTCGATCGCTTTTGGGGTTGGTAGATGCCTTAGATAATCTAGACGAGCAAGCTAATTCGATCATTGTCGGCAATAAACCCTAAAATGAGTTAGCCACTGGCGAGATAGAATTAGAAAGCCGCATCAAGATTAGCTAACACACGATAAACGACGATCACATCGCCAGGGCTTAACGCGCCTAAAGCGACACGCTAGCCCCGACGATGTAGATCGTCGGGTACGAGTTCTTACCTCTGCTCTGGGGAAGCAATAACTCATCGGGAGTTAACCTCTTGCGACGGTTGGCGATGCACCGAAGGTAGATTAAACTTGGTTGATTGTGTGATTGATTGAGAGAATTTCTATGTACAAACTACCGGGATATTTATACCCGAGATTACAACACAGTCCGTGTAGGACACGATCTTATCTCTAATTAACAGACAAGTCTTTGCGGCAGACTCTTGCCAAAAATTAGATCTAAACCTACTTGATTTACAAGATACAATTGCCTAAAACCGAGCCTTATCTCTATTTGGCAACCACCTTGAAGTTTATCTCGAGCCCAGACCAAGCCCACGCTGACTCTGTCAATTTCCAGCCTCTACCGGCCGATGACCATATTAAATCCGTATCGGCCAATACACTCTTCCTGGTAGCGCCTCTCCCAGTCCGAAACGCCTACCGAGTCCGATACGAGACCTGGTCTGACTCCAGTCCAGCCCTTCTCTCCGCGTCGGTTTCCTCTCCCTTCTCCGGGCCAATTACGAAAATCTGCTGTTAACACATGCCCCCCAATTCCGCTTCATTATATAATGTGGCGGAATTAGCTCCGAAGAACCCATCGACTTCTTTGCTAGGGTTCGTCTGAAAACCGCGCAGATCCAGGCTCATAACTTCTCGCCGCACAATTCCTCGTCCAGCCCTTTGCACCTCGCAACTCCGATGACTCCCCGGCGTCTCCCTGGTACCGACCCCTCCAACAGCGACCTCCTCGACAGCAACAATGGCTTCCGCACCGTTCTACGCTTCCGAGATCCCCATGGTGAGTCAATCCTTTCTGAATCCACATTTTCATTTTTTCGCCAATTTCTTGAAACTAGGGTTTCTGCTTTTGCCCCCGGGTCATTACCTTATATCACTGTTCATATGCCGTAGGTCTTCAAAGATCAAATCTTAATCCCCACCAACGACAAATCCCACCGGTTCCTTCTATGCCCCATGGGCAACTGCGACCAACCTGGCTGATAAACGCAGAGACCAACAGAGTTCCCTTTAAACAAGCCAAGCCCAACGTTTCTTCTTGGAAGCACACCTTTAGATCCTGGCCGTCAAAGCTTAATGGCTACAGAACCTGGCACAAGAGGATTACTGCAACCAAGCAGGTTCATTGGGACGAAATAGGAATCGGCCAATGCATCACTCTGTCCTTGGCCGATACCAAGAAAAATGAACCACTTATGTCAGCGGCCACCTATTTCTGGTCTAGCACCTTGAATGCTTTCCTGTTTCGGCAAGGTCCGATGACCCCAACGCTGATTGACGTCAAGCTGCTAACAGGATTAGACATCCAGTCTGTCAACCCCTTCAGTCTCCTGACAAACAGCAACCATAAGTTGAAAACCAAGAAGATCGGAGGCTGGTCTGGGTACATTTCTGAGCACATGGAACAAGGATCAGTCTCAGAGAGGGAACACGTGGCCTTCCTGACAGTATGGTTGGAAAGATTTGTTTTCTGTGGATCAACCTGCGGTCCCACTACAAATTGTCAACATTTGGCTCAAGCTCTTGTTGATAAGAAACAAATCCCCCTTGAGCGATATCTCCTGGGAGCTGTCTATCGGCTACTTCATATTGCCACTTAAGATCTGATGCTGAAGCAAACCATGGCTCATGGAGGACCATGGTGGTTTATCCAACTTTGGTTAACTATCCACACCAACACCATAGTCGATCGGCCTCCACTATCGGACTCCTGCTTCCCCTCAAAGTACGCCGATCACGAAGATCCCAGAACCAGAAGGTGCATGTCTTTTGGAGAAGCGGCCTCTGTCTATCCTGGAGCAGATCAATCGGCCGAAGACATGTCCACATGGTTCATCTAATTCTAAACCGGCCCCCCATCAATTAAGATGGACATGTTTATCTACACCTCAGACCAGGGTTTTGAACTCCCTGACGATCTCCACCTGGACCTGGTGAATGATGACATGGAATCACGGGAATTATTTATGATCGGCATCACACCATGCCTGCTCCCAGTAGGCATGTTCCAAGGAAGAAGCATCAGCCTGTCCTATGAATTCTACAATCCCATGGTGGCTGCTAGACAGTGCGGGCTTGGACAACTCCCCATCAATTTATACTTCCATAAACTCCTAGAAAGCAGAGGCACGGTCTCATCAGCGCTGATCATGAGTAAAGCAATGGAAATTGAAATCCCAAACCTGGGTGACTGTGACTGATTGCATCTGAGCGCCTTCATCCACATCAGCTTCCAAGCATGGTGGCAAGAATGGGCTGCTCATATCTTCCACCAATCGGCCAGATTTTATCTAACGGAGCTTATTCAGGATATCAGCCCTCAAGTCCCTGATGGCCCGATTCCATCCATGAGCAATAGTGGTCAGAAAATTTCTTATGCTCAAGCTGTGGCTCCATCAGGATCAACTATTATGGAGTCAATCATCGGCCTTACTACCCCAAAGGTATCATCACTAGTCCAAGGGCCGATGACCAAAGAAAACCCCAAGAGGAAGACGCCAGCAAAAGGAAAATCTCAAAAAACTAGCAAGAAAGCCAAGACTGATGATCAGGCCGATCTTGGAGAACTAGACCCATCCATGGAAGAATTCCTTGATGAACAAGTGATGGAGGAAGAGGCCGATGCAGCAGCTGCCGATGCGCCTGAAGAAGAAAATCCATCAGCTGAAACTACTAAAGAACCATCGGCCAAGACGACCGCAATCCCATCGGCCGATGACCAAGTCGACACCACCCAGCCAAGGAAAACCAAGCACGCAATCCGCAAGGTAACACAATTCCTTACTTGTATTTATGTAATCTCCTTCTATTGGTATGTTACACCTTACCCCTTGCAGGTTCTTGCATCGTCTCTGTTGAAGGAACGAACTCAATCGGCCCCTTTAGCAAGAACTAAAAAGAAAACTTTGCAAAGGCGCGAACGAGCCAAGGCCCGATTGAGAACTCCTTCTCCTTCTCCACCACCCTCTCCGATTGCTTCGGTAAGAGTTAATTTTACATTGTCCCTCTAGCAACATAGTTCTGCTCACCATCTTCTTGCTCTTCTTCAGTCGAGGGCTCCGTCACCTGCACCACATCGACCAACCCTCTCGCCTACTGTTTCAAGACAACAAAAGGAAGCCGATGCAAGCACCACCGATGCTCCAACACAGGTAACCAAGATCATTTTGATCCCTTTGCCGATTCTCGTTTGACTAGGCTAACCTTGCCCTATATTGATATCTGCAGAACTTAGCCGATATGTTCTCTTTTGACATCGGCCAATTTCTTGATGATGAGGACAAGGAGCCACCCATCACAGCCAAGGCGTCGATCTCTGACGAACTGAAGAACCGGCTGTCCGATATTGCCAATCGGTTGGAGTCATCACTGGAGTTCCTGGTGGAGGATTACACTCCCATCAGAGTCAGGGTACAAGAAATTCAAGATCAACTGCCTGAAGACCTGATGGAGACCCTGACACCGGCCATCTTCTTGGAACAATACCGATTCAAGCTTCACAAGGTGAAAGAAAGACTCGCGGAGCGACGGGAACGTGAGAGACTGGAATCGGCCCTATCCACTAGCAAGGCTCAAGTCAATTCTGACAAAACCAGATTGGATGAGCTAGCTGTTGAGCCGATTGTATTGAAGAACAGACTTGAAGAACTCCGCCACCTTGAAGCAGACCTAGAAACGAAGCTAGAAGCCACGCGCAAAGAAATCCAAGAAGTTGAAGCCGGCATAGCTGCATCACCAAACGGCGAAGCTGAAGGCATCGGCCAAGTACCTTGCAACCCTGAGCAAATCCTTAAAGCCGATTCCAGGGTCGGTGGCCGATGACGCCCAAGCCATAGAAGATATTGATCAAATCCGCCGTAGGGCCATTACAGCTATTGCAAACTTTATAGGGTGATGTAATGTATTTTGTGTCCTTCTTGTAGACAGATATTCTCCTATTGTAATTAATCTCAACCTGAAAAAGTCCAAGTCTGAAAAATTTTGAAACCAGTTTTGAAACCCATAAACTTGAATCCTTGAATCAATCTAACAATCTTGAAAAATTGCGCATCGCACTTATATATATATGCCCCCCAAATTTTAGAAGATGAGGGTTCATGTTGTAAAATTTGAACTAAGGATGATAGTATATATCGGCCATCTAAAGACGATGCATAGTACATCGGCTGTAATCATAAATTGGCTGGAAGGCCGATCATGAGTCGATCCATACGCTTGGATAATATCTCTTTAAGTATTTGCCATTAAGAGCTCTGCCATAAACTTCTCCATCTAATCCTCTGAGCAGATAAGCATTACGAGGAACACATCGATGTATCTGAAAAGGACCTTCCCAATTAGGTGACCACTTGCCGAATTTATTATCTGTAGAACCAATCGGCATTATTAATTTTCCAAACAAGATCCCCTTCCTTAAACGACTTGGCAACAACTTTTTTATTATAATGACGAGCAACTCGATCTTTATCGCGTTTTATTTTTTCCAATGCCCGCAATCGGACATGTGCCAAGTCATCCAGCTCATCGACCATAAGATTATGGTACTCGTCGGCCATCAAGTCGTCTTGCAAGGCAATCCTCGTTGAGCCGATGTTGGTCTCCCACGGCAGCACAGCTTCGTGCCCATAAACTAGCTGATAAGGTGGCACTTG
Source organism: Oryza officinalis (assembly GCA_008326285.1). Classification (NCBI taxonomy): domain Eukaryota; kingdom Viridiplantae; phylum Streptophyta; class Magnoliopsida; order Poales; family Poaceae; genus Oryza; species Oryza officinalis. The sequence goes on along the minus strand of BDMV01000012.1, from coordinate 23,334,213 downwards.
AGTTGCACCATGACAAGCCATCCGATACGCCCACAGGGAATCGGCTAGCATGGTATGCCACCGTCTCGGCTGCTCATCAATTTTTCTCTTGATTAACTTGATTAAAGTCTTGTTGGAAGCTTCTACTTGCCCATTAGCTTGCGCATAATATGGAGAGGAATTCAATAGCTTGACACCCATGCTTTCAGCAAACTCGACAAACTCATTGGACACGAAGATTGATCCCTGGTCTGTAGTCAATGTCTGTGGTAGCCCAAACCGATATATTATATGCTCTTTGACAAATTGAATTGCGTCCTTGGAATCAACCTTCTTAAGGGGAACGGCCTCAACCCACTTTGTGAAGTAATCTGTAGCCACTAGTATATATTTGTGTCCCTTGCTTGATGGCGGGTTTATCTGGCCGATCATATCTATTCGCCATCCACTAAACGGCCACGGCTTTATGATTGGATGCATAGCCGATGCCGGTGCTCTCTGAATTGCTTCAAATTTCTGACAATCTTGACATCCTTTATAATACTTGAAACAATCCTCTAGCATTGTCGGCCAAAAATATCCAACGCGCTTTAAAAGCCATCTCATTTTATGGGCCGATTGATGTGTTCCACAAATCCCTTCATGGACCTCGCTTATAGCAACTTTGGCTTCTTCGATACTCAAGCATTTAAGCAAGACACCATCAATCGTCCGATAATATAGATCATCGTCCGATAAAACTTTATACTTCATTCTTCGTGACATCGATTGAGAAGGGTTTCTCAAATACTCGATGATATCAAACCTCCAGTCATCGGCATCCACGGTAGCAATTTGAATCTGAACATCTTTAGCCATCGGCCTGTATCCTGATGCCCCCCTGAGCTAAATCATTGGCCTCGAAGTTCTGCTTCCTGGGCATATGCCTCATCGTCACAATCTTGAAAGCTTGTAATAACTCCTTGCACTCCTCATTGTAAACTCTGAGAATATCATTCTTGCATTCGTACTCCCCAGAAAGTTGATTATGACCAACTTTGAATCACCAATGATCTCTACAGAATCGGCTTCAACCTCTTGTAATAACTGCAAACCTTTGAGAACAGCCTCATACTCTGCTTGATTATTAGTATAATAAGTCTTAATGGTAAAGGCAAACTCGAAGCTTGCCCCTCGAGGGGATATGATGACTAGGCCGATACCGCATCCATGTCTGCAAACAGACCCATCAAAATACAATGTCCATGGCACAATATCTGAATATGCAATTGAATCATCTCTATGCTGAACAATAAAATCGGCCAGGGCTTGTCCCTTGATCGCTTTGGCTAATTCATACCGTAAGTCGAACTCTGTTAAGGCAAAAAACCACTTCCCAATTCTTCCTTTCAACACGGGGGCCGATAACATGTATTTCATCACATCGGCCTTACTTACCACAATGCACTCATTGGAAAGTAAATAATGCCTCAATTTAGTACATGAAAAATATAAGCACAAACATAGTTTCTCCACTGGCGTATACCTTGTTTTGGCATCTAGCAACCTCTTGCTGAGATAGAAAATAACCCGTTCTTTGCCGTCAATATCCTGCACCAGAACTGAGCCGATAGACTTCTCATCGGCCGATAGGTACAGCCTGAATGGAACTCCCTTCTGTGGAGGAATTAGAACTGGTGGGGAGCTCAAATATTCATTGATGTCGTCCAGCGCCTTTTGCTACTTGTCACCCCATGCAAACTCTTGATCGTCTTTTATCTTCAATAACGGAGTGAACGGCTCTATTCTTCCTAAGAGCTTAGATATAAAGTGCCGGACAAAGTTGATCTTGCCGAGCAGAGATTGTAACTTGGTCTTGTTCGTCGGATGCTTGATCTTCTTTATAGTGTCGATGTTCTTCTGTGCAATCTCTATTCCTCTTTCATGGACCAAGAAACCCAAAAACTGACCGGCCGATACGCCAAAGGCACACTTGTTAGGGTTCATTTTGAGACCATACTTCCTTGCTCTTTCAAGTACCTTGCGTAAATCGGCCAAGTGCATATCATACTCTCTTGACTTTATGACGACATCATCGATGTAAACTTCGATCAAAGAGCCAATAAGATCATGAAAAATATAATTCATGGCCCTCTGATAAGTAGCTCCAGCGTTTTTCAAGCCGAAGGTCATAACAACCCACTCGTACAGGCCGATTGCCCCTGGACACCGGAAGGTTGTCTTGTGGATATCTTCCTCAGCCATGAAAATCTGGTTGTAACCCGCGTTCCCATCCATGAAGCTGATAATCTTGTGTCCAGACGCAGCATCAACTAGCAAATCGGCCAACGGCATAGGGTACTCGTCCTATGGTGTTGCTTTGTTTAGATCTCTGAAATCGATACACAACCTGAGCTTGCCATTTTTCTTCATCATTGGAACTATGTTGGAGACCCACTCCGCGTATCGGCAGGGTCTGATAAAGTTGGCATCGTAAAGTCTTGTGATCTCTGCCTTGATAGCTTCATGCATATCGGACTTAAATCTTCTAGGAGCTTGTTTAAATGGCCGATAGCCTGGTTTGATAGGTAGCCGATGTTCTACGATCGATCGGCTTAATCCTGGCATCTCATGGTATTCCCATGCAAAACAATCCATGAATTCTTTCAAAAGATTTATCAAATTATTCTTATATTCCCTTGGCAGGTTAGCACTTACATACGTCGGCCTAGGCCTATCACCTATTCCTATATCAACCTCTTCAAGTTCATCGGCCGACGTAAAGCCTTGTGCCAACTTCCCGTCTAGCTCATCCACCGCGTCGTCTGTGTAGGGACTAGCTTGCTCATCTTGGACAGTGGATGGCATATCTTTGTAAAAGCAACTGCTTGTCTTGATCTTCAATCGTCTCGATATCGCAATTAGTTACTTTGAGGACATCGGCGTCCCAAACTCGCCCGGATAAGCAATCGATTCCCTCCATCTCCCAAACTGCGAGATCGGCATTGGCCACGTGTACTGACCGATCGGCCTGCACGATCTCGACCTGGTCCCCTTGCCATTGTATAAGGCATTGGTGCATCGTTGAAGGGATGCAACAGTTTGCGTGGATCCAATCCCGTCCCAACAACAAGCTGTAGGAACCCTTTCCATCGAAGACGAAGAAGGTGGTGGGTATCATCATGTTGCCCACGGTGAGTTCCACGTTTAGTACCCCCTTCGTCTCAGACGCGTTGCCACCAAAGTCTTTCAGCACCATGTTGGTCTTGATGAGGTCTTCAGATACTTTTCCAAGCTTCCTGAAGGTTGTGTACGGCATTAAGTTTACCACCGCGCCGCCATCGACCAGCATCTTCGTCATCGGCCGCCCATTAACGAATCCTTTGATGTACAACGGCCGGAGGTGCCTATAGCTGGTGTCGGCTGGCTTGTCGAACACGGCTTGATCAGGTGACAACTGTAGTTTAGCCGAGGATTGCTCATCGTCGGCTACCGCTTAATCAGCCGTCTACACGCTGTACTCCGCTGGAAATATAAAAACCATATTAACAGAAGCCGATGCTATGCCTTTACCTTATGCGGACGCAGGAGCTTGAGCTGACTTGGAGGTGCCTTCATCGGCCTTGACCACCGCAGATTTTATTCTCCACTCCTTCCTGGTCCTGGCCAGCTGACTTGGAGGTGTCTTGCTAAACACGTCGGTTGGGCACCACTGGGGGTTCTGGACTTGCTCATCGCCCTCGGTCTGATGATCATGATGCATCGGCCCTAGCCTCTCATGTACAGACTTTCTCTGCTTGCTTGGCCGATGTACTTGCTTGCTCGAGCTGCCCTGATAGGAGTCTTCTACATCATTACATGCAGGCCACTCTTGGATGGATGGCAACCTCATTCCTTCATTCCAGCAAAAACGGAAAAATTCGCACTCCCAATGAGGGTCATAGGAGTTGTCTTGATCGGCGTAATCCTGTGCTTGTTCCTCCTGCCTACGCTGATATTTTCTAATCAGGCCCTCGGAGGTCTGATGAGGTCGCTTGCCGGTCCGATGGCCATCGCCGTCGGCCCTGTCCGCCCGCACCATGTTGACTGGGAACGGGTGTCCTTCTATCTTCATCGGCTGCTTGGCATCATCAATCTTAATCCTACCTTGCTCGATGGCCGATTGTATCTGTTGTCGGAAGATTTTGCATTCGTTGGTATGATGGGAATATGTGTTGTGCCATTTGCAATACCTTCTCTTGTTGATTTCTTCGGCCGATGGCAGTACATGACCCACTGACAGCTGGATCTGCTTCTCTTGCAGGAGTAGGTCAAATATTTTGTCGGCCTTGTTCATGTCGAAGTCGTATTTATCCTCTTTGTCGCCCTTCTTGGCCCACTGGCATGTTGGCGGCTTCTTCATCCGGGCCCACTCGGCCAGGTCGACATCGGCATCTTCTTCATCATCTTCGTCGGAGGCGTACTGATAGACTGTATTGATTTTCTTCGCGAACTTCTTTGCCTCCTGGAATCGTTGCTCGTGGGCCGATACTCGTTGGGCTAGCTGAGCTAGGCTGTCGAATTCCTGAGAGGAGAACCTCTCTCGTATCGGCCCTAGTAATCCTTGAAACGCCAAATCGGCTAGCTGTGAATCGGTCAAGCTGAGGCTGTAACACCTATTCCTTATGTCCCTAAATCTTTGAATGTATTCTGGGACCGATTCATCAACCCGTTGCCTGATGGCAGTAAGATCAGACAGTTTTATCTCTTGCACGCCGTTATAAAAGTATATGTGAAACTGCTTTTCTAGATCTATCCGTCCTCTGATGGAATTGCAGGGTAAAGATGAAAACCATGTAAATGCTGACCCTGACAAAGACAGAGGGAAAAACCTCACCCTCAACGCCTCTATGGCCGATGCCTCCCCACACTGTGCTAGGAATCGGCTCACGTGCTCGTATGTAGAGATGTTGTCCTGCCCTGAAAACTTGGAGAAGTCCGGAATTTTGTATCGGCTTGGCAATGGCACTCTGTTGAACTCCTCGGGGTATGGTTGCCGATACACCGTAGAACTCTCCATGGGCTTCAAACCGAACTGATCTCGCATCACCTCGGCTATCATGTCAGCCCAGTATCCTACGGGCCAATGCGGGAGGTCTTGCTGGTAAGATTGCTGCAGGCCCTTTGCTTGATATTGCCTGGGGGAGTACGGTTGGTGGTGGAGATTCAAGTTCTGTGCGTCGTACTGCCCTGCGGTGTACTGCTGGTAGCCTTGCGGCGCGTTGTACGCAGCTGGTTGCGGAGGGTTGCCAGTCATGGGGATGTGAGGTTGTCTGGCCGATGGCGGGTTGACAGGAACTTGCTGCATCGGCTCGATCACCGGCTGTTTCCCCTTTGTCCATTGTGCATACTATTCCTCCGTGATGTGCTGAGGGCTTCCTCCCATTTGCCTAGTGAGGACCAGTGGCAAGGTTGACGTTGGTTGAGCCGATGGAGGTGGGATCGACACCATCGGCTGTGGAGCCACGCTCAGGTCCGTCTTCAAGGTCCGATAAGCAGGGAATTTATTTTCTGGCAAGAAAATCGGCCCTTGAGGCTTGTACTGATGAATGGAACCATCCAAAATTGATTTGACCGTGTTGGTCAATGTGTTCACCAGGATCCCAGACTGGTTGACTAGCGCAGAATGAACTGCGAAGTCGATTCGGTCTTGCAACGTCGGCGCAGCGTTTTCTTCGGTCTTGACGACGTGGTCGTGTCCCGCCGCCGACGTGCTGGCTCCTTCTCTAGGGCTCGGCATTACCATCTTAGATTTCTGGATGAGGGTGCCTTGCCGAGTCCTAGAGTATGTCTGCAGGTACATATTTTGGAACTGCTCGACCAGCTTGTCCATCTCAGCCTTCTACTCTTCATTGAGCTGGTCGACGGTCACAGAGACGACTTTCTCCTCGGAGATCTCAGCCTGCTTTGACATCTTGCAGTGGTCTTCTTGTTGTTGCGAAGCTTGCATTCTTCTGGTCCCACTAGGCGTGCCAAAAGCGTGTTGGCGTAGAATTTAGACCCACCTCGCAACAAAACGGGTTCCACGTTTCCACGGTGGCCTGGGAAATCTGCTTAGCTCCAGTGCAGGTCCAACGGCTTGCCTAGGTGCATGTAGGGCTTGCCAGTTGATTTGATCTGCAATCAACAAGAATAAACAAGTAAACCATGTGAGAAACGATGGCCGATCGGCCGATAGGCCGATGCTGCATCGTGGACGCCTGGCCGATAGGGCAAAGCTATATCGGCTTACTTGAGGTAACAATATGATAGAACTGATAAAATAGATCTAATCTCATCGGCCCATGTTAATGTGTTTATGGCAAATTACTAGAATCGGCCGATGAGGGTTGCATGAAGATAAATACACTAGCTAATACTCTAGTGCGAACTTATACAAGCCAACCGATCAATATAAATACACCAATCACAGAGAGATCCTAAGAATACCTTGTAACCGATATGCTTATATTCATCAATTCGCCTGTATAAGTGGCAAATACATGCTAGAACATAGCTGATCACATGCATTAGGTAAGACCGGCTGAAACCCCTGTGCTATCCTTAATTACGATCGGAAAACAGGCTTTGGGTTAAACCTCGAAACACGACTAAGGTCGATAGCAACTCAGAGTGTAGATCGACAATTAACACAAAGAAAATCAAGTCGTCGATCGCTTTTGGGGATGGTAGATGCCTTAGATAATCTAGACGAGCAAGCTAATTCGATCATCGTCGGCAATAAACCCTAAAACGAGTTAGCCGCTGGCGAGATAGAATTAGAAAGCCGTATCAAGATTAGCTAACACACGATAAACGACGATCACATCGCCAGGGCTTAACGCGCCTAAAGCGACACGCTAGCCCCGACGATGTAGATCGTTGGGTACGAGTTCTTACCTCTGCTCTAGGGAAGCAAGAACTCGTCGGGAGTTAAGCTCTTGCGAGGGTTGGCGATGCGCCGATGGTAGATTAAACTTGCTTGATTGTGTGATTGATTAAGAGAGTTTCTATGTACAAACTACCGGGATATTTATACCCGAGATTACAACATAGTCCGTGTAGGACACGATCTTATCTCTAATTAACAAACAAGTCTTTGCGGCAGACTCTTGCCAAAAATTAGATCTAAACCTACTTGATTTACTAGATACAATTGCCTAAAACCAAGCCTTATCTCTATTTGGCAACCACTTTGAAGCTTATCTCAAGCCCAGACCAAGCCCACGCTGACTCTCTCAATTTCCAGCCTCTACCGGCCGATGACCATATTAAATCTGTATCGGCCGATACGCTCTTCCTGGTAGCGCCTCTCCCAGTCCGATACGCCTACCGAGTCCGATACGAGACCTGGTCTGACTCCAATCTAGCTCTTCTCTCTGCGTCGGTTTCCTCTCCCTTCTCCGAGCCAATTACGAAAATCTGCTGTTAACAGTAGGTTCCGAAAACGACGACTCTGGCCTGACCGTCTTGACCTTCAAGGTTGAAACCTGTGGCTTGCTTAGTCTTCACATGAAGCTTTTCCATTTGTCCTCCAGGCTGAGCAACTAAAGAGGTCGAGAGGGAAAGGTGAGAAAGTTGACAAATCATTTTGCAAAGAAGTCCGAAGGTGAGAGGATGCATTTTTGCAACTAAGTTTTTCAGAAAACTTGTCCTTAGGGTTTGATCATTTGGCTCAACCTACAGTCAAGTTGGCTCTTATACCACTTTGTCACGCCCAGAAATTTAGCCAAATTTCCAAACTATTATGTGTATAAATAAATACCTGTCCAGGAATCAAGCCAACGTGCACAAACGATAAATTAATATACAGATCCAAACGTAAATAACACATAAATACTTACGGAAGAGGCACTTACTCCTCACACCGAAAAGAAGGCAATAGTAATGGAAAAAGGCGATCCTAGAGGGGCTTCAGCTCCACTCCACAGGCAAAACTCAACCGCGTTATAAGCTTTGGTCATCTAACTTCATCTTTAGCACAGAAGCACTACACTGCTAAAAAGGGGGAAATAGCAAGACTGAGTACAACTACAGCCACACCAACGATGCAAACGTGCAATGGGAGACAAAGGAAGGTTTTTGACTATTTCCATAAAGATGGTTGTAAACATTTGTAGTTGAAAATAGTAAAACAATTGATTAATTAAGGCAAGACTAAATCTCCACTGAGCAACGCTACGCCAAGTTGAACAGGCCCAACCAAACCACCTAAACTACACCAGTTAGTCAAGTTAATTAATTGAGTGGGACTAATCACGGTAAAGCTGGTCGATTGCCCATAATCGCGGGCACGGCTATTCGAATAGTTTACTCTGGCCAAACATTTACAACTATACACGCAAGACACAATCCACCATCATGTTACCATGCCCCACTGGACACGTCACCATGGCGAGTGATTGTGACAAGACTTTTCATATAACTCTTCCCTAACAATCCACACCACGCTGAGGTTTCGCTCCCACCCTTAAAACCAAGGTGGGCAGCCCCCCACCACTGGTGCGCCGCGGTGAATCCGACAGCCGATCAACCTGTACGCCCAGGCCGTCCAAACTCCATCATGACCATCCTTGCCTCGGTGCCTAGGAAAGGGTCGAGTTATACTACAAGTCGAGCAGTTGCCCACGCTTGCTTGTGGTAAGCATGGTAAGTCTTCAGGATTTCATGTGAATCGGTCCTTAATTGCCATGGGTGCAACAAGAAAAACCATGCACCCAAGCCCACCATTAAGCCATATTTTAATTGGATAATTACGACCATGTTATGGCTAAATGCCTCGAGCTTGCAGCTCATCAAAATACTAAATATAGATAGTGTAATTATCCTATTAAGTGAGCTAGTGATAATTAAGCATGGCTAAGCATATCATAATTCTAGCAAGGTCAACATAAGTAACACAAGCTAGTCATCACCTAGTTTTGGCAAAGAATTAATATCAAGTAAACATGACACAAGCAAGCAGATAGGTAAATTCCCTAACCCCATGTAATTAGCAAAACAAACAATTTATTTGCAAATGATAAAATATTTTATAAAGTAGGTTCAACATGCTCAAGGGGAATGTGTGACTTGTCTTGCTTCTTCAAACAATCTTCTGAATTCTTTTCCTCGCGAACACGATCTTTCGTAACAGCAGATTCTACGCATGGGCACGCAAAACAAAGAAAAAACATAATAAAAACAAAATAAACAATACATGGGAAGTAAACAAACATGTAGATATCAATTTTAGATTAATTTTTTGAGTGGAATGGCTCAATTTGGAGTTAGCATGAATTAGTTATGAAATTTATAAGTTTTGAGCCATTTAAATGAATTTCTGAAAATTAAACCGAATTATTGTGCAAGTATTAATCATTTTACACAGGAAAAAGGACAACGCTGACATCAGCAAGGGGGCACCGGCGTGGCCTGAGTCCAACAAAGGTGGGCCCACGCGGGCCCGACACGTCAGCGGTACAAGAGAGGCTGGTACACCGTGGATCGGGTCCTCGCGTGGCTGGCGGCACTGCCATGCAGGCTTGCCATGTGGATAGGCCAGATCAGCCGGGGCGGTCGATCGGGCGGCCACTAGCAGAAGTGGTCAATGCCGGCCAACCGGCTGCGGTGGCACACGCATCCCAATCGTAGCCAGCAGCGACGATCTGGCATGGGAGCGGTGCGAGAAGAAACGGGAGAGAAAGGAAAGAGAGAGGGAGATGCTCACCAAGGACCCAAAGGTGAGGGAGGTGACGTGGGAGCTTGACAGTGATGAGAAGGCGACAATCGGCATGGGGCGACGGTGTGGACGGTGCTCCGGTGAGGCTCGGTGTCATGGCTTGATTTTTGTTCGAGATTAAAAATCATTAGATAATGCATTTTTTAGAAATCAATAAATCGGCCCACTGCAGCTGTCGCTTAGGGCTGCCTCTCGCGAAGAATGCATTATTTAACAATTTTTAAAAATCGGGGCATTGTTAACAGCGGATTTTCGTAATCGACCTGGAGAGGGAAGAGGAAACCGAAGTAGAGAGGAAGGATTGAGTTGGAGTCAAACCAGGTCTCGTATCGGACCCGGTAGCCGTATCGAACTGGGAGAGGCGCTACTAGGAAGAGCGTATCGGCCGATACGGATTCAGTATGGTCATCGGCCGATACAGGCTGGATGTTAACAGAGTCAGTGTGGGCTTGGTCTGGGCTCAAGATAAGCTTTAAGGAAGTTGCCAAATAGAGATAAAGCTCGGTTTTAGGCAATTGTATGTTGTAAATTAAGTAGGTTTAGATCTAATATGTGGCAAGAGTCTGAGATAAGATCGTGTCCTACAAGGACCCTGTTGTAATCTCGGGTTTAAATATCCCGGTAGTTTGTACATAGAAACTCTCTCGAATCAATCATACAACCAAACCAGTTTAATCTACTTTTGGCGCATCGCCAACCCTCGCAAGAGGTTAACTCCCGACGAGTTCTTGCTTCCCTAGAGCAGAGGTAAGAACTCATGCCCGACGATCTACATCGTCGGGGCTAGCATGTCACTTTAGGCACGTTAAGCCCTGGCGATGTGATCGTCATTTATCTTGTGTTAGTTAATCTTGACGCGGCTTCCTAATTCTGTCTCGCCAGAGGTTAACTCGTTTTAGGGTTTACTGCCGACGACGATCGAATTGGCTTGCTCGCTTAGATTATCTAAGGCATTTACCATCCCCAAAAGTGATCGACGACTTGATTTTCTTTGTGTTAACTCTCGATCTACACTCTGAGTTGCTATCGACCTTAGTCGTGTTTTGAGGTTTAACCCAAAGCCTGTTTTCCGATCGTAATTAAGGATAGCGCCGGGGTTTCAGGCAGTCTTATCTAATGCATGTGATTATCTATGTTTTTTGCATGTGTTCGCCACTTATGCAGGCTGATTGGTGAGTATAAATATGTCGGTTGCAGGGTATTCTCAAGATTTCTCTGTGATTTGTGTGTTTATATTGGGCGATTGGCTTGTATAAGTTTGCACTAGGGTATTAGCTAGTGTATCTATCTTTATGCAACCCTCATCGGCCGATTCCAGTAATTTGCTATGAACACATTAACATGAGCCGATGAGATTAGATCTACTTTATTAGTCTTATCATATTATTACCTGAAGTAAGCCGATATAGCTTTGCCCTATCGGCTAGGCCTCCACGATGCAACATCGGCCTATCGGCCGTTCGGCCATCGGTTCTCACATGGTTTACTTGTTTAATCTTGTTGATTGCAGATCAAATCAACTGGCACGCCCTACACGCACCTAGGCAAGCCATTGGACCTGCACTGGAGCTAAGCAGAACTCCTAGGCCGCCATCGAAACGTGGAACCCGTTTTCTTGTTGGGCAAGTCTAAATTCTACGCCAACACGCTTTTGGCACGCTTGGTGGGACTCAAGAACGCAAATCTTGCAACCACAAGAAGACCACTTCAAGATGTCGAAGCAGGCCGAGATCTCCGAGGACAATCGTTATCGTCGACTGGCTCAACGAAGAGCAGAAAGCCGAGATGGAAAAGCTGGTCGAGCAGTTCCAGAATATGTACCTGCAGACATACTCAAGGACTCGGCAAGGCACCATTATCCAGAAATCTAAGGTGGTAATGCCGAGCCCTGGAGATGGAGCCAGCACGTCGGCGGCGGCACACGACCACACCATCAAGACTGAAGAGAACGCTGCGCCGACGTTGCAAGACAGAATCGACTCCGCAGTTCATTCTGCGCTAGTCAACCAGTCGGGGATCCTGGTGAACACGTTGACCAATACGGTCAAGTCGATCCTAGATGGGTCAATCCACCAGTACAAGCCTCATGGACTGATTTTTCTGCCAGAAAATAAGTTCCCTGCCTATTGGACCTTGAGGAACGACCTGAGCACGGCTCCACAGCCGACAGCGCCGATGCCACCTCCATCGGCGCAACCGACATCAACCTTGCCGCTGGTCCTCACCAGGCAGACGGGAGGAAGCCCTCAGCACATCACGGAGGAGCAATATGCACAATGGACGAAGGGGAAGCAACCGGTGATCGAGCCGATGCAGCCTCACATCCCCATGACTGGCAACCCTCCGCAACCAGCTGCGTACAACGCGGCACAAGGCTACCAGCAGTACACCGCAGGGCAGTACGACGCGCAGAACCTGGATCACCACTATCAGCCGTACTCCCCCAGGCGATATTAGGCAGAGGGTCTGCAACAATCTTGCCAGCGAGACCTCCCGCATCGGCCCGCAGGATACTGGGCCGACATGATAGCCGAGGTGATGCGAGATCAATTCGGTTTGAAGCCCAAGGAGAGTTCTACGGTGTATCGGCACCCGTACCCCGAGGAGTTTGACAGAGTGCCACTGCCAAGCCGATACAAAATCCCGGACTTCTCTAAGTTTTCGGGGCAGGACAACGTCTCGACATACGAGCACATGAGCCGATTCCTAGCACAGTGCGGGGAGGCATCGGCCATAGAGGAGTTGAGGGTGAGGTTTTTCCCTCTGTCCTTGTCAGGGTCGGCATTTACATGGTTTTCATCTTTACCCTGCAATTCCATCAGAGGATGGATAGATTTGGAAAAGCAGTTTCACAGGTACTTTTATAATGGCGTGCAAGAGATGAAACTGTCTGATCTTACTGCCATCAGGCAACAAGTGGATGAATCGGTCCTAGAGTATATTCAAAGATTTAGGGACAAAAGGAACACGTGTTACAGCCTCAGCTTGACCGATTCACAGCTCGCTGATTTGGCATTCCAAGGATTACTGGGGCTGATACGAGAGAGGTTCTCCTCTCAGGAATTCGACAGCCTAGCACAGTTAGCCCAACGAGTATCGGCCCACGAGCAACGATTCCAGGAGGCAAAGAAGTTCGCAAAGAAGATTAATACAGTATATCAGTACGCCACCGACGAAGATGACGAAGAAGACGCCGATGTCTACCTGGCCGAGTGGGCCCGGATGAAGAAGCTGATAGCTTGCCAGTGGGCCAAAAAGGGCAATAAAGAGGATAAGTACGACTTCGACATCAACAAGGCCGACAAGATATTTGACCTACTCCTGCAAGAGAAGCAGATCCAACTGCCGGTGGGTCATGTACTACCATCGGCCGAAGAAATCAAGAAGAGAAGGTATTGCAAATGGCATAATACATATTCCCATCATACTAATGAATGCAAGATCTTCCGACAACAGATCCAATCGGCCATCGAGCAAGGCAGAATTAAGATCGATGATGCCAAGAGGCCGATGAAGATAGAAGGACACCCGTTCCCAGTCAACATGGTGCGGGCGGACAGGGCTGACGGCGGTGGCCATCGGACCGGCAAGCGACCTCATCAAACCTCCGAGGGCCTGATTAAAAAATATCAGCGAAGGCGGGAGGAACAAGCACAGGATCAAGCCGATCAAGACAACTCCTATGACCCTCATTGGGAGTGTGAGTAGCCGACGATGAGCAATCCTCGGCTAAACTACAGTTGTTACCTGATCAAGCCGTGTTCGACAAGCCAGCCGACGCCAGCTATAGGCACCTCCGGCCGTTGTACATCAAAGGATTCGTTAATGGGTGGCCGATGACGAAGATGCTGGTCGATGGCGGCGCGGTGGTAAACATAATGCCGTACACAACCTTCAGGAAGCTTGGAAAAGTATCTGAAGACCTCATCAAGACCAACATGGTGCTGAAAGACTTTGGTGGTAACGCGTCTGAGGCGAAGGGGTACTAAACATGGAACTCACCGTGGGCAACAAGATGATACCCACCACCTTCTTCGTCTTCAATGGAAAGGGTTCCTACAGCTTGTTGTTGGGACGGGATTGAATCCACGCAAACTGTTGCATCCCTTCAACGATGCACCAATGCCTTATACAATGGCAAGGGGACCAGGTCGAGATCGTGCAGGCCGATCGGTCAGTACACGTGGCCAATGCCAATCTCGCAGTTTGGGAGATGGAGGGAATCGACTGCTTATCCGGGCGAGTTTGGGACGCCGATGTCCTCAAAGTAACTAATTGCGATATCGAGACGATTGAAGATCAAGACAAGCAGTTGCTTTTACAAAGATGTGTCATCCACTGTCCAAGATGAGCAAGCTAGTCCCTACACAGACGACACGGTGGATGAGCTAGACGGGAAGTTGGCACAAGGCTTTACGTCGGCCGATGAACTTGAAGAGGTTGATATAGGAATAGGTGATAGGCCTAGGCCGATGTATTTAAGTGCTAACCTGCCAAGGGAATATAAGAATAATTTGATAAATCTTTTGAAAGAATTCATGGATTGTTTTGCATGGGAATACCATGAGATGCCAGGATTAAGCCGATCGATCCTAGAATATCGGCTACCTATCAAACCAGGCTATTGGCCATTTAAACAAGCTCCTAGAAGATTTAAGGCCGATATGCACGAAGCTATCAAGGCAGAGATCACAAGACTTTACGATGCCAACTTTATCAGACCCTGCCGATACGCGGAGTGGGTCTCCAACATAGTTCCAATGATGAAGAAAAATGGCAAGCTCAGGTTGTGTATCGATTTCAGAGATCTAAACAAAGCAATACCAAAGGACGAGTACCCTATGCCGTTGGCCGATTTGCTAGTTGATGCTGCGTCTGGACACAAGATTATCAGCTTCATTGATGGGAACGCGGGTTACAACCAGATTTTCATGGCTGAGGAAGATATCCACAAGACAACCTTCCGGTGTCAAGGGGCAATCGGCCTGTACGAGTGGGTTGTTATGACCTTCGGCTTGAAAAACGCTGGAGCTACTTATCAGAGGGCCATGAATTATATTTTTCATGATCTTATTAGCTCTTTGATCGAAGTTTACATCGATGATGTCGTCGTAAAGTCAAGAGAGTATGATATGCACTTGGCCGATTTACGCAAGGTACTTGAAAGAGCAAGGAAGTATGGTCTCAAAATGAACCCTAACAAGTGTGCCTTTGGCGTATCGGTCGGTCAGTTTTTGGGTTTCTTGGTCCGCGAAAGAGGAATTGAGATTGCACAGAAGAACATCGACACTATAAAGAAGATCAAGCATCCGACGAACAAGACCAAGTTACAATCTCTGCTCGGCAAGATCAACTTTATCCGGCGCTTTATATCTAACCTCTCAGGAAGAATAGAGCCGTTCACTCCGTTATTGAAGATAAAAGACGATCAAGAGTTTACATGGGGTGACAAGTAGCAAAAGGCGCTGAACGACATCAATGAATATTTGAGCTCCCCACCAGTTCTAATTCCTCCACAGAAGGGAGTTCCATTCAGGCTGTACCTATCGGCCAATGAGAAGTCTATCGGCTCAGTTCTGGTGCAGGATATTGACAGCAAAGAACGGGTTATTTTCTATCTCAGCAAGAGGTTGCTAGATGCCAAAACAAGGTATACGCCAGTGGAGAAACTATGTTTGTGCTTATATTTTTCATGTACTAAATTGAGGCATTATTTACTTTCCAATGAGTGCATTGTGGTAAGTAAGGCCGATGTGATGAAATACATGTTATCGGCCCCCGTGTTGAAAGGAAGAATTGGGAAGTGGATTTTTGCCTTAACAGAGTTCGACTTACGGTATGAATCAGCCAAAGCGATCAAGGGACAAGCCCTGGCCGATTTTATTGTTCAGCATAGAGATGATTCAATTGCATATTCAGATATTGTGCCATGGACATTGTATTTTGATGGGTCTGTTTGCAGACATGGATGCGGTATCGGCCTAGTCATCATATCCCTTCGGGGGGCAAGCTTCGAGTTTGCCTTTACCATTAAGACTTATTATACTAATAATCAAGCAGAGTATGAGGCTGTTCTCAAAGGTTTGCAGTTATTACAAAAGGTTGAGGCCGATTCTGTAGAGATCATTGGTGATTCACAGTTGGTCATAATCAACTTTCTGGGGAGTATGAATGCAAGAATGATATTCTCGGAGTTTACAATGAGGAGTGCAAGGAGTTGTTACAAGCCCTCAGGATTGTGACGATGAGGCATATACCCAGGAAGCAGAATTTCGAGGCCAATGACTTAGCTCAGGGGGCATCGGGATACAGGCCGATGGCTAAAGATGCTCAAATTCAGGTTGCTACCGTGGATGCCGATGACTGGAGGTCTGATATCATCGAGTATTTGAGAAACCCTTCTCAATCGGCGTCACGAAGAATGAAATATAAAGTTTTACATTATGTCTTACTGGACGATGATCTGTATTATCGGACGATTGATGGTGTCTTGCTTAAATGCTTGAGTCTCGAGGAAGCCAAGGTTGTTATGAGCGAGGTACATGAAGGGATTTGTGGAACACATCAATCGGCCCATAAAATGAGATGGCTTTTAAAGCGCGTTGGATATTTTTGGCCAACAATGCTAGAGGATTGTTTCAAGTATTATAAAGGATGTCAAGATTGTCAGAAATTTGGAGCAATTCAGAGAGCACCGGCATCGGCTATGCACCCAATCATAAAGCCGTGGCCGTTTCGTGGATGGGGAATAGATATGATCGGCCAGATAAACCCGCCATCGAGCAAGGGACACAAATATATACTGGTGGCTACAGATTACTTCACAAAGTGGGTTGAGGCCGTTCCCCTTAAGAAGGTTGATTCCAAGGACGCAATCCAGTTTGTCAAAATGCATATAATATATCGGTTTGGACTTCCACAGACATTGACTACAAATCAGGGATCAATCTTCGTGTCCGATGAGTTTGTGCAGTTTGCTGAGAACATGGGTATTAAGCTGTTGAATTCTTCTTCATATTATGCGCAAGCTAATGGGCAGATAGAAGCTTCTAACAAGACTTTAATCAAGTTGATCAAGAGGAAAATTGACGAACAGCCGAGACGGTGGCATACCACGCTGGCCGATTCCCTTTGGGCGTATTGGATGGCTTGTCATGGTGCAACTCAGGTGCCACCTTATCAGTTGGTTTATGGGCATGAAGCTGTGCTGCCATGGGAGACCAACATTGGCTCAAGAAGGATTGCCTTGCAAGACGACTTGACAGCCGATGAGTACCATAATCTTATGGTTGATGAGCTAGATGACTTGGTACATGTCCGACTGCGGGCATTGGAGAAAATAAAGTGTGATAAAGATCGAGTTGCCCGTCATTATAATAAAAAAGTTGTTGCCAAGTCATTTGAGAAAGGGGATCTTGTTTGGAAATTAATAATGCCGATTGGTTCTAGAGATAATAGATTTGGCAAGTGGTCACCTAATTGGGAAGGTCCTTTTCAGATTCATCGGTGTGTTCCCCATAATGCTTATCTGCTCAGAGGATTAGGTGGAGAAGTTTATGGCATAGCTCTTAACGGCAAATACTTAAAGAGATATTATCCAAGCGTATGGATCGACTCATGATCGGCCCTCCAACCGATTTATGATCACAGCCGATGTACTATGCATCGTCTTTAGATGGCCGATATATACTATTGTCCTTAGTTCAAATTTTACAACATGAGCCCTCAGCTTCTAAAATTTGGGGGGCATATATATATACAAGGCGCGAAATTTTTCAAGTTTTATTCTTCATGATTCTTCAAGGTTGTTAGATTGATTTAAGGATTTAAGTTTATGGGATTCAATTTTTCAGACTTGGACTTTTTCAGATTGAGATCGAATTCGGCTGATTGGCCGATGAGATTAATTATAGTAAGAGGATATCTGTTTACAAGATGGACTTCAAAAACAATTTTCAAGCTGGAGTTTCTTCAGATTTATTTAGATCAAATTCGGCTGCTTGGCCGATGCGATTTGTGTTTACAAAGTATGAAGACATACAATATATTACATCACCCTATAAAGTCTGCAATAGCTGCGATGGCTCTACGGCGGATTTGACCAATATCTTCTATAGCTTAGGCGTCATCGGCCGTCGACCCTGGGATTGGCTTCAAAGATTTGCTTAGGGTTGCAAGGTACTTGGCCGATGCCTTCAGCTTCGCCGTCTGGTCTTCTATAGCCTTGGGTGATGCAGCTATCCCGGCTTCAACTTCTTGGATTTCTTAGCGCGTGGCTTCCAGCTTTGATTCTAGGTCTGCTTCAAGGCGGCGGAGTTCTTCGAGTCTGTTCTTCAAGACAATCGGCTTCACAGCTAGCTCATCCAACCTGGTTTTGTCAGCATTGACTTGAGCCTTGCTAGCGGACAGGACAGCTAGCTCCGCAAGTCTTTCTTTCGTCTTGTTAAGTTTGAATCGATATTGCTCCAAAAAGATGGCCGGTGTTAGGATCTCCATCAGGTCTTTGGGCAGTTGATCTTGAATTTCTTGCACCCTGACCCTGGTGGGAGTGCAATCCTCCACCAAGAACTCCAGTGAGGACTCCAGCCGATTGGCAATGTCGGTTAGCCGGTTCTTCAGCTCATCAGAGATCGACGCCTTGGCTGTGGTGGGTTGCTCCTTGTCCTCATCATCAAGAAACTGACCGATGTCAAAAGAGAACATATTGGTTAGGTTCTACGAATATCAGTATAGGCCAAGGTTAGCCTGGTCAAACGAGAATCAGCAGAAGGGGATCAAAATAATCTTGGTTACCTGTGTTGGAGCATCGATGGTGCTTGCATCGGCTTCCTTTTGCTGTGTTGAAACAGTAGGCGAGAGGGTTGGCCGATGTGATGCAGGTGATGGAGCCCTAGGCTAAGGAAAAACAAGAAGATGATGAACAGATATATGTTGTTAGAAAGACAATGTAAAATTAACTCTTACCGAGGCAATCAGAGAGGGTGATGGAGAAGGAGAAGGGGTTCTCAATCGGGCCTTAGCTCGTTCGCGCCTTTGCAAAGTTGCCTTTTTAGTTCTTGGTAAAGGGGCCGATTGAGTCTGTTCCTTCAACAAAGATGATGCGAGAACCTGCAAAGGATTAAAGCGTAACATACCAATAGAAGAAGATTGCATAAATTCAAGAAGGGAAATGTGTTACCTTGCGGACTGCGTGCCTGGTTTTCCTTGGCTGGGTGGTGTCGACTTGGTCATCGGCCGATGGGATTGTAGTGGTCTTGGCCGATGGTTCCTGAGTAGTCTCGGTCAATGGATTTTCTTCTTCAGGCGCATCGACAGCTGCTGCATCGACCTCTTCCTCCATCACTTGTTCATCAAGGAATTCTTCTATGGAGGGGTCCAGCTCTTCAAGATCGGCCTGATCATCGGTCTTAGCCTTCTTGCTGGATTTTTGAGATTTTCCTTTGGCTGACGCTTTCCTCTTGGGATTTACTTTGATCATCGGCCCTTGGAGTAATGATGATACCTTTGGGGCAGTAAGGCCGATGATTGATTCCAGGATAGTTGATCCTGATGGAGCCACAGCTTGAGCATAACAAATTTTCTATCCACTATTGCTCAAGAATGGAATCGGCCCATCTGGGACTTGAGGGCTGATACCCTGGATAAGCTCTGTCACATAAAATCTGGCCGATTGATGGAAGATATGAGCAGCCCATTCCTGCCACCATGCTTGGAAGCTGATACGGACGAAGGCGCTCAGATGTAATCGGTCGCAGTCTCCCAGTTTTAGGACTTATATTTCCAGTGCTTTATTCATGATCAGTGCTGATGACACCGTGCCTCTCCTCTCCAGGAGTTTATGGAAATATAAGCTGATGGGAAGTTGTCCAAGCCCGCACTGTCTAGCAGCTACCATAGGATTGTAAAATTCATAGGACAAGCTGGTGCTTCTTCCTTGGAATATGCCTACTGGGAGCAGGCATGGGGTGATGCCGATCATGAATGATTCTCGTGACTCCATGTCATCATTCACCAGGTCCAAGTGGAGATCGTTAGGGAGTGCAAAACCCTAGTCTGAGAGGTAGATGAGCATATCCATCTTAATTGATGGGGGCCCGGTGTAGAATCGAATGAACCATGTAGACATGTCTTCGGCCGATTGATCTGCTCCAGGGTAAACAGAGGCCGCTTCTTCAAAAGACATGCACCTTCTGGTTCTGTGGTCTTCGTGATCGACATACTTTGATGGGAAGCAGAAGTCTGATAGTGGAGGCCGATCGACTATGGTGTTGGTGTGGATAGTTAGCCAAAGCTGGATAAACCACCATGGTCCTCCGTGCGCCACAATTTGCTTCAGCATAAGATCCTGAGTGGAGATATGAAGCAGCCGATAGACAGCTCCCAAGAGATATCGGCCAAGGGGGATTTGTTTCTTATCGACCAGAGCTTGAGCCAAATGTTGACAATTTGTAGTGGGGCCGCAAGTTGATCCACAAAAGACAAATCTTTCCAACCATAGCGTCAGGAAGGCCACATGTTCTCTCTCTGAGACTAATCCTTGTTCCATGTGCTCATAAATATATCCAGACCAGCCTCCAATGTTCTTGGTTTTCAATTTATGGTTGCTGTTTGCTAGGAGGCTGAAGGGATTGATCTCAGACTGGATGTCTAGTCCTATTAGCATCTTGATGTCGATCAAAGTTGGGGTCATCGGACCTTGCTTGAACAGGAAAGTGTTCAAGGTGCTAGACCAGAAGTAGATGGCCGCTGACATAAGTGGTTCGTTTTTCTTGGTATCGTCCAGGGATAAGGTAATGCATTGGCCGATTCCTATCTCGTCCTAGTGAACCTGTTTGGCTGCAACAATCCTCTTGTGCCAGGTTCTATACCCATTGAGCTTCGACGGCCAGGATCTGAAAGTGTGCTTCCATGAGGAGACATTGGGCTTTGTTTGCTTGAAGGGGACTCTGTTCGTCTCGGCATTTATCAGCTAGGTCGGGTCGCAATTGCCCATGGGGCCTAGCAGGAATCGGTGCGATTTGTCGTTGGTGGGGATCAAGATTTGGTTTTTGAAAACCTATGTCATCAAAACAACGATGAAAAAATAAGACCCAGGGGGCAAAAAGCAGAAACCCTAGTTTGAAGAAATTGGCGGGAAAATGAAAATGTGGATTCAGAAGGGATTGACTTACCACGGGAATTTCGGAGGCGTAAAATGGAGCGGAAGCCATTGTTGTCGTCGAAGAGGTCGCCGTTGAGGGGGTTGATGCCGATGGGACGCCGAGGGGTCGCCGAAGTTGAAGAACACGAAGTGATTGCTGAATCGGCGGTGGAGGGATGCGAATCTGGATCTTCGCGGTTTTCAGTCAAGCCCTAGCAAGGAAGTCGATAGGTTCCTCGGAGCTAATTCCGCCGCATTATATAATGAAGCGGAATTGGGGGCCATGTGTTAACAGCGGATTTTCGTAATCGACCCGGAGAGGGAAGAGAAAACCAAAGCAGAGAGGAAGGATTGAGTTGGAGTCAGACCAGGTCTCGTATCGGACCCGGTAGCCGTATCGGACTGGGAGAGGCGCTACTAGGAAGAGCGTATCGGCCGATACGGATTCAGTATGGTCATCGGCCGATACAGGCTGGAAGTTGACAGAGTCAGCGTGGGCTTGGTCTGGGCTCGAGATAAGCTTTAAGGAAGTTGCCAAATAGAGATAAAGCTCGGTTTTAGGCAATTGTATGTTGTAAATCAAGTAGGTTTAGATCTAATCTGTGGCAAGAGTCTGCCGCAAAGACTTGTTTGTTAGTTAGAGATAAGATCGTGTCCTACAAGGACCCTGTTGTAATCTCGGGTATAAATATCCCGGTAGTTTGTACATAGAAACTCTCTCGAATCAATCATATAACCAAACCAGTTTAATCTAGTTTCGGCGCATCGCCAACCCTCGCAAGAAGTTAACTCCCGACGAGTTCTTGCTTCCCTAGAGCAGAGGTAAGAACTCGTGCCCGACAATCTACATCGTCGGGGCTAGCGTGTCGCTTTAGGCACGTTAAGCCCTGGCGATGTGATCATCGTTTATCGTGTGTTAGTTAATCTTGACGCGGCTTCCTAATTCTGTCTCGCCAGTGGCTAACTCGTTTTAGGGTTTACTGCCGACGACGATCGAATTGGCTTGCTCGCTTAGATTATCTAAGGCATTTACCATCCCCAAAAGCGATCGACGACTTGATTTTCTTTGTGTTAACTCTCGATCTACACTCTGAGTTGCTATCGACCTTAGTCGTGTTTCGAGGTTTAACCCAAAGCATGTTTTCCGATCGTAATTAAGGATAGCGCTTGGGTTTCAGCCGGTCTTATCTAATGCATGTGATTATCTATGTTTTTTGCATGTGTTCGCCACTTATGTAGGCTGATTGGTGAGTATAAATATGTCGGTTGCAGGGTATTCTCAGGATTTCTCTGTGATTGGTGTGTTTATATTGGCCGATTGGCTTGTATAAGTTTGCACTAGGGTATTAGCTAGTGTATCTATCTTTATGCAACCCTCATCGGCCGATTCCAGTAATTTGCTATAAACACATTAACATGGGCCGATAAGATTAGATCTACTTTATTAGTCTTATCATATTATTACCTCAAGTAAGCCGATATAGCTTTGCCCTATTGGCCAGGCCTCCACGATGCAACATCGGCCTATCGGCCGATCGGCTATTGGTTCTCACATGATTTACTTGTTTAATCTTGTTGATTGCAGATCAAATCAACTGGCACGCCCTACACGCACGTAGGCAAGCCATTGGACCTGCACTGGAGCTAAGCAGAACTCCCAGGCCACCGTGGAAATGTGGAACCCGTTTTCTTGTTGGGCGGGTCTAAATTCTACGCCAACAGGCGTGACAATTTCACCTCCAGAAAAGCCTTCCTGATTGCCTGCGCTGCCATGTCATTCCCTATGGTGATGTCGACCAGGGAAGTGATGCCCTGGAACAGCTCGTCATGCTCTCTGTGAAGGATGTCCATCATGAAGGTGCTGTCCAACACCATCCCCTCATTGATGTCACACCCTGAGGTTCCTTTTTTTAGGTTTAATTCACTAAATAAAATTGCCCCATGAAATTATTTGTTTAACCTAGAGCAAGTGGAATTAGCATGGTGGGATTTTCAGAGCAAGAAAAATAATTTTAATAAATAAAATTTGATTATCAGAATTAAATTAATGAAAATCCCTTTTTTTTCATTTTTCGGCCATTGGGCCGTTTTCGGCCCAACTCCTTCTGTCCGCCGCTTTGGCCCACGCCTCCCACCTTGTAGCTAGGCCGTCCGAAGACCACGGCCCAGCAACCAGCCGTGTCATCCATGTCGCCTCTCCTCACTAGGTCGGCCCGAGGCCGAGGCCCAGCCGCATGGCCACTTCTCTCCCTCTCTGGGTAGCCGATAGGTGGGGCCCATATGTCGGTCCCACCTCCTACCTCTGGCCGGCGGAGTCGGAGGTGTAACCGCTGCCTGCTACAATTTCGGCGCCCGCTCGACACCTTTCCCACCCACCCCGTGCTTGCTGCCGCAACCGCCGCCCCACTTCCCCATACTGCCCACGTCCCGTGCTCGCGAAATGGACAAGATCCGATTTTTGAATTCGTCGGTTTCTCTCTCTATCTCTCTCTCCCATGCTACCGTCGATTTCGTCCCCATACGGCCATGTCCATGACCCCCGCACCTATAAGATCGCTCCCCGTGTCTCCTCCGTCTTTTTCCACATCCGCCGCCCTCTCTTGTGCTCCCTACCACCGCCGCGCCGCTTAACCCTACCGCTACCGCCTTTAACTGTCTCAGGTCACTGCTAGCCGCCGATTCGATCACCGCCAAGTCGCGCCATTGTAACTTCCGCGCTCGTGAGATAGTGCCGCCCCTCGGCCACCATTCGCTTGTCGTCCTTCACCACCATTCCATCGCCATCGCCATCTTCTTCCCCAATGTCGGCCGGTATAGTAGTGAGGATCTCCTTTCCTTTTCCCTTCTTCTTCCTTCATGCGCCACCGCTTTCTGTGCCCACGCCACCATCCGTGTGTGCTGCCGCCCTCCATGCGGTCGCCGCCGAGCTGGATGTCGCCGCTGGTGACCATCGGGCCACGCCCGCTGCCGCCTCCTAGCCGGGATGGCTAGCTGCTCGCTACTGCCCCTTAGCCATTCTATCTGCCTTGGGGCAGATCAGAGCCATCCATCCACACGCCTGCGTGGTCGCCATGTCAACGCCATGTGTGTGCCATGTGGTGCACCCGCTCCTGGCCCGGTCGACTTGTGTGCCACTCCGCTTGTGTCACCGACGGGTGAGGCCCGCTTGCCGGCACCGGCTCGTCCCCTCGCTGACGTCAGTGTCCTTGTTAATGCATAATAAATCATTATGGACTTTTCTGTTTATAGTAAAAGCATAATAAATCTTCTAAAATTTATAACTAATTCATTCGAGCTCCATTGAAATTGCAGTAAATTCATAAAAATGTCTGGAATCCATTAAAAATTGTTTTGTTTCCTATTTTAGTAGACTTATAGCATGTTTTTCTTGTGTGCTTTGTTTGTCGCATAGATTCGTAAAGTTTCGACGCCCCCAATTATTTTGAGGTTGTCGTGGAGATCCCAGCACCACTAGAGCAAGGCAGGTCATGCCTTGCTCATTGAGCATGTTGTTCCTATTTTGCAAATATCCTGCTTTCTGCTTAAATTTTGCATTATTTTATAATGTCATGTGGGATGGTGCATATTGTACTCAGCCGTAGCTTGTTCACCCCGTGTCATTGATAACTTGGGATATAACACGACTAGATGTTAGCTTAGGAGATGTTTACCCATGCTTAGATCAGTTAGCTCACTTTGGGAAATCTCACTAATATCTTAGACCTTGATTAATTATGATGATGATGGACATGTGCCACCATGGTATTAATCCAACTAAAATATGCCTAATGGTTGGCTGTGGGTGCATACTTTTGATAGACACACTCATGAGACTTAAAGACCGATTTGCGGGAAACCCTGAAAGAATTATCGTGCATACCACAAGCCAGTGTCGGCAACGGCGGGGCTTGTAGTATAGCTCGACCCTTTCCTAGACACCGAGTATTGGGTGGGCATGATGGAGTTGGGTCGGCCCCGGTTTTAAGGATTGATCGGCTACCTACCTTTATTTTAGGGGTAGGGGCGAAACTTTAGCGTGGTGTGGATAGTTAGGGGAGGGTTATCCGAAGGATCCCGTCAAAGTTCTTTCCCGGTATGTTGTGGTGGCATGCTGGTGCACGGACACATGTTATGGGGCTCTGTCTTGTGGGTACAGACGTATACCACTGATCAGAGTAAAACTATTCGAATAGTCATGCCCGTGGTTATGGGCGATCAACTAGATTCACCATGATTAGTCTCATCAATAATAACTTGACTTAATGAAACTGGTGTAGTTCTGGTAGTGGATTGGGCTTGTCGCAACGTGGTATAGCGTTGGGCAGTGATCGTTAATATTGTTTAATTACATTTTATAGTTTTACTACATTCAACTACTATTTTTAAATGTCTGCCTTCTGCAAAAGAACCCCTAGCCTTCCTTACAAAAATTATGTGACGAAGTCCAACAGGATTTGAAACACCTAAATCTGGGTATAGTTGAGCATGGATTCGTGGACACCTGGAGGCACAACCCGTGTTCATGGAACAAGTTCGAGTAGCCCAGGCGAAGGAGCCCGAGATAGCAGAGCTTAAAAAGTACATGAGGGTTAGCAAGGCCCTAGATTTTATCGATGATGAACAGGGAACAATCTAGATGGGAGAAAGATTATGTGTGCCGAACGACAAGGAATTGAAAGACCTTATACTCTGAGAAGCTCACCAAACTCAGTATTCCATTCACCCCGGCAGTACCAAGAGGTACCAAGACCTAAGGAAAAGTTTTGGTGGGTTAGCATGAGAAGAAAAATAGCCGAGTTCATCACCCTTTGTGACGTATGTCAGCGAGTGAAGGGAGAACATCAGAGGCCAGTGGGACTGCTACAACCTCTTAAGATTTCAGAGTGGAAATGCGAAGAAATTGGAATGGATTTCATCACCGGACAACCTCGGACTTGATCTGACCATGACTTGGGGAATTGCTTACTTTATTCCTGTGCATACTACCTATTCGGGGAAGAAGTTAGCAGAGCTTTACTTGGCAAGAATCATGTGTTTACATGGAGTACCTGAGAAGATCGTGTCCGATCAGGGAAGCCAGTTCACCTCAAAGTTCTGGCAGAACTACAAGAAAAATTGGGGACCCACCTGAATTTCAGCATAGTCTATCATCCCCAGACCGATGGTCAAACCGAAAGGGTCAATTAGATATTGGAGGATATGTTGAGAGCTTGTGCGCTCGATTTTGGTGGAGCTTGGGACAAAAGTCTACCATAGCCGAGTTCTCCTACAATAATAGTTACCAGGCCAGTTTGCAGATGGCACCGTTCGAAGCACTGTACGACCAAAAGTGCCGAACACCACTCTTCTGGGATCAGACAGGAGAATGTCAGTTGTTCGGGACAGAGGTCTTAACTGAGGTAAAGGAGAAAGTCAAAAACGTTCAAAAAAGACTAAGGATCGCTTAGTCTCGATAGAAGAGCTATGCTGACAATCATCGAAGGGAGCTCACCTTTGAGGAACGTTGGCACCATGTTTCGTGGGACCATACAGATTTGGAAAGCAGAGGGGAAGTTGCCTACCAAGTCGAACTTCCCTCCAACATGGCTATTATCCACGATGTGTTGCATGTATCTCAATTGAAGAAATGTGTGAGAGTACCTAAGGAACAAGCAACTTCTGATCACATTGAAATACAAGAGGATTTGACATATGTGGAGAAGCCAACCCACATTCTGGAAACTAGTCAGAGAAGAACCAAAAATTGGGTAACCAAGTTCTGCAGAATCCAGTGGAGCCACCATTCTGAGGAAGAGGCTACGTGGGAAAGAGAAGATGAGTTGAAGGCCACCCATCCGTGCCTCTTCGCCAGCGCCTCCGAATCTTAGGGTCGAGATTCCGTTTAAGGGGAGTAGTTTTGTCACACTTAGAGGTTCACCTTTCTAGGTTTAATTCACTAAATAAAATTGCCCCAAGAAATTATTTGTTTAACCTAGACAAAACTCTTAATTAACAAACCAATTTAACAAGTGGAATTAGCATGGTGAGATTTTTCTCGAGTTCTCCATGTTAAAATACATTAACTGGATTTTTAATGGAATCTTTAGCGCAAGGGTAATAATTGTAATAATTAAAATTTGATTATCAGAAATAAATTAATAAAAAACCCTTTATTTTCTATTTTCAGCCGTTAGGCCGTTTTGGGCCCAACTCCTACCGCCGGCCCGCTTGCGCCAAAGGTCGCAACCCAGCAACCGCCCGTGTCGCCTCTGCCCACTGGGTCGGCCCGAGGCTGAGGCCCAGCCTCGTGGCCGCCTCTTTGCCTCTCCGAGTTATCGACAGATGGGGCCCACCTGTTGGTGACGTCTTCTACCTCCGACCGATGGAGCCAAAGGCATAACCGCCACCCACCGTAATTTCCGCGCCTTCTCCGTGCCTTCCCTGTCCTCCCACACTTTGCCCATGCACCGCGCCCGTGAAACCCCCGAGATTCGATTTTCGAATCCACCGGTTTCTCTCTCTCTCCCATGCGGCCGCTGATTCTGTGCCCATCCGGCCACGTCCGCGACTCCCGCACCTACAAGATCACTCCCCGCGTTCTCCTCCATCTTTTTTCCCATCGACCGCCCACTCTCGGGCTCCCTACTGTCGCTGCGCTGCTTAACCTTAGCGCTGCCACCTTCCACTGCCTCCAGTCATTGCTGGCCACCGCTCCGGTGACCGCTGAGCCGTGTCGTCATCACCGTTGTCCTTTGCCGTCGTTCCTAGTGAGGATCCCCTTTCCTTTTCCCTTCTTCTTCCTTTGAGCGCGGCTACTCTCCGTGCCCGCACTGCCGTCCGTGTGCACCGTTGCCCTCCGTGCACTCGCCGTTGCGCCGAACGGTCGCCGCCGGCGACCATCGGGCCACTCCCGGCGCTGCGTCCCGGGCGGGATGGCCGGCCGCTCGCCGCCGCCCCGCAGCCGTTCGATCTGCCTTGGGGCAGATCGGGGCCATCCATCCACCCGGCCGCATGGCTGCCGCATCGGCACCACGTGTGAGTCACGTGGTGCACCCGCTCCCGGCCCGGTGGACTTGGTCCAGAGTGCGCCACTCCCCTTGTGTCACCGACGTGTGGGGCCCGCATGCCAAAGCTGGATCCTCCGCTCGCTAACTTCAACGCCCTTATTTAATGTGCAATAAATTATTAAGGACTTTTCTGTTTATAGTAAAAACATGGTGAATCTTCTAAAATTCATAACTAATTCATCCGAGATCTGTTTAAGTCCATTAAAATTGCAGTATATTCATAAGAATGCCTAGAATCCATTAAAAATAGTTTTGTTTCACTTTTTAGTAGACTTATAGCATGTTTTGCTTTTGTTCTTTGTTTGTCGCATAGATTCCGGTAGTTCCAATGCCCCCATTTATTTTGAGGTTGTCGCAGAGATCCCAGCAGCACTAGAGCAAGGCAAGTCATGCGTTCCTCATTATTTTATGCAAATATCCTACTTTTTGTTTAAATTATGCATTATTTTATAATGTCATGTGGGATGGTGCCTATTGTACTCAGCCATAGCTACCCTGTATCATTGATAATTTGGGATATAACATGACTAGATGTTGGTTTAGGAGATGCTTATCCATGCTTGGATCAATTAGCTCACTTTGGGAAACCTCACTAATATCTTAGACCTTGATTAATTATGTTGATGATGGACATGTGCCACCATCGTATTAATCCAACTAAAATATGCCTAATGGTGGGCTGTGGGTGCATGGTTTTGACAGACGGACCCATGGCACTTAAGGACCGGTTCGGGGAGGGTTATCTGAAGGGTACTATCACAGTTCCTTCTCTGTATGTCGTGGTGCCATATCGATGCACGTAGACGTGTTGTGGGGCTGTGTCTTGTGGGTATAGATGTACACCTCTGATCATACTAAAACAATTTGAATAGCCGTGTCCGCGGTTATGAGCGGTCAACCAGATTCACCATGATTAGTCTCATCAATAATAACTTGACTTAATGGAACTGGTGTAGTTCAAGTGGTGGATTGGACCTGTCGCAAAGTGGTGTAGCGTTGGACAGTGATGGTTAATATTGTTTAATTACATTCTACAGTTTTACTACATTCAACTACTACTTTTAAATGCTTGTCTTATGCAAAAGAACCCCTAGCCTCCCTTGGAATCACTTTGCATCATACTTTATCTTGGTATGACTTGCTAAGTACAGTGGGTAGTACTCAGTCTAGCTCTGTCTCTCCCACACCAGAGTTGCAATACTTCTCCGATGGAGGTTACTCGGAGGAGTAGGCCTCGTCGCTGCTGTCAACGATGTCCATGGAGTGGAGTCGCCACACTGCGAGCATCAAGTCTTTAATTTTAGCTCACTTTACTTTTTCGCTGCATTTGCAACACTTTATAATGATTTGTAAGACATGGATCTGTATGTCAACTTTACCTGGCCGGTCCTGGATAGGGGTTTAATGCACATTCTGCTTGGAGTTCTAGTTAGTGAATTTCTGGGCGTGACAATTCACTACCATGTTGAACGATGCATCCTTGTCGGCCATCTCCCACAAGCTCTAGTCATGTGTGTGCTTGAAGATGCATGAGCCTAGCAGCTCGCGCTAAAGCCAGTCGTTGATTGGGAGGAAGGGAGCGATGAAGCTTGGGTGGAGCGCCATGGACATCATGTGCCCCTGGTTTCCGAGGCTGATGAGGAGTCGGGATACCTATGCGAGTGTGTAGACGGGCGGCTCATCGGCAGTGGCCACACCGGGTGATCGCTTCTGGATAGCGAAGATGCCAGAGAGGGTGAGCACCCGCATCAGGTGATGTAGGCACGGAATCTTGAATGGGAGAACATGGAATCTTATTATTTAAGCTAATACTTAATTAAGCATGCGCTAATCCGTGCTCCATTTTGCGTGCAGGAGTAGAGGGGTTCCCAACCCGTCTGGCCAAACTCAGCCTTGATCTATTTAGATACTACCCTCGTACAAGAGTTGGGACGACAGTGACTCTAGCAATTAATCCACTAAAACATTTTTCTAACACCATGAAAAGGGACAAAAGTAAAAAAAACTAATACGTACATGAGAAAGAAGTTCATAGCTGCCTAGGTGCAAAAACCTAAAAGTAAATGGGGTCATTAGATGACCAGCACGAGAATATATTTCACCAATGAGATTGAGCAACTAAAACATGCCTTGTCCAGTTGAGTTTTTGTAAACCAACTCGTGTATCGGATCGAGGTGAGAGCTCCCTTCCAACCACATGTTGAACCACCCACACTTAGATTTTTCACGTAGCAGAGTTAATGTGGAGTTGAGGATTATGGTTCATTTGCTAGTTCCCTAGCCACTGCTTGTCGATTGAGTTCAAACCGTGTCAGTTCTACAATTGTTGATGTTATGTTTGAAGTGTGCATTCTGATTTACCCAAAGTTACAACTTATTAACGTATAATCTATTCTAAGTATTTCGATGAAGTATCTTCGTTCACCGTGGGTACCAACAAGTTTTCTTAGGATTGGTACCAGCATTGCAGTTCTTGAGAGGTGGTTCACGCCATTTTCCTGTGTTGAACCCTCTCTTGTGTCGCTTAGGTGATGTCAAGCCGTGTGTTACACTTAAAGATAGAGAACATTCCAGATTTGATCCCTCAACTATGGCATTTGTCTCATTTTTGTTCCTCAACTGTAAAACTGGTTATTAATAGATACTCAAACACAATTGAATGTTTCTTATTAATATTTGGTTGTATAGTACTATGTTGACTCAATATTTGATTGTTTGATGCCCAACTTCGATAAACATTTATATGGGGACTTAGCCTATGTAAAGGTGTAGCTAAGATTATGCAGGACAAAAAGTTTATACAAATTTAGACCCCCTAGGTAATAAACCTATTGATGTTTATATTTATAGGATATCACGATCTCTCCTTCTCACGATTACAAAGTAGATGAAAAAACCTAATCTAACCTACTCAACTAATTCGGCGAGGTTTCTGTCCTTTATTTATTCATGGCGAGGTATGTACTCTGGGGTATGCCATATTGATTACACCAACACTAATAAATATAACTAAGGATTATTAAATCAAGTTGCAATCTCATAAGAAAGCCAGTACACCGAAGGCATTGAACTTTTCTCATAAACTAAACGTGCATGTGCTATATAAGACTCAAACATGGATGGTCTTCTTGCTTTCGTAGTGTATGATATTATTTTTCTCTAATAATCCAAAACTCATTTTTTTGTGCTTGACAAACCAAATTACTTTGAGTAAAAATCAATTTAAAAGTTGTAGATCTTATCGAACTTAACAACTTTCACATATAGTTTGTTTCTATCCGAAGTCGTTTGAAAAGTTTTAAAAATTGTTTATACAATTAGCTTTTAGAACTATTTATACATAGGGACAATTTCGTTTCTACCCCTAATTTGATGTTCAATATTGATTTTACCCTCGTTTTTCAGGGTTTTTGTTTTTGCCCTTGCCTTTTTGAAATGAAGGACATGTTTACCCCTATTTTTGACAGAAGTTAGTGGACCATGAATTGTTGAGATACAAAAAATAAGAAAAAGAGGGAATACTGATTTTGTACTTTTTGATTGATCTTTGTATCCCTAGGAAAAGAAGAAAGGAAGGGAGCCAGGCTCCGACGCCATTTCCCCATTCCCAACCTCAATTTTCTCCAACCCTAGGGACCCAAGCGGCGGCGACTTGGCAGCAGCGACCTTGCAGGCAGCAGCCAGCAGCCAGCCTCCCTCCCCGGCGAGGCAGTGGGGAGTAGGCCGAAGCTGGCGGGCAGAGCAAGTGACTGTGGCGATGACCTGATGCAGGGAGGAGGCGACGGCGGCGGCTGCTCGGCCAGGCTGCGATGGAGCCATGTCGGCATGGAGAGGAGGCAGCGGTGGCAGCTAGGCGCGGGAAGGAGGCAAAGGCGGTGGCTACTCTGCTCGGCGGTGGGGAGGGAACGCCGACGGCGGTTTGGCATGGTGAGGAGGCGACGACGGCGGCGGCTTGGCATGGGCAGGAGACCACGGTGACGCCTACTCTGGCAGGCAGCGGGGAGGCGACGACGGCGGTGGCTTGGTTTGGTGAGGAAGCGGCGGGGAGGCAACAACGGCGGTGGCTTGGTATGGTGAGGAAGCGATGGCAGCTAGACCAGGCGGTGGGAAGGAGACGGTGGTGGCTGTTCGGCACGAAGAGGAGGTGACGACAACGACGATGGCTGCGGGATTGCATTAGGATGCGGCACAGAAATTTGGCTGATATTTCCGTGAAAGTTGTTATATTTGTTAAAGTTCATCAAAATTACAAGCTTTATAGAAAAAATAGGGAAAAATATACAATTGATTAAAAAAGGGCAAATGTGCTAAAGCAAGTAAGGGTATGAATGTCTTTTTGTCAAAGATTTAAGACCGCAACATGTCCATTCAATGTAAGGGCAAAATTTGGCTTGGTTTAAAAAAATTACGGGCAAAAACGAAAACCCTAAAAAATAAAGACAAAATCAATATTGGACCTCAAGTAGGGATAAGAACGAAATTACCCCTTATACATATTGGAACATATAAACCATCTAAAAAAAGAGGTTGTCAACTATAGAGCTGTAGATGTACAATTTTGATATGAAGTTTTCTTCATTCAACTTTGCATGAAAAAGTTATGTGAAGAAAAATCCCATATACATGAAACCTCATGTGTGTTAGTTTTTATTGAGAACAAGTAGACATGGCGGTATGTATGTTCTGATTATTAACTTTGGCCAACATATTACTTAGGGTGGACGTACCTCATATCAACCACTGGTGAACTGTCAAATATAGTGGCATCACCTTGGTGTTCTATAGTAGTGAAAGTTGTAGATACATATTTTGTGCAATGAATGTATGGACAGCGTAAAAGACATCAAGAGTCTTCAATTCTCAATATTTCTATCCATGATTTATTTATCTAAAAGGAAGACAGTAGAGGTTATCTCAATACTGTTGTTAAATAACTACACATATTTTTTTTCATTTATACATAGAGAACAGAGAAAACAAGTGAATGGCCTACTGCTACGGATATTTCGCAAGCAACCAATTGAAATGTTGATGGCACACGTTCTGCTCCTAACAGAGAAGAAATTCCGGTGTATTTCACTTGGTGTTGGTTCGTGCAATTATTGGTGTGACTAAAGAATGAATAAAGTTATTTTCCACATGTTGAAGAGTTAAAGCTACTGAAAAGCATGCAGGTGCTGTCCAAAAACGTGATACTGCTGCTATGTCTCCATAAGTTTGGTCAAGCTAGTACAGTACGGCTGTCTGAAGTGAAATAATCTCAATATGAACTGAACTTTCAGAGGACTGTGGAGCAACAATCGACATAAGTTCAATAAATAGTGCAACTGATACTTCAAATATAACAATAAAACAAGTATGACTATTGTCTTCATTTCCATGCGATTATATAATGGCAACATCGGCTTTAATCAATAGGAATAGGGCTATTACCCATAAGTAGAAGGTCCGAACCTGTGTAATAATCTATTAGGATAATAGCCCTTTTAGTACCCATATTACGAATTATTTAACTTCTAAGCAATTTTTGTGAGAGGGTACGAATATTATTTCAGAGGAATCAGAAGCTCTTTTCTTTAGACGAATCCTATTAGGATTACTTCATTGTACATACTAGCTATATAGTAACTTAGATATATACGTTTTTAATTGCCTGCTGATATCGATCTACCGGTTGCGTCCTTACTTTTGCGTTCAGGTGGTGGCGGCTATGGATTCCGACGCCGACTCCGGCATCTACGACCACCCGCCTGAGTTCATCATCCACGCCGTCGACGACCTCGCTCCGCCAGCGCCACCACCGGCAGCGACGACCCGCGCTTCATCCCTGACTCACATGCCGCCGCCGGCGTTTCGGGGGGCAGCAGGACGACGACGACCACCACCTCCTCGACGTCCTCCTCGAAGTGCTCGTACTGGCATTTTTATATATCAGGTATAATTTATTGTCATCGATATAGTAATTAATGCACTACTATACTTTCTCTGGTTTTGTTTTTAATATACAAAGCAGATGTCTTTTCCTCAAATTTTGACCAACGATATTTATTTAATAACTTATGGTTAAATAAAAAAGAGTATCACTATATCTATCATTAAAATAATTTATAATATATTATATGTTTGTCTATTTGTAATTTATAAAAAACAAATAGTCAAACGAATTAAAAAAATACCAACAGTATGTAGCGTATATTAGAAAATAGAGAGATAGTATTACTATGTTCATGATCAAATAAATAAATAATAATATATATGTGCATCAATTAGGTCCTGACCTGATTGATTATTTCGTGCAGGTCGGTTGCTTCGTCTCAATCGTAGGCATGTTGAGCATTATGATCTACTTCATGGTGCTTCCTACTCGAGGGAAAAGCCTTGTTGATGAAAGGTTAGGCGTGCGAATCATGAGCTGTTTCATGATAGTATTTGCTGTGATCTGGATGGTCCTTTCTTACTTCAGCTGGGGCGACACGTGTGTATACATCGACGACGAGGAACAAGACATTCCTTCTTATTATAGTTACTCATAGACGAAATATTTAGAAATAGGGATTTGGTAGATTTAGTTAAATTAGTGAGTAAAATTACATATTGCTAAGGCCAAGCCGGCCCTAAACTGCAATTATGTTGTTATATGTGGTTTTTAGTTTATTTTTATCTAAATTTCAATCTTTTTCATGTAATTTTGTAAATGGGATTTAGATTTCAGGTGGCCAAAATTTATATTCCCTCCAGCTGTTTCGTTTTGTATGTTGTCCGTATACAATTGGAAAGTGATCTTTTTGGGTATGATGCTGATGTACATCGTTGAATCAAAATTCCGAGTTTACCCCTGCATGGTGAACTCCCACAACAGATATCGAATTGAGGCGGAATACACAGTCACAGAACAGTTGTAATGTGAAGCAAGAATATGTCGTGTGCATGAAGAGGTTAAGCTGCCTCTCTCTTTGTAGCTGACACACATATTGATCATGCATGATCAACTCCTGCTAAATCAGCCTAATTAAATTAAATTTGGTTTGATTTGATTTTTTAATTTAGTGCAATGCAATTCTAATTTAAATTGAAATTTACACAAGATTTAAAAAATGTAACAATACCACACAATCTTGTTTGTCTTCAGGTACTGTACTTGATAACTACTTTTTAAGAAAATAGAGAAAAAGGTACTGTACTTGATAACTATCGAGTTTGAATGTTATGAGAACTGCTAGGTCTGCCAACATGCTTTTCTAAATTTTCTAGTGCCTTTCTCGAATTGTTATAACCGTTTCTTGTAAAGACTTCACTAACAAATTTTTCAGGCCTCCCTGGTTTCTTGAACAGAAAACAATAGAAACAAAAGGCTGCACCCTTTTCCACACTATATTCTAACCAATCATACTTATCGAACCAAGATTGCTAAAATGATCTTTGACTACCATTCTGTAGCTTTTGGGGAAAAGTATGGTCTCTTGGCTGTGTTGCACCTCTCAACAAATATGCGCACCATATATTATCTCTAATTGAATTATCATACTCATCAATTGGTATACTTTTTGCCGGATCTACAATGAGGTCTTCTGGATTAAATTCCATCCGAGTCTTCTTTGCTTCATTCATGGCATCATCAATGCGAGTGCTGTTTAGATCACTTGAAAAGTAATCTTGCAATGTTCTTTTCGCCAATTGTTTTAATTCTGTTAATAGTGAGTAACAAATGTGGAAAGGAATTAACAACTTAAGAAGTAGATAGATTGTTGTATGATCAATTGGTAATTATTAAAAAAAGGAGAGCATAAATCGCTAGAGGTCAAGAGACTCTTGAAAAGAATAGATAGAGACATCAAAGAGATCAACTAATCAAGTGATCAACGAAAAAGTTCAAGAGGTCAAGAGGCTTACTGGCTTGAGGTCGGCAGCGTGGCCGTGCGGTGTAACGCTGCCGTCGGCAACTCCCGAACTCTGGCGAGTGGCTGCCGCACGCCGGCACCTTGCTGCGTACGCACTCGTAGGGACGGTAGGGTTCGATTTTTGTGAGTTGCGGGGTTGACGGCTTGATGCATCCTTTCCTTTGGTATTCCATACTGCAATACGTGAACTCTGTGTTTTGGCTTTGGCCTGCAAGCCCCTAAAATAAGCTGGAGGTGCTTGGCGGGGCGGGGGGGGGGGGGGGGGGGGGGGGGTGGGCGCAGTTTAATTGGGATTTAAAACATAGCCTATCACGTGGGGATTTGAGATTGAAATCTAACGGGAATCCTCTTATCTTTATAATTATAAAAAACCACGTAAACAATGGCTGCATCTCTCTGGTTGATATGAGAGCTTCCTGAAAGTACCCATTTTGTATAGGTATAGACTATAGATAGATAGATGAACATGTCTGATACCAATGTGTTCTGAAGGATCAAGCATATATATACCGCTTACTTGGAAATTGTTAAAATGTATTATTTCTTTTGACTTCTTTGTGTGGTAGTTGTGAGATTAGAGAAATGGAGGAATCCCTCGAGTCCTCAAAAAAAAAAGAATCCCTTGACCATCACATCAGTCTGTTTTTCTTCTTTCAACTATAAAACTGGTTATTATTTTTGTGTCGAACTCAAAAGTATGTTTCTTATGAATATTTTTTTGGTTGTTTATATAACTACTATGTTAACTTGGCAATTCAATTAGAATATTTCTAATGGTTATATTACCTAATCAATATAATGGAATATTACTAAATAATATAACTAAATTCTAAACGATGCAAACTCATATTTATGCTTTAACTTGTGGAGATTATGGGTACCGGATACCCTCACGGCTGGCTTATCCGACTTACTATAGGGAAAAGGTTGTGACTCATGATTATGTAAACCAGCTTATGACTTGGGTGTTACGTTACCATTGAGATAAGGTAACGGCTCATAGTCCAAAATTGGTAAGATTGAGGAGTCTGACATAGAATATGATAGGGTCTCCGACTTGTAAGCCCACCCTCCGGGATTATATAAGGAGGGTATGGCATCCCTTGAGAGGCATAAGAAAAATACACGCGAATACACAAACTCACGAGAGCACAGATTGAAAGAAATCAAGAGATCAATAAATCACTCGGCGGATCAAATCCCCGAAACAGGAGTAGTGTATTACCTCTCGAAGAGAGGGCCTGAACCTGTCTAAATTCCTTTTGCATACTAACCCATCGTGTTTGGCGCTTGACTGCTACCCCCAGGATTCTTATTGCCGAAACCAAGTTTCGACAGTTGGCGCGCCAGGTAGGGGAAGTGCGTCAAGTTTCCTTCTTTATCTCACCGACAAGCGCGATGGGATCTTCGTCAGGCATCGACGACTTCGTCTTCGCCCCTGGGCAGGCGTTTCGCTTCGGCAGCCTCGACTTCATCACCAACAAATTCGGTAAGCTATCTCTCCTTGACTCGGATTCGGACCAGTCGGGAGGGGGAAACCCCTCGGCGCCGTTCGGATTACCGAACGACGCTAAGATCTACCACAACCTTCTGTCTTCCGAGTTGGATTCGATCCACTTGGGAGAATCTTCTTCATCATCTTCATGCTGCGCCCCGGGCGCGAGGGAAATTGCTGTCATCCTTGAACGACTCAGGTCGTACTCGTCTACGGACCTCGACGAACACCTCAGCTCCACCGACTTCGACGACCTCTACGACATCTCCACGGAAGACATCAACAGCTCCGACTTAGACAAAGATTACTACGATCCGGCACTCCTCAACGTTCTCATGGCCGAAGTAGCCGAGACCGACTCGGCCATGGCCCAGAGGATTGCGGAGGAGGAACGAGCCAAGCTTGAGCAAGAGCGCAAGCGTGTGGAGGAGGAGAACAAGCGCAAGGAGGAGGAGATCAAGAAGAAAGAAGAAGCTGACAAGAGGAAACGAGACCTGAGGGCGATTGGGCGCTCTGCCCACGAGGCCATATTGCAGACACAAGTCAACAACGCCAACATCTTTCAGACACCTCAACAAAACGCCGTTGCTGCCCTCACCCTCATCGACACCGTCATCGAAGCGGCACCTGCTGCGGTAACACCACTTTTGGACAAGATCAAGACCATCGTTGCAGCTATAGCCAACGGCCCTCCCTCTAGCTCAGCACGAAGACCGACCAAGTCCATCGCTAAAACACCCGAAAGAAGCCGCCTACCACCGCTACGATCCAAAGACTACAAGAGGCCCGAGCAAAGCAAGACACCCGTCAAGTCCGAAGACCCTCGCCA
Organism: Oryza officinalis; assembly: GCA_008326285.1. NCBI lineage: Eukaryota > Viridiplantae > Streptophyta > Magnoliopsida > Poales > Poaceae > Oryza > Oryza officinalis. Next base: position 23,296,108 of record BDMV01000012.1, on the reverse strand, counting down.
CGACGTAGTATGGAAGCATCGAGAACAATCGGCCGACTCTCATGAGAGAGGTCACGGTCGAACACCTGTCCACAACCGGATTCATCGCAGCTACAACTCCAACTATCAAAGCAGCCCGCGAAGACCCCCGCCGAGTGACTTGCGGGAGGTACTCAACTGACGCTACCGGGAGCGCGACAGGCGCTCTCATGAAGACCGAAGGAGATCGCCCGACAACTACGACGATGGAGTGCCCATGTTCACTCGGGACCTACGTCGAGTGGATTGGCCGAGTGGTTTCAAGCCCACTGGGATCGATAAGTACGACGGCAAGACCAACCCTGAGTCATGGTTGACCATTTACACCCTCGCCATCTGCGCAGCAGGAGGAGACAGCAAAGCCATGGCAAACTACCTGCCCGTTGCTCTCGCCGACTCAGCCAGAAACTGGCTCACGAGTTTGCCAAGAGGCTTGATCGACTCGTGGAGCGAGCTTCGGGACCACTTCATCACCAACTTTCAGGGTATTTTCGAAAGGCCCGGGACCCACTTCGATCTCTACAACGTCATCCAGAAGCCTGACGAGTCGCTGAAGGACTACATCCGGTGCTTTTCGGAAAAGCGAAACAAGATCCCCAACATCACCGACGACGTCATTATAGCCGTGTTCCAGAAAGGCGTCCACGACGAGTTCTGATCGAAAAATTTGGGCGCAAGCCACTGAAGACGGTCAAGCAGATGTTCGAGACAGCAAACTCCTATGCCAAATCTAATGATGCAATCAAGGCCTCACAACAAGACAGGCACGACAAGAGAGACTACAAGCCATCCGAAAGCAGCTGGCGTCCTAAGAAGGACAACGACAACCACAACAACAACGGCCAAAAAGATCGCAAGCGTAAGCCCGAGGATCTGGTCGTCACGACGACAAACTACCAACAACAACGTCCCCGAGTCGCCACCTACGACAAGATCATGAACGCTCAGTGCACTCATCACCCAAACCACAAGCACACAGCCAAGGATTGTTTCATCTACAAGCAGTTTGCTGAGCAGTACGCAGCCCAACTACGCCAGAAGCCGACGGATGAAGCCGGCACATCGGGAACCAAGAGGAACGACCCGGCTGGCAGCTCAGAGCCTTTCCAAGATCCCATGGGTGAGCTAAACCACATCTTCGGGGGACCGCTGGCGTACGAGTCCAAGAGGAAGCAAAAGCTGACTGATAGAGAAGTCAATGCGGCACAACCCGAAGTTCCACACTACCTACGATGGTCGGAGGTGGCTATCACGTTCAACCGCTCGGATCACCCTGATCGAGTGGTTCACCTGGGGCGCTATCCCCTGGTACTAGACCGAGTGGTTCGCAACATCAAGCTCAGGCGCGTTGTCATCGACGGCGGCAACGCTCTCAACATCCTCTTCGCCAAGACGTTGGACGAGATGCAGATCCTAAGAGCAGAATTGAAGCCAAGTTCATCCCCCTTCCATGGAGTCATCCCGGGGCTATCATCTACGCCACTCGGGCATATCACCCTTCCAGTCACCTTCGGAGTTCAGGAGAACTTCCAGAAAGAGAATATTACCTTTGAGGTTGCCGACTTCGAAGCGGCTTACCATGCAATCATCGGAAGACCTGCGCTCACCAAGTTCATGGCGGTACCACACTACACTTACCTCATCATGAAGATGCCTAGTCCCAACGGAGTTATCACCCTGCGCAGCGACATCAGGCAAGCCTTCACCTGCGACAAGGAAAGCTGCGACATGGCCCAAACTCGTGAGAGATTACGCGGCCAACAAGAAGTCCGATTGGCTGCATCAACATCTGGAGAAGGCGAGATCCCCATGAAGAAGATAGCCAAGTCGGGAGAAGGCAACGCCAAGACGAAGAAAATCCCCCTTGACCCCTCTGATCCTTCTAAAATTGCTGTAATAGGCGCGGAGTTAGATCCCAAATAGGAAAGCGAGCTCGTCACCTTCCTCCAAAATAATAATGATATTTTTGCTTGGAAACCGTCTGACATGCCGGGTATTCCTAGGGAGGTGATCGAGCACTCATTAAACGTCAAAGATGACGCCAAACCGATAAAACAATGACTCCGCCGCTTCGCCCAAGATCAAAAAGATGCCATCAAGGAGGAACTTGCCAAAATCTTGGCTGCTGTGTTTATCAAAGAGGTTTACCATCCCGACTGGTTAGCCAACCCGGTCCTGGTTCGGAAGAAGACAGGACAATCGTGTATGTGCGTGGACTACACCGACCTCAACAAATCCTGCCCCAAGGATCCTTTCGGATTGCCCCGTATAGACCAAGTCATCGATTCAATAGCCGGCTGCTAGCTTCTAAGCTTCTTGGATTGTTACTCGGGTTATCATCAGATCAGCCTGAAGGAGTCCGACTGCCTAAAGACATCATTCATCACCCCGTTTGGAGCCTATTCTACATCACGATGCCCTTCAGCCTGAAGAACGCTAGAGCTACCTATCAGCGTATGATCCAGAGATGCCTTCAGACCCAGCTCGGGAGGAACGTGGAAGCCTACGTCGACGATGTCGTCATCAAGACCAAGCAGAAGGAAGACCTGATCGCCGACTTAGAAGAAACCTTCGCAAATATTCAGGCCTTCAGAATGAAGTTGAACCCGGAGAAGTGCACTTTTGGTGTGCCGTCAGGCAAGCTGCTCGGCTTTATGGTGTCTCATCGCGGCATTGAAGCAAATCTAGAAAAAATCAACGTTATCCGGAACATGAAACCCCCGAGTACCCAGAAGGATGTCCAGAAGCTCACTGGTTGCATGGCGGCGTTGAGCCGATTTGTTTCCAGACTTGGCGAATGAGGTATGCCTTTTTTCAGGTTGTTGAAGAAGACGGACGATTTTCAATGGACCACCGAGGCCCAAAAAGCTTTTGAAGACTTCAAGGAGTTTTTCACAACACCACCCGTGTTGGCTTCACCTCACCCTCAAGAACCCCTGTTGCTCTATGTCTCCGCAACTCACCAGGTGGTCAGCACGGTCTTGGTCGTCGAACGCGAGGAGGAAGGACGAGCTCAGAAGGTTCAAAGGCCGATCTACTTTGTCAGCGAGGGTCACTCGGTCACTGTGGTCACGTCCTTTCCACTCGGTGATGTCATCCATAACCGGGAGGTTACTGGGCGCATCGCGAAGTGGGCTCTGGAGTTGATGCCGCTGGATATTGTTTTCAAGGCGAGGACGTCTATAAAGTCTCAAGTCTTGGCGGATTTTGTGGCCGAGTGGACCGAGCGACAAGAGGATGTACCTAGGGAGGAGCTGCAGTACTGGACCATGCACTTTGACGGATCTAAAAGAGTCACCGGCTTGGGAGCGGGAGTCGTGCTGATTTTCCCAACTGGGGAGAGGCTACGGTATGTCCTTCATATTCACTTCCCCGCCTTACGAAGCTTTACTTCATGGCCTACGACTTGCCGTTTCGCTCGGGATACGATGGATGGTCGTACGAGGAAATTCCCAGCTGGTGGTCAACCAAGTAATGAAGGATTGGTCCTGCTCGAATGATACCATGGAGGCCTATCGACAAGAAGTTCACAAACTTGAGGACAAGTTTGATGGACTGGAGTTATCCCATGTCTTGAGACATAACAATGAAGCAGCAGATGAGTTGGCGCAGTTTGGGTCCAAGCGAGAAGCAGCCCCGACTGACGTCTTCGTGGAGCACCTCTACGAGCCGACTGTTGCTAAGAAATCAATCCCCAATGAGGAAGCAACAGACCAGGTTGCCATGCTCGACGCCGACTGGAGGACACCGTTCATCAAGTTTTTAACTCAGCAAGAGCTGCCGGAAGACTAGGATGATGCGGAACGAATCCGACGTCGCAGTCAAGGCTATGTCATGGACGATTCGGAATTGTATAAGAGAAGCCCTTCTGGAGTTTTGATGAGATGCGTCACGCCTGAGGAAGGACGACAATTATTGCAAGACATTCACTTTGGAATTTGCGGCAGTCATGCGGCGGCGTGCACTCTGGTGGGCAAGGCTTACAGACAAGGTTTCTTCTGGCTCATGGCGGTTTCCGACGCTAACAAGGTGGTCCGCACGTGTGAAGGTTGCCAGTTTTTCGCTCGGCAAAGCCATGTTCCAGCCCAAGATCTACAAACAATCCCTTTATCATGGCCTTTCACCGTATGGGGCTTGGACATGGTTGGTCCTTTCAAGAAGGCTCCGGGAGGATTTACGCATCTGTTCGTCGCGATTGGCAAGTTCTCCAAGTGGATTGAGGCTAAGCCGGTTGCTACGATCACTGCGGATAAGTTGTGAGATTTTATTCTAAACATTGTGCACTGGTTTGGTGTCCTGAACAGAATCATAACCGATAATGGGACTCAGTTTACTGGAGGCGTTTTCAAGGAGTTCTGCGAAGATTTTGGAATCAAGATTTGCTATGCATCGGTGGCACACCCCAGAAGCAACGGACAAGTCGAACGCGCTAATGGTATGATTCTTCAAGGCATCAAGGCCCGAGTGTTTGATAGGCTACGTCCCTATGCTGGAAGATGGGTTCAAGAATTGCCTTTGGTATTGTGGTCACTGCGAACTACACCCAGTCAGGCTACCGGCCAATCTCCCTTTTTCTTGGTTGATGGGGCCGAAGCAATGTTGCCGAGTGAGATGGAGTATGAATCTCTTCGAGTTCGCACTTTCAACGATAAACGCTATGATCAAGACAGAGTTGATGACTTGACCTGACTGGAGGAAGCTCGTGAGGCTGCATTGGTTCAGTCGGCAAGGTATCTTCAAGGACTTCGGCGTTATCATAACCGCAACGTTCGGTCACGAGCTTTTATTGTTGGCGACATGGTTCTACGAAGGATTCAGATTACAAAAGATAGACACAAGTTATCTCCACTATGGGAAGGCGCTTATATAATTGCTGAGGTCACTCGGCCAGGAGCATATCGTCTAAAACGTGAAGACAGAACCATGGTGGAGAACTCTTGGAATATTGAGCACCTTCGTCGATATTATGCTTAGACTTATTGTATCATGCTCTTCTCGACTGCCGACTTCGAGCAAGATAACTTCTTGAGTTGTCAGTCGGGGGCTACACATATCAATAAAATATGATGTTCTTTTTTATCAGTACTGACTTGTTCATACTTAGTTTATCATTGTTTATTGTTCTGGTTTGAGTTCAGCAAGTAAGGACTGAAAATTTTTCAATGGCCTAATCAAGCCTAGGCTTGGTGACAGTCGGACGAAAATTTTTAAGAATTTACATGCGAATACTTGGATTAGGGCATAAGCATAACTAAATTAAGAAATTACAAGTTATGTCTCTACAATGTTTACATCAGCTAATCTACCCTTGGAAGTTATCTACCACGTCAGCAGCAATCTTTTTGGCCTTTTCTTGTGCTTCCTTAATAAGCTCTAAGGCTTGCTCATCGGTGGTACCATCAGCGAAGCCTTCTCTTATGGAGTTTATGTCTACCCGAGGATAGTGCGACTTCATCATGGCCAAGGTTTGACTTGCACTCATAACAGCGGCATCTGTAATATTTTCCATATACTTCTTCGGTGTTGTCCTAAGTTTATCGAAGACTTCAACCGCGTCTAAAGAGCTTGTCCCGAGGCCATTTTCATAGAGCGCCGATAGTATTGGCGTGGCTGCGTTGGCGATGTCATCTCTAACTCTTTCGGCTCTCCGGACTTTTTCGGTGAAGACTTCGAATTGAGCTTGGGATTTTACTCTGTTAGCTGCAACTTTGATATGATTCAGAATTGCATGAACAACCAAGGTCAGATCAAGGAATATGAGTGTCGGAGGTTACCTTCAATTTCTTCCAAAGCCTTGTTTTTGTCGGACTCAAGCTTGGCGTTGTCAGTTTCCGCCTTCTTTAATTGAGCCTTCAGGGAGTCGTTCTCAGATGCATTGGCTATAGCATGAAGACTTGAAATTATCAGAATCAAACAAATTATACAAGAGCAAGATAGGTTAAGTTATCTTACCTCCGATTGAACCACGGAGTTCTAGGTTCATATCTCGAAGCTTGTTAATTTCCTCCCTCAAGACGACCTCTCGAGCAGCTGCTTCTTCTCTGGTTTTCTTGAGATCTTGTTGGATATTTTCTAGAGAGTTGACGTGAGGCACCAACTTCTCGAGGGTGTCCAACTTAGCCAGTGAGCGGCAGTGTATTCTCTGCATTACGAAGGTAGAGTCAGTCAATTACGCAAGGTTATACGGTTAAGATATGAGAAGACTATACATACATTCATCAGTCGGGTTGCTTCATTGAGGCTGGCAATGAGCATGTCGCGTTCTTCGGCTTCTTTCTCTTTGTTTAGCACGATGCCTTGCCTCTTGCCTTCCGCATCCCGCCACTCAATCTTTATAGGAGGAACTGAGTCCTCTGAGGACTTCAGTCGGACGATCTCCTCCTCTTCGGTCGTTTGCTCTAAGGATGACAAATAAGATGGATATCGAAAATATACTGAAGACAAGAGTCTGAAGACTATTCGAAGCTTACCTGTCCTTGGAGCTGGGTCCTTGACCGGCGTTTCTTGATCACACGAGCCCTGTGTGTCTTCATCCGGCTGGTTTCCAATCGGGACTTCCTGGTTGGCAGTCGGGGACTCTTCCACAGGAGTGTCCTCACTCGGGAGAGGGTCCTGAGACCCTTGTTCTGCAGATTTCGGTTCTTTAGGTACTGCAGATTGACTTGTTTTTTCTGTCTGCCCGGTGGGATCTATATCCTAGGGTTTTTTGAAGAAGAAGATAAAGATAGTGAAGACAAGTTTATTTTCGATGAGAAGATAAATTTGAATAAGCAAGAAATACCTGGTGGACTTCCTGATCTTTGGAGCAGACCGTGTGGATGGCCTCGGAGAAGTTATGTTCGTTCTTGGAGCCTGAATGTCTTTAGTATCTTCATCCGAGTCATCTATGACCAGCCTTCTCTTGCTGGCCCGTTTGCTAGTTTCTTCCTCAGCAGCGGCTCTCTTGCTTTTGGTCTGTGGTTTGATTTTTGGACCGCCTGCTAGTTTCTTGATAGCTGGCTGAATAGGAGCATCTTCATGGAAGACCTTGTATGGCTTGGAGATGATCAAAGCGTTTGCCTACAAGCAGTACTATTAAGGCACATTGGGAGATAGAGTTAAAGTAAAGAATGATACGAGTTGCAAAGTCTACTTACCGGAGGAGGTGGTCGGAGAAGACTAAAGGGAGCAACCGGGAGCTTATGGCTGTAATCTACCACAATTCTAGATGAGAAGATCTTGTACATACGAGCGCACAAGACCTGGAAGTTTAAGGACTCACTGTCCTCCTGTTTGGGATCACTCTGGCCTTCATACTCGAAAGTTGGTTTAGACCTTTCCTTGATGGGAGCCAGTCGGCACTTGATGAAATGCCGAGTGATTTGCTCTCCTTGGAGGTCTTTATTCTTCAGCTCGAGGATTTTAGCCAAGAGGTTGTTCGCTTCTATCCAATCCTGGTTTTCCGGCATAGTGTTCCAGTTGGCCCGTTGGATAGGTGGGAGGCCTATGAAATCGGGCAAACTGGGGGCTGGGTTTGAGATGTAGAACCAATTTGCATGCCAACCCTTGTTGGAGGATTTCAGAGGAAGGGGGAAATAGTCCTTGCGAAGAGTTCCGCGAAGTTGAAAGCCGGCGCCACCAACAACGCAGGGATTATCCTTGGTTGAGTAGGCTTTGACAGAGAACATACGGCGGAAGAGATTGAAATGCGGGTGGATACCTAAGAAGGCCTCGCATACATGGATGAAGATAGCGATATGCAACACAGAATTTGGGTTTAGATGGTAAAGTTGAAGACCGTAATACTCCAAGATGCCGCGGAAGAAATCGCAAGTCGGAAGACCGAACCCGCAGTAAAAGAAGTGGGTGAAGACAACGATCTCACCGGTGTTAGGGGTCGGGAATTCTACACCGAACGCCGGACGCCAACCGATGATCTCCTTGGCCGAAAGAACTCCGTCCTTCACCATCTCTCGCAGGGTCGATTCCTTCACGTCGGAGGTAGCCCATTGGTCAAAGGGGATTTCTCTCTCCTCAGCCATGGATGCAGATTGAGGAAGATGAATCTGGTGCTGGGAGTGGGGATTTTTTGAGGGAAATGCCAGAAATTGGTTGCGCGCGAGAAATCCTGATGGGGCTTGAGCTTCTGGAGGGATAGATTTGGATGCGCACGAGTTCTAGGTTTCTGCGAGGAACCTGTGAACAGGAGCGTGGAAGGAGAGTTTTCGCAAGATGAAGCGGCGGGGAAGACGACAACGCTTCAGAAATATTAGGGTACCACTAGGTTTTCTCGTGATTGGGCCGAGACCCATGAGAAGCTTACGACCCATTTTACAGGTGTGGCTTGACACGTGTCTTTAGGACTTAAGCAGATTTGCTCTGGCAATATGCGCATGTCTCATTGCCCAATACCTTTAAAATCCTTTCATACAATAGTTACACAACTTGTTGAAGGTCAGTACGATGCAATTTGGAAGGTAACAAACAGTAAAGTTTTTTATACCTGTCCTGGTAACTTTTTTATAGGTTGAAGGAGCTGTTTGGTTTTTACAAAGCATTTGATCTTCTATTATATCAATGCTATTTTGCCACCTTGGTGTGCTCTTTTTATTAAGACCAATATTATGGCAATAGCTATTTAATATTTTTGGTCATATTTTTCAGATGACTGAATAAATTATGAGTTTATTAACTCAGATTTTCTACCCATGAGGGTTGGTTGAGATGTTTGTTCTGAGATGACTCGGGCAAAACGACTCGGATAAACATGAGCTTGCCGAGTACTCGGAATTCATTATACACTATGCCTTGATTATGAGGTTATGTGTTATATGATTTTTTATTATTGCTTTTTGCTTAGGCTAGGCGTTTATCTAACTCAGGAGAGTATGACTATTATAGTTCTTGACTATATGCTTAGTTTGATTAACTAAACATATAGTCGGGGGCTACACCTAATTAGGTGCATCAGTCAATGCACCTAAATATTTACTTTTAAAATTTTTGAGATGTTTTCAGCCCTTCACAGCCCTTTTTGGGTGATAAAGCACTCGGGAGACTCAGGAAGAGGTGATGAAGGCACTCGGCGATAGAAGCACTCGGCTGACGAGTCACTCGGCTATGTATTATTCTAGTTCGAGGCAAGATTATCTCATCGACTGTGAAGGTCTCGGGGGCTACTGTGGAGATTATGGGTACCGGATACCCTCACGGCTGGCTTATCCGACTTACTATAGGGGAAAGCTTGTGACTCATGATTATGTAAACCGGCTTATGACTTGGGTATTACGTTACCATTGAGATAAGGTAACGGTTCATAGTCCAAAGTTGGTAAGATTGAGGAGTCCAACAAAGAGTATGATAGGGTCTCCGACTTGTAAGCCCACCCTCCGGGATTATATAAGGAGGGTAGGGCGTCCCTTGAGGGGCATAAGAAAACTACACGCGAATACACAAACTCACGAGAGCACAGATTGAAAGAAATCAAGAGATCAATAAATCACTCGGCGGATCGAATCCCCGAAATAGGAGTAGGGTATTACCTCTCGAAGAGAGGGCCTGAACCTGTCTAAATTCCTTTTGCGTACTAACCCATCGTGTTTGGCGCTTGACTGCTACCCCAGATTCTTATTGCCGAAACCAAGTTTCAACACAACTCAACTATTGAATGCACGTGTTATGCCTATACAATGCACACCTATTGCATAACTCTATAAAAAAAATACAAGTACTAAGACAAATTCCTTATTCATCCCTGAAGGTATACCCAATATTCCTAGTATTTGCCTTTTATTGTCTCAATGCAGGTCCAGGGGTCCACTTGTTATTCCTAATAGTTGCATAAAATCTCTAGTTGGCCGCTGAGAACTGCCAATCTATATCTTACATCCACTAAGCACCTAATACTCATCATACAAGAATAGCAATTATTATCATAAAGCCTAATATGAAAGCATATCATATGTATTAATGAATTAGCACTACTCAACATCCAAGCATAGCAATTACATCTAAAACTAAACATATATGTGTGCTAAATCTCATTCCTCATATCATTTTCACAACATCTCAACCCATGTCCATCTATCTTGTAAAACATATAGAATATAGTGTTCAAATATATATATTTCACAGCAAAGCACAGGGCATTATTCAGTGTGTGTGTATATATATATGTATATATATATAAAGTTACACCACACTTATTTATTTATTTGGTCTGATCACAATTTCACAAACAACCCTAGCGAACACACAATTTGGCTAGTCTCATCACAACAAACGGACATGCCATAGACCAGCTAATGCGCGACTGCTCACGGAAGAATGAGCAAGGTCTTCAAGGGTAAACCTCGATGATTGACCTGAAGCCCATAACTGGCATGATCTTGTAGCCACTAAACCCAGCTTCAAGGAAAAGCTTCTTCCACTCTTGTTCATTTCGTTCAATACCATTGACAAACATGATGTACGCGTCAAACAAGATCTGTACCTCTCTGTGCTTCTGGTCGGACAGCCCTGCTCCGACCACTATATCCATGATTATCACCTTTCCTCCGGCGTCTCTAGACGGAATGGCTTTCTTGCAGTTCTTCAGTATCTTGACACAGTCATTGTCATCCCAATCATGCATAATCCACTAAACAAAGAGTAAACATATATCAAGAGAGCCAAAAAGTAAATATATAACAGTCCGTCCATATAAATCTGTAAGTACCTCTATACTTATATTGATAGGACATTTCAAGAAAATTCCCATGTTAATTAACAGTGAAATAGTGAATAAACTTAGTCATGGATGTTGTTGGAACCAAACCGTAACGGCTTGTAATAAAATGAAGAAGAGTTGACATCATTAGAAATTGCTAATTGCAATTACACTCACTACTAAAAAATGATTTTTGCTAGCGGCCAAAATGGGTTTTCTCTGACAGCCGACGGTGCCGCCAGTCTAAGGCCAGTTATAATAATAGATTTTCACTAGCGGGAGGCCGGTTGCCAGCAAAAATTGAGTTTCGTCTGAGGCAAGTTAAGATGGCCGCTAACGAAAAACAATTTTTGCTGGCGGCGAGCTAAAGAGACCCACCAACAAAAATATTTTTTGGAGGAAAAAAAGTGAATAGATGGATTCAAAATAGCCTCAACAGAATCAAACTCCCCCAAATCCCCAATCTCAGTGCCCAAATCCCCAATCAAAGTCCCAAATCCCCATCGCTGAGCTGTCACGTACTGCCATGTATCACTGTCCTGAGGCCCACCAGTAGGAGGGAGGACGGAGGCCGGTAAGGGAGGACGTGGGTCACCAGCTTCGGATCTGCACTTGCGAGGGATGGCTTGCTGACACAGGACATAGACAGGCGAGAGAAAGAGTCGATGGATCCGCCGCTTGCCTCCCACAACTGAGATCCGCTACTCGCACGTCTTGCCATCCGCACACCGCCGAGTACCACGGCCACCCGACGGATCCGAAACTCCCGTGTACCACCGCTGCGTCTCCTGTTTGGCCGAGCCACACCGTCCTCGCAACCATCACCGAGCTACACCGCGGCCGAGCCACGCACTGTCTTCCTTCACCACGCCGTCATCTCCTCCCCCTTCCTTTGTCTCCGCAGGCCACCTCTGGCCACTCCCCTCTGGCCAGATCTGGCAGAGGGAGAGGGTGGGGAGGAGCCTCTAGATCCCGATCCACGCTCTTGGCCGGCAACATCGTCATTGTTGCCATTGCCGTCCTTTAGTTCTCGTCCTCATGGTTGTCGAGCACTACGAGTCTCTGCCTTCCTGCGGGCATAATGTGGTCGATGGCATGCAGTGGCGGCGACGGGTGGGAGCTGAGCGTAGTAGGAAGGCTGGGTGCAGCAGCGATGCGGGTCTGCGGTATTGAGTGAGGGGTGAGCAGATGTCGGCCCCTAGTTTTTTTTAGTCCGGAAACCTCATATGTTTTTCTGTACCAATCCCTGGATCAGTACTTGGTACACACACTCTTAGTAGATATAAAACATACATCGATAAGAACTTAGGCTAAAGGAAGTTAATCCCTTTATAGAGACTTAATAAGGTCTTGTCCTATTAGATAAGTAGCAGCGCAAACCACAATAGTTATAGGCCCGAGTAACATGCCGACAAGCAGTTGACTAGGGTCATGACCTAGTTCTCGAACAGCTATCCAATCATCTGCTAAGTATACCATCCTATTGGCATAGTCTTCCTTTACTCCTATTGTTATGTCTAAAAAAGGGAAATAGCAACGGTGAGTACATAGAGTACTCGCAAGCCACCACTACAACATGAATAATGCACATAGGGTTCAAGGAAGGTTAGGGTTCTTTTGCACAAAGCGAATTTTCATAAACATTTTCACAAAGCTCTGACCTAGCCATTTTAACTTGAAGACAATGGTAAGTTTTCTTGTTTATCCATTCACTAAGGGTTGTATCCACCTCTTCAAGCCTCACTTGGTTTGCTTTACCCCCAGGCATATTTATCCATATTTATATCACTGGATCCTACCCTCACCCTAGGTAGATCCACCGTTTCCATATCCAATCTCGTCCATATCCTAAGTCGATTAAGGTTTATGAGTCTAATCAAGAATAGTACAAGTCCCGGTGATCATTAACCACGAGCACGGCTATTTGAATAGATTGGTTTACTCACACTGCAGTGGATGTACGCTGTATCCGCAATCAGTGACCTGCCCATCACATGAGCCTCGTCCCAACACATGAGACGATTCATGGCCCAGTTTTTGGGATCTTCTAGCATTGCGACACCTGCTCCAAGGACTATGAATCCCCATGCACCCCCTGGCCCTTCATCCCGCCGCGCCAGTGGTGAGGGACATCTTGGACCCGATATATCAAAGGGAAGGGAAACAAGCTAGGGTTTATTTAACTTGACGTAATTATTACACGCACTATCCAATTTCTCCATTCACAACCCAACGCATGGTGTTTAGAACACTAGAATCACCTAGTTCACTAGGTCTAAGCCCATACGAGAAATGCGGTCGTAACTTTGTTCGCTTTCTGCCTATTTTCTTGACTCGGTCCTTACTTGGCTAGGGTCGGCGCTAGCCTTTACCAGGAACCACCCAATTCAATTCTTGCCACCCCAGCCAAAAATAGTTTTGTTCATTAACCTTTGTTTTTCTCAAACAGTTCTCAAGTGTGTCACAAGTGGCATTTCATATCTCCACTTGTATAAATTTAACTACTCCCTACCTGGAGTGGTCACTCCCATTCCATTCCTCATAATGTGATATATGAATCTTCTATCAATCATGACTAAGCATTTGTCAATAATTGACTGGGGACATAGAGTAATGCATGGCATCATGGTACAGGGCAACAACATTAAAGAATAGGCTTACTTGGCAATATAGGAGCGCGTTTTAACATAGCATGCAATTTTAGTTGCAAACAAATCATTTCGCAATAGGATCAACATGTTCAAACGAGGGGGGCATTATGACTTGCCTTGTCCTAGATGATATAAACTGATTAACTCGCTTTTGCTCAACCTTCAACTCCTTGGGTAGTACCTTCAGGATCCTTACAAGCAATACAGTCTAAAGCATGGGAAGAACCAAATATAGCAACCAATCAACACACAAAACCAAAATTTAAACCAAGGAAAGAACTAAGTGGTTGGCTAGCTATTTTGCTTGCACTTCCCAAAGCTATAGGGCTTTGCCGACTAATTATACCAAAGGCTAAGGGTTTTGGCTTCTAGTCCAACCAGAAGGTCTCTAGAGGACTTGTCTACCCTAAACTAAGGCAAGGCTAAACAATTTAAAGGACTATTTTTTAGTTGATTTACCATCTCACTTGTGTTTATGTGATAATGGGTCGGACCTAAATATTTTGGACCGGAAAGATCGTTTTTTAGTAGTGCCTGGTCGTCAACCTTTGTATCAAGAAGGGAAACATAATTTGGTAAGATAAATTTAGTGAATTTTAGTGTAGGCATATACGAATTTTTTCTAAACAATTGTATCGAGTTTGCATATTTGATCGGGCATATATTATTCTGATCATATATACTAGCCTTCGTAGTAATGCATAGGTTTTTCACGAATAGCTGTTATGGTCAATTTCCATGGGACTCAGCCATCAGTTGTTTTAAATAGAAAATACAATGTTTAAAGTACACCCTCCGTACCTTTAAAAAGAAAATAACGCAAAAGAAATGATGGTGCTTACATTTTTTTAATAGAAGGAATAAGCAGACATTATATTAAAAATTCTACAGTTTCTTATATTTAAAAATTGAGGTGGTAATATTTATAAAGAAAGTGTCGCTTTAATAGGGAGGAGACTATGGCCCGGATGTCGGGCAGAACGCATAATATTGGAGGCTACAACGCATAATATTGGAGGTTACTACTAGTCAGCAAGATGATCACACAAGCACGCAGCTGCTAGCTAGCTGATGGTACCACTACTACAAAAAAAGCTATAGGTGCCGGTTGGGAAACCCTCATCGGTGCTGGTTTTTCCAACCGGCACCTATTGGTCGGCACCAATAAATCAACCGGCACCTATAGATTCACACTGAGCCAAAAAAAATGAGTCGGCTCGAATCGAGCCGAACTCACAATCGTCGTCACCGCGCTATTCCCCACATCGATCCCGATATCCCCAAATCATCAAATTAAAATCCCCAAATCCCCACATCATAGATCACAGATCGAATGAACATACTCAACAACAAATTATAATCATCCTAAAATCACAAAACACATCTAAAAAAATCTACAAAATCATCCACAAAAAATCTACAAAATCAGAATGGCGCCGTCGCCACCCGCCGTCTCCCCACGAGCGCCTCCCTCCCGCTGTTGTCACCGAGGTCGCCATGGGGATCCCTCTCCGCGCTGAGGTCGCCGCTGAGGTGGTCACCGCCACCAGATCTGGTGCCACGTGAGCTCTAGGCTGCCGGATCTGGCCCTCCACGCCAGTCTTCTTTGTCATCACCGTCGGATCTGGGCGGCCGCGGGCGGTCCTCCTCCGTCTCCACTTTCTCCGCTCTTCTCGTCGCCCATCCCGTCGGCCTTCTCCATCGCCCGTGCACCGACGGAGAGGGCCCTTCCCACCGCCCTCCTCCACGGCGCGCACACCGACGGAGAGGGAGAGGAAGAGGGGAGTAGGCGAGTGGGAGAAAAGCGGCCAGGAGAAAGAAGGGCAGGGCGCGGTCGCCGCCGCCGCTGCCGCCTCCCCTAGGCAGCCGCCGGCCACGGGAGAGAGTGGGGAGGGAAGAGAGACACGAGAGAGAGAGGGGGAAGGGAGAGAGATGCGAGAGAGAGAGCTGAGGGGATAAGGACGGGTAGATAAGGATGGGTGCGAAGTGGTGCTGATCGATGGACCGAAGCCGCGGCTCACCGGCTCGGCTCAAAGATATAGGTGCCGGTTTTTTAAATAACCCGTACCTATAATATATTATAGGTGTCGGTTTTTTAAATAACCGGTACCTATAATATATTATAGGTGTCGGTTTTTCTAAAAAACCAACACCTATAGTATAGGTGCCGGTTTTTTCTCTAAAACCGGCACCTATATTGCTTAAAGGTGTCGGTTATATATTTTTTCGTCACAGGGAGGTGGGAAAAGCTCCATAGGTGCCGGTTTTAAATTAACCGGCACCTATGAGCCGTTCTCTATGAGGATTTTTGTAGTAGTGTACACATGTATGCATTGATTAACACTATATTAGTAAGATATGAGATGTTTTATTTTTCAAACCAATTATCTTATTAACATTCCGATTATATTGTTATATTCGTTATAATTAAATCCTTACAACGAAATCTCGCACGATTATATTTTGATTAAAGAATTATATATGTTTCAATCATTAAAATTTGATGTTTCCTGTATGAGAAGTAAATGTTTCAGCTAGAATTCAACTATGTTGCACATTTTAATATTTTTATGCAGTGAAAGTTGTTTCAGTATTGCACACAGGGTGTTTTCAATAAATATTTTATGATGCTTCATTACTTTAATTGCAAATGTTGCACATGGTGTTATTTTAATGTTTCAGCAAATATATTTTGTGTAACATTTATAAAGAACTAGAGAAACATCAGATAATATCTGTTGGAACAACTAAATAATACTACGAGCCACACTTAATAAAGATATGCTACAATAGCAAACTTGGAATATTTTACAAAGTGAGATTTCAATTGAACCTTTATTTCTCACATGTGATTCACATCCAATTGCATCTGCTAACACACATGCAATGAATACAAATGTGCAGTTGGATCGTAAATCGGATAAATAGCTTATGAGAAAAATATGTGTGAAAATAATGGTTATTTATTTGCATGTAGGTAGTCTGACATCACCTAATATGCATACAGGCAGAGCTATGCGAGCATTCGACAGTAGCTCTTGAGTCGAACGCTTGGCGCAAAGTATTTCCGAGAAAGCTACGTATCGGACATCCGCCCACTCTGCCCCGCATGCCTGTAGGCCCTAGCACACTCGTGTCGTACCATCTCTTCTTATATAAGCATCTACATTTCTAAACAAATTATAAACAACTTTTTGAAAAAAAATATATATCTCTATTATTTGATTACACAATTTTATTTGTTATAATGAAATCGTGAAAACAAGATCTCACACGAATGTATTATGAACATGATCAAAAAATTAAACATTGTCACACCATTAATAGAAAAATGTTTCATCACTGTAAACATATAAAAAATCAAGACTGCAACAATAACCACTATTACACGAAACACTAAGGGTGAGTTCTTCCCCTTACTTTCCTAACTCACCTCTCTCTTTTTCCGCGCGCACGTTTTTGAAAGTGCTAAACGGTGTGTTTTTTTTAAAAAAGTTTCTATACGAAAATTGCTTTAAAAAACATATTGATCCATTTTTTAAAAAAATTAGCAAATACTTAATTAATCATGTGCTAATGAGTCGCTCCGTTTTTCGGGCAGAGGGAATAAATTCCCAACACACACTGCCGAACACACCCTAAGTCTAACTACTGAAACATTAAAAAAATCATATGATACAATATATTTGGAAATACTTAATCTTATTGATTCATAGAAAAATATCAAGTGTAATATTGCAAATGACTATGTGGTACATCAATAAGTGCTTATTAAAACATCCCAATAATATTGTGTGCAACATTAAAAACAATTTAGAAAAAAATCATCGAAATATAGTCACATGGGATTTTGTTACGAAGATTTAATTGTGACGAATTGAATGATATAATTTGTTCATAGTTTAGATAAGTAGTTGAAGGGAAAAAATCATTTGAATTTTCAATCTATTTGAACTGGTTTGCTGTATGGACCTACCATGCGCCTGCCACTGTTGTTCTCTCATGCTGAGAAGCTTTCGGTTTTTTTCTCCAGCCTGAACGGCTGATGAGAAGCATTCTCGCTTTAGGGTGAGTTTTCACCTCACCTTCCCAACTCATCACTCTTTTTATCTACGCGCACGCTTTTTAAACTACTAAACGGTATATTTTTTTATAAAAAGTTTTTATACAAAAGTTGCTTAAAAAATCAAATTAATCCATTTTTGAAAAAAATTAGCTAATACTTAATTAATCACGTGCTAATGAACCGTTTCGTTCTCCGTACGCACTGTACGCGCTGAAAACATGCGCTAATGGCTATTGACATCCATAATTTTGTATGACAACTGTGCTTAGCAAAGCATGTACCGTATTGGCTTCCAGCAACATGAGAAAAAAAAAGGTGCCATATCTTTCAACAAAACAAATTGTTCTTACATTTTAAATCACCGACCTTTACAGTGTTAGAAAACAGTAAATTTCAAAACTCGCGCTGTAATTAGGAGAGAACTCCGTGTCGGGTGCTTGATAAGGAAGGAAAATATCTGGCGTGGTCTACATCGTCCGATCTAGGCTCTGTTTCATGCGTTCGTCCGATTCAAGAGGCTCTACTGCATGCGGATCCGGTGGGTATAAGTTTCTCTTTGTCTTAGGCGTGCTGCTCAAGAACAAAAGATTTTAAACTTTAAAATATTTTTTCTTATAAAATATTTAATGATTTATGGTTCGATTATATCATTAAATTTGCTACAATTAAATCTATAGAATAACATCACACATGATTATATTCCAGCAAAGAAAAATATTTAACTTTTTTAATGATTTTTAAATATTGCACTTCATTTTATTTAAATGTTTCAACTAGTATTTTACGATGTTTCACTGGTTAATTTATAAATGTTACACGTGGTGTTTATTTAATGTTTCACTAAGTATTTTATAATGCTTTAACGTTTCACACATGATATAAAAATGTTTCAATAATGTTTTTCTTATGTTTTACTCATTAGGACTCAATGTTTCATATAAGTGGTTGCTGGTGTTACAATTTGCATTTCTCTAAAGTGGGCTGAAACACTTTTTATGTAAGGGGTGAAACAATGTTCATTTTTTTAATCAAAATATATTCATGTGAGATCTTATTATAAAGATTTAATTACAACAAATACAACGATGTAATCTTTTAGATCCGATAAGACTTGCATGCAAATAAAAGATAACATGTTAGACAGACTTCCATGCATAGGAATGTGGAGAGAGAGACTAAGAGATAATATGGTGGGAAGCAAAGAACTATGACGCGTGATATGTTGGCTTAAAGATCGGCCGTCCCAGCCGTAGTATTTTCGCTGTAATTACACTACAAGTTTCAACAATTATACTAAAATTTTCTAGTACATAACATATATAGGAAAACTTGGGATTAAAAGTGATTGATTAAGTACGTATAACAGGAGATAGGAGAGATAAAAACTGAAATAGAAACGACATATAAAAGATGTGAGAAACAATTTTTGATACCATAATTTTAGGAAAAACTACTGTTCTTGAGAGAATTACGTGACCAATATATATATATATATATATATACCTTGAGGAAGACAGCGTTTGCTGGTGGAACACTCTCAAACATGTCGCCCGCGATGAACTCGACACTGGTCCCACGGGGGGCGTCGGCGACGACATGGGCGAGGTCCATCACGCTACATTTCACATCCGGGAACGCCTTGGCGATTACCTGCGCCCCCGTGCCGTTCCCACCGGCCACGTCGACCAGCGAGCTGATCCCCTGGAACACCTCGCCATGCTCCCTGACCAGGATATCCATCATGAAGAGGCTGTCCGACGCCATCCCGTTGTTGACGACCGTGTTGAACACAGCGTCCTCGTCGGCCATCTCCCACAAGCTCTGGCCATGCGTGTGCTTGAAGATGCACGGGCCAGGCAGCTCGAGCTGGAGCCAGTCGCTGATCCTGAGGAAGGGGGCGATGAAGGTCGGGTGTAGCAGCATGGACATCATGTGTCCATGGTTGCCAGAGCCGATGAGGAGGCGGGACACCTGCGTGAGCGTGTACACGGGCGGGTCACCAACGGCCACACCATGCGCTGGCTTCTCGACTGCGAAGACGCCAGAGAGGGTGAGCACGCGCATCAGGCGACGCAGGCATGGAACCTTGGACGGGTGAAGCGTCACCCTGGTGACTATCTGGGCAAGGGTGGCGGCGCCGCCGTGTTGGTGGATGGCATCGGCGATGCCGAGGTCGATGGCTGTCTTGAGAGCCATGGACTTGACGACGGCGAAGGCGTTGCCGTAGAGCTCGCTCAGAGCATCGAGCGAGTTGGTGGTATGTTTCACGTTGCTCTGACTCAGCGCCATGGCACTACTAGTTTTGTCTTCCTTTTCGTTTGGAATGGGTTGATGCACAACATACACTATAAATAGAACTACTACCGCATTTTAACACCGGTTCGTAACCCCCTTTTAGTATCAGTTATAGAACCGGAATTATCAAATCGGGACTAAATTAAGATCAATCTAGAGATGAAAAAAATGTGTGTGATATAGGATTTGAACTCAAGATCTCTCACCTCACCTACCACACACATCTAACTTGGACAGACATGTTTCCTTTTTGAACTAACCCTGAAGGTATTTTTAGTCTCGGCTGGTAACACCAACCGATATTAAAAATATCTTTAGTCCCGGTTGGTAACACTAACCCGGACTAAAAATCATCGGTCTTTAGTCTTCGTTGGTGTTATCAACCGGGACTAAAGATGTTTCGAGAAACTTAGACTTTTAGAACCGATACTAAAGTATCTTTAGCACCGGTTTGTTAAACATCCGAGATATTTGCTGATTTTGTGAATCGAGCAAAGATCGGTTCTATACTAGTGACTATACTAGGTTACAAGAGAAAATGTGGAAAAAAATAGTTTTTTATTCGTGGTGATCCTAGCGAGGACTACAGATTATAAGTCTGGTGTGGGTTGATTTATATAGTTTTTTTATATTTATTGAAATAGAAGCTAGATTATATGTCAAAATCAATTATACTTTTAGCATTTAGCTTTGTGCAAAATTAGAAATGAAAATCTGCTATCTGTATTTATGTGTAAGATTCTATCTCCATTCGTAGCACCTATTAGGGGCATGTTGTAAGATAGAGCCTGTTATATACATTTTCTCTATTTAGATAGTACCCTCGTACATCAGTTGGGATGACAGAGAATAGCAATTAATGGACTAAAACATTTTTCTATTACGTTTCTTTGCTTTTTGCTTCGTAGTACAGCAAAGTTCTCTTTTATAAACAAAACACTAAGAAAAGTATATTAAGCCGTTATTATGGCATGTTCAATCATAGAGCCTGTTATGGGCTCTTTTAGATGACACAGGTTCTAACCATCAACTAAAAATATTTTTATTACTATTCTTTCTTGTTTTATATAGGCTAGGAGTTATTACTAAGCCTCTGCTAAACGTAGCAACAACAATGTTTTTTTCTTGTCTTTATCTCTCTTTTGTATGTAAGCAAATATTTTTAATTAGCAAAACTAGGAGTCCTCATTAATGACTATTGCACAAGCTTGACATTGATGTTCCTCTCATTTTTCCTCTGTTTCATATCTGCAAACAATGACTTATCTTGTTACCACTGCAGAAGTTTGGCACAACAGCCTGCTACTACTTGCTGTTGTACATGACCTTCCCTCCACTCCTGACACTAATTATCGCACGTTCTCAGGTGAAAAAATGGGCAGTACCAGAACAGGAGCTTTCTGTTTCAGGGATACCAAAATTCCAAAAATAACCAGCACAATATCCTATGAAATTATCTAACCAATTTTGAATTTAAAATAAGACATTTGGCAAAAATTTAAATCCACATTAAAGTATTCTGCTGTTTCTATTATTTATTCTGTTGCTTCCATTTGTCAATATAGCTGAAATGAAACAAGCATGTCAGCCAGAATGATCTTGTTATCGTCACGTCAGTGACTTTGTGTATTTGGACCATTTGCATGCCATCCAAACAAACATCAAAACATATGAACAAAAAGTGACAATAGACATTGTGTCATCATATATAAAATTACAAACATTTATAACTAAATTACACATACTTCTAATCCCCTGTTGACCTCACTTAAAATATTAAAAATAAATACTACATTGGACCATATTCTAACTCTTAGAAGTCATCTAAGCCTATCTCCACAAGTGTTCCGACTTTCAAAGAAATTAGTTGAGATGACCCTGGATAAAAAGATAAGTTCTCTTTAAAAAAAATCAAACCAACACCATCAAACTGAACAAACTGAAGCACAAGCGAAAACCAACGGCCAGCATGTGGCCTGGGAACGAACAACTTGTCAACCATGCAAAGCTTAATGCCGACTCATGGCTAAGCCACATCCTGGTGAAGCACTATATGGGAATATATAGAAGCACAACCATCGATGTACATTGTGGCCAAAGGGTGCTAACCAGCAACTATTGAACATGAAAAAAAGCTATAGGAATAGAATTAGCTTTAATATTAGAAACCCTAAGAAGACGACAGGACGGGAGAAATGAAATTTATATTGCTGGGTTACAATAGGGATCTGTTTTTCTATGTTTAATAATGGAATCCATCAGCAAAGGCTTTTTATTTGGCAGTGGTAGCATGGTTCATATTGGAAGAGAGAGAGACAGAGAGTGATTGATCAATAGATTTTTAGTATTAGCAGAGGGATGAGTCCGCTACTGTGAAGGAGTTTGTGAGGTCATTTGGATTATCAAAGAAAAAACTATGCAAACAAAAATATTTCTTGTGAATACGCCTAATATTTGGTTCTATGTTTGGTTAATATTAAGGAATGCAAATCAGTCAAAATAAACGCACACAAAACTAGACTAATTCAAACCACGATCATAAACTTTAGTCTATGGCACTTCAGCAGTTACAAGTGCTTTGCACATAGTAATTATATTATATAGTTATAGAATAAGCAACCATATGAAAAGGTATAAATTTAAATCTAAGATATGCTAGCCAGCTAGCCACATAGTTATGTGGATCATTTATTTTTTTACATATATTATATCTATATCGAATGTACATATAAGTCCTTTGAATTACAGAATTAAAGTATACATAGTATGAATTCTTAGAAAAAATACAATTGTGCCTAACTTTTAATCATACTGCGAACCAAGTGACATTGTCTTGGATGGCTGCTGCATGCTTTTCAGCTGCGTCAACTTGCGGACCAAACATTGTACTTTTCTCATCCAATTATTTCACCAAAACCGTCTTTCCATAATTCCTCATATGTTAGGAGCAAAAAATGTGCTACGTTAGGTTGCCTTTCAAACATCGATAACAGTATGCCATTTACTTGTTCTTTGTTCTTTACATGTAAATCCATAAAAGAATATTAAAAACTCTGACTATAACACTGAAATTTTGTAAGTTTCAAATTAGATTAACAAATTCCACAACTGTCAAATTTGACACATATCATTCAATTTGGGATCTGGCACTAGTACAGATTCTCTTATCTCTGACAGGCCCTCACATGCCTGCATTATTGGGCCGTCAGAACCAAGTCATCTCAATCGGGCCTAAATTTGCGCCGTTGTAGATGTACTCGTGCAGTCATACTTCAGGCCCAAGTACACATAGCCCGTCACCGATTACACTCATCTGTGACGGGCTCAGCTTTAGGCCCGATTGAGATGACCTAGCATATCTCAATCGGGCTCGTCTACAGAGCCCGTCAGAGATGAGGATCATCGGTGACGGGCTCCAAATATGGCCCGATTGAGATGGCTTTAAAGCCCGTCACCGATGACTCGTATCTCAATCGGGCCCTTCTAGAGAGCCCGTCAGAGATATTAGTCATCGGTGACGGGCTACAAATATGGTCCGATTGAGATGTACTTTAAAGCCCGTCACCGATGACTCATATCTGTGTCGGGCTTTTTGTTGATGCCCGTTAGAGATAACTGTGCGCCCGCGTTAGAGATGTCGGTTCATTGGCCCGATTGAGATATATTTCGCGCACTATAAATAGACCACCCGACTGTTGTCTGAAATTATCCCACTATTCACTATTTTGGTGGGAGGTTGAAGGGGGCGAATTTTTCTTATTTTTTTCCAAAGCAAAACAGAAAAATCTTAGAAGTAAGTAAAAAGGTAGTGATAATTTTTTTTAATTTAGTAGTATGTTAACTAATATTTTATTAAATTTTGCAGCGATGGATCGAAGTTGGATGAATGCAACAACTTTGAAATATCATTGCAAGGAGTATAGAGATGGCGTTTGAAGTTTTATGAACGTTGCGGACGAGGATAGGAGAAGAAGAAATAGCAAATACATGTGTTGTCCATGTAGAGATTGCAAGAATGATATTATGTTTAGCGGAGAGGAGGTACACTCTCACTTGATACAACGGGGATTCATGAAGGGCTACACATGTTGGGTGAAGCATGGAGAGCAAGAATCCGGTAGTGGTGCAGCTGCAGACAGAAGTGGTGCAGACAATCATGAAGATAAAGATGAGCATGACATGTTTATACCATCTCCATTGGGCGATGAAATGGTTGATGTGGATCCTGATATGCTGCAAGAGATGTTACGTGACGTTGAAGAGCAAGCTCACAACGAGAGAGATTCCATGAAGTTCAACAGGTTGGTCAGTGACTCCGAGACACCTCTATACGCCGGATGCAAGGCAAAGCATACCAAATTGTCAGCTACCTTGGACCTAATGAAGCTGAAGGCAAGTAGTGGATGGACAGACAAGAGTTTTA
The DNA here is from genome assembly GCA_008326285.1 of Oryza officinalis. Taxonomy (NCBI): domain Eukaryota; kingdom Viridiplantae; phylum Streptophyta; class Magnoliopsida; order Poales; family Poaceae; genus Oryza; species Oryza officinalis. Next base: position 23,271,968 of record BDMV01000012.1, on the reverse strand, counting down.
CGGAACTTTTGGGAATATTGAAGGTCATGCTTCCTGAAGAGAACACATTGCCCGAGACGACATATGAAGCAAAGCAGGTTCTGTGTCCCCTGGGGTTAGAGGTCCGTAGAATTCACGCTTGTCCAAACGACTGCATATTGTACCACAAGCAATATGCGGATCTAGATGCTTGTCCTGTGTGCAAGGCTTTTCGATACAAGCGAAAGAAAAGTGCGGGGAAGGGAAAGAAGTCAAAGCGGGGTGGTCCGACGAAGGTTGTGTGGTATCTACCTATCATTGTTCGCTTCAAGAGAATATTTGCCAACCCCAAGGAAGCAAAGTTAGTGCGTTGGCATGCCGAAGATAGAAGGAACGACGGTTTGCTAAGGCACCCTGCGGATTCGATTTAATGGAGGAATATCGATTGAATGCACAAAGACTTTGCTGCTGATCCCAGAAACATGAGGATATGTCTGTGTACGGATGGCATGAATCGTTTCGGAGATATGAGCAGTTCTCACAGCACTTGGCCAGTTCTTATTGCGAACTATATCCTCCCACCATGGTTGTGCTTCAAAAGAAAATATATTATGTTGTGCTTGTTAATCCAAGGTCCAAAACAACCGGGCAATGATATCGATGTGTTCTTGGAGCCTGTTATCGATGATCTTGAGATTCTTTGGAAAGAAGGTGTCGAAACCTGGGATGCATATGGTCAGGATAACTTCAAGCTACGAGTTCTATTGTTCTGCATCATTAACGACTATCCTGCACTAGGTAATCTTTCCGGACAAACCATGAAAGGAAAGAAGGCTTGCTCTGACTGTATGGAACATGCACGCAGTAGGTGGCTGAAGAAATCAAGAAAGATGGTTTACATGGGTCATAGGAGATGGCTCCCGCTACGCCACGCCTTTAGAAGAAAGAAGAAAATTTTCAACGGTCGGAGAGAACTTGGAACTGCTCCCAAGGATTTGTCTGGAGACGAAGTCCATGACATGGTCAAAGACATAACTAACGAGTTTAGGAAGAAAAGAAAACGTGGCAAGGGAAATGATAAGGGTATGTGGAAGAAAAAATTCATATTTTGACGGCTACCATACTGGAAAGACCTTGAGGTCCGGCATTGCATTGATCTAATGCATGTAGAGAAGAACTACTGCGATAGTTTGCTCGGGCTACTACTTAATATGCCTGGAAAGACAAAGGACGGGTTGAATGCTCGCCTAGATCTGCAGGAATTGAACATTCGCAGTGAGCTTCAGCCTGTTACGGACAAAGAGACAGGCAGAGTGTACCTCCCACCAGCTTGCCACACATTGTCGAAAGATGAGAAGATCGCAATGCTATCATGCCTGGCTGATATTAAGGTTCCTTCGGGCTATTCATTAAGGATCAGTAAGTATGATAAATTGGAGGATCTAAAACTGGTTGGAATGAAGTCTCATGATTGCCACGTGCTAATCACACAGATCTTGCCAGTTGCTATCAGAGGCATTCTACCACCCAAAGTCCGTCACACGATCCAACGGCTCTGTGCTTTCTTCAATGCAATCAGTCAGAAGATTATAGATCCCGAAGATCTAGATAAGATGTAGGCTGATATTGTCAATACCTTGTGTCACTTGGAGATGTATTTTCCACTATCTTTCTTCGATATCTTGGTTCATCTCCCTGTTCATCTAGTGAAACAAACAAAACTATGTGGTCCAGCTTTTCTAAGGGAGATGTACCCGTTTGAGAGGTATATGGGAGTTCTTAAGTCGTACGTTCGAAATAGAGCAAAACCGGAGGGAAGCATCATTGAAGGGTACACGACGGAGGAGGTTATTGAGTTCTGCATTGATTACATGGCCGAGACTGATCCTATCGGAGTTCCTGCGTCTCGCCACAAAGGAAGATTGGCAGGCCTTGGCACAACAGACAGAAAAAGAATTGTACCCGATCAGGCATCCTATGCACAGGCTCATTTCGCTGTGCTACAACATATGGCCGAAGTAACTCCATACTTTGAGGAGCATCTAGCGAAGGTCCGACAGGAGAACATGGGTCGATCAGATACGTGGATCAACAGAAAACATAGTACTCGCTTCAACGAATGGTTCAAGAATCGTATCGCACGGAGTACCGATGGCCCAAGTGAGATAATACGAAGGTTGGCAAGGGGCCCAAGCTGGGATGTCGACACATGGCAAGGGTACGATATCAATAGATACACATTCTACACCGTCAAACAAGATGACAAAAGTACAGTGCAGAACAGTGGAGTCCGTATAGATGCATATCAGGATCAAGCTAGATCGAACACATACTATGGCCGCATAGAGCAGATCTGGGAGATGAACTACAGGAGCTTCAAAGTCCCTTTGTTTCGTTGCAGCTGGGTGAATATCCGCACTGGAGTAAAAGTCGACAGGGAAGGATTCACTTTAGTGGACCTGGCCAAGGTTGGATACGCGGACGAACCGTTCGTCCTAGCAAAGCAGGTCGAGCAGATTTTCTATATACAAGACCCCGCTAACAAGAAGTTGCACGTCGTTAGGGATGGCAAACGAAGAATTGTTGGGGTTGACAACGTTGTCGATGAAGAAGAATATAACCAGAATCTTCATGTGAGACCTCAGATCGACCTTGATGATGATCCCGAAGACGAAGTGGCATACGCTCGTTCTGACCATTCGGAAGGCATATCCTTGTAAACAGAGTCTTCGTAGTACTGTAAATTGCAAATAGATATAACTAATGAAGTATTTTGTACCAGTGCCTTATGATCTGCATATTTTAAATTCATGTGTGTTTTAAAATTTAATAGCAAATTTACACTATTTAAATAAAGCATAGGTTAATTATAATAATTTTTTAAAATTTAATGGCAATTTTAAACTAATTTAATAAGGCATATTTTAATTTAACAGAAATTTTACACCATCTAAAAATGTAATAGCAATTTTAAATCGGGTACATGTTAAATATAAATGATTTTATAACTTAAATATCATTATTAAATACAACTGATTACGAATATTTTAATTCCATGGTGGGATGAGCTTATCTCTATCGGGCATATAAATAATGCCCGTTAGAGATGAGCTTATCTCTATCAGGCGTATTAGCTCTGCCCGTCACGGATGATTGTCATCCGTATCGGGCTTCTCTCTTGTGCCCGTCACGGATGATTGTCATCCGTATCGGGCTTCTTTCTTGTGCCCGTCACGGATGATTGTCATCCGTATCGGGCTTAGTGCTTGTGCCCGATGGTGATGACCTACGACTAGGTTTTCTACCGATCCAGATCTGACTCTGGATCGGTAGAAAACCTAAGTTTTTCACTCTCCCTCTCACCCTCACTCGCACTCTCTGTCACAACCGCCGCCGCCTCCTCCTTCCTCTCACTCTCGATCTCTCTCCCGACTGCCGCCTCCTCCTCCTCGACGCCGCCGCCTCCTGGACACCGCCTCCTCCTCCTCGACGGCGCCGCCTCCTGGACGCCGCCTCCTCCTCCTCGACGCCGTCGCCTGCTCGCCGCCGCCGCCTCCTGGACGTCGTCGCCTCTTGGACGTCGCCGCCGTTGCTTACCTACAACGACGCTGTCTTCACCGACGAGGACTTTGCCAGCATCTCCCGCATCGGGGACAGTAGGAAGGTTTGGTTAGTGAATATATCAATGTCATTGTGATGTCCCGCTTATTTGTTCCTGATCGATGCTATTGTGTTCTTATGCCATCTCCGTTATAATGTTTTAGGTGTTGATGGGTTTGCGTAGTGAATATATCAATGTCTAGGCTCCTAAGTTTATATTGATGGGTTATGTTTCATTGTTTAATGTTCACCCTGTAATAGCCCATGATATCTAGCCTAAGCTAAGCAAGAAAAGAAAAGATTGGACTAGAAATAAAACCTTCATTGTGAATCCATAGGCATCTTTGCACTGTACTGTAGAATTTAGTATTTAGAATTTACGGAATGAATTTAGTATGAATTAGTTTGAATTTAGTGTCAAATTTGTTTGAATTAGTATGAATAAGTATTAAATTGCAATGAATTTAGTATGAATTAGTTTGAATTTAGTGTCAAATTTGTTTGAATTTACTATGAATGGGGGCCATTCTGAATTAGACTGCCTATGCATATAAGTTCTGAAATCTGAGACTTTACTAGTTCAGAAATTTAAAACTTTAGTACTTGTTCTAAATTTCAAACTGTACTTCTCTGTCCTCTTCCTACCACTATTACCTTGTCCTGCTCTGTCCTCTTCCTGCCACTATTACCCTGTGATTTCTTGATAAATGACCAGTGATGAATGCTCAAAAACAGACCATAAGAACAGACCGTCTACACTTATTCTTTTTTTTGGAACTACACTTGTTCTTTTTTCATACAAACAGCCCATCGACACTTGTTCTTTTTTTTAGGAAGCTACACTTGTTCTTTTTTGCATAATAACAGACAATCTACACTTGTTCTTTTTTGCATAAGAACAGACCATCTACACTTGTTCTATTTTTTGGGGGGGACTTCACTTGTTCTTTTTGCATAAGAACAGACCATCTACACTTGTTCTTTTTTTGGGGGGGGACTTCACTTGTTTCTTTTGCATAAGAACAGACCATCTACACTTGTTCTTTTTTTGGGGGGCACTACAGTTGCTCTTTTTTGCATAAGAACAGACCATCTACACTTGTTCTTTTTTTTTGGAACTACACTTGCAAATGATTGTAATTGATGCATAATTTCTAAGCAAAACTGAGGCCATATCTTAACCTTAGCATAAGTTATATACACAACCAAAATAAGTTTTTCTATAAATTTTTTTAACTTTCTTGCCGTACAACAGTTGTATAGAAAATGTCGCAGCAAGGCGAACCCATGTTAGCGACTGCTAGTGGGACAACATCGAGCCGGGCTACTAGGACCCAGAATAAGATCCCTAAGGAAGTGTACACCATAACAGAGGTGGACGATCTGGGATTTCCGACGGCTCCTGCAAAAGTTGTCAAAAAGTTCGCCACAATATGCGGAATCCTTGGGAGGCAGAACTTCACCATATTGAAGGACCACATCGATCTGGTCTCACAAGAAGAAAAAGATGAGGCCTGGAAGCAGTTCAAGGAAAGCTTCGAATACCCCCCAGAGGCCGAGGCAAAACTCAAGCGGCAGACTATCCACAAGATGGGCAACTTGTGGAAAAATTTCAAGACCACATTGGTCACCGACTACGTCCTCAACGCCGCCCAGCCAGAACCATTCGGGAAGTACCCGTTCATCTCATGGTTCGTGTGGGAAGAGTTCTATGCCGCAAAGTCAACCCCTGAGTCTCGGGAAAAAAAGCGAGGCCTATAGGAGGTTGCAGGCAAAAAACGTTCACCCGCACCGGCTTCGCACCGGAGGCTACGCCGGGAAGCAGCACGAATGGGTCAAGGAGGACGAAGCTGCTGCTGAATCTAACACGCCGCCAGTACTTGGTGATATCCCGACCACCCGAGCAAGGAACTGGGCAAGGGCGAGGGTGAAGAAGAATAGTGATGGAACACTAACGTTCCCAAATCCCGAAGATCAAGCGGTGTACCAGAAAATCGTAAGTACCACACGTAGATTATGTTTCGGTAGGTTGTATCGTACTCTTGAATAAATTCGTCCTAACTGCATCGCAGGTCGACCTGACTGCTGAGAGACAGTCCTCCCAAGAGGTCTGCTCACAAAGACGCAAGGATGACGTCCTCACGAAAGCGTTGGGAAGCGAAGAACACCGTGGACGGATAAGGGGCATTGGCTCCAATGTTCCATGGAAGCTTGGGTTTCCCCAATATGCGTGGCAGTACAGGAAGCACAGGCTTTCAAAGGCGCAGAAAGATGCACGCCTGAAGGCACAACTTCGGGACGAGATTAGAAACGAGCTCCGAGAAGAGTTCGATAACAAGTTGTTACAAGTGGAGGCTCGGGTGGATGCACGCCTCAGGGAAAGCGAGCCTGCTGCCGCTCCCATAGTAGAAACGAGCCCCACGCAGAGGGGTAGCAGCTGGGCATCTACTGGGGCGGCGGCACAAGAAACACCAGCCCCTAATGCGGTGGACCACATAACGGTAAAACCAACACAAAACATATATGTTCTCCCCTAACCATAGTACATTATAACATATTATAAAGATACGTATGAATTTAATGCAGGGACCCACATCGTGCACCCTAGTCGTTAGGGTGACAAAGGACTTTGCAATTCCTGCCACAGAGGGTCTAGCGTTCAAGCCCACGCCGGAGACCCGAGTGCATGGGGGGCAGCTGCTAGCCGACGATGCAAAAGTTCAAGTGGACATGGTGAAGCCCGACTGGGTTGGCTTCACTCTCCCGCTCCCACCAAATGACGAGGTTCTGACCCTTGGAGCTGCACGCGGGACCTTTATCCAATGGCCCAAGCAGAACATTCAGATAAATTTAACTCCTAGGCCAGCACCAAGTGCTCGTCCGGCACCGCCGCCGCCACGTCCCCCTCTAGCTCTTGTATCTGCCCCTCCTGCCGTTGAAAAAGGAGATCAAGATCTCCAATTGCAGTATGATACAGATTTTGGGGATGACGGACCAGAGGTCTGCAGCAGAGCGTTCCTCCCCCAGTCTCCACAAAAAGAAAGAGGGCGGCATCTTCTCCACCCAAGCTTGGATCACGCAAAAGAGCTGTTGGAAGGGGGAGAGGAAAAGGAAATGTGGAAGGACCGCTTCTGGCTCTAAAGAAGCTAGATCTTGGCAAGGTGCCATCAGCTCCTAAAGAATTCACATTAGGCATGCCATTGGTCGGAGACGACGCCTTATCAAAGATGGGCTCTGCATGCAAGGAGTTGCATGGGTACTATATGGAGAGGTCCAACGCAAGGAGGAAGCATAGAGAGACCTCCATGACGGGCCAGCACGATAGACAGCCGTTCCTCGGCCCTGAAGCCTTTATTGCCGTAGACTCTCAAGATCTATGGGACCTCTACAGGGTGCGAGCGGTCGACACCAACCTCCTTAAGTGCTACTCCTTGTGAGTATTCTTGCATACGAGATATGGTAATAACTATCCTTGTATTACGCTTACCCTACTTCTTGTCTTGCTTCTAGGTTAACTTGGAAGCATGTCCATCGTAATGCTCCCCATGTTGCTTTGCTCGATCCAAGTGTCGTCAACGAGACAACTATGAATTACGATCGAGCCAGCATGGTAGAATATATCAAGGACTGCTTATCGTCCCGCCAAGACAAGGACTTTATTATGTGTGCCTACTCTGAACAGTAAGCGTGTTCCCTACTTACAGTCAAACCTGCGACTCGTATAGCTTTAGTATTTAACTTGTAATTTATTAATGTCGCAGTCGTCATTGGATTCTCCTGGTCATAGTGCCGAAGTGGAGTTTGGTATACTACCTTAACTCCAATATCAAAAAAGAAATATAAGATTGGTCGGCGATCGAGGCTGCCTTGAACGATGCCTGGGACCAATACGTGGCAAAAGGCGGGAGGCATAAGGAAGGGCATCCCACACTCGGTCACAAAAAGGACTTTCCAGTACGTCAACAAGTTGGCGACCAGTGTGGGTTCCACGTCTGCCATAACATGAGGAGCCTCGCAGACAAGGTGACATTGCTCGACCTTGAGGTGTGTGCTTCAGTTGTTTATATACATTAGAGAGGAGATAGCACGATTCATACTAACTTTCCAATTATGTAGACTAACTTGACGTCTCGCATGCAGGAAAAATTTTCGGCGATTGCGGAAATCAACTTCAATATCATTAGAGAGAAGATAGCACAATTCATACTAGATGACCTCTTGTCGTCGAAAGGAATGTTTAGAGTCAAGTCCTAGCGAAAACAAATGATTTTGCGACAAACATTTGATTTTTGTAAATATTCTTTGTAATACAATTATGCACGTTCTTCTGTATATATTTGCCTTTCTTAATTACATATATACTTGTTCCAATTTATAACTCAGTTTTACAGGTTTTGATGCATGTTGGCGGTTTTGTGAATTGACTGAGAATTCTGTGAATTGGCTGTGAATTTTGTGAATTGGCTGTGAATTGGCTGAGAATTTTGTGAATTGGCTGTGAATCAGGAATGCTGGGAATGGGGTTGCTGGGATTGTCATTTTTTGCAGCGGGCATGGCTAGCAAAGGCCTGAGGCTACCCAAAAAAACGAATTTTATTTTTTTTGCTGACATAGTCATCCCTGACGGGCATTTTAGTAATGCCCGAAAGAGATAATCATCCGTGACGGGCTCCTAAGAAAGCCCGATAGGGATATAGTCATCCCTGACGGGCTCCTAATATAAGCCCGATAGAGATTAGTCATCCGAACCAGGAATATTTTGACTCAACAGGTGGGGTCAAACCTATCGGTGACAGGCTCTTTGGTAAAGCCCGTTAGCGATGCTAGTCATCGATGACGGGCTGAGTATTTTGCCCGATTGAGATTAGTCATCCGTGACGGGCTCTACCCAATCTGGTTTGACTTATATTTTTTGGTCAATCTTATCTATGACGGGCTGTATTGTTAGACCCGATTGAGATAACGTTCATCCGTGACGGCCTTGTGCCCGATTGAGATAGTTTCTCACATCACTGACTTTTGGTCAGTGACGGGGGCCCTACCCGATAGTGATGAGGGTTAATGCCCGTTAGAGATAGCCGATCCCACGCTAGTGTGGAATATTCAATTTTGAAAGTTCCAATTCAGTGAAAACAGCATCGAACCAAAGCACTAGATCTTTCAAATTGGACTAATTAATAACTTTAAATTCAAGCTCAAGGCCTTTTGGTAGTGGAATCTTCAAAACAATTATAGAAATAATTATAAATTGACAATCCAATGACTTGCATGTCAGAAATTTACAAAATTGTGGGTTTGAAAACTCACAAGTTGGTGGTTGCTGAACTTAAATCACGTGAGAATGTGTCAGCTAGTTCTTCCATTAGACCTCCTTGCCGCAGCATCATCCAAGGCACCACCCTAGCTCTTAGTCAAAGTAAGTGAACATGGTCAACTCAAGATGTCCAACTTCTGGAAAGCTTTGTCCCAATCAAAAGTGAGCACTTATAATCATGGTGTAGGTTTTGATACTAATGCCTATTTTACAAATTACCAATCTGCTGTTTTGAGTGTAACTGAAAAATGTGAAATTTTGACAAAACCTGAACCAAAGAAAATGGTTTTTAAATCTGCTAAGATTTTGCCTTCTTTTTCTTGAACAATTCAAGAAACAAAATCTTTGACTACAAAAGCATCAATTTCAAAATCATCTACTTCACAAACATGTCTTGAGAAGTACATTTGTTCTTTTTTTGGAAAAGATGGACATTTGGTTGTTTTTTAATTTTAGACTTGCTTATAAACAGAAGAAGGAAAGAGAAATTGTTTTTGCAAAGCGATAGTGGCAAAAATTGGGTTTTGGTTCGAAGCGTGCGGTCATACTGACACTGACCAGTCGGTCAGACCGTAGGTGACCCAGCGGTTAGACCGGCTAGACAGCAACAGTCAGACCAGCCTTGGGGCAATTTTGTGCAAAATTTAAATCAGACTTTTGTGAAGCGACAAGATAAGTCTGGTTCTGATTTTGTTTGTGCATTTGTACCTACTGATTCTACTGGTTGTGTGACTCAGTGTTGGATTCCAAAATTTTTTTTATCTAACCCAAGACGGAGGCCTCAACATTTTCTTGTTCGTAGGTATTTTGGTGGCACATTCCCCATGTGCATTTAACGTGGAGACGGAAATTGCTTTTCAAGGTAACATCAACGTATCTTTAGAATGACATACTTTTTGTTCTACTTCATTTATTAGCTTTTCATATGCTATTATTTTAGGTAGTAGTTTTAGTAATTCAAGTGGATAGACGTCAATTCATGTGAAACTTGGTGATATCGTTGGCAATTGAATATCTTTTTAAAAATCTTTGATTTCTTCTTGATTTTTCTTCAGGGAAAATTGGGGGTAGATTTGAGGGGGAGTTTATGCCTTTCCATGCATTCATGTTTATTTTATGCATTGTTTTAAAATGTGAAAATAAATAAAAATGAGAAAAAGAAGAGTTTTGTTTTATACCTCTACTAGGTGGCCGGTCAGACCAGGTGGTGCACACCGGTCAGACCAGAGGTGTCCTGGGGGTCTGACCGGGTTGCCCGATGGCTGACCTGCACTCTCCGGAAGGAAGTCCGTTTCGGGTTGTTTTCGTGCAATTTCTACATTGCTTCATGTTTATGACTTCTAGATGGTTTTCACTTGTATGTGATACCATTGTGTGTTGATGTGAGTCAAGTTGGTGTGAACTTGTACTCGGATATGGAGTCTTTTTGTTGTTCATGTGTAAGTGTTGCTTGAGGCCATGGGAGTATGTGTATGGATCGGGACTAGGCTTGGTATAAGTTGAGGTCTAGACGATCAAAAATATCATGCGAAATGCTCAGGCTAGAGAACAATGTACGTGGAGGTGAAGGTTTTCACATGGCATACACGTGGTGTTGTGTGCGTATGAAAAGATGAGTCAAATTTAGATTGGAGTCCAAGTTTGGGAAGTGTGGAGTTTGGAGTTGTATGGGGATGTCGGCACGGAGAGGAGGCGGCGGTGGCAGCTAGGCGCGGGAAGGAGGCAAAGGTGGTGGCTACTCTGCTCGGTGGTGGGGAAGGAACGCCGACGGCGGTTTGGCATGGTGAGGAGGCGACGACAGCGGTGGCTTGGTTTGGTGAGGAAGCAGCGGGGAGGCAACAACGGCGGTGGCTTGGTATGGTGAGGAAGCGATGGCAGCTAGACCAGGCGGTGGGAAGGAGATGGTGGTGGCTATTCGGCACGGAGAGGACGCGATGACAACAACGATGGCTGCGGGATTGCATTAGGATGCAGCACAGAAATTTGGCTAATATTTCCGTGAAAGTTGTTATATTTGTTAAAGTTCATCAAAATTACAAGCTTTATAGAAAAAATAGGGAAAAATATACAATTGATTAAAAAAGGGCAAATGTGCTAAAGCAAGTAAGGGTATGAATGTCTTTTTGTCAAAGATTTAAGACCGTCAACATGTCCATCCAATGTAAGGGTAAAATTTGGCTTCGTTTAAAAAAATTATGGGCAAAAACGAAAACCCTAAAAAAATAAAGGCAAAATCAATATTGGACATCAAGTAGGGATAAGAACGAAATTACCCCTTATACCTATTGGAACATATAAACCGTCTAAAAAAAGAGGTTGTCAACTATAAAGCAATTTTGATATGAAGTTTTCTTCATTCAACTTTGCATGAAAAAGTTATGTGAAGAAAAATCCCATATACATGAAACCTCAAGTCATGTGTGTTAGTTTTTTATTGAGAACAAGTAGACATGGCGGTATGTATGTTCTGATTATTAACTTTGGCCAACGTATTACTTAGGGTGGACGTACGTCATATCAATGGTGAACTGTCAAATATAGTGGCATCACCTTGGTGTTCTATAGTAGTGAAAGTTGTAGATACATATTTTATGCAATGAATGTATGGACAGCGTAAAAGACATGAAGAGTCTTCAATTCTCAATATTTCTATCCATGATTTATTTATCTAAAAGGAAGACAGTAGAGGTTATCTCAATACTGTTGTTAAATAACTACACAGATTTTTTTTCATTTATACATAGAGAACAGAGAAAACAAGTGAATGGCCTACTGCTACGGATATTTCGCAAGCAACCAATTGAAATGTTGATGGCACACGTTCTTCTCCTAACAGAGAAGAAATTCCGGTGTATTTCACTTGGTGTTGGTTCGTGCAATTATTGGTGTGACTAAAGAATGAATAAAGTTATTTTCCACATGTTGAAGAGTTGAAGCTGCTGAAAAGCATGCAGGTGCTGTCCAAAAACGTGATACTGCTGCTATGTCTCCATAAGTTTGGTCAAGCTAGTACAGTACGGCTGTCTGAAGTGAGCTGTAAAGTTGATATTTATTCGTGAGCTGTAAAGTTTGATGTCCTGTACATTTAGTAACTCCATTTTTATTCGTGAGCTGTAAAGATGATATCAATTGTACATGTTTATTCGAAAATTTCAGATTGTACAAACTATACATGGAGTGTCTTTTATTGTATCCTACAGATGGTTCAAAATGATATGAACATAATGAATTCGAGGCTTTCTTTCCTTTTTCTCTATTTTCTTAAAAAGTAATTATCAAGTACAGCACCTGAAGACAAACAAGATTGTGTGGTATTGTTATATTTTAAATCTTGTGTAAATTTCAATTTAAATTAGAATTGCATTGCACTAAATTAAAAAATCAAACCAAACCAAATTTAATTTAATTAGGCTGATTTAGCAGGAGTTGATCATGCATGATCAATATGTGTTTCAGCTACAAAGAGAGAGGCAGCTTAACCTCTTCATGCACAGACATATTCTTGCTTCACATTACAACTGTTCTGTGACTGTGTATTCCGCCGCAATCGATATCTGTTGTGAGAGTTCATGATGCAGGGGTAAACTCGGAATTTTGATTCAACGATGTACATCAGCGTCATACCCAAAAAGATCACTTTTCAATTGTATACGGACGACATACAAAACGAAACGGCTGGAGGGAATATAAATTTTGGCCACCTGAAATCTAAATCCCATTTACAAAATTACATGAAAAAGATTAAAATTTAGATAAAAATAAACTAAAAACCACATGTAACAACATAATTGCAGTTTAGGGCCGGCTTGGCCTTAGCAATATGTAATTTTACTCACTAATTTAACTAAATCTACCAAATCCCTATTTCTAAATATTTCGTCTATGAGTAGCTATAATAAGAAGGAATGTCTTGTTCCTCGTCGTTGATGCATACACACGTGTCGCCCCAGCTGAAGTAAGAAAGGACCATCCAGATCACAGCAAATACTATCATGAAACAGCTCATGATTCGCATGCCTAACCTTTCATCAACAACGTTTTTCCCTGAAGTAGGATGCACCGTGAAGTAGATCATAATGCTCAACATGCCTACGATTGAGACATAGCAGCCGACCTGCACGAAATAATCAATCAGGTCAGGACCTAATTGATGCACAGATATATTATTATTTATTTATTTGATCATGAACATAGTAATACTATCTCTCTATTTTCTAATATACGCTACATACTGTTGGTATTTTTTTTAATTCGTTTGACTATTTGTTTTTTATAAATTACAAATAGACAAACATATAATATATTATAAATTATTTCAATGATAGATATAGTGATACTCTTTTTTATTTAACCATAAGTTATTAAATAAATATCGTTGGTCAAAATTTGAGGAAAAAACATCTGTTTTGTATATTAAAAAAACAAGAGAAAGTATAGTAGTGCATTAATTACTATGTCGATGACGATAAATTATACCTGATATATGAAAATGCCAGTATGAGCACTTCGAGGAGTACGTCGAGGAGGTGGTGGTGGTCGTCGTCCTGCTGCCCCGCAAAACGCCGGCGGTGGCATGTGAGTCAGGGCTGATGCGTGGGTCGCCGCCGCCGGCGGTGGCGGTGGCGGAGCGAGGTCGTCGACGGCGTGGATGATGAACTCAGGCACGTGGTCGTAGATGCCGGAGTCGGTGTCGGAATCCATAGCCGCCACCACCCGAACGCAAAACTAAGGACGCGACCAGTAGATCGATATCAGCACACAATTAAAAACGTATATATCTAAGTTACTATATAGCTAGTATGTACAATGAAGTTATCCTAATAGGATTCGTCTAAAGAAAAGAGCTTCTGATTCTTCTGAAATAATATTCGTACCCACTCACAAAAATTGCTTAGAAGTTAAATAATTCGTAATAATCTATTAGGGCTTTGAAATATTTCTCGTCGAAAAATCCATACGGACAAAAGGGCTATTATCCTAATATTCGTACTCACTGACAAAAATTGTCGGTATGGATTTTTCGACAAGGGATATTTCAAAGCCCTAATAGATTATTACGAATTATTTAACTTCTAAGCAATTTTTGTGAGTGGGTACGAAACGCACCAACCAAATTATTGTTATAAATCAAGATATTGGGTTTGCTGTTCTAATATATCTTTAATCTCTATTTGATTAATTACACTAACGACGACCTAATGACCCCCTCTATTTTCTCTCGCATCTTGTCGCATATGTTTGATTTCGGCGAGATAATCCGATTGCGTTGCCAAACGCGATCGAAGTCTAGAGAGTACCCGCATCTAATCGAGTTTGCACTAGATGGATTACTGACATAAGTCCAATTGTGTCGATGCCGCCGTGTCATATTAGACGTACATCTTGGTTCCTAAACCAAGTTGGTTCATGTGTCACTTACGGATCTACAGGCTGTACATATCTGGTCGACGATTTGACGTCAAACGCACGATGATAACGCATGAAGAAGGTAATTGGTTAGATTAATTTTTAAAGCAACCGTTCTCCGGCAACGACGCATGAATAACACTGTAGCATTTTATCTCAAAGTATTTCATAGGTATCGAATGATAGGGAACGTGCATGTATAATCTAAGAAGCATGATTCAACCAAGGACAACAACTAAATGGTACACGTGATGGTCTTTTAGAGGTACTTATAGAAGTAGGATGTGTGTGTGTGCATTCATAAAGGTGAGTATGCGTTGTGAGCGCCTGCATTTGTACTGTATAAAATAACAAATATGTAAGAATAAACTCTATTAATTAATTGTTGTAACACAATACTTTTAACACATTCAGGTAACTTTAGTTTAGAATTACATGTGTAAGGGTAACTAAAAAAACCTAACCAATGCTCGAAGCAGTCAAGACCAAATTAGTGAAATTTTTTTAGACACAGTCGAATTTCTGGCCGTGGGATGGAGACACATGTAGCGATTTCCTTCCCACGAGCGGGTGTACCCCGCTCGAATCCCGCGCGCTGTGTGCTGTCGGATCTGTTCACAGCTCTGTTTTGTGCTGTCGGATCCCTTCAAGTTTTTCTACCTGTACATGCTTGAAGTTTGGTAGAAGCAGGTGTTACATGTTTGGAAACTGAAGGTATGCATAGAACCATGAATCTAGCTATAACGTATATAGGGAAATCACTTTCTAAATGTATATAGGGAGTAGTGGTTAATTGTTAAAGGAATCAAAAAATTGTTGTCAAAGTAATTGTTGATAGCTAAATTTGACAGGCTATTAGCTATATTCATTGAGCTCTGACCATGTTTTGGTTGGTAGGCTTCTTAGTTGGTTACTTAAAGTCAAAGAGCAAGCCTCACCTATATGGAGAGGCATTGAAGGCTTGGATACAGCTGATATTGTGGCCAACAATATGATATTAGGTGTCTATTGCAAGGCATTACTCAGAAATAAATAATAGGTTTGACATAAGACAGTTCCCAGAAGAACAAGTTTCTAAGAGTTAGCAATATTTCTAGGCCTCATTTGGAGAGCAGGACGTCTGTATTTCCAAAGTCGGTTCTAACTATTGATTGCTTGTTCTCTTTTATTGAGAATTAGCACTAATCAAAAGTAGGCCTCTAGGGTTTAAGACTGATTATTGAACTCAACTTTATAGCATTTGCAACTACTGTGACAAATTATTGGCTCTTCTTTCTATTGGTTGCCTAAGCAGGCCTCGGTGGAGCTAGAGATGCCACAAACGTCATACAAAGTACTGAAATAGGTGCATCTGTCATAACAACAATTGGGAGAACTTTTGGCTGCTTTGGGTGGTTCTTTACAAAGCATAGCAGTGGCAAAGTCTGGAATCATCAAGCAGGGGCGACCAGTTGTTCTCTCGTCTTTGGCCCTTTGCGTGTGCATCATGATTAATTTGCTCTTGCTTGTAATTCCAGCTTATATTCCGATTGAGTGATTAATTTCGTATTGCTTTTCTCTTATTATATTGTGATTACTGTTTTGTATGTTAATTTTGTACTTCTTATCAAACTATTTTACTAGACACATCCTTTTTTTCTTCTAAGTGTAAGTTCTATATGTGAAGCTTCATTCCTCCGGTGCATGAGCATGACCAGCATGGCTAAAATATATTGTCTCAATGCGAGAACTTCTCACATGTGCCACTTGTAGCAATAGTTTATGTGATTAAATTTGTTGAGCTGTTTGCAATGTTATTTACATGTCAAGTGATGCTGCTGCATTGTATTCAGACCAATGTCACCACAGTTCCAGGTTACCTGTATGGTTCCTGACATGGAGTTTGCTGCCTGCATACCAAATATTTTCCGGATATAATTGGTGGTCCATTTTCCCCAGATATCGAGCAAATTCTCCGGGATAGAGCATTCTTAACACAATCTCCCGTAATATCTGCATGTGATCCCGGCATCAGGACCATCAGAAGATGCACTGGTTAGCATTGTGGAAAACCTTATATAAGGTGTGACATTGTCATGGAGATTTCAAATGATATTCCATTGGTACAGTTCCATCGCCAAACCTTATCTATTTCTCCTGAAATAAGTAGGGGATTACTGATTTTTCTCTCTTTACTTATCAAGTCCAAACGATTATATTTGCAGTTTGTTGAATTGCATGATGTAAAACTCTAGTTGCTGGGAGATCATCCGCGCCAGAATGCTGTAACAACTTGCTGCACAGCTGTATGTCTCCGTGATGATAGTAAAACCATAAGAATGCCATCATGCCTATCAAAATTCTTCATTCACGATCTGATCGCTTCCATTGAAGTGTACTTATTGCAGCGTGTGGGTTTTCTTTTGTGAGATGGGCGTATTACAAGATTGAATACTTACTAATGATTTCTCTCTCTCTCTCTCTTCTCTGGAGATTTTTTCTTTGTGATTCTTCATTTGCATCTCCACCTTACAGTCGTTGAATTCTTGGCATAATTCTAATCTGTTTTCGTCCTATCAAATGGCTTTGGGAAGTTAAGGATGGGATATTTCTGATACATCAATCCAAGCTGGTTTAGAGAAGACACAACTGCCCGGAAGAAGCCCATTTCTTACAAAAGAGGAGGCTCGAGTACTTGAGCTTGATGGAACATCCAGTGTACTTGTCGATGGAGGTCTTTTACAATGACCTATTCTTAAGTTTTTTTCTCCTTACTGTCCATTCATTCATTTAATGTTTAGACTTTTCAGACCATACCGAGGCATCAGCAAAGGCTTTATCAGATGTGATAAAAACTGTCCAACCAATAGGTCCTTTGGCTGTTGTTGTTGGAATGGTCAATGACAAAGAACATTTGTCCTTTGCCGAACAGCTTCCGTCAGGTAAGATTTTTCCCACTCTAAACATTTCAAATCCACACGGATCGAATCAGTTGGCTTATTATTTGATTTTAAGCACAAATTCCTGAATGCCGTCTCATGAAGATCTTAGGGATACTATCATCCCATCAATCCATTTTCCTTCATTTGGTACGAGAATTGCAATAAAATATCTTTGTTTGCTTTGTTACAGGCCCAAGACCAGATGTTGTTTTCATGACAGAGGCGAGCATTGCTGGAGGACGCTCCCGGTCTATGCCAGCTTCATCACTGAAGCAGATATGGATGGCTGCTGCACAAAGCCAGGAAATCAGCTACTAATCGGACATCGGGATGATCACCGGCGTTGAAGCTCCGATCATCGCCTGCCGTCCCACGGCAGCCCGGTCCTTGAGCAGTGACAAACCCATGCTGATTGGATGTTGCACGCCATTTTCGTCCGACCTGATCAGGGTTGCCTCACGGATGCTTCAGAGCCAAGAAGATGGCCACACTGGGCTGATCTGCGTGGCTTGCTCCTTGCACAAGGTTCCGTCAGTTCTTGGACAGCTTGGGCAGTAGCTGCCTGCCTCTGTCGATGAATATGACTGGAGGAGTAGCTAGTAGCTTGCAGCAGGCTGGTACACAAGTACTCCCTCAGTTTCTAAACACTAACAAATACATTGTCATTTCACAAATGTCAATACATTTTCCATAAACTTCCTCTAGTGATCTTACTTGTCCCACCAGGTTTGCCTACCATGTTTCCTGTGATGATATTAACGAGGGTATTTTGATCTATATATTAAAACCAGCTAACTTACTATGGACTCCCTCCGTTCCAAATTATAAAGTGTTTGTATACTTCCATCATTATTTGTGAAACTCTTGTGCTTTTGATGCTTTCTTTTGTGAGAAAAGAAATAATGATAGATCAAGTGAATATGTATATTCACAACAACCAAAAGATAAGGATGAAGAAGGATGAGATTGATTAAGCATCATCATCATGAGGTTTGAGATTTATGAAAATGTGCTTTACAATTCTAGTTCTCAAGTTCATTTCTTTATATTAGTGATATTTGCCTACTTGACCCAAGATATAGTATAAACTTCTCACATATTCTCACATAAACTCCTCACATATTTCACACGCTGCTCTTCTCTGCTCAGCTTCAGCTTTAGCTCCAAACGAAGAGAAGAAGGAAGAAAGATTCTTTTTCAGGCAAGGGACCGACAACAACCTGTCAAAGCAAACAAAATTCCAGCACCGACAAAGCATCAGCTAGTACCACAAAACAACAACCTGTCAACAACGTGCCATACACAAACATTATTGTGGGGTTTGGAGAAATACTGCTCCTGATGCCGATTGTTTTGTAGTACTAACCGATGCTTTGTTGGTGCTGGAATCTTGTTTGCTTTGACAGGTTACGGTCGATGCCTTGCCTCAAAAAAATCTCTCTTCCTTCTTCTCTTCATTTGGAGCTGAAGTTAAAGCTGAGGAGAAAACAACAGCGTGTGAAATGTGTGAGGAGTTTATGTGAGAATATGTGAGGAGTTTATACTATATCTTGGGTCAAATAGGCAAATATCACCAAAATAAAGGAATGAACTTAAGAACTAGAATTGTAAAGCACACTTTCATAAATCTCAAACCTCATGATAATGGTGCTTAATCAATCTCATCCTTTTTCATCCTTAACTTTGGTTGTTGTGAATATACATATTCACTTGGTCCATCATTACCTCTTTTCTCTATTTGAAAGCACAATAGAAAAGAGAAAGCATCAAAAGCACAAGAGTTTCACAAATAATGATCCATTGAAAATGAAGGGAAATTGGATCACTTATTTGTGAAACCTCACAATATAGACTAAATTTCCCAAAAAGAATGCACATATATGGTGGAAGTATATGGTGGAAGGCAAATTTATGTGCACTATTTGATATTTAAGTTAAGTGAGAGAATTTAAGCTATGGTATGGAAGGTAGCTATGTAAATTGAATGCCATGAATGCCACAAAAATCACAAAGATTCAACGAACTGAAAATTTCAAAATGAGCTTGAAAAGAGCATTGAAACACCATCCTAATGACCTTCTAAAAATCCAAGTCATTATATAAACTCCTTTCAGTTTACAACCCATTTTGAGATATAAAAATCACAAATCAGCTGAAAACCATGTATTTTCTGAAAATTTCAGTAACTTGGGAAAACTGAGAAAAAGTCAAATTCTTTTCAAATTAAATCCAAATGACTTGAAACCTTGTAGAAAAGATATTTTCATATATGAGAGACTTTTCCAATAAGATTTTCTCAAAACAAATTTTCCTATCAAGTGAAATGCCCAAAAAAAATTTGTTGGCCATTCACAACGACAAATCTCAACCAAAATATCAAATCACATCCAAATAAGATTTTCATGGAGTTTGACACTTGTGATTTCCAAATACTCATTCAAGTCCATATTCACAAAGAATTGTTGCTCAAATAGTTCAACCCACCATAAGAAGTTTTGGTCAAAATAGGTAAAGTCAACATTTTGAATGAACTTCAAATGGTTAAAACATTTGAATGGTTGGATTTTTGAAAAAAAAATTGAACTAAAGGGAAGTTTGAAATGACCAACTCTATAAGTTTTGTATTGGCAACTTTTCAAAACTCAATAGATTTTGATTTGGAGTAAAATTTCACTTTTAGCAAAAACAAGATCATTAAATATCCTATTAAGCCTAAAAATTGGTTTTATTTTATACATAAGAAATTTTACTTCAACGTCACTTGAAAACATTTTGAAGACATGTTGAAGAAGTTTTGAAAAGATTTTTACAAATTTTGTTCTTTTACACGGGATTTTTGAGTTTTAACCAAATAGGCTCTTTTAAAAACAATGGATGTAACATTTTGAATTTTTTCATGTTTTGAGAGCAAGAGATACGTGAATATAGTTTACATAAGTTTACCCTAATAAACCTCTAACTTGAAATACATGAGTTTAACGTTTTGGGTCAAATCACAAGTTTGAGGAAAAGGATACATAAAAGCTCGCTATTCAAAAGCCTTCATTCAAAAATGCAAGAATTAGCAAATGAGATGATTTTTTTTAGAATGCATATGTATGAGTTTGAAATACCTCTATGAACCAATATATATCAAGATACATGGTTCCAGTGGCAAAACTCACTTGATGCCATAATAGGACCAAAGTAGCACTTTGAAGACTATCATAGCATCAATTTAACTCAAACACATTTAGAGGATGCGAATGATGAGAAGTTATAGCACTTTCCCTAAATGTGATAACCAAACCTAAAAAGATTCAACTAATGAAACAATCAAGCAACATTCAAGAATAACCAATGTGCATATGAGACATAACCTATACAAGGTTAGGACATAGATATTTCAATGTAAATACTTGTTATAGAGATGATATTGGTTATTGATGCAAATTCTGCAATGCTTGGCTCCAATTTTTGAACTTGATGAGATCCACCTTTTCTTCCACAAGCCAAGCCTTCAATGCCTCTCCATATATCTATGTTCTCAATTTAGCACATTTTGGTCCCCAACAACATTGGGTCCATAGAGGTTAGTTATAAACAACTTTGGCACTCAAATAACCTTTGTGCTAGCATGTGGTGAACTAATCACCCTAGTAACACAAATGTCATTTTTGGCATTCCTAAACAAATTATAATCAAATGAGGAGTTTGTCTTAGAAATGTTTCCCATGGGACAATTTTTACCAATATGTCCCTTAGGTCGGCAATTGTAGCAAAATTGAGATTTACTTTTATCTCGTCTTTCGGTTTGCTTGTTGCTGGTTTGCCTCTCACTTGATGGTTTGCATTTTTCATTCAATGTGCATAGACAACTTGAGGCAAAGTATCCCGCTTCGGTGTACTTGTAGCACTTGATGTGAGCAATGCCCTTCTTCTTGCTCAACACTATTCCTTTCTTTCAAGGGAAATCTCTAACATGATGTCCCTCTTTCTTGCATTTGAAGCAAGTAATGGAGCTCTTGATCATCTTTTGATTTCGTTGCTTGGTATGGGTATTGATGGACTTGTTATCCCTTTCATGAAGCTTGGTGCAAGCTACGGTTAATCCCTTCAAGCTTCTTCACCATGTACTCACGGTTATCTTGAGAAGGTTGAGCAATGCTCACAACTCCATGATCCATGTGTTTCTCCATTTTGCCTACACAATCCAAGTCACATTAGTGCTTAGGGAAATGTTTGTTTTTTAGCAATAAGTGTTAGCACAAATAAGGTCAACTCGAACATGAGCCTCATAGGATTTTACCGTTGCAATTATCAACTCATGATCTATCTCTAGCATGGTATGAGAATCTACAAGATTCTCATGAGAACACAAAAGTTTAATCATGTTTTTCTTGTAAATACACATACTTGCTAGTGATCTTCTCAAGTTGAGATTTAAGCTCTGGATTTTGTTTCTCCAGAGATGCTGCACAAGTAAATTAATTTTTCAATTCCTCATACCTCATAATTAATGAAGATTGAGAGCCATTGAGTTTCTTATGTTCATCGGCTAGACCCTTGACTTCTTCATTCTTTTTAATAAGGCATGATTGTTCCTTCTCAATGACTTCCATGAGCTTGATCATGGTTGTTTTGTCCTTCTTGTTCAAGTGATCAAACTTGGAGTCATCATCATCACCCATAAAACAAGCATGTTTTTCGGCAATGGAAGATGAACAAGTTGATAATGTGGATTCTTCACTTAGCCATTGATGTTCATATACTTCTTCTTCCTTCAAAATGTTAGTACCACAAGCACTATAGGAAGTAGAAGTATCCAAATTGACTATACTTACCATTTCATTACTTTTAATGAAGCCATGTGTTGGTGAGGAGGTGGACATGGCAATATCATCGACGATAGTCACTTGAGTTTCTTCGTAATTTGGTGATGAAGTCGAGCACTGCTCAAGTAATTCTTCTATAAAGAGTACATCATCACATTTGAACTTGTCGTATCTTTCCTTGAGCATGGTCCAAATGAGATGAGCACCTTTAAGCGGCAAGATTGTTTTAAATACATCTTCACTCAAAGCACTAAATAAATAAAACATTAGTAGCCTGAGCATTGACATGTATGCATTTCTCTTTCTCTTCAGATGATAGCATTTGATTACTAGGAGGAAACATGCTCACATCTACAACTCACTCTATTTGAGGACCCATGGCCCTAAACTCATCAAGCATGCGATTACTCCAAGATAAATAATTTGAACCACCTAAAAGAAGTAAAGGAACTATATCCACCAAAACACTAGTCGACATCTTTACTCTCTAGGTGGTAAAGCCCCAAAAGAGAGACATGGCTTTGATACCAATTGAAAGGACCTTGATGTCGCCTACAGAAGGGATGAATAGGCAATTTAAAATGAAATGCAGAAGCTAAAACAAAACAGGGTCGGATTGTCCTATATTGGGTCGGATAGTCCTATGTAGATCGGATTGCCTAAACTGAGATCGGACTATCTGACATGCACAGCAATAATACAAACAAGCAACAACCTAAAAACTCTAGATCCAATCCAAAAACAAGGAGGTGAGCTCAAACAACAGCTAGATTAGCGCAACACAAAGCAATGCATCAAGAAGGTAAAGAGAGGGAGGATATCACCGAGTTTTAGGTGACGATGTATTTTTCGAATTTCAAATTCTTGAGGGGATTCTAGTCTCCATTTTGGAGCTCACAAAGAGCCGGGTATTTTTCAACCCTTTTCTCGTGAGGTTGCACAAATGCACTCCTCTTTCCACTAAGTGTATCTCTTTCCTTGCGAACGCTAGATCCGGCCTTCACAAACTTCCCATGGCCAACCACAAGAAAATCGACGGCCCAAGAGTGACACCTAGCCGTCTAGGAGTCCTCAACCACGAAGAGTAATAAACACCACATAATTCTTGGACAAATCCTAGTGCTCAAGATCAAGAGAAATACACACTAGGCTCCCAAACTCCAAATCCACAGTCACAAAGATCCAAGTCACAAAGAACAAAGGGGATTTGAGATAGAGAGAGAGAGCTCAAAGATCCAAAGCACTTAGCACAAAGCTCAAAGCCACAAAGATTGGAATGAAAGGGCTAACCCTAGAAAAGGATTGGTGGGGTGTTTATATAGATCCCCAAAAATGTGACCGTTGAAGGTGAATCTTTTTGCCCATATCGGACAGTCCGACACAAGATCCGCTAGTCCGATATTTTAAACCTCGAAGACAACGAGAGACAAAGAATGAAGTTCCATGAAATTTCAGACTTTCTGTGACATCAGACTATCTGATGTTGAATCGGATAATTTGATATTTTAGAAGCAAAAACATCGACCTCAAACAGAGACTCAAATTCCATGAAATTTCGGAGTCTCTGTATCATCGGATTATCTGACCCACAATCGGATACTCCGATTTACACTTAGAAAAACTCACTCGAGGGGATTTTTCAAATCAGTACAGAGAGTAAAGTTCTGTGAAAAATCGGATAGTCTGATGTTGCTCAAGTAAAAAGGCAATAACTTTTTACTCCGGAGTTCGATTTCGATGATCTTGGACTCTATCGAAAGATTGTTTCATAGGCTATCAAATCCAGCATAAAACATGAGACAAAACATTCAAGAGATGTTGAAAAACTTGCAAAGAAACTTGATATAAGTGTTGTCACATGTAAAACAAACCAGAGTTGGAATTTTGGCTTAGGTTTTTCAACTCACGCAAAGATGAAGCATTTTTAGCACTAGTATTCGACCAATTATATGCATGTGGTATCGCTCTTAATAGTACGGCATTCTAAACTCAAATGTAAAAAGAAAAGCTATATCGATAGGAATACCTTCACACCATTTTCTTTCTTCAGTTAGAGGGTTACCAACGTCAAAGCCATTTCATCAGCGGGACTATCCTCAAATCACATCTTCTTAATTTTTGGCATTTCACTTCTATTTTTCAAATGATTGGTGTAGATAATCCATAACTTCAAATGGCCTCGCATGGTCCATCACGACAAAGTCATCACTCGCCCTTCACCACCGGTTTCGGTTCATCGTGCCAAGCCCCTTGCTTGCCCTTCACCACCGCATGGTCCATCGTAGTCGAGCATCACTTGCGCTTCACTGTCTTGATATAGGTAGCAACTTTATACCCCACATCTTCAATCTCTTCTCTTTGATTATCATCCATCGATAAAGTCCATCTTCTAGCTTCTCACACCATCTTCATTTCTATCAGTCTTCAATCATGGTGTATATTGTTCGACAAGTCCATTAACTCATGATGTAGTCTCATCAAGTATCTCGTTGATTCATAATATGTGAGGCACATCTCTGTATGTTACACCATAATCTCACCATTGATCCTCAACATGTAAGTAATCAACCTTCTTGCTTGATGCTGAAACATTACCTATTACCCAAACTCATAACAATTGTTAGGTCAAAAATATGTTGCCATTAATCATCGAAACTTCCCATAACACAATTTTAGGGGACTAGATCTTTCATTGCTAAAACCTAGCCTAATAACCAAACTAAAAAGGTGGTGAAATCAAACAAAATGCATATTTAGATTCCTAACAAAGTTCTTCTTGTTTTAGGAAGAAAATATAAATTTTGGACAAATAGATCATTTTAAGGAAGTTCTCAAAGTATACAAGCAGTTGACAAACTATATTAATTTTAGATATTGCTTTCAAAGGAATACTTGTGAGTTACTGCAATTCACAAATTTTGCATCCTACCATAAAGGGGTACAAAATTTGCATATTGAGCCACCTCAAATCGAATTCCAAAATTTATTGATCTTTGCTTACAAGCCATTATACTTTTATTATTTTAGGGAAAATGTATAAGGCAGGCAATGCAGTGCTGAAATTATCTGCCTATTGTCTTTGTGAAATTTTCATGACAGGTTTTAGAAGTGCCAAAATTTTGGGCTAAAATCTGGGAGATGCATGATTAAGTTGTTAGGCTACCATGAAGAAACCATGATTTTATCACCTATAGTTTAGGCTAGACAAATTTGTCAATCAGACTACTTACAGATTTCAGGACATGACCTTGCAGTGCTATATGAATTTTTAAACCATGATACAAGGATTCAAAAATTCTACGAAACTTCGTGGCGTCTACTGGGTATGTATAAAAACTACTGTCAAAAGATGCACATTTTATCACCTATGGTTTGGACGACACAAAATTATGAATGCAGCTGTCTACAGATTTCCAAATCCTGTTATGCACACTAATTTATTTATTACCCTATGATCCAAAGGTTCAAAAATCACACAAATATTCATTAAGCTAACTAGGTTAATATACAAGTTGTATGTAAAAATTCTAAAGTTTATCATCTATGGTTTAGCCTAGAAAAAATTAACAAGCAGATTGACTAAAAATTTCAGAACATGAACAATAAGCAGAAGATGAAACTTTAAATTAAATTTTAGGTTGTATAAATTCACATCTTTTAATCATATGAAGTTAGAGTGTTCTAGAGGCTATATGAATTTTGGGTCGTCCATCTAAGCAAACAATCTAGAGGTTTTAGTGCAACAAGCTCTAATCTGTCCTAAAAGCTCTCCATTCTAGGCCTCTTCGATAAAATTTGAAACTTTGAGATAGAAGAGATATCAAGACCCACAATATTTAATCATGGTTCATAAATATCATGATGTAGTATTTGACCTATCATGTCTGTTTTAAATTTTATTTACCCATTTTCAATACATACTTACTATAGGCTGTTTTCAACCCGTTATTTTGCAAAGTCGTACTAGACAATAGGAGGAGTTTACAAATGGATTTTCAAAACTTTTCAAAATGATTTGGTACTAGTTTGTGATGATTAACAAGTGGTTTTAAGCACATTTTTACGGGAATACCATTCTTCAAAGGTTTCGGTCCTATAGAGTAAGAATAAAAGTTTAAAATAAAAATATAAGACAAAGAGAATAGTAATCCTTAGAGATGGATAAGACATAAGATTTTAATAGGTTTTCGCAAATACTTTGTAGCTGAGAACAATGTCCTCAAAATAAATTTTAAGAAACTGTTCTAAACGACCATTTCAAAGGGATGCCTATAGTCCGACCAACACCGTGGGGACACCCGAAAGTCATACTGTCTAGTACTCATTGAAATCACCATATGGTCTTGGATGAATGGTGCTTTCTCATACATGGCAACCATTCAAACCTCAATGTGCTATGACCCCAAATAGACATCACTCAATATAACTCTAAAGGTACCGAATAATGAGCAAATGAGACACTGCTGGACTCAGACATGTCAGTCAACTTCAGCCTGAAATGTGCCCGTCAAACCACACGAAGGTGGCAACCATATATGTTACACATTCAGGAGACCTGACAAAAATTCGCCTGAGCTGTACAACAGCTCATTTGATCACTACCCTTACTCATGTCTAGCTAGCCCAAAGCAAGAGACTAACTAAACACTTTCATCGAAGCATTGGCCTTGAGTCATAAGGCATACAAATATTTAACATTAAAATTTACAACTAAGATTTGTTATACATAGGCCAAACGACCAAATATTTAATGGTTTGCAGCGGAAGCTTATCTACCCAAGACCCATAAGCAAGCCGACTAGGGGTAGACCCTAATGAACCGTCCTGAAGAGATCAACGGAACCCACAACACTCAACTAATTCTGCAAAACAATTTAGACAACAACCCAAAAAAGATACAGGTGTCACTACATTAACCGTGTTAATGTACTGGCAAGGCAATACAATCCTATATACATGCAAGCTCTAATTATCAAAGAACGGCTATTTGTAGGTTCATTTGCATAAAGCTAAGTTGTTTCACAATATTTCACAAATAGTAGATCTGTAAAGTATTTGTAGAACAAGTATATAAAGTAAAGCATGGTGATCCATATAAATAATTGTAGCAACATAATCATCATTTCTCCTAATTAACATCATCATAAATCATGAAACATCACACTTGCACCCTCCATGGTATCAAGTCCTCATTATAATCAAAACCATCATCAAGTTCCCATCCTCAACCATTTTGATAAAGTGTTTTTAGAAAGATTAAAAATTATATTCATGCTACTTCCCCAAGTCGCTCTTCACCGCCAGAACAGCTAACCGGTTAGTTTTAACTTTGCAGAGTTCGTACAAATCCACATGATGTGATAGAAGCCTTGAAGCTAAACTCTGGTTGGTTCGGTGTCGTCCAGCACCCCACACACTACATGTTGAGTGCAGACTAGAGGTCACAACGTAGCTATTACATTGTCTAATGTTTAGCCTTGCATTAGCGACGGCAAGTGTGACTCTACCCTAGGCATATGACCTAGAGCCATTAGGTGGTGGGCCCACCTTAAATTTGACGCCGTGGCAGCGAACACATCCATTCCCCCACGAGGCACTATACCATTGAATTGGACAGACTTAGACGCCTGAACGACCATAAGACAAGCGGTAAACAGGTAGCTCCTATAAATCATCGCTCAGACTAGTTCATTCTACTCCGGCCTACCAAAATGCAAGGCTAAACAATAAACAACTTAATAAGCTAAGCTCATCCCATACTAACACATGTGGCAGGACTGTATACCTAGTTGGTAACGTAGAGTTCGGTCCTTAATTGACTTAGGCGAACGCTTCCCCTATTGGTGCACAACTACTACGATATGTACACCATTCGCCGCCCAAGTCTAGAATCATGTTTTTCCTCCATTTTAGTTCACAAATAACCAAAAGCTTCACCTCTATTCATAAGTTGCAAATTTCCCATTTTCAAAAGTATAAGGTGATCACAATGTCTATTAGCATATTATTAGACATGGCTAAGCATATGACATTATATTTAGTAATTATAAGTCCATTTGAGCACATGGAGAGTACTCTAAACCATTCTAAGGTTACAAACAGCAAGAATAAGAAATTTCAAGGTGGATTATTTAGATATTAGGTTATAGCTACCATTGTACCCCTTTCAAATAATTTTTCCAAACATAACTATTTAACAAGTGCAATTTTGCAATAGAAACGTTTGCCCAACAAAAACATAGGATCAGAGTGTTCAAAGGAAGGGGCACTTGCCTTGATCTACTTCAACCTGATCAGGAACTAAAACCACTCCTTCACCGTTGATGTACTCGTTATGTATACAATTATAACGTGTATGCACGTAAATACCAATATATAAGAAAAATCCAAAGTGCTCTAAAATGTATGATTTCTTTACAGTGGTTTGGTACTGACCTAAGATGAATTTAGGTGAAAGAATTTCTATTTTATCATTTTTAATTTGGGAGTTATGAACTTTTACAAGTTACATTCTAGTGGTAGGTTAATTATGCTCTAATTAAACATAGGTGTTATTTGTGCCCAAGTTATGTTAAATTTCAGTTTAAAACAGTAAGGAGCTTAATTTCCTTGGTCCAATAAAGTTGGTTTCACCATTTTTAGAGTTAGAATGAATTTAATATGGATTTTATAAGTTGTAGGTCCCATTTGAGTGCTTACATGTTGTTTAAATTTTTACATATGTTTCTAGTATAGTATGGGTGAGATTTTATTGCACAGCAATTAAGTTCACAAAGTTTTGAGTCTAACAAGTCTGGAATGACTTCATTGTGGAGTTATAAGTTATAACCAATTTCTTATGTATTTTAGAACTTATCCTCTTAATTATAATCATTTACAATTACTTAAGAGTGGATGCATTATATATACTAGTTCGTCCTGAACTCAATTCTCCTAAATAAAGTTGAGAATTTGGTGATTCTGACAAATTTTAGTTCAACTCATTTAGAGATAAAATTAATTTCCTACAAATTTTATAAGTTAGATTGTGCTTTATGTCAATTATCCTTTATACAAAATTTTAGAGATATTTCTTGTACTGTAAATGTATATTTTTAATTTGTGAGTCTACTGGAACTTTGTTCGTATAAAATGGACCTAGGATGAATTTTCTATGGATTTTACAAGTTTGATGACTTTTCAGTTGAACAATAATTGCTTTAGTTATTTTCTTTATTTTTCCTATAATTTAAATATATGGGGTCCACTGGCAGTGACTGGTAATTAGGCAAATAGGTCCCTACAGAATTCAGCAATCAACGAGAGATCCCCTAGGACGTGTTAAACGAAATTTCATTAAGAGTGCTTACGTTTATAGTATTTGCATTTAGATCCTTAACCTTACATATCATCCCAAGTACTTTTACAAATAGAACCCTAGTGTTCTAAATTCTTGCTAACCATCATCATTATGCCCTAATGAGGTAGGGCCCACCTGTCATGGGCTCAGTGATAAGGAAGCAGCAGCAGAGGTAGGACGGAGGCGGCCGATGAGATTGTTGATAGCGTTGGCGGCGAACTGTGGCTAGTCCGATGACGCGCCCCAAAGGAAAAAGATGCGGAACACCTTTGTGCACCCGACGGTGGTGATCTTGTTGCCGAAGATGGCCGAAACTGCACTGATGAGGATTGCGAGCAGCGACGGCTTTAGAGGGCCAAGCGCAAAACGAGTCACGGCTTTGGTTTGGCTTGTTCGATGCACGCATGTGGTTCTTTCGGGTACAAGGAGGCTCCCCGAAGCTTGAGCACAGTTTGGAGAGGTCTAAACATAGGCGGCAATGGAAAAGATGACCTGGCGATGGCAGAATCAGCACGGCGACAACGATGGCTTCTTTTGGTGATAAAGCCTGAGCTCCACTCGATAAGCTCATGGCTTTGATTGGCCCGTTCTTTTGGTGAGTTGAAGATATTTACGATTTGGGAAAAACGTTGACGACCCGACTACAACCGTACGAGACGTTGTTGTGTTGTGCCTTAGCGATCGATACACCTCTCTGTTGGTTGTTGATCCTACCGGTGCAGATCAACCTTATTCCTACAAGCAAATCGAAGAAATAAGCAAGAACAAGATAAAAGCAATCTGAAATTCAAATAGGAATTGCATACAAATGATAAGTTGGGATTCCAAAATGAGCAAACCTTTGATCTAACCGATCATGAGATTACACGGCAAAGTAGCGAAACTAAACTTTAATCTAAATAAAACCCCCAGAACCCTGAAAGGGTACCTAGTTATTTAAGGGGGTGGGAGGATGGCAAATGGGTCCCTAGGGTCATGCTCCACCAGATTGGGGCGCACCTCACATGGGCCCCACTTGGGCTGGGGTTCCAGATGAAATTACAAGCCCATAGGCCTATTATAGGTGACGCAACACCTTGTTTCTTCAATGGCAGATGATTGAAATGGAATTTTGAGATAAGTCTAGATTCATTGGAAAGAGGACTCCAAGATCTTTCCATCAAGTATTCATGGGCCCAAAACGGAGCTCGCATGCATATTTGGTGGCCGTTTGAAGTCAGCACGGTAACAGGTGGTCGAATTGGATTCCAGAACTTGGACTGCTTGATCTGGATGTCTTCCGGTTGAACTATGGAATGAGCAATGGTTGTATCAATAGTAGCTATAGTCACATCATTCAGCCTCCTAGCTGTGAAATGGAAGAGCACATGAGGCTTCTGAGGTCCTATGGGTGTTGCCTACGCAATGAATCGTTGTGGAGCTCACTGGAGAGAGATGATTTGATGACAACGGCGGTTGGCCAATGTTGGAGAAGACGAAGGTGATCTCCATATCTGCGGTAGTTTCGGTTGGGGGTCTTGAGGGGTTTTGGAGAGGACTTCAAGGGAGTGTTGACGGTCAGAGGACTCGGCTCGGGGTGGTCTCCTCTGTTGCTTACGAGGATGATGCCAGCGGTGGCAAAGTCCGGAACGTGCTCCAAGCTGGTGATGGCATGGCGACATTCCCGTCACTGCAGAGGATGGAACGAGGCGATGTAAAAAGATAAAATTATCGGCACAAAGAGATGAGTGTGGAATGGGGAAGATTTAGGGATGGCAACAACTTGACAGCGACGATGGCGTCGTCTTCCTCACGGCCGGCAGCGGAGATGAAGAGGGAGGAGGAGCTAATGGCTATCTTCCTCAGTATACTCGGTGCTGGGATGGAGAGAATGGTTGGGCGACATGTCTAGGAAGATAAAGGAGGAGCTCGGCGTTGCCATGATGACGGACACAACTTTTCACTCACTCTCTCACCTGTCTCTATGTTGGATGAAGAAGAAGGAGAAATGGACAGAGATGGAGTGAGTTGGACAGGCTGCCATGTGGGCCCAGCCGATGCAAACAAGGGTATGGTGAGGGTGATGGGTAGAAAAGTGAGTGGACAAAGGGTTTGGGCGATTTTTAGGATTTTCCCTTTTTATTTTCTTTAGCTTCTCTTTGTGATCCATTAATCTAAGTTAGAGAGCTGATAAATTAAGGTGGATTTTTGTGGAGATAGATAAAATGATATAGTTTCCATTTTTTGTTTCATTCAAAAATTCATTATATTTTATTCTAAGTAAAATAATTAAGACTGGCTTGGTAGAAATTGGTTTAGATTTTTAGGAGGTCAAAACTAATGAAATAAATTCTGGAAAATTATATTCTTACATGATAAATAAAATACTATTTGAATAAATTATGTTACATATACACTCTCATATAATTTAATGGATGCTATCATGAAGTATGAGTGTTGACCGGTTTGACCCATTTATTTGAGGCATCAAATGTAAATATAAAATTATGTAAAACTTCAGGTGAGTTGCAAATATTTCTTACTATTTACATGAATTTTTCCTTACTTTCGTCTTGCACCAATAATTTTTATAAATTTTCAAAGCTTAATAATGCAATATGTTGTTGCTACGAAAATGCAATTAAATGTTTATAATAATTATACTTAAATTATTCTTGACCTGAGATGATATTGTTGATCAGTTTGATTTCCTTCTCACCATGCATGATTCCCAAGAATAATTTGTAACATACCCAAAATCTTAAATTTCAAATTTTGCATTTAAAATGTTGAGAATGATTTTTGTGAATTAGAAATCTCAAAATTTTCAAATCAAAGACCTCGGTGAGTCTAATATGACTAGTTTTAATATACAAATTTGTGAATAATTTAAAACCTTTTCCTTGATAGCTCAAAGGAAGAAAATAAAATACAGTGTGTGCATACATTTGCATAGTTTGGTTGGTGTAATTTGAGTCCTTTAAAATGTTTTTGAATCTTGGGTGCATTTCATTTTAGGTCTCATGAGCATAATGTGAATACATCATAATTCATAAATAATAAAAGCACTACACCCGTCATCGCCTTAGGTGCACCTATGCCCAAGTGTCTTGTGATTTAAGCATGGTGAACTGAAAGTAAAGTCTAATCATATTATCTCTGGTTAATTACAAATCAAAATATAATTTTACAATAATTTAAATATATATTTATAATAGGAACACTTAAAGGTAGGTGAACTCGTTGAATATTTAAAAATAATTGGTGCTATATAAAATTATGGGGAAATTCATGTAGATACTATTCAATATATGTATCTCACTGGAATTTTTGTATAATTTAATATGTAAAATTGATACCTCAAATAAT
This sequence comes from Oryza officinalis, assembly GCA_008326285.1. NCBI lineage: Eukaryota > Viridiplantae > Streptophyta > Magnoliopsida > Poales > Poaceae > Oryza > Oryza officinalis. Next base: position 23,239,268 of record BDMV01000012.1, on the reverse strand, counting down.
TAGGTCAAAACAGTCAAACTATAAATTATTTCTAAACCCTAATCGGCAAAATTGATACACATCCCATATGTGTATTTTATCACATTAAAATATATAGAGGATATAATTTATTCAAATACTACTCTATTTATCATGAATTAATATAATTTTTCCAAATTTTATTTTATAGTTTTTGACCTCCTAAGAATTCAAATTAATTTCGGCTGGACTGAATTTCTTTATTTTCCTGAGAAGACAATATAGGAGATTTTTGTGTGAAACAAAAGAAAATGGAATCTAGATATTTTTGTCTACCTCCAAAAAAATCCGCATTAATTTGGCATGCACACAAATTAAATTGTGGAATTACAAATTAGAGGGAAAGAAATAAATAAGAAAAACTTTTGTAAATCGCATACACAGTAGTTCACCAAGAGTTCTACCCATCTCTCTCTACCTCTGTATGCACCGCCCTGGACCCACCTGTCGGTCTCTCTGTCTAGCTCCAACTCGGTAGAAAATGTTCTACCGCTCAAGAGACCGAGAGAGAGACGGAGAGGATGAAAGAGATCGACGCCGACGTGTTCGACGCGTGGCCGAGATGTGTCCGCCACCGAGCTTGCCTATATCCTCTCCTAGCAGCATCGCCGCCTCCTCCATTTCGCCCCTGTGGAGACCCAGTCGAAAGGGAGAGCACCGGTACCTTTTCTTCTCCTCCATCTCCATCGTCGGCCGTGGGAACGATGACCATCGCCACCGCCATTGAGCCACGGTTGTCCCTCGTCTTCCTGTGTTCTATCACCCCTATAAGGTGCCAATCCCGTCCCCTCTAACCTTATCTCATGTCATGCAGTGGTGACGCCGGAACGCTGCCGCGCCCACGGGAGCTCCCGAGCGCCGCTACCTTGGCATCATCGTCGTTCGACCGGTCTAGACCAAATCCGGCTGAACCCTCACGCCAACAAGGTCGCCTCGGCATCTACTTCAAGATGCCTCAAGAACCACGGCCAAAGATCAAGTGCATGCATAGATCGATCACCGTCTTCCCCAACTTCGACCGCCGGAGTCCATCTCCAAATCCTCCTTCTTCGATGAGCCACTATTCTATTCCTTGCGCATGTAACACCCTAGGGATCTCCCTAACCACCCGTACATCTTTTCCTAGCTTTCCACCAATCGGAACGGGCTGTCGCCGTGAAGCCGAAGATCTTCGCCGCCGCCTGGGAGTTTTCTCCATCGCCATCGTCATCTGGACCTTACCGAACCTCGCGCGCCCCTCGGTGAGTCTCCAAGAGCCCCGTAGACGCGCATGCATGCATCCAATCGCACGGAATCGAGCCGAGGCTCGACATGCACTTGCATGCCAAGAGCTACTGCCGCTTGCGCCATCGTCGCCATCAATTCTGGCCACCGTAGCTAGCGAAACCACCACCGATGGCTTCACCTTGAACCCCTCTTTATCTTCTCTTTTAGTCGCTCGCCGAGATCGGCCACCGTTCGCCGTTGCCGCCGGTGAGAACTTCGCCGGTGCGCTGCTGCCTCTGCTTCCCCAGCCGCCGAGCCACTGACAAGCGGGCCCCACTTAATTAGGCGCTGAAGATTTGGCTTAGAAAACATTTAAAACTTGCAGGGTTTAATCTGTAAAGTTCCTTAGTATGACGTGTGGACCCAAGACCTGATTATTAATAGAGGAAACGTGTAGGACTCTTAATGATAATTGTTTTAACACATGCCTATGGACCATGGGTTGATTTTCTAGAACCCTAGGGGCCTTTTTGCATATTGGACAGAGACGGACCTGTGGACCCTAAGGATTTATATTTTGGAAATATGAAAGGAAATGGGTAAATCTTTATCTTTTCAATTGAAATTATATCAAACTTGTAAAATCCATATAAAATCAAATATAGCTCATTTTGAGGTGAAACCAACTTCAGCAAGTTCATAAAATTGTGAAATTTAATGTTGTAGAATAAAATCCTCTGCTTACAGTATGATGTTTATTTTTAAAATTGCACATAAGAAATAGTTAACATGAAATTTGTAAAATTCGTAGAAAATTTATTTGTACTCCAAATGGAGTGAACTAAATTTCTGTAGAATCAGCAAAGTATGAACTTTAATTTAGTGATATAAAATTTCACACTTTCTATACAGGAAACAGTACTAATAATATATATATAAAAAATGACCACCAGATGTACAATTTAATTTCTAAAATTTATAAGGAATTCATACTAGCTCTAAAAATTATAAAATCAATTGTATTAGTCTTAGAAAACAATCCTCTTCATCCCAGTAAGGTTAACTTGATCAAAATCATATATTAAAAATGTTGCACAACGATATATAGGTAGATAATACTATATGTCAATGCAAACTTGGAAAATTCATAACTCTCAAAATAGAAGTGATAAAATAGAAATTTCTTCACATAAATTCATTTTAAGACATTACCAACCCACTGTGAATAATTCATGCATTTTAGAGCATTTTGGATTTTTCGCATTATTTGGATGTTTATTCGATTTGTACGTTATGATAATATAGATTGCGAATTCGTTGACGGTGAAGGAGTGGAATTGGTTATCACATTCATATTAGGGACTTCTACAAGTGAGGCAAGTGCCCCTTTCCTTTGAACACATTGAATCCTATGTTTTATGGGCAAATGTTTTGTTTATAACTTTGCATGCGCTATTTGGTAGAACATTGTATTTTGTTGAGAAGATGGTAGTTATAACCCACTTGTTGCATGAACCACCTCTATAAATTTCACTCATTGCTGATAGTAACCATAGGAATAATTGGAGTACATTGGCTGTACTCTAATGGGTCTAATTATGCTTTATATGTGTCATATGCTTAGCCATGCTTAGCAATTCGCTAAATAATATTGTGATCATGGACACATTGAGGTTTGAGTGGCTATTTATGCGTGTATGGATCCCATTCATCCAAAATCATGTGGTGCTCACAAATAACACTGGACGGTATAAATTCGGCGTGCTCGACATAATTGTAGGTTTATATGTGTGTATGCTTGGATTAGTCTAAAGGAAGTTTAGAGTAGAATATCTAGTATAATATGTTTATATTCCTTTTATGTCCATGACCTATGTTCACTCTTATGACCAAAATAATTCAATGGAGTTTACCATTAGTCATATTGTAATGTTTAGGTTGTCAGGATTTTAGCAAATGACTTTTAGTACTTGACATTAGGTCGTTTTAATAATTTTCTTCAATTTTTAGTAAATGATCATGTGACCTATTATGAAATGCAAGCAAGATCCAAAAACATATAAAAGGACTCAAGTCACATCAGTACATTATGCAAATACAAGTACTCACAAAATTTTAGCTTCATCTATAGGTTGGTAAGGAAAAGGTTTTAAATTATTCGCGAATTTGCATATTAGAACTAGTCATATTAGACTTATCTAGGTCTTTAGTTGGAAAATCTTAGTATTTCTATTTAGGCAAAACTTTTCAACATTTTTGGATGCAAAATTTGAAATTCAAATTTTGGGTATGTTACAGCGGCCCTTCCCACAGGGGAGACAACTTGGGTGTATCCTTGGTCGTCCGAATCTTCCATGAAACCATATCACCAATGATGAATGCTCTTGATTGAACATTACGATTATGATACCGTTGAAGTCCTTGAAGATATCCTATCGACTGGATGAGAGCAGCTTCATAGCCTTCCTCCAATCGGTTCAAATCGGCAATGCAGTCTTCATCAAAATTGTGGACCTGAAGGGATTCGAATTCCATCTCACTCGGCAACATAGCTTTAGCCTCATAAACCAAAAGGAAGGGAAGCTGACCCGTAGCCTAACTGGGTGTAGTCCGTAATGACCAAAGGACTGATGGCAATTCTTCAACCCACCGACCGACATAAGGGTGCAATCTATCAAAGATGCAAGCTTTAACTCCTTGGAGAATCATCCCATTAGCGCATTCAACTGTCCAATGCTCTTTGGGCGCGCAACTAATGCATAGCACATCTTGATCCCAAAATATTGACAAAAATCCTTGAAAAGTCTGCCTGTGAACTGAGTGCCATTGCCAGTAATGATCTTGTTAGGAACACCAAACTGATACACCATGTCGATGAAAAAATCGTGAGCTTTATACATGGTAATCATAGCAACCGGCTTGGCCTCAATCCACTTGGAGAATTTGTCAATCCTCCTTGAGCCCTTTTGAAAGGACATACCATAGCCAACCCCCAGATAGCAAAGGCCAGAAGGCCGGAATTGTTTGTAACTCTTGAGCCGAAACATGAATCTGTCCAGTAAAAAAACTGACATCCCTCATAGGTCCGAACAATCTTGTCTATATCAAAAATAGCTGTGAGCCAGAAAAACCCTTGTCTATATGTCTTGCCAACTAAAGTGTGTCCTGCAGCATGACTACCGCATATGCCCGGGTCGATGTCCCGCAATAACTGCTAGCCCTCTTCAGATGAAACACATCATAGTAAAATACTAGATGGGCTGCGTTTATATAACTCACCTTCTGAAATCACATAACACTGACTACGATGTCAAATTCGCTGAGCTTGATTACGGTCTCGAGGCAACTCCGGCTTACTTAAAAACTTGATGAAAGACATCCTCTAGTTGGTATCAAGCATGGAGACTTGTCTTGAAGCTTCTTCTTCAGAAACTATCTTCTTTGCAACAGTCGGTTCATGAAGGTGTTCAACGTAAACATCTATTGGAGTAGCTTCTCTTTTCGACCCAAGGTTTACCAATTGATCAGCACCCTCATTGTCATGCCTTAGCACATGAGATAACTCCAAACCGTCAAATTTCTCTTCCAGCTTGCAAACCTCCTGTCGGTAAGCGACCATATTGTCATTGAGACTAGACCAATCCTTCATTACTTGATTGACAACCAGTTGAGAATCTCCTCGAACAATCATCGGTCATATCCCACAGACATGGCGAGGCGTAGTCCATGGAGTAGAGCTTCGTATTCGGCCATGTTCTGTGACACAGGAAAGTGAATCTGAAGAACATATCACAGTCGTTCTCCAGTGGGGGAAATAAGAACGACCCCAACCCTAGTGCTAGTGACTCTCTTGGAGCCATCAAAATACATGCTCCACTAGTCCAGCTTCTCCACTGGCATCCCTTCTTGTATCTCTGTCCACTCGGCAACAAAATCAACTAGAACTTGAGACCTGATTGATGTCTGGGCCTTGAAAGCAATGTCAAATGCCATCAACTCCAAAGCCCACATTGTCCCATGGTTTCTTGATTATGAAGAACGTCGCCAAGCGGAAAGGATGTAACTGCAATGACTGAGTGGCTTTCAAAGTAATGAGCCAACTTCCTAACCATGATTAAAACTCCATATAATAACTTCTGCACCTTTGGATAACATGTCTTGGAATCAGCCAGGACTTCACTGATGAAATAAATAGGTCTCTAAACCTTTTGGGCGTGTTCTTCTTCCTTTCACTCGACAACCAACACCATACTAACCAAGGGCTCTTGTGGATGCAGCGAAGCTAGCACAGGGGTTGTCGTGAGGAAACTCTTGAAATCTTCAAGGGCTTTTTGAGTTTTGAGCGTCCATTGAAAATCGTTCGTCTTCTTGAGTAGCTTGAAAATGGGCATGCCTCATTCTCTAAGCTTGGAGACAAACCATGGGCCGCTATGGACCCAGTGAGTTTTTGAACATCCTTCTGGGTACTCGATGACTTCATGTTGCGTATAGCGTTGATCCTCTATGGGTTGGCTTCTATGCCGCGGTGTGACAACATGAAAGCAAGAAACTTCCCTAACGGTACACCGAAGGTGCACTTCTCCAGGTTGAACTTCATCCTGAAGGCCCGAATGTTCTGAAAAGTTTCCTCCAAATCAGAAATCAATTGTCCTTCTACTTGCTCTTGATGATGACATCATCGATGTAGGCCTCCACATTTTGTCTAAGCTGCGATTGCAGGTATCTATGAATCAAGCATTGATATGTAGCTCCAGCATTCTTCAGGCCAAAGGGCATCGTGATGTTGCAATACGCTCCGAACGGGGTGATGAATGAGGTCTTCAAGTAGTCGAACTCCTTTTGGCTGATCTGGTGATATCCTGAATAGCAGTCAAGAAAATTGAGAAGCTCACAGTTGGCTGTTCAATCAACAACCTAGTCAATGCAAGGTAATCCAAAAGGATCCTTGGGGCAAGACTTGTTGAGATCCATGTAGACCATGGACATATGTCATTGTCTCATCTTCTTCCAAACTAGAACTCGGTTTGCCAGCCAATCGGGATGGTAAACTTCCTTGATGAATTCAGCAACCAAGAGCTTTGTCAGTTCTACCTTTATAGCATCCCTTCGGTCTTACAGGAATCGGCGGAGTCATTGTTTGATAGACTTTGCTTCAGCTTTCACGTTTATGGAGTGCTCAATCACCTCTCTAGGAATACTAGGCATATCAGAAGATTTCCAGCCAAATATATCTTTATTAGCTTGAACCAAGGTGGTGAGCGCGCTTTTCTATTTACAATCTAACTCATCCCCAATTACGGCAGTCATGGAGGGATGGGTTGGATCATGTGGAATCTTCCTGGTCTTGGCGTTGCCTTCTCCTAACTTGGGCAGTTTCTTGGCAAGGACTTCACCTTCCTGTGATGTCGACGCGACCAGTCGGATTTCCTGTCGGTCGAGTGCTTGCTCACGAGACTAGACCATCTCACAGCTTTCCTTGTTGCAGGTGAAGGCTTGCTTGACGTTGTTGTGCAGAGAAATAACTCCTCGTGGGCCTAGCATCTTCATTATCAGTAGGTGCAGTGGGCGACAACCATGAACTTTGCAAGAGTCAGCCTTCCCAATATGACGTGGTACGCTACCTCAAAGTCAGCAACTTCAAAGTAGATGTTCTACATCCGGAAATTATCTCGGCTTCCGAAGGTGACTGGAAGAGTGATTTGGTCAAGTGGTGTAGAAGATAACCCGACGATAACCCCATGAAACGGAGCGGAGCTCGGCTTCAACTCGGACCTTGGAATCTGCATCTCATCCAGGGTCTTGGTGAAGAGGATGTTGAGTGCGCTGCCAACGTCGATAAGAACACACTTCAACTTGATGTTGCAAACCACTAGGTCTAGTACCAAGGGGTACCGCCCCAGGTGGGTCACACGGTCAGGATGATTTGAGCGATCAAACATGAATGCTACCTCAGACCACCGTAGATGATGAGGAACTTCTAGATGGATTGCGTTGATCTCCCTATCGGTCAGCTTCTTCTTTCTCTTGGATTTGTAAGCAAGGGGGCCTCCGAAGATGTGGTTCAACTCAGTCCTGGGATCTAGAAAAGCCCCTGAGCCAGCATCGTTGTTATCTTTCTTCTGACCGGAAGTGCGCTTGCCATTGGTCGTCTTGAGTTGTGCCGCATATTCCTCCATGAACATCTTGAAGAGGAAACAATCCTTGGTCGCTTGCTTTGAATTTGGATGATTGGGCAATGCCCATTCATGACTTTGTCATCGTGGCTAACATGGGGACATTGTGGTTGATAATTCGATGTAGTGGCCACCAAATCTTTGGGTTTGCATTTGCGATCCTTCTGGTTGTTGTTGTTCTTGTTCTTGGGACGCCAGTTGCTACCCGACTTCTTTTCTTCCTTCAACGCACTGGCGGCATCTACTGATTTGGCATAAGAATTGATGGTCTCAAATTGCTTCATGACTGTACCTGGAGGCTTATGGGTCAATTTGCCGATGAGTAAGTCGTCTTGAATGCCTTTCAGGAAAGCAGCGATGATGACATCGTCAGTGGCATCTAGGAACTTGTTGCGGGCCTCCAAGAAACTCCGGGTGTAATCCGAGAGGGACTCATTCAGATGCTGAACAATGTGGTACAGATCAAAGTGTGAACCGGGTCTCTCATAGGTGTCTTGAAAGTTGGCATTGAAGTGGTTTCGAAGCTCGCTCCCGGATTCGATAGATCCCCTTGGAAGCCCCATTAGCCAACTCCTCGTTGAATCGGCAAGCGCCAAAGGAAAATAGTTCGCCATGGCCTTGCTATCTCCTCCTATTGCGCATATGGCCAGGGTGTAGACACTGAGCCATGACTAAGGGTTGGTTTTGCCATCGTACTTCTTGATCCCTGTTGGTTTGAAACCGGGCGGCCAATCCACTCGACATAGTTCTCGAGTAAAAGTTGGGACTTCATTGCCATGGTTAGTTCTCTCGTTCACGATGACGTTGGTTGAGCATATGCCGTAGATCCCTTGTTTGGCGACCGTTGTGATGATGTCCTTCATGGCTATCGGTGATATGGGCCCGGGGGTATTGCGAGTAAAGGGAGTAGGCCGCCCCGAGTATGCGTGGCACGCCCCGAGTAAGCGTGGCACGCCTCAAGTACGCGTGGCATGCCCCGAAGGGGGTTGGGCCATGCGAGGATCGGCAACTGCCTCCCGCGGGGGAGGTCGGGCTGCCTTGAGCCCCCCTCCCACGATCAGCCCCACGTGCATCGGCTGGGCGACTATCGCCGGTGCCTACCTACCGCATTCAATGCGGTGGGTGGGTGCGCCAGAGGGCTATGTGGGTTGACATGAGAGATGCAATGGCGGATGTGATGGCATGGGCCATGCGCACACGCCTACCGGTGTAGGGCATACCCGGTGCATGCCCCGTCCTGTCACATTTAATGTGGGCCTTTTGCCCGTCCTTCGGGCTAGACCGGCCCCTTTCTCCTTCAGTCGCTTCAGTGCTGCGCCGCCCCTTTGAGGGCCCAGGAGGCCAGAAGTCTTCGGCATTTAAAAGGAAGAATGACCAGGTGTCCGCCCGGTCATTCGGAGTGATGGCTGAAGGCGTACTATGGTGGGACGTGCACATCCTGGCACGTTGAAAAGGACGGTGCCCACGTCTTCGTATCTATAGTGCTTTTCATTTTCTCTTTCCCTCGAACCTAAGTCTGAGGCCTGAGTGGTAACCCCATGAGAGCTAAAATGAGGTCCTGGCTGAAGGAGACGGGGGAGGGAGAGCGCCAAAAAAAAGGAGAGAACAAGCGCTTGTATTCTCCCACATACCAATCACATATCAACCACACATAGGAGTAGGGTATTACGCCTCCATGGTGGCCTGAACGTGTATAAATCTGGTGTGTCTTCTTCATCCTCAGAGGGCCTAACGCCCTCTAAGTTTACTTCTCTTCGTCTCTCGAGATCTCATCCGTGTCCCTGGTCCGAACGAAAATGGGGGACCCCACGGTTCCCTGCTAGAGGAGTTTTACTTCCCGACAATGGCGATGGCTGTCACGGCAGTTGGGTTCCCTATGACAGTCATTGCATTGGTCGTTGTGGCGGTCGCTGTTGCCCACTGACCGGTCATGATGAGATTGACTTGATGTCATGCGCTCTTTGTTGTTCTTGGGCCCCTGGGCTATTGAGTAGCCATGATTTGTCAGCGAGAGCCTGTGGGTCCCTGGGCTACCATGGCAATCATCATGGTGTTGACTTTCTTCAGCATCGGAGTTATATTTTCTAGTGCAGCATCAAGAAGGGTGTCAATCGGCGTGATGGCTGCTACGTCGTTTTGTTGAGTTGTAGCAAAGACGTTCGTGTCATCCACATGGGTCTAGATGATATTATTGTGGGCGTTACACCCAGCTCTAACCAAATACAGCTGCCTCCATGCTTGTTTCTCCCCTTCTGATGTAACCATGGCCACTATTGGTATAACCATTGCTCACATCATAGGTCAACCGAAAGATGTCAAGATCGAGCTGTCCAAGTTCTGGAATCCAACTTGGCCACCTGCTACACTGCTGAGTTCAAATGGCCGCCAATTTGCTTACGAACTTCGTTTTGGGTCTATGAGTACTTGATGGAAAGCTCTTGGAGTCCTCTTTCCAATGGATTCAGTCTCATCTCCAAATTCCATATCAATCATCCGCAATCATAGAAACAAGATGCCACATCACCTATAATAGGCCTATAGGCTTGTAACTTTATCTGGGACCCCGGCCTAGGTGGGGCCCATGTGGGGTGTGCCCCAATCTGGTGGAGGACGACCCTAGGGACCTCTTGGTCATCCTCCCACCTTCTGAAATAGATAGGTATCTCTTTAGGGTTTCTTGGGTTTTGTTTAGATTAAAATTTAGCTGCATTACTTTGGCTGCATTAAAATAGATTGCCAGTTTGCTCGTTAAAAAACACCAACTTATCATTTGCAATTCAGATTGCTTTTATTTTGTTCTTGCTTGTTTCTTTGATTTGCTGATAGGAATAAGGTTAATCTGCACCGGCACGATCAACACCACATGGATAGGTGTATCGATCGCTAAGGTGCAACACAAAAGTGTCTCGTATGGTTGTAGTTGGGTCATCAATGTTTCTTCCAAATCATAGTTATCATTAACTCACCGAAAGATCGGGCTAATCAAAGCCCTGAGCGTATTGAGTGGAGTTCAGAGTTTATCAAATGGTATTAGAGCTTTCGTTGCTCGGTGAGTTTTTATCTACCTATAAGTAGAAAATAGCCATGCAAAAAAAGAATTGCATCCTTTACCTTGCCATATTTGTGCCATTGCATTGTTCTTTTCAGTTTTTTCTTTATTCAGTTTTGTGTTGCATCGTCGAGTCGTGTTGCTGGTCTTAGCATCTAGTTCGTTTAGAGTTTTGAATTCAGGTCACGTTTAGTATCGGCCCCTAATTTTATAGCACAGGAAACCATATGTGTTTACAAATACCAACTCCCTGGATCGGTAGGTTGGTATACACACATTACAACTCTGGTACACATAGTCTGCATCGCATAGTCTTACAATACCAAATATTACATGGGAACCCGAGTAGGTTCTAATAGGCCGTGTCTGACCGGATACAATACCAAATAACATAGGATAGCGGAAGCGAGGCTGCGGCGGTCCATCTATACTCCACAGGCATCAACTGGGGATTAGTCCCTATGGTTCCTGCGTACCATCCCCCTCCTCGGGGATCAGTTCGACTGGCATGTCCTCATCATCAAGAGCTAAAAGGGTAGAAATATGCAAGGGTGAGTACCAACCGTACTCAGCAAGTCACCACTATAGAAATGCAACAAATGCATATAGGGATCCAAGGCAGGTTTTGGTTTATTTGCGTAAAGCCAGTTTTCGCAAGTTATTTCACAAGCCTATGGCCTAGCAGTTTTAACTATGAAAAGAATTGCTGCTATGTAAAGGTTGTCATTAATTAGAAGTTCCTTCATCACAATTTAACCTTCCCACGCATGGGGCAAGGTCACCCATGTTGTATTTATCCCAACTTCTTCTAAACAAATTAAAAACATGTGAGTCCAGTCAAGAGTAATATAAGTCCCGGCGCTCATTAACCGCGAGCACGGCAATTCGAATAGTTTAATTTACTCACGCTGCAGCGGATGTACGCTTTTAATCCCACACTCCGTGACGCACCCAACACATGAGACTTGTCACGGTCCAGTCTTTCAGTTACCCTCGCATGGCGGCACCCGCTCCAAGGACTATGAATCCCCATTGCACCTCCAGCGCCACATTCCTACCTCGAGCCGGTTGTGAGGGGAGTCCTGGCGCTCCCGAGATTGAAGGTTACATTATACATATATATAGCTTGACGTCATTAAACCACACGCTCCCACATTTCTATACCGATATCCAGAACCGACCATGTCTGGGGTGCCACCCCACGAGAATAACCTAGTCCACCGGGTCTAGCCCCACTCAAGAAGTGTGGTCATACTCGGTTTGTTTCCTGCTTAGCTTCTTGACTCGGTCCTTAACTGACCAGGGTCGGCGGCTTACCGTTCCCAGAACCACCCATATTCTATTCGTGCCGCCCCAGTCGAAATCACTTTTGTTTAATTAAGTTTTTGGGTTTTCACAAAGGTTTTCATGCGGTGGGTGGCGCTTATGTCTCCACCCGATCTCTATTGATCACCCCCATGGAGTGATCAGTATAACCACGTCCACATATCCCACATATAGAGTGTATAACGTCTATGTAAGCAGGGCTAAGCAGTGAGTAAATAATCACGCGTAAAGTAATATACTCGGGTCACAAAGGTGTAAATACATAAGGATAAACAATATCAAAGGTAAGGCTTAAGCAGATGTAGGTACACGTTTTATAATTAGCATGCAATTTTGTTTGCAATCAACACATTTATAAAAATAGGATCAACATGTTCGAGGAAGGGGGCGTAGTGACTTGCCTTGCTCACTTGAGGGTTCGTTATCAATTGGCTCAGTTTCCTCCTCGCAGATATACCTTGTCCGGTCGAATAATAACGTCACGTACTACTCGCTAACACCAAAAGAGCCAAAAATTCCAAAAAGGAAAATAACCAAACCAGTGCCATTGCGTAGATCTTGATTTTTGAAAGATTTTGACGGAAGTTTCGTTCAAATTTGACTTAAAACGAGGGAGATACGGATTTGGAGGATTAATGGATTTTCTGAAATACGGAAATGGATTTATTAATTTGGAAAGGGATATTCTTCGGAATATTGTTTGGCTGAGAGGCTCAGAGGGGGGCATGTTGGACTTTTATTTTGGGAGAGCTTTGGCCTTAGCCCAAGGTGATGTAGGTCGGTTAGGGAGGTAATACAGACTTCAAGAGGAGAGTTGGGTGAGTAGGGGGGTATAAATTAGACTTCGTCAAGGAGGGAGGCTGTTGGTGGGTTTCGGCCCGGAGGATATAATATAGACTTTTGTAGGAGGACTTTATGGGCTCGGCCCTGAAAAGAAGAGGGAGGGGATTTAGATTTTTTTTTTGAAAGTCTACGGTCAAAGGCCCACGGAGAGAGAGAGAGAGTGGGGCCCACCGGTGGGTCCCACCTCTTTTTCTTTTCCTCATTTTTTTTTCTTCTCTTCCTTCCTCCTTTTTCTCTCTCCTTCTAATCTTTTCTTCCTCTCTCTCTTCTCTTTCTTGCCTTCTCTACTCGTTCTTGCCGGGAGGAGAGGCCGAGCGGGAGGGCACCGATGGCCGGGCGACGGCGTGGCACGGGCGCGGCGCGCAGCGCCGGCGGCAGGGCGGCGCGGGAGGCGCAGACCAGCGGTGGCTATGGCCAGGCGGCTCGGCTGCGGTCGGGCGGGCGCGCGGGCGCGGCTGGGAGCGGCTGGGGTCGCGTCGGCCGGGGCGGCGCGGGCGGTGGCGCGCGGCCGGGGAGACGCGGCGCGGCGGCTGCGGTCGGCCGGGCTGGCGGCTGGAGAGGCGGCCGAGCATGGCGGCACGGCGCGGCGGTGCCACGACAGGGGCGGCGGCGCGCAGCCGAGGCGGCCGGGAGGCGGTTCTGTGCCGGCTCGGTTTGCGCGGCACGGCCAGGAGGTTGGTGGCGCGCGGCTTGGCCGATGTCCGCGGGAGGGAGGTGGTCGGCCGGGGCAGCTCGGCAGGAGACGACGTGCTGGCCACGACGTCGGCCGTGCGCGAGCTGCTTGGCATGGGACGGCACGGCTTGGCGCGTGCGCCGGCCACTGGGTGAAGTCGGCATGCCGACAGCACGCGCGGCAGGGGCAGCAGCGCGCCGGCTCGAGCGGCTGGTCGAGGTCAAGGGACAGCCTCGGTTGGGTAGGCGACACCGGCCGAGGCGGCTCGACGCAGAGCATCGGCAACGCGGCCGGGCATGGCGGTGCGTCGGCACGGCCTGGAAGGCAGCCAGGCGGCTCGGCCGAACGACGACGACGTTCGGTCTGTCGGGCGGCTGCAAGTGTACATGCATACGTATACCTACAGCTAGCTAGCTGCTTGCATGCATGCATGCACACGTTCGGCTAGCTGTATGGCGCATGCATGGCCGGCTGTGAAGCGACGGTCGCTGCGGAGGGCGGCCGCGCAAGGAATGGTTACAGTGCTACGCCTCACGACGTCACCGTGCCGCGGTAACGACGGTAGACGAGACACGTGGTAGGGAAACAAAAGCAAGAGGAAGAGCAGGAGAGGAGCTCACCTTGCGGCAGCCGGGTAGCGGCGTACCGGGCGACGGTCCTCGTACAACTACGGTCGTCGAGGTACAGCCTGGGGACGGTCGACCCGCGGATCGTCCTCGCACACCACGTGTTCGATCGGTGACAACAAACGAACACACAGTGTTAAGGAATAATTGTTAGCGGATTAGTGCAAGTTAGGTGTCAGGGGTTAGCGAGTTAGAAGTCAGCGGGTTAGATGTTAGGGATTAGCCGTTCGATAAGTCAGTCGTTCTCGGGTTCAAATGACGGCGCGGCGGCCTATCCGTCCTCTTGCTCAACTGAGGCCCAGCCGGAGCCGGCCGCGGCGGAGCAAGCGGAGAGATGGCGGCGTGTGCGCGGAAGGGTGTGACTGAAGAGAAACAAAGCAAGGAGGAGGAGAAGAGAGGATGGAAAGGGACGGGTTGCGTATTCGGCTATGGTTGCCCTTATATAGGCTTCACCGCACGAGCTCGTCTTGAATGGCCATGAAGACAGGGACGGGGTAGTTGCAGCGGCCGCGCGGGTTGGCGCGTATGCTGCATCGACTATCGCCGTTCGGGAGACAAAGGCTGGCTCCTGTGCTGCCTGCCGTCGCCACCTACCGAAACGGAAGACGGCGACGGTAACACGGCGGGGGCCACCGTCGTTCGATAGGAGCGTCGCCCGGTGTACGTGCATAGGCTGTTGCATGCATGCTAGCTTGGGCTCGACTAGCTGCTTGCATGCAGGCATACGCATAGCTAGCTAGTTGCATGGTGCCTGCTCGTGGCTGGCTTGCCTGCATGCATGCGCATGCACAACTGGCTTGCTGCATGGCTCGCGGCGGTGCGAGGTTGGGCAGGATGCGTATGGAATGGACGGCAAGCTCGCCGGTGAGACGGGAGCGGAAGGCGACAGCCGGTGATGTCGTAGCGGCCTCGTCGTAGCGGCGCGGCGTGCGGCGACGTCGTCGCCGAAAATAGTATGGGGGAAAATTAGACTTTTATCTTTTCAAACCTAATAGGAATGAAAGGGCTTGGGGAGGTAACATGGACTTTTTCCAGAAAAAGCCCAGCAACAAGAAGGCCACAGTAGAGGGAGCTTACGCGGACTTTTTGGAGTAAAACTAATTTTGGTTAGAGTGAAAATCTTGGGACAAAAACCAGAAGATCAGAGGAGTAGAAAAATTGGAAAATTTCAATAAAAGTTTGGCACTGGCATAAAACAAAGAAACTGTCGGCATGATGCAAAAATTTAAAAATAAAACAGAACTGATTTTTGATCGGTGTATTTTTATTTAGGAATTTCCTCAGGGTGTTACATTTAGTACCACTGTCATCGCCGCCATCGTGTCCTTGTTGTTATCGGTACCTACGAAAATGGAATCGCCTCGCTGCTAGGGTTCAATTTTTGTAGTTTTCAAAAGTTTCTGTCGGTTGGTTTTGAAGATATCAAGTCGCTAGGGTTTTTGTCGTGTGGTTTGTGCCCTGTTCGGCCGTGGTTTGGTTGTGTCCGTGTTTTTGTTTTGCGCACGAGGAAGAAGGAAGGGTGGCGAGTTTGTAAATTAGATCAGTTTGGTTGGTTTGTTTCCATCTAAGGCCAAGCTTGCCACTTTGGCCGAGTCCGACTCCCTCCATCTCCTCTAGGCTCAATTCGAGTCCGATTCCCTCCCTCTCCTCTCGGTTTCAATCTATACCGTGACATCCCATACACCTTGGTGAAAATTTTTTGAGTGTTGGATTGGAGATATGTTTGCAAAAACAGAACTATGGGATGAGAGCATTTCATTTTTGTATAATTTCAATTATATGATTTGCGGTTGAGTCCCTATAATATTTATATTTACATTTGAGTCCTTGTAATCTTGCATTCAGGTCCTTAAGTCATTTTTACTGAAAAAGTAAAAAAATAAAAAAGGGTAGAAAGGTGCAAAAAAAAAGAAAACAAAAGCCGCACCAAAAAAAAAGAAAGAAAAGAAAAAAGAAGAAAGAAAGAAAGCTGTTATCTTTGAGTTAGCTTTTGTATATCAGAGTTGTGCTTAAGTTGATCATAGTGCTATCTTGTGGTATCGTTTGTTATAGCCTAGGACTAGCATGGTACTGACTTTGAACAATTTTTCAACTTTGCATTCTCTGATTTGAGCATTTGATATTCCTATGCTACATATTTAAGCATACCCAAAGCTCCACATATTTGATTGTAGCCTTACAGCAAGTGTTTGCTAAGGCATCGATACAGCAAGTGTTGGGTCTAGGTTGAGTCGGTGTGGTCACTATTTCGCTTGCTTTGGTAACATCTTGTAAGAGCTTGGTTAAAAGCTTGAGTGTGTGATATTTGAGCCTCCACTACCTATTAGTTGAAAAAGAGTGTGCGTATTCTTGTGTATGTTTCTTGTTTGTTACTAACCATAGCAGGATTGCACAAGGGGATACGAGATGGTTATGATCAACATCGACTTGTTCACCTTCGACGAGATATGACGACTTCTCTACATGATGCATATAAGGTACCTGGCTATAATTTTGCACGAGTTGAATCTAAGTTACTATTCTACAATGGTAAGTACAATTTTGTTGCTTATGTTGATTGGGAGCTAGCAGTAGACAACGAATTTGATAAATATGATGTTTTGATGCTCAAATGATTAAAGCTGCTAGTAATAAGTTTACCTCTTCTACTTTCTTTTGGTAGAGTCATGTTAGTAATAAACTTGAAACTTGGGATGAATGCAAAACCATGATGAGAAAGCGTTTGGTGAGTTCTTATTACAAATGCACTCTTCTTGAGAAACTAGAACATCTGAAACAAGGTGATAGAACTGTTAGAGAGTACATTTATGAATTTAAAGTTTGTATCATCTACAGTGCTCTAAAAGAATACAATGAAAACATAATACGTAGATTTTTCAAGGGGCTTAATTCTGAAGTTCAGGTTATGCTTGCTAATGTGACATACAATCATATTGGACACCTATTCATGCTTGCTTGTAGCATTTAGAGTCAAAATTTACAAGATTTCACATCAAATGCGAGAAAGCATGAACAATGTGATTTTATCTCCTGTTTCTGAATATCCTATAGCCTTGTGCAATGATGATGCGCAAACATTGTAGGAGCAATCTTTTGTGTCTCCTGTTACTAACATTTTGCAGGGAGTTCAAAACATTCAACAAAGAGAATGATGTACTTGAGAAGAAAGAGAAGCATGAAGTAGCTACGATGTCTGAAGAAAGTTTACAAGGTAAATTAAATGGTGCTGAGATAAATAAAGGTGAGTATTCTCAATTAGTGGAACCAATTGCCGAGATTCCATTGTCACAAATTGATTTTTTTGCTGTTCCTTGTGATAAAGAAGAGTTGTGTGATAATGCTTCAGATATATCAATGCCGCAACTAGTGAATGAACATGCTATTTCTGGTGTTAGTTCTTTGTGTGCTGATTTTAAGTATGTTGTTTACATTGCTAATGAAGCTGAGTAACGTAAATTACTATCTTCTTTAAGTACTTTGGGCTATTTTATGTTTGATGAATTTTGTGAGCTCGATAATTTGAAGGAGAAATTATTTGCTATTGATTTGCCATGTCCAACTAATACTATATTTCATATCTTTGGTAAATATAATAATAAAGGAATATATTTGGTGCAAAGAGTTTACATATGTTCAGTTTTCGAACCATCTGTAGCCATCGATCAATATTGCAAGCTAGAGAATTATATTATTGCTAATCATGCTACTTCAAGTTTTTCTAGTTTTGATTGGAAGAAACAGGTTGTTTTAAATGGACTACGCGAAGAGCACCATACGAAAAAATTAAGGACAGTTTTCCATGAAGAAGGGGAGGATGATGTGATCATGGCTACTATTGAGACAACCATTTCTCATATTAAAGGTCAACCAGAAGGTCTCAAGATCGAGTTGTCCAAGTTCTAGAATCCAATTCGGCCACCTGCTACACTGCTGAGTTCAAATGGCCGCCAAATTTGCATACGAGCTCCTTTTTTGCCCATGAGTACTTGATGAAATGCTCTTAAAGTCCTCTTTCTAATGGATTCAGCCTCATCTCCAAATTCCATATTAGTCATCCGCAATCACAAAAACAAGGTGCTGCATCACCTATAATGGGAATGTGGGCTTGTAACTTTATTTGGGACTCTGGCCCAGGTAGGGTTGATGTGAAGTGCGCTCCAATCTAGTGGTGCATGACCCTACGGACCCCTTGGTTGTCCTTTCACCTCATTAAATAGATAGGTACCCCTTTAGGGTTTCTTGGATTTTGTTTAGATTAAAGTTTTGCTTCGCTACTTTTCCATGTAATCCTGTGATTGGTTAGATCGCTGTTTTGCTCATTATGGAAACCCAACTTATCATATGTATTCAATTCCTTTTTGCATTTTAGATTGCTTTTATCTTATTCTTGCTTGTTTCTTAGATTTGCTTGCAGAACTAAGGTTGATCTGCACCATCAAGATCAACAACCCACGGAGAGGTGTATCGATTGCTAAGCCGCAACACAACAACGTCTCGTATGGTTGTAGTCGAGTCATCAACGTTCCTCTCAAATTGTATCTATCATCAACTCACTGAAAGATCGGGCCAATCAAAGCCCTGAGCGTATTGAGTGGAGTTTAGGGCTTATCATCTTCCTTGTGCACTCGTTCTGCCTCGGCTCTTGCATGTTCCTTGTCTTCTCTTGCTTGGCGAGTGACCCTATTGGCGTCAGGGGCACCTGGAGCATCAGCCATGAAAATTTCAAAGAAGAGCGGTGTGTAGCCGTGGGTGAACTCGGAGCTGTTGAAGCTTTCGGTGTTGATGTTGCTGTAGTGATTTGAGAGGCCAGGGCTATTGACAATCTCTGTATGTCTACATGATCCGAGTGGTTGGAGCATGACCCCACCTCCCTAGAACTGATCTCAGGCGAAAGTGGAACTCAGCCTAGTCGTGACCTGGGAGGAGAGGCTAATCTTGTTCCGAAAGTCATGGCGAGGAGTGGAGGAGTCATATGGTAAGTCGGGGATAGATCGTTGTGTTGTTTGGAGAAGTCGCGTGGAAGTCGGTTGGTTTGTGATGATTCCCTCGAGTGGTTTGAAGCCGAATAGGAGAAAATCTTTGAGTAGATCGTGGCGGCATTTGGGAGATCGAACAGGACTGAAGATGTGGGGTCCCTCCTCGACTAGTTCGAATCCAAGTCGAGGAGAGAGATCTTGTCGATGTTGTCAGTGATGAAGTCGAGGTCGTCGAATTGATATGCCTGCCCTGGAGGAAGGGCGAAATCTTTGGCTCCCGAAGTTGACCCCATCGCACTTGTCAGCGGAAAACTCGACGTAAGCCCTACCTGGCATGCCAACTGTCGATTCTAGAAATCAGCAATGAGAAAATGGGGTAGCGCACGAGATATAAAGTGGTCGAGTAAAGGGACAAAGGTTTAGACAGGTTCAGGCCTTCTCTTGTTTAGGGGAATGAATCTACCTTGTGTTGTATTGATCTAATGATCGAGTTGTGGTTATGCCCTCAGGGGGCTCCCTGCCCGCCTTATATAGGTCAGGGGGCAAAGTTACATGGGAGAAAACCTAGTCGGATACGACTTTGTTTCTCTATAGATTTACATAATTTCATGTTACTAAAACATAAGGAACATGCCTTCAGAAACACGGCAATGGATTTTCCAAAGTCGAGTCTAATTACATATTATACGGATATGGCTCACCTCTTATCTTCAGTCGGATAAGCTATCCATGCAGGTATATTGTACCCATAATCTCCACACAGTTCTGTGCTGCAGGTCGGTGTCATATATGCCGATGGGATTTTGCTTCGCTGCAGGAAAACTGGTGCTGGCTACACATCGGAGGACCGAGAAGAAGGCACGTTTTCATGCAGAAGCCCATCAAACCCAAACTAGCTGGATAAGGCATTGAGGATCATGCTGCTTAATAAATAGCACTAGGTGATTCCCCGCGCTTTGTTGCCGGAATTACCAAGTTGGATATTTGCTATGGGAATTACTAAGATGGATATGTTCTTTTTTCAACAAATAAATTAGGAGTAAAAAGATATTAGTTATTAACAACAAATTAAACTAGTCTCACCACTACAAAACACCTCATGAGTACCGGCTCGTAGGTACTCACGAGGTGTTTTGTGAGTACCTACGGGATACCGGCATTTTAAACCAGCACCTATTACCATTTGTCACCTCTACAGGATATAAAAAATATAGATAAAAACAGACACCTATAGTATAGGTACCAGTGTTTTAAAAAAACAAGACCTATGCCTATATTATATGTGTCGGTTCTAGATAAAAACCAGCACATATAGTACTGGTACCGGTTTTTTTAACCGGTACCTATAATAAACCTTAAGTGTTGCTTTTTTAAAAAAACTGACACCCGAGCCGAGCTGAACCGAGCTAGTGCCCCACGCCCCCAATAGAAAAAGTGTTTTTCATGGCGGCACCTTATTTTTTTACTGACGGCCACACACTAGCTTCGCTTGCAAAATTGTAACGAGGGGTAAGGGGTTTAGGACCGCCAACAAAAATCGATCTGTGCTGGCGGCTGGGTAACGTGGATCACTAATGAAGATGTAGCCATTTTCATTGGCAGCCCACTTAAGGCACCACCACACTGAATCTTTTCGCTGGCGGTGCCTTAAGCAGGTCGCCAGCAAGAAGGGCCTGCCCTACATATAGCCAGTCCGAGCAGCCATGCCATTTGAACATGATTTGCTCTCTCTCTTAAGAATTCAAATATAGGGGAGAAGGTTTTGAACTCGAATGGTTTGAAAGTTCTATACTACCAAATGCTAGCTCTACCTTGTACTACTATATTTCTCAAGTTTCCTTTCATTTTTATGTGTTTTATGTGGAGAATTTAGCGCACTTTTGTATGGTCCATGGCCCTGTGTTTTATTTGTTAAGTGGAGCTCAAAATTGTCAAACTTTTAAGGCTATACATTGTACATGATCGATCTACCATAGATTTCACAATATTTTGATAGGTTTATTTGTAGTAGATCTATATGCCATTGTTGTTTTTATGCACTATAGATCTAAATCTAGTTAAGCGGAGAGAGAATTAAGAGAAGGAGGGTACTTTGGTAATTTTGTCTTGTTGTATGTAGTTTCATCTATTGGGAATTAATAAGTGGTATTTTTTCTTGAAAATGGCAAAATAATATAATTTTAACTTGCTTTATTACCATGTCTTCTTTATACTAATTTTGACATAACAGTTGGTATTTTTTTGGTTTGCTAATAGAATTTTAATGTCACATATTTTTAAAAATATTTAATTACATATTTATTTTTTTCGCAATGTATAGATGGCCGACAGAGCATGCATCTATAGAGATAGAGATCATGCATCATACATTGAAGGACTCGACAGATTTATTAAAGCTATCAAGAAGAATGCTATAGCTAAGAAGTCGAAGGAAATAAAATGTCCACATGCGGACTGCAAAAATCAGAAAGTTTGGGAGAAGCCTAATCGAGACACACTTGGTGACGCGTGGATTTGTTAAGGGTCACACAACTTGGTCACACCATGGAGAGGGAAATATATGTGTACCAAGCTACCACGGGAAAGTTCCCAACCAAGGGGCGTCAGACGGTTGCGATGAAGTGTTTAGGGGCCAGAATTTTGTGGTAGTAGAAGAATCTGTTGATGATGAGTTGGATGATGATGTTCACTATGGTGATGTCACGGTTGATAATGTCGATGGTAGTGATGGCACTGATTTCGATTTTGAGGAGATGTTGCATCATGTTGAACCTGAAGTTGTAGTTGGGTCTACTCGTGGCTTGAATAATTTCGATGCATTACAAAAAGCAGCGAAGGAACTTTTGTACGATGAAGGAAAGGGTCGTGGCAAGGATTTCACATTGTTGCGTATAGTGCTTGAACTTCTAAGATTGAAGGCCAAAAACAGTTGGTCCGAAAGTAGTTTCAATGATTTGTTAGTTTTGTTGAAAGAATTGTTTCCAAAGCCTAATTGCCTACCAACTAGCACTTATCAAGTAAAGAAGTTTATCTGCATGTTGTAACTAGGTGTGCGAAAGATACACGCATGTGTTAACCACTATATCATGTCCCGTAAAGAGTACGAGACTTTGGACACATGCCCAACGTCCAACACTAGACGACACAAAATAGGTAACTAGTTCAAGAATCAAGATGTAGAGTTTGCTCCATGCAAATACAACAAGAAGAAGACTTCGTAGCTGGTCACGTGGTACCTTTCGGTTAAAGATCGATTGAAGCATTTGTTCTCAAACCTGAGGGATGCCGAACTGATACGCTGGCAATGCTTCACGGGATGCTTCGACACCCTACAGATGCTCGACAATGGAAAGAATTTGATACAAAGTACCTAGAGTCTGCACAGGATCGAAGAAATATAAGGTTTGCACTGAGCACCGATGGAATCAATCCATTCGGTGACTTAAGTAGCTCACACAGCACTTGGACAGTACTCCTAACCATGTACAACTTCCCTACATGGCTATGTCAGAAAAGAAAGTATATTTTGTAGACCATCCTTATACATGGACCATGACAACCTGGCATCGACATGGATGTTTTTCATGGATGTTTTTCTTGAGACTTTGATGGAGGACATGGAAGATCTATGGAAACATGGGATCCTAGTTCAGGATAAATTCTTATGGGAGTACTTTATGCTGCATGCAATTATTTTTGTCACCATCAACGACTATCCCGCATTGTTTTCCTTATGAGGACAGACCAAGGGAAAAACAGGTTGTTTTATCTGTGTGAATGGTATCGTATACTAGTATCTTCAAGGATTGAATAAGCTACTATACATGCAGCACCGATGTTTCTTGAGAAGGAATCACATATACCGCACGAAAGCGAGATATTTCAACAACACTGAAGAGCTTGGTGATCCACCAAAACCATAGAAGGGTGATAGAGTGTTCCAAATGACAAAAAATCTCAAGGATGTTTTTGGGAAGGTGAAAAAGAAGGAAACCAAGCGGAAGAGAAATACAGAAGAACCAGGTGTGCCATTCAAGAATCACTCCATTTTCTTTAAGTACCTGCCGTACTGGCTAGATTTTGAGATACATCATTCTATCAATGTTAAGCATCTAGAGAAAAATGTGTTCGATAGCACCATTGCTACTTTACTAGATATATCAAGCAAGACAAAGGATGGGCTGAAGTCACATAAGGGCCTTGTGAATATGCAGATAAGGGAAAAGCTTCACCCTATGAATGAAGGTAATGGAAAAGTGGACCTTCCACCGGCTTGCTACACCTTGACAAATGAGAAAAAAATGGCATTGTGCAAATGCCTACTCGGGAAGAGAGTGCCTACTGTCATGCCCAGAAATTCGCTACCAGGAATTCCAAGAGGGATGTGTATTAAAATCCCTGTCTAGGACCAGCCAGTGTACACAAACGACAAAGTCGACATACAGATCCACGTCTTACAAACACCATAGAAATATCTTACATAAACACAGCGGAGAAAGGAAACAACCTACTCTAGTTAACTAGACACTCGCAGCGTGGCAACTCCATTCCACGGGCATCCTTGACGGCAACCACAAGCCTACTCTTCTGAATAGCCTCCATTTGACACGTACTCCAACTCTGATGTGGGGAAAAAATGAAGCAAGACTGAGTACTACCCACTGTACTCAACAAGTCATACCAGAAAGGGAGTAATGATGCAAGTAATGGCAAAGGAGGCTGAAGGGGTTTATTTGCATGAAATACGCATTTAAAGACAATAGTTGAATGCGGTAAAACAACTGAGACAACTGAGTTAATTAATCAAAATTGAACCATCACTGCCCAACGCCACACCACGTTACGATAGTCCCAAACCACCACCTGAACTACACCAGTTCCAAGAAGTCAGGTTATTAGAAGTGTAACAAATCACGGTGAATCTGGTTGATCGCCCATAACCGCGGGCACGGCTATTCGAGTAGTTCTACTCTGATTAGAGGTGTACAACTGTACCCACAAGACACAGCCCCACAACACGTTACCGTGCGCCGGCATACCACCACGGTACACCGGAAAGGAACTGCGACAGGATCCTTCGCACAACCCTTCCTAACAAAGCACACCACACCTCAGGTTTCGCCCCGACCTTTAAACCAAGGCAGGCAGCCCCCTCTCGTGCCTAGGTGAATCTGGCAGTTGATCAACGGGTAAACCCCCACCGACCCAACTCCATCACGCCCACCCTTGCCTGGATGCGTCGGCTAGGAAAAAGCCATAGTACAAGCCCAGCCATTACCCATGCTGGCTTGTGGAAAGTACGATAATTTTTCCAGTGTTTCCCGCGAACCGGTCCTAAATTGTCATGAGCACGACCATCAAAACCATGTGCTCACAACCCACCATTATCCAGGTTTTAGTTGGACTAAGTATTTAATCATTCACGGTTAACCATCGTGAGCCAACATTAAATAACCATCGTCAAATAATAGTAAAGCATTAATTATCCCGATAATGTGCTAATGTTTCTAAGCAGGGCTAAGCATGTTCTAACCTAGCTACTACTCAAATTACCTCCCAAGCTATCAACGGAATGAGATAATGGAACCATAAGGCTGAGTACAATGGGTAACTAAGCCCATAAATGACATTATAAAACAATGCAATATTTAGAGAAAAAAATAAGACATTCGCAATTTAGGTCTAATATGTTCAAGTCAATAAGCATGACTTTCCTTGCTCCTGCGCTGGATCAATCTCGACAACAACCTCGAAATAAACCGGAGAGTCGGAATTACCGGAATCTAAATGAAAAACAAAGCACACAAGCAAACAGGCTATAAGTCTACTGAAACAGAGAAAAAAACCATTTTTATTGGATTCTAGACATTTTTATGATTTTTTGCAACTTGAATGGACTCAAACGGAGTCCGGATGAATTAGTTATGAATTTTAGAGGATTAATTGTGATTTTACTATAAACAGAAAAGTCCTTATTCAATTATTGCGCAATAAACTCTAGGGCTAACGTCACTGACGCCAGGGCTGACGTCACTGACGCCAAGGCTGACGTCAGCGGGAGGGCGGCAACGCCGACTGGTGGGTCCCACCTGTCGGTCGCACGGGGTCCCGGTCCACGATGGACTCGGTCCACCGCCTGGCGAGCGGGTGGCGCACCACGTGGCACCGACGTGGCGCCGACGCGGCGGCCACACGGCAGGGCGGAGGCAGGGTGGAGGGGTGACGGGGCAGCCACGCGGTGCGCGTGCGGCACTGACGCGGCGGCCACGCGGTAGCCACGTGGCGCCAACCGCGACCACGGTGCGGCCATGGCGTAGCGGCGCGCACGGCGACCGGCGTGGGAAGCAGCGAGCGCGGGTGACGGCCGGATGCGGCGGGCGGGCATGTGCGAGCGGCAGCCGAGCGGGACGGCGCGCTAGAGGCACCGAGAGGAGAGAGAGAGGGAGCGGAGGCAGGTGCTCACCGGAGAGGAGGGAGACGATGGCGGCGGCGGTGCTAGGGTGGATGGGAGGCGGCGGCGCTAGGGGAGCACGGGGAGGCAAATTTATAGGGGGGCCGAGGCTAGGGTTTGGCCGGCGGCTCCAGATTTCTCGCTGTAGTTCGGCGGGAGAGAGGAGAGAGGGCCGGGATTCGGTTGCGAATCCCGGCCTCTACAGTGCGGGGTAGAGAGCGCAGAGTGGGGGGAACGGGAGCGGGCGGCGCGGGCGACGCTGGGAAGTGGATGGCGGTGGTTGCGGAGGAGCGTGCGGCGCGGGGGATGCGGGCGTCAAGGGCGGCGAGGGCCGGCTGCAGGGGAGACGGCTCGGGCGGCGGCCCCATCTGTCGGCGGCCCGGGAGGTACAGGGAAGCTGGGTGGACTTCGGAGTGGCTCGGGCCACGGCCTTGGGCCGGCCCGAGAGAGAGAGGAGGGGGCGGCGGGGCGGTGCGGGCGGCCTTGGGCCGGGACGGGAAGGAAGGTGGGCCGACGGCCCAAAAAGGAAAAAAAGGAAAATAAAAAGGAAAAAAGGATTTCCTAGGGATTTAATTATTGCGGTGGAGGTTTTTAATTGATTAAAATTATTTATAGGGCTCTGAAAATTCCACTAAAAATCCTGTTAATGTATTTTAACATGGGGAACATAAAAAAAATCCCACCATGTCATTTCCACTTGATTAACTATATTTTTAAATTAGAATTTTTCACTAGGTTCAAAGGAAAAAAAAATTTATTTTACACGATTTATTTCACGAATTTTAACATGGAAAGCAAACTTCGGGGTGTGACACCTACCGATTTCTCCTCAAATATTAAGTGGCTAGTGTCGATGAAGGATTTGTCGCTTTCGAACTACAGTTCTCATGACTGCCATATCATGGTCACAGTATTCCTCGGTATTGTAATCAGAGCAATCGAACCAGTACACGTAAAGATGGTCACCACAAAGCTGTGCTTTTTCTTCAATGTAATCTCACAGAAAGTAATTGATCCGGAAGAGTTAGGTCCTTTCCGCATTTCGCTATAGAGACTGTGTGCGAGCTTGAGATATGTTTCCCTACGTCATTTTTCAATATGATTCAGCACCTCATGGTTCATATCATGCATTAGATACTAGCCCTTGGGCCTCTATACCTGCATCAGATGTGGCCATTCGAACAGTACATGACCATTCTAAAAGGGTACGTATGAAACCGAGCCCACCCAGAGGGATCAATGATAGAGGGATACACTAGCAAGTAAGTCGTTGAGTGTTGCATTGATTACCTGCAAGATGGGAAAACAATTGGTTTACCAGTAGCTGGACATGAAGGTAGATTATCTAGAAGAGGGACAAAAGGGAAGAAAAGAATCCTCAACAATGACTACAAAACAGTGAAAGATGCTCATTTCACTATCCTACAACACCTGAAGGAATTAAAGCAACAAATGTCGAGTGCTCTAATGCATGGATCATGAAACATCACAAATCTGAGTTTACCGAATAGTTAAAGGACCTCAGCGTACCAGATGGCGATACCACGAAGGAAAAAACAATTAAAAAGTTGGTTGATGGGCCATCAACTGTGTACACCTCATGGCAAGTGTAAGATCCGAATGAGTACATGTTTTATGCCAAAGTGAAAGACAAAAGGAGTGTAACTCAAAATAGTGGTGTTCGAGTAGAGGCGATCAACACAACAAGGCAAAAGAGCACATACTATGGATTCATAAAATAAATCTGGGAACTGAACTACAGACCCAATATGTAGTTTACATTGTTTTGTTGCGAATGGGTGAAACACCCAGCTGGTGTGATTGTGGACAACTTTGGGCTGATAATTGTCGACCTCGGTAACATTGGCCACAAGAATGACCCATGGGTACTTGCCGATCAGGCCGCTTAGGTCATCTGTGATGGACCCATCTCAATTGAAGAAACACAAAGTTATTTTGGGAAACCAAAGGATTTTGGGAGTTGATGATGTTGAAAATGTTGAAGCATACACCCTTATCTCCTCACCCTTATCCACCCGGCCTCCTCTCTCTCTCGCATACAACTCCTCTCTGTCACGTCCTGATAAATTCATCCGAAGTTAAAAAAAATCATTCGTTAAAAGGAATAATAGAATTAATTAAAATCCAAAAAGAAAATCACCAACATTAAAATGCTACAAGAAAAATTCGAAAGTGGCTTGGAGGATTTTTCCTAAATTTTTCACGCTCTAAATTAGTCCCTCAATTTTTAGTTAAATTTTCAGAGAACAAGAAATAATTTTAATGCAACAATAACCAATTTCAGATTTAATTAAATGGAAAACCTAAAAATAATTCTCTCCCTCTCTTTGGGCCACTTTCGGCCCAAATACCTCCTCCTCTCCCTTGGCTTGCCGCCAAAGTCCCCTTCTTCTCCCTCCCTCTATTTCCCCTCTTGGGCCTTTTTTCCCCTTCTCGGCCCATCTCGTCTCCCCTCCCTTTGGCCCAGCCGCCCCCCACCGGCCTGCCCTCCTCCTCGCGCGGCCCAGCGGGCCCAAGGAGGCAAGACATCGTCGTCTTCCTCCTCCAGCCAAGCCAACGCTTGTTCCTCTCCCTCTCGGCTGAACAGTAGCACTGCCGCCCCTTTGATCTCCTTTCCCGATTGTTTTTCCTCCAAAGTAATTGCAAAAATCGGTTCATCTCCTCTTCCTCTTCAATTCCCCCAAGTTTTCCCCTCTTGATTCGACTTAAATTCATGGGGATTTAATCCCTCTCCTTTGGCTGCCATGGATGGCCGGCCAACGAGCTCCCCGGCCGTCCCCTCCTCTCCCCGGCCGTCCCCTCCTTTCCTCCGGCCTATAAATGGCGCGGCAACCTCCTCCCCTCCCCCTCCTTTGCATTTCCCAAATCCTTTTGCTCTCTCTTCGTCTCCCCGTGCAGCCTCCTCTCTCCACCGTGCCGGCAAGCTCCGGTTGCCCCTCCCCATCGGCCGGAGTAGCCCCTGACCATGCCGCAACCTTCCTCGATGTCGCAACCGTCCCCTCTCTCCCGGCCTCCCCTCTGTTTCGCCTAAGGCAAGCCGGAGCGCTGTGGATGTCGATGTCCAGTGGTGCCACAACCGCTGCACTGTCTCCAACCGCCGTCATCCTCCTCGTACTCCGGCATCCCGTACCGCCTTTGCCGGTGTGCTGCCCGACGTCGTGGCGTCGTTCTTTTCCCCGGTCACCGCTCGGTCTTGCCGTGCGTCGCAGACATTCCGTCATCGTTCGTTGCCGGTGCTATCTTCGGCCGACCAATCCTCCTCGCGGGCACTTCAACCCGCTGCGTCGCCACCGCCGTCGGTACCGCAGCAGCGTGCTTCACCGTCGTTCGACCGCTGCCGGCTGTCTTCATCGTCCGCTAGCCGTTGGCCCTCCCTTCGTCAAGTCGAAGCTGTCCTCATCGTCAAGGTCGTCCCCGTCGTCGTCGTCAAGTCCGCAGCTCCAAGGTCGTCCTCGGCTCATCGCTCATCGTCTTCATCCTCGGCACTGCGTCGTCAGGCTCGTCCTCGCCTTCGCGCAAGGGTCGCCGCCGAAGCCGTCTCCCCGTTCGTCGCCGCCCGTTTCCTCCATTCATCGTCGGTAGTCGTCGTCGTCCCCTCGCCTCGTTGCGTTGTGGTAAGGTCCGCTCCCTCGCTGCCCCTTCCTCGTCCTCCCCGAGTCGCCACTGTGCCCGTCATGCCGTTGTCGGCCCCAGTCTCGTCCATCAGTGTCGACAGTCATTCGGGCGGTCTTCGTGTGCACGTGTGGTAGTCGTGTTTGTCTACCCGTTTAGCCGCCTCGTGATTGCCCACATGTGCAGCCTGCGTGGCATTCGTGTGAGTCCCCGCTTGTCGGCCACTTGTTTCGGTTGACACACATAGTCTCACTCGATCCTTCCTATGGATCGTCTCTGTGAACCTGATCCACGGTGAACTAACCGTCTGACCCGTGGGTCCCAGCTGCCAGTCACTCGATCCTTTTCCCTCCTCGAGCGATATTGCATTACACATAATTTAATGGTATAATAATAATTAAACAACTCGGAAATATCCACTTTAATTGCACCTAAATTTCGGATTGTCGTTTCTCGGCCATACGAGCTCCAAATTGACCCGTTCAAATTGTTTAGTTTTTGTTGTAACTTAAAGAGCCCGTGCTTGTTGTTTTTATGTATTGTTCTTGTTTCTTTCTTAGAGATGTAGCTTTGTTTTGTTTGTTCATGTAGTTGCTCTCGTTTCGGTGGTTCCTGTGGTGCAGCTCAAGCTCGTCGCTGAAGCTTCAGAAGCCTCCCTTTTTCTCTGAGCAAGGCAAGTCACGCTCTCCTTGAGCATATTGAATCCTAGTTTGTGAAAAGCATTTTAATTTAAATTATTGCATTCGCTTTACTAAATTTACCGCGTTATAACTGTTTTATTTAGCCTTTCCTACAATCCTTGTTATAGCCTTATTATTTGTTATTGTGTAATTACCTTCGACAACCTTAGTTAACAAAACCCAGCTAGTAAGAACTCTATATGTGGTGCTTACTAGAAATTTTAGGATTATGCTTAGCCCTGCTTAAATAGAAACATTTAGTTCTTTTATAATATCTAGACTTTGGAAATAACACTATGTTCTTGATTAATTGGATTAGAGGCTTATTAGCCTGGACATGTTGGATCCCCTTTCAAAATTTCCAAATTTGTTTTCGGCTGGGCTCGAGGTGCTTGGTTTAGCTAGTCGCACCTCGGTCGACATAAGGACCGGTCTTCGGGGCACGATTGCATAGCATATTCCGTACTACCACATGTCTAATGGGTAAGGCTTAACGTATCGGTTAGTGTGGTCATGAACAAGGAAGACACACGTAGGGATGGATGAAGCCCTTGGTGGGGTCGACGTCTCTGGCAGTACGCCCGGGGGCATAGACTATCCGCTCGACCCAGGGCACCTGGCGGGGGAAGTCTATGTCGGTCTTCTTTGTTTAGGGCAGTACTAGACGGTGGGTTATGTCACGGTTTCCGCCCGTATGCCGTGGTGGCATGTGGCACGTGGTGACACGTGAGAAAAACGTGTCTTGTGGGTAAAGATGTATACCTCTGGCCAGAGTATAAACTATTCGAATAGCCGCGCCCTCGGTTATGGGCAAGCGGAGCAATGACCCAAAGTTAGAAGTTTTATTCTGATGAACTGGAATAATTGGATTGATTATCTTTGGGCCTTGTTTAAGGCAAGATCGCGTTGGTGCGCGGCTTGATAATAATTTGACTAGAGATAGGCCGTGGTTTGATTAAAGGGTTAATTTGATCCATGCCATTACAAATATGGCATATTAGAAAAATGCCATTACAATTCACGATATTGGTTGGATGAGACTGAAAATTTTTAAAATTGGAACCATGCCACTCCCGTCACTATTTCCGTCCTCCTCACTCACGTCGCCATCCTCACAAGAGAGGAGCGACGACGGCGGCGGCACGGCGCACTCGGGGAGCGGGAGGAGCAGCGGGGGCGGCGGCGGCGGCACGGCGCGTGTGGGGAGCGGGAGGAGCAGCGGGGGCGACGGCAACGGCACGGTGGCGGCACTTCAGCAGCAGTGGCGGCACGGCGCGCACGGGGAGCGGGCGCGGTCACGGCCAGCGTGGACGGTCGCGGAGGGGCGCGGGGTGCGGGCGTGGTCACCGCCTCGTCCTCTCGCTGCTCGCCTGCGCCGCCTCACCTTCTCCCCGTTTTCTCGCCACTCACCGGCGCCGCCTCGCCTTCTCCCCGTCCTCTCGCCACTCGCCGGGGCTGCCTCGTCCACGCCACTCGCCGGCGCCGCCTCGCCTTCTCCCCGTCCTCTCGCTGCTCGTCGGCGCCGCCTCGTCCTCTCGCCGTTCACCAGTGCCGCCTCGTCCTCGCCACTTGCTGGCGCCGCCTCGCCTTCTTCCCGCCTACGCACGTGACGGTGAGGATGGCGACGTGAGTGAGGAGGACGGAAATAGTGACGGGAGTGGCATGGTTCCAATTTTTAAAATTTTCAGTGGCATCCAACCAATATCGTGAATTGTAATGACATTTTTCTAATATGCCATATTTGTAATGGCATGGATCAAATTAACCCTTGATTAAAATGCCTTTAGATGATTAAATGTTTTGAAATGCTTATTTACCGTAAAATAACCCTTATAAATGAATCCTTGTACTCCCTTGCATTAAGTGCATTTTTCGGTGTGACTTACTGAGTACAGTGGTTGTACTCATCCTTGCTCAATCTTTCCCCTCCAGTCAGTGAAGCTCTTGAAGAAGAAGTCTTAGGTGGAGTTCTGGCTTATACCCTAGTTGAGCGCCTTTGAAGATGGAGCCGTAGGCCCGCTAGACCGCTGCTGTTTTTCTTTTGTTGTCAGGCCTTATGTGCCTTTGTAATAATGTAAATATTATCGTGATAATAAATAAAGATGTGTCTTTTGTATCAAGTTTGTGTGGTGTACCCCGGCTTTTTCTGGGACGGGGATTAATACACTAGCGTTCGTGAAAGGTATTTTCCGGGCGTGACACTTTCCATCCTTCTCCTCTCCACTGACATCCCATTCCCCCTCCTCCTCTACATCCACCTCCCCCCTTCTCCTTCTCCAGATCTGGTGGTGGCGTTGGCGACGGCGGCGATGATGGTGGCGGGGGTGGTTGACGAGGCTCACCTTCCCCTACTCTCTCCCGGTGTCCCTTCGTCCTCTCTGTCCGCCTCCCCTTCTTCTCCTCGAGATCCGGTGATGGCGGGGTGGGTGTGGAGGGCGAGCTGGAAGCCGTCAACCGTGAAGGAGGTGGAGGTGGAGAAGGAGGCTCGCTGGCCCCTCTCTCTCCTGGTGGCCCTCCGTCCTCATCTCCATCCATTGTCCTCCCGCTCCTCCTCCAGATCCAGCAACGGCGGTGTTGTTGGAGAAAGCTAGCGCGGAGGGCGAGGTGGTGGGCGGCGGCGGCTGTCGGATCTGGCGATGGCGGCTCCATCAGCCCTTTATTTTATTTTATTCAATATTATAGGTGTCAGTTGTGGGTTAATAACTGGTACCTATAATCTCTATAGGTACCGACAAATTGGAGCCAGCTGGGAAACCGGCACCTACTACCGGCTGATTCCCAACCAGCACCTATGGGGGTTTGTGTACTAGTGTCTGCCAAGCCATGTTGGGGAGAAATTAATTCAGTTGACTCAGTAGGAGATTGTAGATGAAATATTAGATTATTGGACAAGATTTGCATTATAAAAAGTGGAAGATAGAAAAAATAGTAATTAAATGTCCTGGTTTATTAGTATTGATCATGAAATAAACAAATAATATCTGCGCTTTGATGCGAGATATATTAATACGTATATGTTAAGTATTATAAAAATAATGGATAGATATGTTGACATATTGTGAAAATGATGTGAGGATGATGATTGGATATGCTTGCATATCGATTTATACAATTCAATATATTGTAGATGATGTTGCATGTTTTCATGTGGTATGTAACTATTGTTAATGGATAATAATGATACGAAATGGTTACATGTTGAGCTTTAGATTAAGTGGATTTTAATTTTATACAAGGTATTGATTTGGCCGACAGATTTTAATCCCTAATCAAATATATCAAACCAATCGCATCTTTAAAGTAATTTATTCTTTGACGGTTTACCCATAAATCGTTCATGCTCCTCTTCGAAATTGAGGCAATACTTGGTCGTTTGCTTATAAATCACCCATTCCTTCTAAGAAACCAGACGTATTTTTTAGTAGTTTGCTTGTAAATCACTCATTTCTCCCACGAAACGGGATTTATCTTGCTAGTATCGGGTTAATATTCTTGCCACTTCTGTGCTCTATTTTTTATCATATTTTTGTTTAATCTCATCGTTTCATTATGTTACCGCTATTGATTGTCATGGTGTTTGTTAAAGCACCGAATAGATTTATTCAGCGGCACTGTCCCAAGTTTTGCTGGTGGATCGTTCTTGCATGTTTGCGCATACCGAACAGCAGTCAGTAGCAGGCAGAGTTTCTTGCGTCATCTCTTGGTAATTTTGCAAAGTGTACACATCCAGTGCACCCGGAGATTGAGCTAAGGTAAAGGCCGGGTCATTTTCATTTTCTATTTCATGTGTTTCGGTCAAAAACTTTTGTAATATATTAGTCGCATACCCGTACATTGCATGGGTTATTACAAATATTGTAAACTTTGTTTACTTCTTGAGAGTGTCTATATTTTATATTTCAGGTGTTAGTCACTTTTGCCATATATAACCCTATGGTTGTCGTCACTACCCTATCACTCAAAACAAAAATTCTTTTTTAAGAAAACAAAGATTCCATTCTAAAATAAAATGCTGGAAATAAGTTACTATAACATACAAAGATTTTCAAAACTACGGAACATTAATTTATAACTCATAACAATTTAATAAATTATATTACATGCAAAAATATCAAACTTACATATAAATAAAGCAAACCACTATATAACAACAAAATGCAGTTAAAATGATCTAAAATCCCACGCTGCATAGTGCAGTTTTGAGGACTAAATAGTTACAGATTTTTAGGCGCCTATATCACCTTGTTTCTTATTCATAAATATATATTGTTCTCATATTCACAAATACCTTGATGAAATTACGTACAACTTTTTCACGCGTGGAAGAAAAGAAATACCTCCCTTCTGTTGAAAGACTGAAGAAATATGTAACGTTAAGCATTCCTCCTGTAACAAAATCCAATAAAGCATCAAGCACATGGATATCCCTTTACCACAACATAATTTATCGAAAGGATCTCAGATGACGTAAAGAAGCATAAAGGCCTGTTGGGAAATGGAGAATGCCTAAAGATCACATATTGATAAGCCCGCATTAACTCGTCAATTTTGGATCCGACTGGAGATTTTTTAAGGATATTTCATGAAAAAATTGGAAAGCAATGATGTAGATTCCTTCGTATGAAAGGACATGGGGGCAACTACACATTGAACATTAGGAGCACGAATATACCTGATAAACTCCCACCGAAGAACACGTAGCAAGATCCAGAGATACTTCTCTGTTGCTCTGTGATATGGTTAAGAAAGCGTGCATAGATCACCAGATTATTTACATCCAGTATATATGACATGGCAGACATGTAAAAAACAATTTATATTAATTATTATGATTAAAGAGTCATAAAGGTCAGGTAAGTTTCAAATCTGGTGCTACATATTACAGGAGGAATATGCACGCTTTTGCTGGAGAATTAACTCCTGAATTATGTAGAATATTAGTTATGGTCAGAATTGGGCACAATGGAAAATCATCTATCGCTCGCCAGCATCACTTCCCGTGGCGCTTGGGTTCTGCACGGCACCACCATATCCGCGGGTATAAAGTTGTGATTGATCTAGAGTGACAATTAATTACTATTTATTAGGATATGCATATGATACGATAGCATAAACTAAAATTTTTCTATTGCATAAATCAGAAACCATGCAAATATAAGATCATAGATCATTACCACTCATCACGCTATGTAGCGGAAATAAGTGCTAAGAAGCCGAAGGAATTTTGGTGACGTAGCGTGCGTCGATGTAGAAGAATTAGTAGATCGCAGCAACCCAACCTTCTCCTCCTCGTGCGTACATCCCGTCGTGCTCTCACGCCGATCAGCACCGCAGACCAGCCACGCCGATACCAGTATCCACACATTCAGGAATGGAACACGTCGCACAGGCGTGCTAGCGCCTGTGTGCAACTAGGGTTTTCTCGGAAGTGGAGTGACAGTTAGGGTTTCTCTCTCATGACAGCCTCATCACCGGAAGAATATATATATGATCTATAACTGGGCCTTCGAGACCCATAGGAGTTCTACTCGGATCTCTATCCGAATTAAGCATATATTAGATCTTCATCCAATCCCTTTATTTCGGCCTGTTAAGTGTGCGACCCTATAGATTCATTTACACTCGGCTGCAACCTGAAAACTCCTTTTCGGTCTACGTGTCAACAGTAGCTCTTAGCAAAACATATTGACCCACCGGGCATACATAAAGATCATATCGGCTGAATCTCTAGTGTATACTTGTATGAACCACTTTGCCTCACGATATCGATTAAGCTCAAGACTAGATATGTGTCATCCTTTAATAGCTCAATCATTCACTCCATCATGTAATAGATTATTTAACCTGCGATTGAATTCTCAATCACTTTTGGCATGGCTATGCACTTCTATAATCTATAACATCAAGGGGCTCAGAGATATCTCTCCCAAGGGAGGAGCAAATCCCATATTGATTATTCATATCCCACTACATGTTTCGTAGCATGTCCAAAGACTACTTTTATAACTACCCAATTACGAAGTAGTGTTTGGTAGCCGCTAAGCAAACTACTACACATGTTGGGAGCCATGATAATCTCAGGTCTAAGGATTATACACCAACACTAATATGAGACCACTGATGGCACATCACATATAGCTTTTGTAGTGTCTCTTGTTGGGTCTATCCAACAACATGTTCTCTAACATGTGTTCACATTATTAATTTGGTATCTTCATATCATGATCTATGAGATATGATACTCAATCAATGAATATACTGATCATTGAACCATATTTGTTTCATATATGATATTTGATCAGTGATCCTTTAGAAATAGTAACATACAGCATAAATAGTCTCATGAACGAATCACATATTCATTAATCAATAATAAGTTATCTATTTCAAGAAATATTATATAATAAAGATGTAAACATAGTATGTGATACAATCATCTTTATGATTATCTCTGGGGCATATCACCAACACTACCTTCATCCTAAAATATAGTAATGTTTAGCTATGTACCTGGATATATCTATGTTCAGATATTACATAGGAAGTGTTATTTTTTAGGATAGAAGATATATCTATGTTCATGTTTAGATATTTGGCAGTGTTATATTTTAGAATAGAGGGAGTAATAAAATAGCATAGAATTTTAATGATATATTTTCATAATAAAATAATACATAAACTTGGAATTAACCGATACAAAGTTTTACATCACTTGAAGTCACAATTTTAATTCGAAACTATTAAACATAAAATTGCCCTCATCTTGAATTCTGAAGGAAATATTTGTATCATAAGTATTTTCGAGAACAATATTTATACCAAACATACCGACAATAACAATAACTATCTTTGCCGACACTAATAAGTTCTTTTTATTGTTGGGATTTATGGCATTTGCTTGAACATTAACAAAGTTTGGAGCTGCCGAAAGCTAGAACAACAAAAGTAGAGTGCAGACTATGAGATCGACGGTGAAATATATATGCGGTTTGCAGATGCAATGGCCATGATGCAAAATTAGGCATTTCATGCAAATCGACAAATTACCTTAGATACGCTGCCGCCTACGAACTTCTATATTTGTGAATCAACATCTAACACCTGCAATTTGTTCGGACAGATATTGGCTTAGCTGACTCTTGATCAATCAATGTTGTTTATAACGAGAAACATGAGAAGAAATAACTAAATTTTAAAAACGGGTTCAAATCAAATCTTGCATCAGTTGAGGAAATAGCAATAGTAGCTGCATAGAATTGATGGATGAATATAGTATCGGAGATGGAAATCACGGTTGATGTAGCTGTGCCAATCCTCGATCCGGTGCGCGGCGAAGAAGGTGTTGGCAACATTTTTTCTCATTGCTATCCTGGCGTACCGCGGCAAATCAACAGGTGGACGTACAACTATTAGCGTGAGCCCTAGAAAACAGCTGATGAGATCTGATCAGTATATGCACAAATATGGCTCAATATGCAAACGTACGATTGGTGGAAAGCTGAGATCAGATCAGTACGTGCATAAATAAGGCCCAATCTCCAAACGTACGATTGGTGGGCTATAAAAGTCACTACTAGAAAACTCATTTTCGACGTCGTAAGAGTTAAATTTTCGCAGGCGGGTATGGCTTCGGAGCCAAAATCCCGCCGGCGAAGACGATACCCGGGGTGGAGGGGGTGGTCCGCCTGCGAAGATCGATCTTTACAGGTGAACCATATAAACGACGCCTGCGAAGATCTATCTTCGCAGGCGGTAGGCGACGTGCGCCTGCGAAGATCGATCTTCGCAGGCGCCGCTTATATGGCCCGCCTGCAAAGATGCCCCTATATAGTCTTCTTCCTCTCCGAGCCCTGTTCATTCTTCCCAAAGTTTCTCTCTTCTAAAGTGACTTAAATATAGGGGGGAAGTTTTAAACTTTTAGACCTCAATTTGTGATGGATTTATGCATGCAAAATTATGAAGGAAAAACTCCATGTTTTCTAATTTACTTTCTTTTGATATGTTGATGTTAGATGTATGTGTAATACTTGATGCCTCTTGTTGTAGTGGTTTAATGTGGTAATATAAATTCTCATTTTTTTTATTTTGCTATCACATCCACCTCCTAGTTCTAGATCTAGATCTAGATCTTGTCATATATATATAAGAGAGAATAAAATTTTTAATGTGTATTTATTTGGTGCAATCAAAAAATAATTATATTAGTTTGTAATATGTCGATGATAAGATTTTGTTAGCTTTTCCTAATATATTAATTTGGCATGTCTGTGCAAAAAAAAATGAAATAAACTTTTTTTTATTAATTTACAATTAACCTTCAGTTAGTTTTGAATAGCGATATGTTTTTTTCAATAAACCCTGAAAATTTGGTACTAATAGTGCAAATATTTTATGTTCATTTTTTAGAGATATGGAAAGTCGGGAATAGATATATCATTGGCCGAGGTTTTTGTCTCTATATCGAGACATCTACTCAGAAGACCGTGAAGCCTTACATGCGCACGGACAGTGTGGGCAAAAATGTTAAAGGGTAATGATTGTTGAGTGGCAAGTAAGCATCCAGAAAGTTATTAGTTATGTAATGGTGATATGTAAGGGGATATGTGTGCTCATATTGCAAATTGACGAACAATTATACTCAACATTTTGCATATTAGTTTGTACTAATTTTTATGTGCAATTACCATTTGTAGGGTAAAATTTACAGTTTTTTATATTTTAAAAGTTTTTTTAAAAGAGGTTTCAAAATTTAGTAGCAATTTTTTATGTGCACTTACCATTGTTTGAAAATTTTTTAAAAAATTTAAAGTAGTCATATTAATGTTTCGAACATTTAAGTAAGATTTACATTTGAAAAGTAATAATATCAAGGTTTGTATATTTGTACGTACAATTATCATTTTTATTACAACTACTATAGACATTTTCAAATTACAAAAATAAATTAAAAAATATTTTGAAATAAATATATTCATCTCTGTAACAATCTTCGCAGGCAGACGGACCGCTTGCGAAGACTGTTATACCGAGTAGGGTTTACATCTTCTCAGGCGGACCGTCCGCCTGTGAAGATAGTAAAAACGATCTTTGCAGGCGGACGGCCCGCCTGCGAAGATCATTTCCCTATATAAGGGCCCGCCCGCGGCGCCAAAATTTCTAAGTCCAGGCGGGAACCCTAGAAATTTTGGCGCCGTCAGGCCGCCAAATTTTTTCGCCACCGCACGCCTCCGCCGTCATCCGACCCCGCCCGCCTGCGACCATCGCCCTCCGACCGTCGTCCTCCGCCGCCGCCGACCGTCGTCCTCCGCGCGCCGCCGACCTTCGAGCTCGCGCCGGCCGCTCCACCGCGCCAAAATCGATCCAGCTACACCGTCGGCCGCTCCACCGCCGCCGGCCGCATCACCGCCGCGTTATGCAGGCACTGAAGGTGATCGATAAAATGCTTGCTCGATGGAACGACGGCACGGAGGTCACAACTAGGAGTTCAACGGTTTGTGGAGCGGCAATGACGTTGGATTTGCCAGTGCAGAAGGCCCCAGGTTAGTGCCTGCCACTACTACAGAAACGGTTATTCCGTGCGGGCCGAAAGGCATCTTTCCGTGCGGAAGGCCTGCCCGCACGCGCGAGAAGGTCTGGAAAAAGACCATTTTCGCGTGCGGGCGGCCCAACCGCACGGGTAAATCGATTATCCCGTGCGGTTGGCTTAAGCGGCCCGCACGGAAAGATCCATTATCCCGTGCGGGCCGCTTAAGCCGACCGCACGGGATAATCGATTTACCCGTGCGGTCGCGTTAAGTCGACCGCACGGAAAAAAAATTAAAAAAAAAATAAAAACCATAGCTATCCCGGCGGCGGCGCGGATCCGGCCGTCGTATATACTTCCAAATAACACAAAATTAATT
This sequence comes from Oryza officinalis, assembly GCA_008326285.1. Lineage (NCBI taxonomy): Eukaryota > Viridiplantae > Streptophyta > Magnoliopsida > Poales > Poaceae > Oryza > Oryza officinalis. The sequence goes on along the minus strand of BDMV01000012.1, from coordinate 23,199,712 downwards.
TCACATCATCACAATTTCACATATATACTTCCCAACTAATTTTTTTGTACAATTAAATTTACAAATAAATTGTGGTCGTCGTTCGTCGTCGTCGGTGCGGTAGGTGGCAGTCGGTGGAGCGGCGGCGGCGGCCGTGGAGGAGGCGGTGGTGGTGGAGGTGGTGGTGGTGGAGGTGGCAGTTGGTGGAGACGGCCGTCGATGGAGGCGGATGCGCCGGCACACCCGACGGCGGCGGCGGTGGTGGCGGTGGTGGAGGCGACGGTGGAGGCCGGAGCGGAAGAGGCCGGCGGCGGGGAGGCGGCGGTGGAGACCGGAGGCGGAGGAGACCGGCGGCGGGGAGGGGGCGGTGGAGGCCGGAGGCGGAGGAGGCCGGCGGCGGGGAGGCGGAGGCGGTAGGCCGCCGGCGGAGGAGGAGAGCCCTTGACGGTAGAGGCGGGATCTGAATTTCGTCGGGTGTTAGAAAATTTCGGAGCCCGCGCGCACCTATATAGGCGGTGATGATCGATCATCGCGTGCGGGCAGCTTAACAGCCCGCACGAAAAGATAATCTTTCCGTGCGGGCAGCTTAAGGGCCCGCACGAAAAGATTATCTTTCCATGCGGGCGGCTTAAGGGGCCCGCACGGAAATCCAGTTCAACCTTTTTATTTTTTTCTCTGGATTTCTCTCTAGTGTAGAGGAGAGAGAAAATAACTTTTTTATTTTTATTTTATTTTTCTAATATTTTTTTCACACATAGGAGCACGCAGGAACCAACCACAGAAAATTTAAGCTCGAACGGACGAAATATGTGGTCCGTAGAATTTTTCAAAGTTCTATCGAAAAGGGTCCCGAAGCTTCTCACCTCAAAAACATAATCTTGCAAGCGGAATTTCGAGATTTTGATTTCGCCGAACCCAGCAAAGCTGGGGAGCAACGGATGCAACTTTTTCTGTAGATGTCCGTCGATATATTATATGTCTGATTTCGAATCCGTATGAAAAAGATATGGCTGTTTTATCGAAGGACACTCGAGTTATGACCGTTTGACGACAGACTCAAAGATAAGCTTAGTGAATTGTTAAAACTAATTGGTGTAAGATAAAATCATGGAAAAATTCATGTGGATGCTACTCAATATGTTAGACTCACTGGAATTTTGGCATTATTTTATCTTTACATCTAGATCCCCAATTAAATTGGTCAAAACCCTATACCCTAAACCCTAATCGGCAAAACTCGTACCTCATCCAAAAATGCATTAAATTATATGAAAGTGTATAAGGAACATAATTTATTAAAATACTATCTTATTTATAATGAATTAATATAATTTTTCCATAATTTATTTTATTAGTTTTGACCCCTAAAAATTCAATCTAATTTCGGACAGGCCGATTTTCTTTATTTTGCTGAGAATAAAATATAAGGAATTTTTGTGTGAAACCAAGGAAAATGGAAACTAGGTGTTTTTATATATCTCCACAAAAATCCACTTTATTTTATCTAGCCCACAAAATAAATTATAGCATTATAAAGTAGAGGAGAAAGAAAATAAGTAGGAAAAATCCTGAAAATGTCACATTGTCCAACAGTAGCGGGCCTTTTTCGTGCGGGCGGCTTAAGTGAACCGCACGGGAAAATCCATATTTCCGTGCGGTCCCTTAAGTGGGCCGCATGGAATAGTGTGGTATTATCCCGTGCGGTCCACTTAAGGGACCGCACGGAAATATGGATTTTCCCGTGCGGTCGCTTAAGTGGACCGCACGGGATAATGCCGCACGGTTTTTTCAGACGCGGCCACTTATGGCCCGTCTGGAATTTATCGGAGGCCTCGTCCAGAAAAATTGTTTTTTAGTAGTGGCGGGGTGGGACATCTTTTAGGGGTGAAGCTTACGAGGATACTCTTTTGATGCCCACAGGCACCTCGATGACGGTCATGCCTCTACACGATGAACCAACCATCAGCGGCCGTGAGCACCAGAGCTACGGAGTAGGTGAAAACGACTCTCAGTCGATGGAAATCCGCTCCATGCCGCACGTGCGCCTGCCTTTCGCGCTGCTTCTTCCCAATGGTCGATTTCATGTCTTCAGCCCCAAGAGCCTGTATCAGAAAAATTAAAAACTCTCGTTTGAGATTATTACAAGATTTCAGTGTTGAATCAACGCAGTGTATCGGAAATCTGATTTACTTATTTTTCTTTTCTGATCCATACGTCCAGTGGGTAGGTGCCGACTCACCTTGGCCTCATCCAATCGAAATGTCTTAAAAAAGATAACAATGTTAACACTTTTGGATCAGAGATTAAAATTTTGTTCGCCTTTGTGTTGTTGGTTTCTAATCCTGACCACCTCGACATTATTCGAAAATAAACCGAGAGATTCAAATCCTGTGGCCACCGTCCCGATTAATTTCAAATCCTGACATTTAACACTCCGACACCCCCTTGACCATGTCTGGGTATATCACCAGCGACCTCACCTCGTCTTGGCAAAACTCTTAATTTTCCGATTAACTTTTCTCTGACATGAATATCTGATCTACATTATCTGTATAGTTGATACCCACTAATTTTTAGAGCTCAACATATAAATGTGTCACATCATCATCCACTGATAATTATTATTTAGAGTATTTTAAATCACATGTAAATGTACCACATCATCACTCACTAGCAATTATTATCTAGGGTATTTTAAATATCATGCAAATATGACATTCATTTATAATTTTATTGTATTTTTAAAACTCAATATGCAAGCAATGTTAAATCATTATCTTCATATTATTTAAACATATACATTTATCATTTGCATGTTGAGATAGTATAGATATCAAATATATAGATAGTATAGATGTATAACATGCATTTATCCATATATCTCATAGCAAAGCACGAAGTATCAAGTGTATTATAGATGAGAGAGAAAGAAAACTTAAAAGTTGTAAGCGCTAGGCAAAACTTATGCACTCATAAATCATCATGCTACTCTGCTCAAATCAAATATTATAATGTTCAACACAGGCCCTCGATTATTTCTTCGTCCTCGACCTCTCGCGGAGAAAGCTAGCCTCGTCCTCGTCCTCTTCATTGATTAGGAGAGAAATTATGTTCTTGTGCCATTTGATTAATTTGATTGATATATGGTTCTCTAGATAGATAGCGTAGTAGCACTCATGCATGGCATATCATTTAAAATTTTATTGTATTGTTAAAACTCAATATGCATATAATGTTAAATCATTATCTTCATATTATTTAAACATATACATCTATCATTTACATGTTGAGATTTAAAAGTTAGTATCAACTATAACTATATAGATAGTATAGATATATAACATGCATTTATCTATATATCCCGTAGCAAAACACGAAGTATCAACTAGTATTATAGATGAGAGAGAAAGAAAACTTAAAAGTTGTAAGCGCTAGGCAGAACTTACGCACTCATAAATCATCATGCTACTTTGCTCAAATCAAATACTATAAATGCAATGTTCAATGCAGGCCCTCGATTATTTCTTTGTCCTCGACCTGTCGTGGAGAAAGCTAGCCTCGTCCTCGTCCTCGTCCTCTTCGTTGATTAGGAGAGAAATTATGTTCTTGTGCCATTTGATTAATTTGATTGATATATGGTTCTCTAGATACCGTAGCTAGCACTCATGCATGCATGTTAACAGGTTTGATCTAGAGATATATCAAGGGGGTTGAGATGCATCAGTAATCCGATCCAGGTTGTACGTGCCAATCAATGTTGTCATATTTGGTAGGCTTGCTTCTCCTGTGCCAAACCATGATAGCTGCATTCCTGATCATCGATGCCTTCTGACACCACTACAGAATCAGCTATATGTAACGGCTCATCTTTGTTGGATCAAAGGAAACCGTTTTCATCCCTAATCTGTAAGGATTGGTTGATGTGCCCGTAGTGGATAGTGGTTTGGGGAATGATCAGCTCATCTGTAATAGCTCGTAAATCATAAATCATCCGTAATGAGTGATTCTGGTATTGTGTGGTGGTTCGGAGCAGCGCTTTGTAGGAGGCAGCGATACGGAGGAAGGGGCGGTGCATGGCATCGTGCAAAGGCTCAGAGACGGGGATGGTGCAGATCATGCATGGGATGCGTGGCACGGATGGTGGCGGGGAGTCACCTCATTTCACTGGGCCGACCAACGATAGGGCACTGTGTGGTGGCTACGCGCTGAAGGAGCACGGATGGTAGATGCTGCTAGTAACGACAGATAAGCATGAGAAGTGATTGCAGGGAGATAACCGGGGGAAAGCTCAGCCCTTTTTGGCTGGCAGCGGTGATGCCAGCAGGCTCTGCAACCCTTTTAGGGGCATTGTCATAGCATCTCCATTCCCCCTCCGATGGGTTCTTTCAGGTGAAAATCACATCCTGGTTTCTCAGGATGGATAACGGCGGTGTCCTCAACATTGCAACCCCCTTGGAGGCATCGTTTTGAAGGTCCTTTTTATTGCATTCTTCGCTAGACAACTGTCATCTTGTGGTAGCGCCTCTAACCATCATAAGTTGACCATGTTGGCGGGCCAATGCGGGGGAGAGGAGATCCATCCTCCTCTCTCACCATGTCCCTTTCTAACCCTTTGGCATGGATAGAGCTGAGTGCGATGGTTGTCTTGCCACTTCTTGTTTCCTGCAGTGGGCGATATTGCATAGGCGCAAGAGCCTTGGATTATTTTTCTTTTTTCCTGGTTATAGTCCTCCAAGGCTATAATCTTGTAACTCTTTTTTTCTATATCAATACAAAACTTTGCGCTTTTCTATGTAGGTTGTTTTGAAAAAAAATAAACCATCATAAATGAATTGATCTGTATCCCCATGTGAAATGAAAAAAAGAAGTTCTTGTGGCATGCTACAATTGTAGCTGTCGATCTGTATGCACATGTCGTGCTCTATATGCATGCAACCCCGGGTTAAATACTTGGACACTTTTATTTACGTCTTTTATCTCAGAAGAGTGTAACGGAAATGACTGCCAATCAAATCTCCCATCATAAATTTCCACAAGAAAAGAAGTAATTAACAGAATACTAACATTTTATATAAAAATCCATGGTGCATATATCAATAATCGAAATTGCTTTATAAGCATGTAGCAATAGCTATCACAAATGCCAGCTTGCATGGCTGGATCTACAATAGATACCTTTGTTTTGATATATATTATATATGTTGGTGGTGCGCCACATATGTATTTGTTAGGGGCTTAGGAGGCATGGGGAATTTGACGTGCACAACAGTAGTAGGTAGTGCTTGAGCCACGCTGATGAGTTGTGCCTTTGATTGCACGTTGTTCACCTTATATCAGATCACTTGTTTTGCGGTCTCTCTCAAATGAGTTGTTTCAACTTTTCATCCAACTAGCAAGGTGGGACATCATATGTCGTCCTAAAGGACAAGGCTCTCCTTAGCAAGTGGTTGTATCAGTTATTCACTACAGATGATGTTTGACAACAAATGCTAAATGAAGAAATATTTGGGGTCATAGCATTTGTTTCAAGCTCAGTGGAAGAGACTCACACTTTTGGGCAAGTCTTCTGAAGGCCAAGCCTGATTTTCTTAGGTTTGGCTATTTCAACATCAAAGATGGCTCTCAAGTATGGTTTCGGGAAGATAAATAGTTGGGAAATGCTTGTTTAAGAGAAGAATACCATGTCTCTTTGACGTTAATAGGCATAACATTGCAACTATTTTGGAAATATTCCAGACCAGTCCTCGAAGCTTTTCATGGCGCAGGGACTTAAATGGCTCTAAGTTAGTGGCATAGAATTACCTTTTCTCACACATCACTAATATTGTATTATCTCAGGAGCAAGATGATTTTAAATGGAATCTAACCACTAATCGCAGATTCTTGGTTAAATCTCTTTACCGGTGTTTGTGCACACCAGTGTTCCCAATACAAAGAAGAGAATATGGAAGATCAAAACCCCCTAAAGATTAAGATTTTCTTGTGGTACTTACACCGTGGAGTAGTTTTATCAAAAGATAAATTGAGAAATTGGATGGGAAACAAGACTTGTTCTTTCTGTCATAAAGATGAAACAATTAAGCATTTGTTCTTTGATTGTCGTTTTGCCCATGTGGTGTGGTCTTTAATCCACTTTACTTTTTGAATATTAGTTTACCTAATATTAAAACTCGTATGTTTGGGCATTGGATAAGAAGACAACCACACAATTTGAGGCCATTGGTCTTATTAGGGGCAACTGTTACTATCTGGTCTATTTGGCTTCACAGAAATGATGTGGTTTTCAAAGGAAAAATATATTTTGTCCTTTGCAGGTTATCTTTTTGACTAGCTTGAATAGATGGTTAGGGTTTCCATGGGGGAAGCGACGTGGGGGATCCCCGTGGATCTCTAGCGATCACTGGCGACGAGGGGATTCTCCGATGAGGGGGGTGGAAGAGTTAGGGAGCGAGAGGAGAGTTCCATGGCGCACGAGTTGGAGATCTCACAGAGGAAGGGAGAAGCCCTTGGCTTTTGGCCCAACCCAATAGCGAGGGAGAGAGGTGTGGGAAGGTAGCCCACGAACAATGGCGGATCACGGGAATGAATTGAGACGAACACCCACGAGCCAGCCTACTTTGCTCCTATCCTTCAACATCTGTGGGGATCTAGCACCGAGGAGCTAGGGTTCTAGGAAGGGTGGAGGCGAGTGGAGCAGGAGCAACCATGAGAGACCGTGAGGGAGAAGAAGGTGTGGCCGTGGGTGGGAATCGGAGGGCGGAGGCAGGAATGGAGGAGTGCTCAAGGCAACTCTAGAAGCTTCGTGAAGGTGGTGAGAGGAGGGGTTCCAATGACGAATCAGGGAGGGGCATGGAGACCTCGACCCCCTTTCGCGCACCAAATCATTTGTAGAGGGGAGACGCGAGGGGGGGGAGTGGGCGATTCCGCCCAGCACTAACAGCACGTCGCAAGGTGCCACAAGCACCCCCACCTCCAGATCGGCTAGAGAACAAGGCGAAAGAGGACGGGGATCAAGAGCAAAATCGGCATGCGACGGAGGAGAATAAGGGGATTGCGGCATCCCTGCGAATGATGGAAAACAGGGAGGGTCAGATTTAGAGCTTTGGAGAAAGCAAACAACAGGTTGGTGCTACTCAAACTTAGCAAGGGAATTTCTATTCTACGTGTAGGGGTTATAGCCACATAGACAAGGATTGCAAGTTGTCAGTTTACTGTGTGATATGTGCGATGGAAACACATGGAACTGAAGATTGCTATAGGAAAAACCAAAGGAAACCAGTAGCAAAAGTGGTTGGATGTGCAGCACCAGGTTTGGGATGTGTGTTGATTTAAAGCGCTAAGAGTATACTACAAAAGAACATGTCAATCCGATGGCTATTTTGACAATTCTATGGGGTAGAACTCTAAATGACCTGATGCTAGAGGAAGGCTTTGCATGACATTTCAAGTGGAATTGGACCTAGAAGGCTAGACAATAGGATAGTGGAATTTTTCACATGAGATTCCCTAACAAGATGAAACTGGATGAGTTGGCAGAATTTGACTCAATCAAGGTGAAGGGGACCTCAGTGCATGTCAAGGTGAAGAAGTGGACACAACAAGTTGAGGCTGTGGGTAGAATGCATGAAGTTTGGGTGACAGTGCAGGGAATACCGGATGAGATGAAAGATTATGATCATGTGCATGAAGTAGGGTCAAATCTAGGGTCTGTGGTGGAAGTAGACATGGCTGCTCTGAAAGCTAAAGATACTATTAGAATCAGAGTAGGGATGATGACACTGAAAGCATTAACCCTAACCCTGACCCTGGTAACCCCTAAGCTGCTGGTGTACAAGGCCCATTTCAAGTTAGAACAAGTGGTGGAGCTGGGGTGGTTTAGGGAAAACACACATGAAAAAAGGGAGGTGGAGGAATCGAAAAAAGCATAACCTAGCCACTCAAACAGTATGCAAAGAAACAAGAAGCCAAGGAATGAAGAGAGACCACCAAGTTTAGAGATTATACAGCAAAGTGAAGGGGAGAGTGAGAAAGGAAAAGCCAAAGATATAGATGAAGAGGTATACAGTGAAGATACACAAATAGAAAAGATGAAACTCAAATAGATTGAAATAGACAGAGAACTAGCCTTGAGAATGCAATTGGAAGATTAACTCAGAATTAAAAAAGCTCAGCAAGACAAGAGGATGGCAGAAACAATTACAAGTGAGGACACAGTGGGAGAGGATATTAAGGGGATGAAAAGTGATGGGACAGGCGAGGCAGCATAAGGAAGAAGCATAGAAGGAGGAAATGAAGACAAAGAGATGGAGAATTTCGGAAATGAGGTGCTTTATGATCAAGATGAACCTAGGGCTTAGCTGATAGGAAGTGAGGAGCTCATGGACTCACAAGAGTCAAATGATTTTGCTAAGGCTGTGGGTATGATTTTATCACAGACAGATGACGATACAATGGAGGAGGAAAGGAAGAAGAGCAGAAGAGACAAGGAGAAGGAAGACAAGAAGGTGGTTGATGCTACAGCTGAAAGGATGGAGGCTCAGAATGCTTTCATCAACAAAGGTAATCAAAAAATCCCTTCCATTATCGAGGACTCTAATGTTTCTTTAGCACAAACGGCTTGTGTGTTAGGAGTTAATCATGGATGTGCTCTAGAAGCAGTAGACACTGATCTAAATTTAATTAAGAATTTAGAACTGGCCAGAATAAATCTGTTTATGAAAGAACAACAAAAAAAGCAAAAGGAGGAATGTGAGTTAGATGCTAGAGATCTCAGGGATGAGGAATTAAACTTGGAGGGTTTTTTTCATCTGATGATCGCTTGCCTGACTTTGAGCAGGCAGAGAACTTACTAAGGAAAATGCAAAATAGTACTTCAGCAAAAAAAAAAGAGGAAAATGGGAAAGTAAACCTTGAGATTTTCAAGGTCACTTTTAAATGTAGTGTAAAAAATGAAAAGAAAAAATCAAAAAAGAAATCATGATTGAGATTTTTTGGAATATAAGAGGTATGGGGAATCCTGACGAAATAAAACATCTTAATGATTTAATGAAAGAACACAAAGCTGACTTCATTGGCGTTCAGGAGACTGTAAAGCAGGAATTTACTGCTAGAGAACTGAAAGCCGTTGAAGGCATGGGGAGCTTTTAAATGGAATTGGACCTCTTCTAGAGGAAGATCTAGAGGCATCCTAGTTGGGATAAATGAGGATAAAATGAAAATTATAAAAGTCATCAAAGAGAAGTACACGATGAAAGTGAATATCAAAAATAGGGAAAACAATTTAGTGTGGAATTTAATGGCTGTCTATACGGTTGCTCAAAATGAACAAAAAGAAGAATTCCTAAGAGAACTAGCTCAGAAATGTTATGGCAGCAAAGAGCCAATGTTAGTAGGAGGAGATTTCAACATCCTGAGACAGGAATGTGAAAATAGCAAAAAAGAGGTTGTGATGAGTGGAGTTTTCTATTTAATGCTATAATTGATAAGGCAAACTTGAGAGAGCTAACTTTAGAAGAAAAGAAATTCACTTGGTGCAATAGCAAACAGAACACTACATATCAAAAGCTAGACAGGATCATGATTAATACAGAATGGGAGGCTAAGTTTCCCTTGGTTTGTGGGAGGGTGCTGGAAAGAATTTACTCTAACCATACACCACTTTTGATTGATGTTGAAGAAGCCAAGTAGCAAACTCCTACTTTTAGGTTTGAAAATAGTTGGTTTCTAAGGGAAGACGTGGGGAGTGTTTTTGAACAAATCTGGAGATCTTGTAATACAAATGGCTCGCCTTGTTAAGTGGCAATGGAGAATGCAAAAGATGAGAAAAAATTCAAAGAATGGAACATGAATTAAGAAGGGGTTTATAAAAGAAAAAAACAAGAAATTGTACTGATTCCGAACAGTCGAACTACTCGAACTACTCGCAAAAAGATTCTCAAAGATACATCTAGACCAGCAATAGCCGATGTTCCTGGGTCGTGTCAGGCCAGTGTTTGTCCAGGGACGCCTTGATCTGTGGCTGTGCTTTAATGTATCTTAGCATTGTGATAATTAGATTTTCCTTTCAGCACAACCCTGTTGGTTAACCTCTGTGACCAAGCCTTCTTCGATCTTAGTATATCTAGACCGGATTATCTACCTAGATCTGGCGAAAGAAAAATAACTAAACATTCAGAGAATAGCGAAGATCGGTTGAGATGGATAATATATTGTACTGAATTGCAAGGCAGACGGTCAATAGATCTCGTGGCAAGATCTCTCCACCTACAGTAGGTTGATATGATTATGTGTTGTTTTTTATATCAGAGTTGATCCTGTCGATCTTCCATTAATTGTTGGATAGGTGGTCTATATCAGTCATCTGTCATTATCATTTCAACTAATCGAGTATTAGTTAGGATTCTATTTAATAAAAATTTCTTATATTTTAGAACGGAGTGAGTAACATTTTACGATTTTTTAGTAAAATAATATCGTTTTAAAAAAATAGAGGCATTCGAATGGAATTAAAGGATTAATCCAGCTGAAACTAATCAATCAAGTGGACTGATAAAAAATCAGTTTTAATTACTCCCTTTAATTTTCTTTAATTTTTGCCTAAACATATTACGATGCTTCATGCCTGCAGATTTCTGTTTATCTTACAGAAAACAAAAATAAAAATGGATCGTATCATGGCAATATTTATAACTAAAGTAGCAGCATGTGCCATTATTCTGCTCGTAAGTCATAAATTAAACTACTGTAAGTGTACATGCAAGTATGCAACTACATGCTATATATATACATCAAAAGTAAAAACCGTTTCCGTACTCCGTCATTGGGCTTTGTCGGCCCGAGCGACTACTATCCATCTCACGTTTGTCCATCGTCGTCGTTGCGCGCGTCGCTAGCCGCATTCGGAGATGGTTTCGGATTCTGTTTGCTCGTTCCCACATTGTTCCTATTTTGTTCGCACTCCCTGACACCCTTCTTGCTAACCGTTTCGTCGCTTCCGTCGGTGAAGCGCTTCGACGGCAACGACGCTAATCCTTTCTCACCTACCGTGTCCCCAAGAAGCTGATCCTCAGCGACTATTTACTTTGCGGGACGCAAGATTATTTATATATCTTTTCTTGACTACTTAAAAAATTAATAACTTTTCACCCCTAATTTTCGTTCATAAGAAAGACCAATTAGATTGTTGGTTTTACTAGGCCGAATATGCACTTGTGGACTGAGAAGGAGAGAAGAAGAAAGAAAAGTGAAGAGACGTCAATTAGACTTTTGGTTCCTTGTTAGGCCGAACCTGACAAAAAAGAAAAAAAAAGGTTTTTATTTACATTTTTATTTAAATATGAAAGTGGACCGGTTTTTATTTACATTTTTATTTAAATAGGAAAGTGAACCGGCAGAGAACGTCAATTAGACTTTCGATTGTTTGTTAGGTCGAACCTGGCCCAAAGAGAAAGAAGAGTTTTTATTTACATTTTTATTTAAATAAATATTAAAATGGTGTTTGTATTATTAAAATCAGCAATTGACCTTTGAAAATTCCGAGAAAATTTTAGAGAGCGTAATTAATCATGAATAATTTTAAAAAAATTAAATCCAGTCATATAATTTTATTTCTCACACTTACTTTACTTTACTTGTAAATTAATTTAATTCTATACCTATCTACTTAGAAACACCCAAGTATTTCGAAAAAATTGTATTTTAATTAATTATATAATGTAAATTTTTCTTAACTTTTTCTTAATTTTTTTGTCTTTTCTTCCAGTTATAATGCACGAACAGTTTTTTCTAGTATATTATAAAAATCGAAGGCGTTTTCACTCCTTAGACCATATTTGGTATGTCGTCCGTTTCTCTAAGCGATGTCGGCATTTTTCCGTCCGTGTTGCATTATATGGGTGTGTTTCATGCGGACATTAAACTTACTTGTTGTTTGGGCCGAACTAGGCTAACGGCCCAATTTATTTCTCTACGTCCGCCTGAGCAAAAATCCTAGAGATGAAAGGAACTCCCAAAGGCAGGAAGGGTTGGTACAATTCCCTTAATATAGAACTTCATAACTTAAGTTGGATGAGAAAGTTGCCAGGAATGGTTGGTACGTAAGTCCAATCTAGACATCCAAGCCATCTTGCCACACATTGCAAAACCTTTGTCTTCTCGAAACTGTTAATTAATTTGTTAGCTGATCGATGATGTGAATGTGTGATACTATCATCAATCGTCAAAAGTAGTAGCAGGGTTAGAAAAACCGGCGGTAACCGCGCGGTTACCGCCCGTACGCGGTTACCGCCCGTACCGCGGGGTACGGTTACCCGTACCGCGCGGTACGGTTTAATGAAATTCGTCCAAATTCAAAAATTTAAAAAAAAATCAAAAAAATCAAAAAAAAATGGTGAAAGTAGTGCTTGATTTGTAGTGTTTTATGGTGAATAAATTTCTCAAAAAAGAGTAATATTTATTCAAATTTAAGAGCAAAACGGAGAATAAATTTGAAAATTGGAAAAAGAAAAAAAATGGGCCGGCCCGTTACTGTGCGGCCCGTCACACATCGCGCGGTAACCGTGCCAAACTGCACGGTTACCGCGACAAACCGCACGGTAACCGCGCCAAACCGCGCGGTTTGCCCGAATTTTTGAATTCAAATTTCGATTTGTAAATTTGTCGTGGTTTTGCACGGTTACCGCGGTTACCGCCGGTAACCGCCGTACTGCCGGGTGGCGGTAACCGGGCCCCCGGCGGTTTTTCTAACCCTGAGTAGTAGGCGGTAGGCATCAGTTACACGCACTCATCAATCATCATGTTACTCTGTACACAGGTCAAATCATATACTCTATCCATCCCAGAATGTAATAAATTTTAGACTTGTGCACAAGTAATAAGAAAAGTAGCAAGAAAACCATACTATCCTCAATGATTATTTCTAGTACTAACTCAGTGGTGGCAGTTTGTTTGCTGCCATCAAACTCACACGTGCATTTCAAATGCATTGGCGCCAAAAGATGAAGAGCAAGGGCTAGGTTTAATATAGTAAAAACCCACTCACATGCAAATCAAATTTTAAACTGGTAGGCGGCAAAACCACAGACGACAATATAAATCAGAGACAGGCATAAAAAATCACTCTTAATACACTCAAGAGCATCACGGCACCATCCATCCATAGAACCATCCATCAACAACACCCACCACCATCAGCACCGTCCATCCACGGCCCATCCAACTCAGTTACATATGGTACCATCATGAACATCGATCTAAACCTAGCACTATAAGAAGAGGATGAGAGTGCTGAAGAATATGATTTCCAGCAGGATGTTGTGCAAGAGGATCCTGTGCAAGGTGAAGACCATGATCATGCTGCCTCCAATTCGAAGTCAACCTACAAGCTGAAGAAAGAAGGGAATTATGAAGAGCAGCCAGGTTTGTTAAAAAATTTGATTCATTTTTTTTGGATAACAAAAGGAACTGTAGTATGATAATATTGGTTGTCAAGAACATGGTACATAATCAGTGAGGAAAGAAAAAACCTATTCTTATTGACAAGTGTAGATGTAGTACTACCAGATGCAAAATGATTAGCACCTGTCTGCAATGAACTGCATAGCAATTGTTACTTCCCATTCATGATTATGCCAAATATTGATTTTGTTTTCAAGAGGAACCATGTGTAGACTATAGAGTAAAAACTCAGTTGCATTGCATGCACGATTTCAGCATTCAAGACTAGATGCATCAAAACCTGTAAAACTGAGTTATAAATTGGAACAAGTTTATATGTAATTAGAAATGCAAATATATACAGAACATCGTGCAAAATTGTATTACAAAGAATATTTACATAAAGCAAATGTTTGTCGCAAGCATTGCAAATGTTCAACCATTCAGAGACAAGCTAGCTAGCACTTGACAGTAAACATTCCTTTGGGTGACAAGAGATCATTTAGTATGAATTGTGCTATCTCCTTTTTAATGATATCGAAGTTGTTTTCCGGAATCCTTGAAAGTTTTTCCTGCATATGAGGCACCAAGTTAGTCTACATACTTGGAAAGTTAGTCTACATCTAGTATGAATCGTGTTATCTCCTCTCTAATGTATATAAACAATTACAGCACATACCTCAAGGTCGAGCAATGTCACCTTGTCTGCAAGGTTCCTCATGTTATGGCAGACGTGGAACCCACACCGGTTGCCAACTTGTTGACGTATTGGGAAGTCTTTTTTGTGACCGAGTGTGGGATGCCCTTCCTTATGCCTCCTACCTTTTGCCACGTATTGGTCCCAGGCGTCGTTCAAGGCAGCTTCGATCACCGACCAATCATATATGTCTTTTTTGATATTGGAGTTAAGGTAGTATACCACACTCCACTTCGGCACTATGACCAGAAGAATCCAATGACGACTGCGACATTAATAAATTGCAAGTAAAATACTAGAGCTATACGCGTCGCACATTTGATTCTAAGTAGGGTACACGCTTACTGTTCAGAGTAGGCACATATAATGAAGTATTTGTCTTGACGGGACCATAAGCAGTCCTTGATATATTCTACCATGCTAGCTCGATCGTAGTTCATAGTTTTCTCGTTGATGACAGATGGATCGAGTAAGGCAATATGGGGTGCATTACGATGGACATGCTTCCAAGTTAACCTAAAAGCAAGACAAGAATCCGGGTAAGCGTAATATATGGATAGTTATTACCATATCTCGTACGCAAGAATACTTACAAGGAGTAGCACTTAAGGAGGTTGGTGTCAACCGCTCGCACCCTGTAGAGGTCCCATAGATCTTTAAAGTCTACAGCGATGAAGGCTTTAGGGCCGAGGAATGGCTGTCTATCGTGGTGGCCCGTCATGGAGGTCTCTCTATGCTTCCTCCTTGCGTTGGACCTCTCCATGTAGTACCCGTGCAACTCCTTGCATACAGGGCCCATCTTCGATAAGACGTCGTCTCCGACCAATGGCATGCCTAATGTGAATTCGGCCGGAGACTTAGGAGGAACTGATGGCGCCTTGCCAAGATCTAGCTTCTTCGGAGCCAGAAGCGGTCCTTCCACCTTTCCTCTTCCTTTCCCCCTTCCAGCAGCTCTTCTGCGTGTTTCAAGCTGGGGTGGAGAAGATGTCGCCCTCTTTCTTTTTTTGGAGACTAGGCGGAGGTGCGCTCCGCTGTTGACCTCCGTACTGTCATCCCCAAAATTTGTATCATACTGGAATTGGAGATCTTGATCTCCTTCTTCAACGGCAGGAGGGGCAGATACAAGAGTTGGAGGGGGACGTGATGGCGGCGGACGAGCACTTGGGTGCTGGCCTAGGAGTTATATTGATCTGAATGTTGTGCTTGGGCCATTGGATAAAGGTCCCATGTGCAGCTCCAAGGGTCAGAATCTCGTCATTTGGTGGGTGCGAGAGAGTGAAGCCAACCCAATCAGGCTTCACCATGTCCACTTGAACTTTGGCATGGCCGGCTAGTAGCTGCCCCCCATGCACTCGGTTCTTCGGCGTAGGCTTGAACGCAAGACCCTCTGCGGTAGGAATTGCAAATGCATGTGTCACCCTAACAACTAGGGTGCACAATGTGAGTCCCTGCGATAGATTCATACGTGCCCTTAGAATATGTTATAATGTACTGTGGTGCTAAGACAACATATACATTTTTTGTTGGTTTTACCGTTATGTTGTCCACCGCAGTGGGGGCTGGTGGTTCTTGTGCCGCCGCCTCAGTTGATGCGCAGCTGCTATGCTTTTGCGTGGGGCTCGTTTCTACTATGAGAGCGGCAGCGGACTCGCTTTCCCTGAAGCGTGCCTCCACCCGGGTCTTCACTTGTAACAACTTCTCATCGAATTCTTCTCGGAGCTCGTTTCTAATCTCCTCTCGAAGTTGTTCCTTAAGGAGTGCATCTTTGTGCGTCTTTGAAAGCTTGTGTTTCCTGTACTGCCACGCGTATTGGAAAAACCCAAGCTTCCATGAAACATTGGAGCCAATGCCCCTTGTACGTCCACGGTGTTCTTCGGTTCCCAACGCTTTTGTGAGGATGTCGTCCTCGCGTCTTTGTGAGCAGGCCTCTTGGGAGGACTGTTTCTCAGCAGTCAGGTCGACCTGCGGTACAGTTAGAACGAATTAAATCAAGAGTACGATACAACCTAACGAAACATACTCTATGTGTTGAACTTACGATTTTCTGGTACATCGCTTGATCTTTGGGATTTGGGAACGTAAGTGTTCCATCACTATTCTTCTTCACCCTTGCCCTTGCCCAGTTCCTTACTCAGGTGGTCGGGATATCACCAAGAACTGGCGGCGTGTTAGATTCTGCAGCAGCTTCATTCTCCTTTACCCATTCCTGCAGCTTCCCAACGTAGCCTCCGGTGCCAAGCCGGTGCGGGCGAAAGTTTTTTGCCTGCAACTCCCTATAGGCCTCACTTTTTGCCCGAGACTCAGGGGTTGATTTGGTGGCATGGAACTCTTCCCACACTGTTGATGCAAAAAACACACACTGGCCTGTGAGATCTGCTTAGCTCCAGTGCAGGTCCAAATCTTGGTGAGATGCGGGCGTGCCAGTCAGTTTGATCCTACAACTGACAAGATATACAAACAGCAGATCAGAGAACCGATCGGCCAACATAGCCGATGTAGTTCCAGCCGATCCTGATGACAGCATATACAAACGATAGATAAAACAATCGATCGGCCAACATAGCCGATATAGTACTTCTAGCCGATCCTGATAACAGCCGATAGCGATAGGGTTTTGAGCTATCGGCTATGTGTTCAATGTAGATTCTGACACTTGATGTAAATAATGACAAAGAGACAATCGGCTGATGATAATATGCATTAGATCGGCAATGACTTGATAAAGTGAAACGAAAGTTAGACGTACTCGATCGGCTGTAGATATCAATGATACATAATCCAAATCTCAAAATATATTTAAACCAAGTGATTGGGATAGATCGGATAGGGCGCCGAGACAGTATAAATCACTTATGTCTAAAAACATCTCAAGAGAGAGATTATATATATTCATAGCATAGCCGATGAAGCGAATCTAACATAGATCCAATGCCATAAAATCCACAAGATTAGATTAAATAGTGAAACCTTTATTGTCATCGGCTAAATTCAACTTATATGCAATCCTTATAAGCCGATGCAACGTCCAGATAACTCATCGGCTGAAACCCCGATGAAACCCTTATGGGCAACCAAAAAGCAGGCTAGAGATTCATGGTTCTAAGCACAACTTAGTAGGTCAAACTCAACTGATGCAGCACTAAGTATGTAAAGAAACACGGTATCTAGATGATCAAGCCCTTGACTGATTTTCAGGGTGGTAGATGCCTAGGCTAATCTAATCTAGCAAAACGATTTAGCCGATACCGGCAGAAACCCTAAAACGAGAAGCAGCCGATAAAACTAAATCGAGACGCTAATACTAGATTAACACAAGACATATGATAAATAGCCAGGCAAATATATTATCCAAACCAGAGCAATCCAAGAGGTCGAATGTACTGATGCAGCCTTGAACGACGCCGACGTAGATGATACAATTGCCTGAACCGACGGAATATTGGACTTACCCCTTCGCCGGAGATCGACAGCCGATGCAGCCCCGCGTCAGGTGCCAAATTCCGCCGGTTGATAAATAAACCGTAACAGAGTAAAAGGTGGCGATGCGCCGAATTGTATTGATCGAGAGTTGATAGATTACAATAACCCCGGGTGTAAATATTTATACCCATGGGAAGATACTAGTCCTTGTAGGACAAGAAAGAAACTTTCGTAAAGATAAAAGAAAAACATAAAGTCCTTAATGGACACTAAACACACTTTCCTAAAGATAAAAGGAAACTAACAAATATTCTAATTAATAGATACAATTGCCTTCTTCGGACTCAATCCGCACGTGGCAATCCTCATGAAGCACACCAACCGAACCCGACAATGATCCTGCCATCTCCTTATCGGAATCGGCTACATCGGCTATCCTTGTCCGATTCTGTTTCAGCCGATGCACACCGTAGCCGATTCATATTCCGTTTTCTGTAATCGCTTATCTCCTCCAATCGGCTTCGGCTTTAACTCTGAATCCAATGCATGATTTACCAAATTTCGTTGTTAACACATGCCCCCCAGTTTTGGAGTATGGGAACTCATGCTTCAAAATTATCTTCTATGACTCCAAAATTGATCCTCTTTTGCTTCTTACAATCGGCCTTCATGAGCCGATACCATCTGCATTAGATGAGCTAGGCTGTCAAACTTGTGGCAAAAGAATTTATCCTTGATAGGTGCTGATAACCCCTGGAATGCAAGATCTGCTAGCTGCTCATCGCTTAGATTCAAACTATAACATCGGCTGCGGACATCACGAAATCTTTGTATATATTCCATAGCCGATTCTCCTTCTTGCTGCTGCACTGATATCAAATTTGAAAGTTTCATCTCACTGACGCCAGCAAAGAAGTAGTCATGAAATTGCTTCTCAAGATCGGTCCATCTTCTAATGGAATTTGATGGTAGTGATAAAAACCATGTGAAGGTCGATCCAGTCAAAGACAGTGGAAAAAATCTAACTCTCAGAGCTTCCTCAGCCGATGCTTCCCCACATTGCGCTAAGAATCGGCTGATGTGTTCCATTGTAGATATATCATCTTGCCCTGAGAACTTGGAGAAATCTGGAACCTTGTATCGATGTGGCAATGACACCCTATCAAACCACTCAGGATATGGCAGCCGATACACAGAAGTTTGTTCCTTGGGCTTTATTCCAAACTGCTCATCTATTACCTTTGCAATTCTATCAGCCAAATCGTTGTTATATTGATGCCCATATTGATGAAGTTCTTCTGGCCGATGTTGATATGGCTCATCATGTTGATACTGATATGCTTGCCCCCCGAGCCGATATTGTTGCTGCTGATGATGCTGAAGTTGTTCGCCGATTTGCCCCCCTGGCTGATTTTTGTAAGCAACTACTTCAGGAACTATCTGCCTGATCAAATCTTGTAACGTACTCATCAAAACCCCAGACTGATCAAACAAAGTACGATGAACTGCTTCATTAATACTTTCTTGAATAATTTCATCGATCGGCTTAAGAGATTGTTCCTTCTCGGCATTGACTTCTTCTTCAGACATGTTGGGTAGAAAACTCGTGTCCCACTGGGCGTGCCAAAAGCGTGTTGATGCAAAAAACACACACTGGCCTGGGAGATCTGCTTAGCTCCAGTGCAGGTCCAAATCTTGGTGAGATGCGGGCGTGCCAGTCAGTTTGATCTTACAACTGACAAGATATACAAATAGCAGATCAGAGAACCGATCGGCCAACATAGCCGATATAGTTCCAGCCGATCCTGATGACAGCATATACAAACGACAGATAAAACAATCGATCGGCCAATATAGCCGATATAGTACTTCTAGCCGATCCTGATAACAGCCGATAGCGATAGGGTTTTGAGCTATCGGCTATGTGTTCAATGTAGATTCTGACACTTGATGTAAATAATGACAAAGAGACAATCGGCTAATGATAATATGCATTAGATCGGCAATGACTTGATAAAGTGAAACGAAAGTTAGACGTACTCGATCGGCTGTAGATATCAATGATACATAATCCAAATCTCAAAATATATTTAAACCAAGTGATTGGGATAGATCGGACAGGGCGCCGAGACAGTATAAATCACTTATGTCTAAAAACATCTCAAGAGAGAGATTATATATATTCATAGCATAGCCGATGAAGCGAATCTAACATAGATCCAATGCCATAAAACACACAAGATTAGATTAAATAGTGAAACCTTTATTGTCATCGGCTAAATTCAACTTATATGCAATCCTTATAAGCCGATGCAACGTCCAGATAACTCATCGGCTGAAACCCCGATGAAACCCTTATGGGCAACCAAAAAGCAGGCTAGAGATTCATGGTTCTAAGCACGACTTAGTAGGTCAAACTCAACTGATGCAACACTAAATATGTAAAGAAACACGGTATCTAGATGATCAAGCCCTTGACTGATTTTCAGGGTGGTAGATGCCTAGGCTAATCTAATCTAGCAAAACGATTTAGCCGATACCGGCAGAAACCCTAAAACGAGAAGCAGCCGATAAAACTAAATCGAGATGCTAATACTAGATTAACACAAGACATATGATAAATAGCCAGGCAAATATATTATCCAAACCAGAGCAATCCAAGAGGTCGAATGTACTGATGCAGCCTTGAACGACGCCGACGTAGATGATACAATTGCCTGAACCGACGGAACATTGGACTTACCCCTTCGCCGGAGATCGACAGCCGATGCAGCCCCGCGTCAGGTGCCAAATTCCGCCGGTTGATAAATAAACCGTAACAGAGTAAAAGGTGGCGATGCGCCGAATTGTATTGATCGAGAGTTGATAGATTACAATAACCCCGGGTGTACATATTTATACCCATGGGAAGATATTAGTCCTTGTAGGACAAGAAAGAAACTTTCGTAAAGATAAAAGAAAAACATAAAGTCCTTAATGGACACTAAACACACTTTCCTAAAGATAAAAGGAAACTAACAAATATTCTAATTAATAGATACAATTGCCTTCTTCGGACTCAATCCGCACGTGGCAATTCTCATGAAGCACACCAACCGAACCCGACAATGATCCTGCCATCTCCTTATCGGAATCGGCTACATCGGCTATCCTTGTCCGATTCTGTTTCAGTCGATGCACACCGTAGCCGATTTGGCTTGCAGCCGATTCATACTCCGTTTTCTGTAATCGCTTATCTCCTCCAATCGGCTTCGGCTTTAACTCTGAATCCAATGCATGATTTACCAAATTTCGTCGTTAACACACACGACCCGGGTGATGAACGGGTACCTCCCAAATGGTTCTGGCAGGGCGGGGTTGAGGACGTAGTCGGTGACCAGCATGGTCTTGAAATTGTTCCACAAGTTGCCCATCTTGCGGATAGCCTGCCGCTTCAGTCTTGCCTCGGTCTTTGGGGGATATTCGAAACTTTCCTTGAACTGCTTCCAGGCCTCATCTTTTTCTGCCTGTGGGACCAGATCGATGTGGTCCTTCAAAATGGTGAAGTTTCGCCTCCCTAGGACTCCGCATATCGTTGAGAACTTTTTGACAGCTTTCGCAGGAGCCGTCGGAAATCCCAGATCGTCCACCTCTGTTATGGTGTATACTTCCTTAGGAATTTTATTCTGGGTCCTAGGAGTCCGGCTCGATGTTGTCCCACTAGTAGTCACTGACATGGGTTCGCCTTACTGCGACATTTTCTATATAACTGTTGTACGGCAAGAAAGATAAAAAAAAGTGTACTACACATGTATATCTTGATTAATGTGACAAATAAATCGTATATTACATCTCCCTCGAGAATTCTCCACCATTGTAGTATACAATGTCGATGTGACATTAACAAGAGGCTAAGAAATCAAACACGCAGGAAAACGCACTAGGTAGCTCTAACTTAATTTTGGCATAATTTTATCTTTACATTTAATCCCTCAATTTGATGCGGCGAGGAGGCTGCGCGTCTAGGAGGAGGCGGCGGCGGTAGGGATGCAATCAGTTCAACACCTACAAAAAAGTAGCTGTTGGTTCCCTGGAGGAATAAAAAAATGTAGTTTGAGTGTTTCGATCCCCTCTGGTCTAAAATCATATCAACACTTTTTGAACATAATAAAGAATGTTTTTAAATTTATGTTGGATGGAAATCATGTCTAAATTTATCTTGAAAAATAATTCTATAATGCTATAGTTTTGTTAGGTTTGTAAATTATTTTCTAACAGAAATTACAGTGCAATAATTCAACCTGTTTACCATCGTCGATTCACCACCATTTTCACCACATCCACCTGCCACCCCACTACCCTACCTCACACATAAAACTGTTTGTGTTTTCTTATCTAGGGATGAAATGGTCGGTATAGAAAATATCAGAAAACAGGAAAATGAAACTATACGAAAGAAAACACGTCGGTATCAAAACGGTAATAACTATAAGAAACACTAAGCAGTGAAATCACACATTTGAATTTACATAACTGTATAAAATGATAAAATAAATTCAGGGTTACATAATGTAAATTATAATTAATGCAGGGTTACCACCAAACTATTCTAAATTTTGATTGGCACTTTCAACCTTACTAAATTTTGATGGTACCAAATTTTATAGTTGGATAATTAACAAACTAAACATGATTTTATAAAATACTATTCTACCTAAATTTTGGCAGTTCCAAAAGTCTTCTCTAATAAAAACAGTACCAAAATTTAGGAAGGCATCAAACCATTCTAAATTTTGATTGGCATCAAAATTTTAGGAATGAACCTATAAATTTTGGAATGAACACATCAAATTTGATTGGCATCAAACTATTCTAAATTTTAGGAATATATGAATTAGGAATATATGATTTTAGGAATAAAAAAAGTATCAAATTTAGGAATGAACACATCAAATTTGATTGGCATCAAAATTTTAGGAATGAACCTATAAATTTAGAAATGAACCTGTTCGAAGAGGCAGCCTAATGAGGGCGGTGGGGAGAGGCCGCAGCAGCGCGACCGGCGGGGGCGCGGGGCCACGGTCGACGAGGAGGAGGTCGATCTTGGAGGGAAGAGGCGGTGGCGTCGAGGAGGAGGCGCCGGCGGCCTAACAGGAGGCGGCGGCGGTGAGGAGGCGGCGGCGTCTAGGAGGAGGAGGCAGCGGTCGAGACAGAGAGTGAAAGTGAGAGGGAGGAGGCGGCGGCGGTGGTTGGGACAAAGAATGAGAGTGTGAGGGAGGAGACGGCGGTAGATCTGGATCTGGAGACTTACTAACCCTGGTCCAAGCTCATCACTATCGGGCACAAGTACTATGCCCGATACGGATGACACACATCCGTGACGGGCATATGTAATATGCCCGATATCGATGACACACATCCGTGACGGGCACAAGTACTACGCCTGATAAAGATAATCTCATCTCTAACGGGCATTAGTTATATGCCCGATAGAGATGAGCTCATCCCACTATAGAATTAAAATATTCCTTATTAATTGTATTTAATAATGATATTTAAGTTATAAAATCATTTATAATTAACTTATACCCGATTTAAAATTGCTATTACATTTGATTTATCACAAATAATTAAGAAATCACCTTTTTAAATAGTGTAAAATTGCTATTAAATTTTAAAAATCATATGTAATTAAAATATGCCTTATTAAAAGAGTATAAAATTGTTATTAAAATTATAATAATCACGTGTAATTAACAAATGCCCTATTAAATATGGTTTAAGTTACTGAAATGGCTTGAAACAAAATACTTCATTACTTATAACAATCTGCAAATTACAAAGACTTCATTTACAAGGATATGCCTTCCGAATGGTCTGAACGAGCGTATGCCACATCCTCTTCGGGATCATCTTCAAGGGCGATCTGAGGTGTCACATGAAGATTCTGGTTGTATTCTTCTTCATCGACGACGTTGTCAACCCCAACAATTCCTCGCTTGCTATCCCTAATGACGTGCAGTTTCTTGTTTGCGGGGTCTTTTATGTAGAAAATCTGCTCGACCTGCTTCGCTAGGACGAATGGTTCGTCGGCGTATCCAACCTTGGCTAGGTCCACTAAAGTGAAACCTTCCTTGTCGACTTTGACACCAGTACAAATATTCACCCAACTGCAACGAAACAAAGGGACTTTGAAGTTCATGTAGTTCAACTCCCAGATCTGCTCTATGCAACCATAGTATGTGTTCGATCCAGCTTGATCCTGATATGCATCTATACGGACTCCACTGTTTTAAACTGTGCTTTTCTCATCTTGTGTGACGGTATAAAATGTGTACCCATTGATATCATACCCTTGCCATGTGTCAACATCCCAACATGGACCCCTTGCCAACCTTCGAACTGTCTCACTTGGGCCATTGGTCGACCATGCGATACGATTCTTGAACCATTCATTGAAACGAGTACTATGTTCTCTGTTGATCCACATATCTGATCAACCCATGTTCTCCTGTCAGACCTTCGCTAAATGCTCCTCAAAGTATGGGGTTACTTCAGCCATATGTTGCAGCACAGCGAAATGAGCCTGCGCATAGGAAGTTTGATCGGGAACAATTCTTTTTCTGCCTATTGTGCCAACACCTACCAACCTTCCTTCGTGGCGAGACGCAGGAACTCCGATAGGATTAGTCTCGGCCATGTAATCGATGCAGAACTCAAGAACCTCCTCCGTCGTGTACCCTTCAATGATGCTTCCCTCCGGTTTTGCTCTATTTCGAACATACGACTTCATAACTCTATTGTATCTCTCGAACGGGTACATCCTTCTTAGAAAAGCTGGGCCACATATTTTTGTTTGCTTCCCTAGATGAACAGGGAGATGAACCATAATATCGAAGAAAGACAGTGAAAAATACATCTCCAAGTGACACAGGGTATTGACAATATCGGCCTGCAACCCATCTAGATCTTCGGGATCTATAATCTTCTGACCGATTGCATTGAAGAAGGCACAGAGTTGTTGGATCGTGTGACGGACTTTGGGTGGTAGAATGCCTCTAATAGCAACTGGCAATATCTGTGTGATTAGAATGTGGCAATCGTGAGACTTCATTCCAACCAGTTTTAGATCCTCCAATTT
This sequence comes from Oryza officinalis, assembly GCA_008326285.1. Classification (NCBI taxonomy): domain Eukaryota; kingdom Viridiplantae; phylum Streptophyta; class Magnoliopsida; order Poales; family Poaceae; genus Oryza; species Oryza officinalis. The sequence continues at coordinate 23,175,062 of BDMV01000012.1, read as the reverse complement.
AACGTACTTACCGATCCTCGCTGAATAGCCCGAAGGATCTTTAATATCTGCCAGGCATGATAGCATTGCGATCTTCTCATCCTTCGATAATGTGTGGCAAGCTGGTGGGAGGTACGCTCTTCCTGTCTCTTCATCCCTAACAGGCTGAAGTTCACTGCAAATGTTCATCTTCTGTAGATCTAGGCGCGCATTCAACACATCCCTTGTCTTCCCAGGCATATTCAGTAGTAGCCCGATCAAACTATCGCACACATTCTTCTCTACGTACATTAAATCAATGCAATGACAGACCTCGACATCTTTTCAGTAAGGTAGCCACCAAAATATGAATTTTTTCTTCCACATACCCTTATCATCTGCGTATAGAGGTGTCTCCGAGTCACTGACCAACCTGCTGAATTTCATGGAATCTCTCTCGTTGTAAGTTGGATCCTCAACGTCACGTAACATGTCTTGTAGCAGATCAGGATCCACATCAACCATTTCACCACCCAATGGAGATGGTATAAACATGTCATGCTCAACTTCATCTCCTTCTTCATGATTGTTTGCACCACTTCTGTCTGCAACTGCACCACTTCTTGATTCTTACTCTCCATCTTCACCCAACATGTGTAGCCTTTCATGAATCCCCGTTGTATCAAGTGAGAGTGTACATCCACTCTGCTTTCAAACATATTCTCATTCTTGCAATCTCTACATGGACAACACATGTATTTGTTGTTTCCTCTTTTCCTATCATCCTCCCAGCGTTCATAAAACTTAATATGCCATCTCTATACTCCTTGCAATGACGTTTGAAAGTAGTCGCATACATCCAACTTCGATCCATCGCTGCAAAAATGAACAAAATATTAGTTAACATTTCATGAGATAAGTACTACTAAATTAATAAGTACTACTTACTTTAAGATTTTTCTATTTTTCTTTGAAAAAAATACAAAAATTCGCCCTCTTCAACCTCCCACCAAAATAGTGAACAGTGGGATAACTTCAGACAACAGTCAAGTGGAGTATTTATAGTGTGCAAAATATATCTCAATCGGGCCAAAGAAACGACATCTCTAACGGGTGCACAGTTATCTCTTACAGGCGTAAAAGAAAGCCCGTCATCGATATGTATCATCGGTGACGGGCGTTAACCGAATCTCAATCGGCCCTTATTTGGAGCCTGTCACCGATGACACTCATCTATGACGGGCTTTATACTTGGGCCCGATTGAGATAGTGGAGGTAATCTCAATCGGGCCCACTAGTACAGATCCTATCATCTGTGACGGGCTCAATTATACCTGGACTACTTGGGCCGTCAGAACGAAGTCATCTCAATCGGGCCTAAATTTGCACCGTTGTAGATGTACTCGTACAGTCATATTCTAGGCCCAAGTACATATAGCCCGTCACCGATGACACTCATCTATGATGGGCACAGATTTAGGCCCAATTGAGATGACCTAGCATATCTCAATCGGGCCCATCTACAGAGCCCGTCAGAGATATGAGTCATCGATGACGGGCTCCAAAGATGGCCCAATTGAGATGGCTTTAAAGCCCGTCACCGACGACTTATATCTGTGTCGGGCTTTTATTGATGCCCGTTAGAGATAACTGTGCGCCCGTTAGAGATGTCGGTTCATTGGCCCGATTGAGATATATTTTGTACACTATCAAGAGACCACCGGACTGTTGTCTGAAGTTATCCCACTATTCACTATTTTGGTGGGAGGTTGAAGGGGGCGAATTTTTGTTATTTTTTTCCAATGAAAAACAGAAAAATCTTAGAAGTAAGTAAAAAGGTAGTAATAATTTTTTTTAATTTAGTAGTATGTTAACTAATATTTTATTAAATTTTGCAGTGATGGATCGAAGTTGGATGAATGCGACAACTTTGAAACGTCATTGCAAGGAGTATAGAGATGGCATTTTATGTTTTATGAACGTTGCGGAGGAGGATAGGAGAAGAAGAAATAGCAAATACATGTGTTGTCCATGTAGAGATTGCAAGAATGATATTATGTTTAGCGGAGAGGAGGTACATTCTCACTTAATACAACGGGGATTCATGAAGGGCTACACATGTTGGGTGAAGCATGGAGAGCAAGAATCGGGTAGTGGTGCAGCTGCAGACAGAAGTAGTACAGACAATCATGAAGATGAAGATGAGCATGACATGTTTATACCATCTCCATTGGGCGGTGAAATGGTTGATGTGGATCCTGATCTGCTGTAAGACATGTTACGTGACGTTGAGGATCCAACTTACAACGAGAGAGATTCCATGAAGTTCAGTAGGTTAGTCAGTGACTCGGAGACACCTCTATACGTCGGATGCAAGCCAAAACACACCAAATTATCAGCTACCTTGGACCTAATGAAGCGGAAGGCAAGTAGTGGATGGACAGACAAGAGTTTCACAGATCTTTTGGGAATATTGAAGGTCATGCTTCCTGAAGAGAACACATTGCCTGAGATGACATATAAAGCAAAGCAGGTTCTGTGACCCCTAGGGTTAGAGGTCCGTAGAATTTACGTTTGTCCTAACGACTGCATATTGTACCACAAGCAATATGCAGACTTAGATGCTTATCCTGTCTGCAAGGTTTCTCGATACAAACGAAAGAAAAGTGCGGGGGAGGGAAAGAAGTCAAAGCGGGGTGGTCCGGCGAAGGTTGTGCGGTATCTACCTATCATTCACCGCTTCAAGAGAATATTTTCCAACCCCGAGAAAGCAAAGTTAGTGCGTTGGCATGCCGAAGATAGAAGGAACGATGGTTTGCTAAGGCACCCTGCGGATTCGATTTAATGGAGGAATATCGATCAAATGCACAAAGACTTTGATGCCGATTCCAGAAACATGAGGATATGTCTGTGTATGGATGGCATGAATCTTTTCAGAGATATGAGCAGTTCTCACAGCACTTGGCTCGTTCTTATTGCGAACTATACCCTCCCGTCATGGTTGTGCTTCAAAAGGAAATATATTATGTTATGCTTGTTAATCCAAGGTCCGAAACAACCGGGCATTGATATCGATGTGTTCTTGATGCCTGTTATCGATGATCTTAAGATTCTTTGAAAAGAAGGTGTGGAAACTTGGGATGCATATGGTCAGGATAACTTCAAGCTACGAGTTCTATTGTTCTGCACCATTAACGACTATCCTGCACAAGGTAATCTTTCTGGACAAACCGTGAAAGGAAAGAAGGCTTGCTCTGACTGTATGGAACAAACACGCAGTAGGTGGCTGAACAAATCAAGAAAGATGGTTTACATGGGTCATAGGAGATGGCTCCCCCTACACCACGCCTTTAGAAGAAAGAAGAAAATTTTCAACGGTCGGAGAGAACTTGGAACTGCTCCCAAGGATTTGTCTAGAGACGAAGTCCACAACATGGTCAAAGACATAACTAATGAGTTTGGGAAGAAAAGAAAACGTGGCAAGGCAAATGATAAGGGTATGTGGAAGAAAATATACATATTTTGGCGGCTACCATACTGAAAACGTGGCATTGCATTGATCTAATGCACGTAGAGAAGAACTACTGTGATAGTTTGCTCGGGCTACTGCTTAATATGCCTGGAAAGACAAAGGACAGGTTGAATGCTCGCCTAGATCTATAGGAATTGAACATTCGCAGTGAGCTTCAGCCTGTACGGATGAAGAGATAGGAAGAGTGTACCTCCCGCCAGCTTGCCACACATTGTCGAAGGATGAGAAGATCGCAATGCTATCATGCCTAGCTGATATTAAGGTTTCTTGGGCTATTCAGCAATGATCGGTAAGTACGTTAAATTGGAGGATCTAAAACTGGTTGGAATGAAGTCTCACGATTGCCACGTGCTAATCACACAGATCTTGCCAGTTGCTATCAGAGGCATTCTACCACCCAAAGTCCGTCACACGATCCAATGGCTCTATGCTTTCTTCAATGCAATTGGTCAGAAGATTATAGATCCCGAAGATCTAGATAAGATGCAGGCTGATATTGTCAATACCCTGTGTCACTTGGAGATGTATTTTCCACTGTCTTTCTTCGATATCATGGTTCATCTCCCCGTTCATCTAGTGAAGCAAACAAAACTATGTGGTCCAGCTGTTCTAAGGGAGATGTACCCGTTTGAGAGGTATATGGGAGTTCTTAAGTCGTACGTTCGAAATAGAGCAAAAACGGAGGGAAACATCATTGAAGGGTACACGACGGAGGAGGTTCTTGAGTTCTGCATAGATTACATGGCCGAGACTAATCCTATCGGAGTTCCTGCGTCTCGCCGCGAAGGAAGGTTGGCAGGTGTTGGCACAATAGGCAGAAAAATAATTGTTCCCGATCAAACTTCCTATGCGCAGGCTCATTTCGCTGTGCTGCAACATATGGCTGAAGTAACCCCATACTTTGAGGAGCATTTAGCGAAGGTCCGACAGGAGAACATGGGTTGATCAGATATGTGGATCAACAGAGAACATAGTACTCGTTTCAACGAATGGTTCAAGAATCGTATCGCACGGTCGACCGATGGAGCAAGTGAGACAGTTCGAAGGTTGGCAAGGGGCCCATGTTGGGATGTTGACACATGGCAAGGGTTTGATATCAATGGGTACACATTTTACACCGTCACACAAGATGAGAAAAGCACAGTTCAAAACAGTGGAGTCCGTATAGATGCATATCAGGATCAAGCTGGATCGAACACATACTATGGTTGCATAGAGCAGATCTGGGAGATGAACTACAGGAGCTTCAAAGTCCCTTTGTTTCATTGCAGCTGGGTGAATATCCACACTGGAGTTAAAGTCGACAGGGAAGGATTCACTTTAGTGGACCTGGCCAAGGTTGGATACGCGGACGAACCATTCGTCCTAGCGAAGCAGGTCGAGCAAATTTTCTATATACAAGACCCCGCAAACAAGAAGTTGCACGTCGTTAGGGATGGCAAACGAAGAATTGTTGGGGTTGACAACGTCGTCGATGAGGAAGAATATAACCAGAATCTTCATGTGAAAACTCAGATCGACCTTGACGATGATCCCGAAGACGAAGTGGCATACGCTCGTTCTAACCATTCGGAAGGCATATCCTTGCAAATAGAGTCTTCGTAGTACTGTAATTTGCAAATTGATATAAGTAATGAAGTATTTTGTATCGGTGCCTTATGATCTGCATATTTTAGTTTCATATGGTTTTAAAATTTAATAGCAAATTTACACTGTTTGAATAAGGCATAGGTTAATTATAATAATTTTTTAAAATTTAATAGCAATTTTAAACTAATTTAATAAGGCATATTTTAATTTAACAGAAATTTTACACCATTTAAAAATGTAATAGCAATTTTAAATCGGGTATAAGTTAATTATAAATGATTTTATAACTTAAATATCATTATTAAATACAATTAATAAGGAATATTTTAATTCTATAGTGGGATGAGCTTATCTCTATCGGGCATACAAATAATGCCCGTCAGAGATGAGGTTATCTTTATCAGGCGTAGTTGTTCTGCCCGTCACGGATGTATGTCATCCGTATCGGGCTTGTTAGTTATGCCTGTCACGGATGATTGTGATCCGTATCGGGCTTAGTACTTGTGCCTGATGGTGATGACCTACGACTAGGTTTTCTACCGATTCAGATCTGACTCTAAGTCTCACTATCACTCCTTCACGTGCCTCCTCCCTCCAAGCGCCTCCTCACCGACTACCACCGCCTCCTCCTCCTCGCCGCCACCGTCCTCCTCCTCGCCGCCGCCGTCCTCTCCTTGACGCCGCCGCCGCCTCCTCGCCGCCGCCGTCCGCCTCCGCGACGCCGCCGCCTCCTCGACGCCGTCCTCCTCCTCGCCGCCGGTGCCTCCTCGACGCCACCGTCCTCCTCCTCGCCGCCGTCATCCTCCTCCTCCTCAACATCGCCGCCGCGTCACCGGTATGAAATTAGTTTCAATTTAGTGTCAAATTTGTTTGAATTAGTATGAGTTAGTATTAAATTGGAATGAATTTAGTATGAATTAGTATTAATTTAGTGATAAATTTGTTTGAATTACTATGAATTAGTATTAAATTGGAATGAATTTAGTATGAATTAGTTTGAATTTAGTGTCAAATTTGTTTGAAATACTATGAATTAGTATTAAATTGGAATGAATTTAGTATGAATTAAATTTGTAATATACTAATTCATAGTATAAACTAATATAGTGTACTAATTTAGTGTCCCAATTAATACTAATTCATAGTATTTCATAATATATTACAATTAGTACATTAGTATTAATATAGTATACAATGAATTATTAATTTATACTATAGTACATTGTATATTAGTACATTGTATGAATTACTACTATAGTATATTAGTATATTAGTATTAATACTATGAATTAGTATTAATACTATAGTATACTATACTATAGTATATTTGTATGAATATATATAGTATATTACACTAAATTAAGAATTGTTCATAGTAATTCATTGTAGTACTAATTTGACACTAAATTTATACAATGTCGACCGTATATTACAATGGTACGTCAACATTGTATATTACAATGGTGGAGATGTAATATACGGTATATTTGTCGCATTAATCAAGGTATACATGTGTAGTACACCTTTTTTTAACTTTCTTGCCGTACAACAGTTATATAGAATATGTCGTAGCAAGGCGAACCCATGTCAGCGACTACTAGTGGGACAACATCGAGCCGGGCTCCTAGGACCCAGAATAAGATCCCTAAGGAAGTGTACACCATAACAGAGGTGGACGATCTGGGATTTCCGACGGCTCCTGCGAAAGCTGTCAAAAAGTTCTCAACGATATGCGGAGTCCTCGGGAGGCGGAATTTCACCATTTTGAAGGACCACATCGATCTGGTCGCATAGGAAGAAAAGATGAGGCCTCGAAGCAGTTCAAGGAAAGCTTCGAATATCCCTCAGAGGCCGAGGCAAGACTCAACCGGCAGGCTATCCGCAAGATAGGCAACTTGTGAAAAAATTTCAAGACCACGTTGGTCACCGACTACGTCCTCAACCCCGCCCAGCCAGAACCATTCGGGAAGTACCCGTTCATCTCACGGGTCGTGTGAGAAGAGTTCCATGCCGCAAAATCAACCCCTGAGTCTCGGGCAAAAAGCGAGGCCTATAGGAGGTTGCAGGCAAAAAACCTTCACCCACAACGGTTTGGCACCGGAGGCTACGCCGGGAAGCAGCACGAATGAGTCAAGGAGGATGAAGCTACTACAGAATCTAACACGCCGCCAGTTCTTGGTGACATCCCAACCACCCGAGTAAGGAACTAGGCAAGGGCAAGGGTGAAGAAGAATAGTGATGGAACACTTACGTTCCCAAATCCCGAAGATCAAGCGGTGTACCAGAAAATCGTAAGTACCACACGTAGAGTATGTTTCGTTAGGTTGTATCGTAGTCTTGATTAAATTCGTCCTAACTGTATCGCAGGTCGAGATGACTGCTGAGAGACAGGCCTTCGAAGAGGTCTGCTCACAAAGACACGAGGATGACATCCTCACGAAAGCGTTGGGAAGCGAAGAACACCGTGGACGGACAAGGGGCATTGGCTCCAATGTTCCATGGAAGCTTGGGTTTCCCCAATACATGTGGCAGTACAGGAAGCATAGGCTTTCAAAGGCGCAGAAAGATGCACGCCTTATGGAACAACTTTGGGACGAGATTAGAAACGAGCTCCAAGAAGAGTTTGATTCGAAGTTGTTACAAGTGGAGGTTCGGGTGGAGGCACGTCTCAGGGAAAGCGAGCCTGCTGCCGCTCCCATAGTAGAAACGAGCCCCACGCAGAGGCGTAGCAGCTGCGCATCTACTAGGGCGGCGGCACAAGAAACACCAGCCCCCACTGCGGTGGATCACATAACGTTAAAACCAACACAAAACGTATATGTTCTCTTAGTACCACAGTACATTATAACATATTATAAAGACACGTATGAATCTATTGCAGGGACCCACATCGTGCACCCTAGTCATTAGGGTGATAAAAGACTTTGCAATTCCTGCCGCAGAGGGTCTTGCGTTCAAGCCCACGCCGGAGACCCGAGTGCATGGGGGGGAGCTACTAGCCGGCCATGTCAAATTTCAAGTGGACATGGTGAAGCCTGATTGGGTTGGCTTCACTCTCCCGCTCCCACCAAATGATGAGGTTCTAACCCTTGGAGCTGCACGTGGGACCTTTATCCAATGGCCCAAGCAGAACATTCAGATAAATATAACTCCTAGGCTAGCACCAAGTGCTCGTCCGGCATCGCCGTCGCGTCCCCCTCCAGCTCTTGTATCTGCCCCTCCTGCCGTTGAAAAAGGAGATCAAGATCTCTAATTGCAGTATGATACAGATTTTGGGGATGACGGACATGAGGTCAGCAGTAGAGCGCACCTCCCCCCAGTCTCCAAAAAAAGAAAGAGGGCGGCATCTTCTCCACCAAAGCTTGGATCACGCAAAAGAGCTGCTGGAAGGGGGAGAGGAAGAGGAAATGTGGAAGGGCCGCTTCTGGCTCCAAAGAAGCTAGATCTTGGCAAGGTGACATCAGCTCCTAAAGAATTCACATTAGGCATGCCATTGGTCGGAGACGACGCCTTATCGAAGATGGGCCCTGCATGCAAGGAGTTGCACGGGTACTACATGGAGAGGTCCAACGCAAGGAGGAAGCATAGAGAGACCTTCATGACGGGCCAGCACGATAGACAGCCGTTCCTCGGCCCTGAAGGCTTTATCGCTGTAGACTTTCAAAATCTATGGGACCTCTACAGGGTGCGAGCGGTCGACACCAACCTCCTTAAGTGCTACTCCTTGTAAGTATTCTTGCGTACGAAATATGGTACTAACTATCCTTGTATTACACTTACCCGGATTCTTGTCTTGCTTCTAGGTTAACTTGGAAGCATGTCCATCATAATGCTCCCCATGTTGCCTTACTCGATCCAACTGTCGTCAACGAGACAACTATGAACTACGATCGAGCCAGCATGGTAGAATATATCAAGCACTGCTTATGGTCCCGTCAAGACAAGGACTTCATTATGTGTGCCTACTCTGAACAATAAGCATGTACCCTACTTAGAATCAAATCTGTGACACGTATAGCTTTAGTATTTAACTTGCAATTTATTAATGTTGCAGTCGTCATTGGATTCTCCTGGTCACAGTGCCGAAGTGGAGTTTGGTATACCACCTTAACTCCAATATCAAAAAAAAATATACGATTGGTCGGCGATCGAAGCTGCCTTAAACGATGCCTGGGACCAATACGTGGCAAAAGGCGGGAGGCATAAGGAAGGGCATCCCACACTCGGTCACAAAAAGGACTTTGCAATATGTCAACAAGTTGGCGACCAGTATGGATTCCACGTCTGCCATAACATAAGGAGCCTCGCAGACAAGATGACATTGCTCGACCTTGAGGTGTGTGTTTCAGTTGTTTATATACATTAGAGAGGAGATAGCACAATTCATACTAACTTTCCAAGTATGTAGACTAACTTGGCGCCTCACATGCAGGAAAAACTTTCGGCGATTCCGGAAAACAACTTCGATATCATTAGAGTGGAGATAGCACAATTATTCATACTAGATGATCTCTTGTCATCGAAAGGAATGTTTAGAGTAAAGCCCTAGCCAAAAGAAATACTTTTGCGACAAACATTTGATTTTTATAAATATTCTTTGTAATACAATTATGCACGTTCTTCTATATATATTTGCATTTTTTAATTACATATATACTTGTTCCAATTTATTACTCAGTTTTACAGGTTTTGATACATGTCGGCGGTTTGGAGAGCAAAAAATGGATGTGAATGACATATATATGTGAATGGGTCTGTGGATGTTAATGTATATATATGAATTGGTTGTGAATTGGCTGTGGATTGGGTTTGATTTTGTAAATTGGCTGTGAATATCTAATGAAATGCTGGAATATGCACTGAATATGGTTATTGGGACTGTCATTTTTCGCAGCGGGCATGGCTAGCAAAGGCCTGAGGCTAGCCAAAAAAACAAATTTTATTTTTTTTGCTGACTTACTCATCCCTGATGGGCATTTTAATAATGCCCGAAAGAGATACTCATCCGTGACGGGCTTCTAATATAAGCCCGATAGAGATAAGCCATCCGAACCAGGACTATTTTGACTCAACAGGTGAGGTCAAACCTATCGGTGATGGGCTCATTCGAAAAGCCCGTTAGGGATGGGTAGTCATCGGTGACGGGCTAAGTAGTTTGCCCGATTGAAATTAGTCATCCGTGATGGGCTCCTACTCAACCTGATTTGACTTGTATTGCTTGGTCAATCTTATCTGTGACGAGCTACATTGTTAGGCCCGATTGAGATAACGTCCATCCGTGACGGCCTTGTGTCCGATTGAGATAGTTTCTCACATCACTGACCTTTGGTCAGTGACGGGGGCCCTACCCGATAGTGATGAGGGTTAATGCCCATTAGAGATAGCCGATCCCGTGTTAGTGGCCTAACCTTGTGCCCGTCACAGATGAGTGTCATCGGTGACGGGCTATAGGTATATGCACCTCGAACGAGTACATCTATAACGGTGTTAATTTCGATCCGATTGAGATGACTTCGTTCTGACGGCCCATGAAGTCCAGGCATGTGAGGGCCTGTCACAGATGAGAGGATCTGTACTAATATGATAGTATACATGTGAAATATTTTTTTGCATTGTAATTTTCTTTTGCGGTCACCTTGTGGCTTGTAACATATATATTACAGATAACCATGCACAAAACTGTATTATAACACAGCTCTGCAAATAAAGATTAAAAGGATTCCATGGATCATTATCAGAAGCTTGTGTTTGACACAAAATTGTACTACCTGTAGGCTGTAGCATAAGATTTGATTTGATCTATTTTATCATTCAGTTATCAGATGTATAATCACGTCAATAAATACTATTACAGGGATGTACTGATACAATAAAATGCAGAGTTGATCAGGTCCTCTTGTGGTCTTTCAGATATGCTATATATGCAAGGGAATTGCTCCAACTATATATGTGGCAAACGAACAGCTGACAATTTAGAAATTTGCATGTCACAATAACATCAATTATTCCTCTTGTAACTTAGCGTGGAAAATTAATTGGCAATAAAGCAATCCAATAATGACCATGGCCGACTCATCCACGTCATTATTTCCGGATTAGTTGTTTAGTCGATCAACCAAAGTAGCATCTGTTTCGATTTGTGATTCGTGCGGTCTCAAAGGGTGGACGCTGTTCTGAACTGCGGCCGTGCCTGGATGCGTACTCAATGGCGTCCACACCTGGACGTTCTTTCTACCAGCATCCTTCCCATTTCTTTAGTTCCTTGATCCTAATAACCACTTATTTAATTAGGGGATTATTAATTACTCTAAATAAAAAACCGGGAAATAATGGATCCATTTTATTTATTTTTACCCAACCGTCCTAGGTCATATTAATTGGCGTTCTTATTTTATATATGTAGTAGCTTGTGTAGATGGTTGGGGTGTGTATATATATCGATCCAGATTGAACTATTACAAGCTAGCTAATATGGTAGAATAGCTAGCAAGAATGCAATAACATACATACCATGGCCTTACAGTTATTAGTGTGCTTAATTAAATGCTAAGGCTTAGGAGGCATTAGGAGTTGAGTATGTATGCATATGGTAAGCAATGTTTCCACTAAAATTTTGGTATGCATCTTCAATTGCACCTTGCATGCTTTGGTTATCATTACTCCGGAGGTGCTCTTTCTTGGCCTATCTCTTATTAGAGGCGATGCTTTTTCCACTTGCCATATTTTCCTCTTAGTAGCTCTGTTCTTAACGAGAGTACGTAGTTGGTCCGAGGATGAGTACTTGAGGAGGTAGAATCTGCAGTAGTGTGTGTTACACATCCATGTCCGCCCGATTAAGCATCTAAGCTAGCTGAGTTTAGCTGCACAATTATGTCATTCTCATTAGTAATAAGCGCATATTAAATTAGACAGATAATAATATGGAAGTAAAATTGCAATGGTTGTGCGTAAATGGACATAAGTGGGATGCTTATAATGATCGATTAATGAATCAAGTTTTTGCTGCTTTAAAAATAAAGACTAAGGAAAGGTCGAACAGTACTGGAAAGGTACCGGTAAATAATGCTGATGAGGACGCAATTAGTTACATCTATACATGTGTAACGGTATGTCGATCTACATGCACTTGTTATGACGTTTTCAGTTTTTGAAAATAGACGTGTGCTGAAGTGTACCTATCAAAAACCAATTGACCGAGTGTTTTAAATTTCTGTAAAAAAGAAGAGGAGATCGATGCTTCATATGCATGCATGTCAGCATTATTTGTTCAGTTTTTCATTCTTGTTCTTTTAATTTTTAAAAAGCGACTCCGGTCCAGACCATGCATACACATAACAAGCCGCTAGCAATAGATTTTACTGCATGCAGATAATTAATGTAAATATGTAACTAGTCACTTTGATCTCGATGTGCTCGTATGCACACTAGACGAGCAGAAAAAATCGAGAAACGACACGATCGATCGATCGAAACTCGCTGTTCGAGTACCAGTAAACAGCAAACCCGGCCATGGATTACTTAGGCTGTGGATCGATGTGAAGACAAGCAGCGATCTCCTGCATTCAAACGAGACGGATCCGGTGAGTGCATATGGAATTAGGGCTTACTCGGTTTGAAGAAAAAGTAAAAGATTTGATTTTCTATGGATTAATTTCTATGAATGCCGTTGGTTTGTAGGAATGAACTATAGAAAAACCAAAAGATTTTTTTCTTTTCCTACCAGTTGTATAAAGAAAACATAGCAAATTTTTCACCCACTCAACCTGTTCAAAAATTCCTATAAATTGATGTGTGGATGCATTATTATTTCTTTATTTTTTTCTATTTTTATAGGTTAAAATTTCTCTGAACGGATTCCAAGTAACAATCTAAACTGAGAAGTAGCAAGAACATGGACGGCACATTACCCAAATTAATGCGCGGCCCATGTTGGTCGGACCGAACAGAATGGGTTGCGTTGGACAGGATTGCAGAAGTGTACTTGTGGCCCACAATTGTTAAGCCATAACTGCATTGCAGTCTTCTCCGGCCTAGAAGAAGATAGTTGTCAGTGAGCTATGTGCAGCTCGATCAGCGACGCCTTCCAAAAATTAAAATGGATGATATATGATGAATGCATCAAGCGGCTTGCAGCACGACAAAGCTATCACAACCACTCGGTACTAAGCTTGTGTTAGTTTTCATTTTGGCATGAAATAGCTCGTAAATATATACACCTAGGCAGGCAAAGCAGAGGCCAGAGGGACTGTAAATCGAAATGGACACCGGGAGTTTAAACAAGTTCGTGTGCTAACTACTCTCGAATAAGGCACTCGCACTGCCTATGCTTGGCTTTGTGATGATCTCCATACATTTAAGCTTGCAAGGCACCGGGAATATGCCATGTGAGGGAACTCGTGGTTGCCGACCTGGCCCGCGCGGAGCCGCGGTTGAGCGTGGACGCCGATGCGCCGCCATCCACGGATAATGTAACTTGCAAGTACCTGTATCACCTCTTCTTCTTCATCAGCAATCCCAGCGTTTCGTTCTGTATGAGATAAAAATGGATGTTTTCTATGACATAAAAAATGGATGAATGCATAAGATTGAATCATGAGATGACCAGTGGGAGCAGAATGATCGAATTAATTTAATTCCAGGGCATAGTCATGCCAAGCTCCAATCGAGCAGAAGGTGTCGATCGAAGCGGGAACGTCAGCAATCACCGCCATCTGCTGAGGCCCGAGCATGCGCTGCGTTATTGCCAGCTTGTGCCACATCACGACTGTGTCAAAGCGAGAACGCTTCTGCTCGGTCGCTCGATTCTATAAAAAGAATCGGACCTCGCAGCATCCGTTCATTTCTCTCTCTTTCTAGAGTACATGCTTAGCTCAACAATAATTAACATGCATATATCAAACACAAACGTCATATCTTTCTACCTTTCTCCGTTAACTCTTACTATTCATGCATGTTCAACTTTAACAAAACTTTAACATTTTTTTTCTCCTAAACTATTTATCCAATCTATGATCTGATTATACCATTATATTTGTTGCAATTAAATCTTTATAACAAGATTTCATATAATTATATTCTGATGAAAATATTTTTTCAGTTTTTTGTTGCAATAGATTTTATAAATGTTGCAGTAAGTATATTAAGATGTTTCACTTATGTTATTTGGAATGTTGCATATGGTGTTCTTTAGATGTTTCAGGAGGTATTTTGTGATGTTTTAGAAAGGTATTTCATTAGCTCATTTTGGAATGTTGCATGTTGTGTTCTTTGGATGTTTCAGCAGGTATTTTGTGATGTTTCATTAGGTATTTGACTTGCTTATTTGGAATGTTGCACGTGGTGTTTTTGGATGTTTCAGCAGATGTTTCATTATGTCATTTAGGATGTTGCACATGTTGTTTTTTAATGTTTCAACGTATATTTTGTAATATTTCAATAGTTACAACTTAATGTTTCATTTATAATGGAAAAATGTTTCAATTAGTAATATAATTATATTATTTTTATTCATCCAAAATATAATCATGTGAGATCTCTTTGTAAAGATTTAATTACAACAAATTCAACAGTGTAATCAGATCACAAATTGAATAAATATTTTGTGAGAAAAAGTGTATTCATAGTGTGCATCTTCACATATTTATATGAGCTCCTATGATGACCTTTTATATTGTTAGTAAAAATACTTTCTAGAAAATTGACAGAAAGAGAGTGGAACAATGGGTGACGTGAGGCAGCGTCGCAGCGTGGCTTCTTTTACCGCCTCGCTAGAAGTGGTCGCTACGTATGTATATCCTCAATTTGAAAAAAATCTTAGAGTTGGAACAAAGAGAAAACCATCAAATGGGACAGATCATACGCACATTCTTCTTTTGTTTTTCTTTTTATATCTCTTACGTACGTATTTATATAGGAGTTGTGTACGTATGTAGAGACGGATTAGATGATTTTTAGGACTGAGGGATTACTTTATTATATCTAATTTAATGGTTGAAAATAATGGATCACCGATTTAAGTGTAAATTGATGGATAGATATTTTACTTTTTTATATAATTTTTCATAGATTCTATATAATTTATTAGAGCATCACGTGACATCTTAGGAGTGTTTGTAGGAATGTAGAAATGCTATTACTCATAGCTGTAATTTACCTGTAACCAACTATTGTTTGTAGTAGATTGTTTGCATCCTCTGTTTACCTATAATTTGTTGATGGATGAGCACTTACTTGCGCCCTTTATCTTCGGTGCTAATGATACACGTGCTCATAAGATATCAGCTAATCGTCAGGTGTATTGTGTATGGATACCTCGTAAGTAATATGATTTAGCGATTAGTGGATAGTGGCTTGTGTATAGAACTTACATACATGGGCATCAGTGAGGACATACATTTGATATTTAGGCTATGATTAACAAAGCATATTATATACTACACATGTTTTTTTATCTAAGTAATAAATTTAAGGCGAAGTCCTATAGTGCTTTTTTTTGGGTGTAAAGTGCTTATCAGTTTCGCTACTCCTTTATTTATATTGAGCATGTTTCTCGAACTGCTAAATAGTACATTACACGATGCGTGTTTAGCAAATACTTTTTATATAAAAGCTTTTTCAAATAACAAAATAAATTTGTTTTTATTTGTTAATATTTAATACTCAATTAATCCTGTGCTAGTGACTGTATCATTTTGTGTGTCCTAGATAAGCTCACCCAATGAGCTTGATCAAACAAAGTCTAAGTAGGAGATAAACATTTCGTGTGTCCTAGATAAGCTCACCCAATGAGCTTGATCGAACAAAGTCTAAGTAGGAGATAAAGTACAACGACACTGTCAAAATAATATACTTGATATTTAACTTCTAATAATATATAATAAAGAAAACACATAATACATGAAAATATATTCATCATAAATCATAAATTTAGTAATGTCATTTCAATATATTAGTATTTTTTTAGGAAGTGAGAAATTTTTAAATGCAACTCGCAACTGGAGTTTGTTTTCATTTTTGAAAATGTAAGTATAATTTAACAATGCATGTCATTAAGTGATATACATATAATGTATATTATTCATTTATTTAGATTTTTTATGAATGTTTCGATGACTTGTGTTTAGTAGAATACAACTCGAAATAACATATATTTTTATAATTATGGATTAGAATTATTAATTTGGGTTTTATCTCATGTGAATGAACACTACAGGAAATCTTACGCTAACATAACTCATTTGTTTCATCTTGCTTGTAAATATGAAAAGAAAGTGCAAGGACGACGTGCTAGTGCCAAGACTAATTTTTCTGCAGGAAAATCTACATCATGGCACCCACGCACCACTACTACTCCGGCTAAACATACTCCTTTCCCATCTTCCACACCCAGTCAGTCAGCACTTTCTCCATCCAGCGACAAGCCACGTGTTCCTTCTCCTAGTTCATCAACAAAGACTACCCAACAACCACGTGCTTGTTCAATTGCATTTATGGGTAGAATAAGAGATGTTCAGTGTCACTGTTGCAAGGGCTTTGGGCACGTGCAGCGTGACTGTACTAGCAAGCGTGTTTTGGTAGTTAAAAATGATGGTGAGTGTTCATCTGCTAGTGATTTCGATTAAGATACACTTGCTTTGCTTGCAGCTGACCATGCAGATAATGAGGAGTGGCCAGAAGAGCATATTGATGCTGATGATACAGAGTGCTATGAGAGCCTCATTGTGCAGCGTGTGCTCAACGTACAAATGGAGAAGGCAGAGCAAAATCAGCGATATGCGTTGTTTCAAACAAAGTGTGTCATCAAAGAGAGTTTTTGCCACATGATCATTAATGGAGATAGCTGCAATAACTTGGCTAGTAGTAAGATGGTGGAGAAGCTTGCACTTAGCACCAAAACACATCCACATCCATACTACATCCAGTGGCTAAACAACAGTGGTAAGGCAAAGATAACAAAACTGGTGCACATTAATTTTGTAATTGGATCATACCATGATATTGATGAGTGTAAGTTGTGCCTATGCAAGCTTGTAATACTTTGCTAGGTAGACCATGGCAATTTGATCGGAACTCTATGCATCATGGTTGATCAAATTAGCATTCTTTTCTATACCATGATAAGAAAATTGTGTTGGATCCCATGTCTCCTGAAGATATTGTGCGTGATGATGTTGCTAAAGCTGCCAAATCCAAAAGTGAGAACAATAAAAATGCACAGTCTGTTGCTAATAAGAAAAATAACATAAGCTTGAAAGGGAAATGTTTACTTGCTACCAAATCTGATATTAATGAATTGATTGCTTCACCTTTGGTTTCCTATGCTTTGGTATGCAAAGATGCTTTGATTTCACTTCACGATTTACAACATTCTTTGCCTCTTGCTGTTGCTAACATTTTACAGGAGTACTCTGATGTCTTTTCAACTACATTACCACCGGGGGTGCCACCACTTCGAGAAACTGAACACCAGATTGATCTCATTCCTTATGCACCAACCATGCGCCACACAAGACAAACCCGGAAGAAACTAAGGAGATTCAACACCAAGTGCAAGAACTACTCGACAAAGATTATGTACATGAGTCTCTTAGTTCTTGTGCTATTCCAGTTAGTCTCGTGCTTAAGAAAGATGGATCATGACGTATGTGTGTTGATTGTAGAGTGATTGGCAATATCACCATTCGATATCGTCACCCCATTCCAAGTTTAGATGACATGCTTGATAAATAGAGTGGTGCCGTTGTGTTTTCGGAAGTGGATTTGTGTAGTGGATACCATCAGATTCGCATGAAATGAGGAGATGAACGGAAAACTGCTTTCAAAACTAAGTTTGGTCCATATGAGTGGTTAGTTATGCCTTTTGGGTTAATTAATGCACCTAGTACTTTCATGCAATTAATGAACAAGGTTTTGCGTGCTTTCATTAGAAAATTTGTGGGAGTGTACAACAAGTCTATGGATGAACATCTTGATCATTTATGTATTATTTTTAGTGCTCTTCGTGATGCACGTTTATTGGGTAACCTTGAGAAGTGCACTTTTTGCACGGATCAAGCTTCTTTTCTTGGCTATGTTGTCACTCCGCAGGGAATTGAGGTTTGATCAAGTCAAGGTGAAAGCTATACAAGGATGGTCTGTCCCAAAGACTATCACACAAGTGCGAAGTTTTTTAGACCTTGCTGGATTTTACCGTCGCTTTGTGAAGGATTTTAGCACCATTGCCGCATCATTGAATGAGCTTATGAAAAAGGGAGTGCCTTTCACTTGGGACACAACACAACAGAATGCCTTCAACATATTGAAAGATAAGTTGACACATGCACCTCTCCTCCAACTTTTAGATTTTAATAAGACTTTTAAACTTGAATGTGATGCTAGTGGGATTGGATTGAGTTGTATTTTGCTACAAGAGGAAAAGCCTATTGCATATTTTAGTGAAAATTAAGTGGGTATATTCTAAATTATTCTACTTATGATAAAGAATTGTATACTCTTGTAAGAACTTTAGAAACATGGCAGTATTATTTGTGACCCAAGAAATTTGTCATACATTCTGATCATGAATCTTTGAAGTATATTCATAGTCAAGGAAAACTAAACCATAGACATGCTAAATGGGTTGAATTTATTAAATCTTTTCCGTATGTCATTAAACATAAAAAAGGGAAGGAGATGCATTGTCTAGGAGATATACTTTGTTGAGACTACTTGACTACAAGATGTTTGGCTTAGAAACAATTAAAGACCAATATATGCATGATGATGACTTTAAAGATGTGTTGCTGCATTGTAAGGATGAAAATACATGGAACAAATTCGTCTTCAATGATGGGTTTGTTTTTAGAGCAAACAAGCTATGCATTCCAGCTAGCTCCGTTCGTTTGTTGTTGTTGTAGGAAGCACGTGGAGATGGGTTGATGGGGCATTTTGGAGCCAAGAAGACGGAGGACGTACTTTCTGGTCATTTCTTTAGGCCAAAGATGAGAAGAGAGATGGAGAGATTTGTTGCTCGCTATAATACATGTCAAAAGGCTAAGTCACACTTAAATCCATATGGTTTTTATATGCCTCTATATGTTTCTAGTGTTTCTTGGAAAAATATTTCAATGAATTTTGTGTTGGGATTGCCTAGGACCAAGAGGGGGCGTGATAGCATTTTTGTGGTTGTGGATAGATTTTTAAAATGGCACATTTCATACCATGTCATAAAACTAATGATGCTACTCATATTGTTAGATTTGTTCTTTCGAGAAATTGTTCGCTTGCATGGTGTGCCAAACATAATTATTTTTTATCGTGACACTAAATTTCTTAGCCATTTTTTTGATAACTTTGTAGGCTAAATTGGAGACTAAACTTTTGTTTTCTACTACTTGTCATCCCTAAACTAATGGTCAAATTGAAGTTATGAATAGAACATTGTTTATTATATTATGGGTTGTTTTAAAGAAAAATATAAAGCTGTAAGAAGAATGTTTGCCTCATATTGAATTTGCTATAATCATTCGCTGTATTCTGCTACCAAGATGTGCCCTTTTGAAATTATTTATGAATTGTTGTCTCGTGCTCCTATTGATTTGATGCTTTTGTCATCCTCTGAAAAACTTAATTTTGATGCTAAACAACATGCTAAATTGATGTTAAAACTGCATGAAACAACTAAAGAAAACATAGAGCACATGAATGCTAAGTATAAGTTTGCTGGTGACAAAGGTAGAAGGGAACTGAGTTTTGAACCTAGAGATTTGGTTTGGTTGCATTTGAAAAAGGATAGGTTTCCTTAACTAAGAAAATCTAAATTGATGCCCAAAGTTGATGGACCATTTAAAGTGTTAGTAAAAATTAATGAGAATGCATATAAGCTTGATCTGCCTGCAGATTTTGGGATAGTCTCACCTTTAACATTGCATATTTGAAGCTATATTTGGGAGAAGAAATGAGCTTGAGTCAAGGATGACTCTAATTCAAAAAGGGGAGTGTTAAATATATGATCCGAATTTCAACATGCAATATATTCGGATTAGTTTCCTAAAACTTTGTATTATAGGATTAGTTTCTAGTAAGACTTCGAGTTTTTTCCTATTAGGGCTCCTAGATTTCTCCTATATATATTCCTTGTAAACCGCACAGTGGTACGACAGCTCAATGTATCCCCTGTGTTTGTACCTAACTTCTCAATAGTGATCATTGTCAATCGACGCCCATAATTCTTTTCTCACGAGAGTTTTTCACGTAAAAATTGTGTATCCGTTGTACATTTATTTTCATAACAAATAGTATCAAAGCATTGGTTCCGATCGTTTTGTTGTTGGGTTTATGGCCATCCATCAAATCGATCTGCTACTCGGCCTCCACCGCCGTGTTCGTCCAATCGTCGAGTTCAATCTGTTCGAAGTTATCTATCTGTTGTCCTGCTGCTGTTGCGTTTAATTGTCTCATCGATTCACTTGTTCGGCGAGACAGAATCACATCAGTATTCAGGCGCTGCAACAATCAGAGGCAGCAGCATGCACGTTGTCCACACTGGCATTCTACCGAAGGAAAATCAAGGCAGCAGTGCATCGTCATCTATTGCACTGGAGCCAAAAAAAACAAGACATCAGGGAGCAAAAAAAATCAATGGAAGCCGTGGAGTTCTGTGTTGTTCCGTGAGGAGCAAACTTTTGGACGAAAATGCTATGTGCACACATCCTACGTATCAGGGAATCAAGGTTTGCATTGTTTCGATTCTGTCAGGGTGAATCAAATTTAGGGTTCTGTTTTCACTATGCTCACATGCTAGTTTACCAGGAGGTTTTTACGGAAATCAAAATACTTCGTTTTATGCATCCATAGTGTTCCGCGTTTCTGCTAGGGTTCCACAAATTCATACAAGCAAATTCAAGATTTTATTCCCATAGCGAGTTTGAACTATGATTTACTGCTCCTAGATTGAGATGCAATATTTTCGTTATGACAAGTGAAGATGCAAGTTGGCACATCTATCTAGGAGGAGAAGCATATGCAGAGAAGAATAAACATATTAAAATCATCGAGAGGGAGGCTCACTCCTGTCTAGATCACAAGGTGATCAAATTTTCAAAGAATTTTGCTACCATCGTACCAGCATACTAGGAGGTTAATCAGGGAATCCAATTACTTCGTTTTTAGCACAAGAGGTTCGTGTTTCTGCTATATTAGATTCAGGATTTTATTCCCATGGTGAGTTTGAAGTTTGTGCGTCAGGTTTCGTGTCTCTACTAGATTCACACAAGTTTATACTAGCAAATTCAGGATTTATTCCCAATGACAAGTTCGAATTATGATCTACCTCTTCTAGATCAAGGTGTTATGGTTTTATAGTTCAAGAGACTATTTGGTGCACAATGATTTTATCTACATGAGGTTGTTTGGAGAATGAAGATTTTCATGGTACAAGAAAAATTCGTCTCAAGGTGAAGATTATTAAATATGTGATCCGAATTTCAACATGCATTATATTCGGATTAGTTTCCTAATAGGACTTTGTATTATAGGATTAGTTTCCAGTAGGACTTCGAGTCTTTGCCTATTAGGACTCTTAGATTTCTCCTATATATATCCCTTGTAAGCCACACAGGGAGGATGCGACAGCCCAATGTATCCCTATGTTTATACTCAACTCCTCAATAGTGATCATTGCCGGTCGACGCCCATGGTTTTTTTGCAAGAGTTTTCCACGTAAAAATCGTGTCTCCATTGTGCATCTATTTTCATAACAGGGAGGATAAGGAGGACATCAATATCATCGATACAAGCACGTCTACACAACTACAACTTCATGGTCCTATTACCCGTGCTCGTGCACGTCAACTCAACTATCAGGTGAGTTCATTCTTGAGTTCATGTTTATCTTATTTATATCTTAGAAACACGTGCACTTTTGTTTTACTTAGAAATGATGGAGAGAATCAAAAGGGGAGAGGATTCACATGGGCTGGATTCGGACTACAAGACAACACCAACTTGTGACGACCACCACGACTTCATACGGACTCCGTTTTGGACGTGCAAGTACTTCATGGAAAGCTTGTCACGTCTACTTTCAAATGGATTTGGCCTCATGTCCATATCTGTTCTAGAGAGACCACAATGATCATTTTACTATCAAGACCATTTTCTGTCCATGGTGTTGCGTCACCTTATTTGGACCCAATGGGCTGTGTATCAAGTTGGGTCCATTAGAGACGCGTCCTAGGGTTAGAGCACAACCCCAACACCCTTATACCCTTACCCATAATACGCGTCCTAGTGTTAGAGAACAACGCATCGTTCTTTCCCTCTCCTTATACCCTTAGCCGCTGCCAAGAACATTGGGGTTTTTTTGATTAGGAGTTAGTGATTTGCTAATTGCTTGCAGCACGCGTGTTGGCTAAACCGCTCATCTGTTTGTCTTCAGAACCCCTCCATATTGTGATTTCAGAGTGAAACCTTCATATCCATCTTGCAATTCAGTGCTTGTTCTACTTATTCTTGCTTGTTCTTTGATTGCTTGTAAGACGAGTGCCCTCGTGGCCAAATTATTGTGCACCGCAAGATCGCGGCGATCATTGAAGGTGGTGTATGGGTTGTTAAGGCGCAACGTCCTTGAATGGCTGTAGTTGGTCTGTGAACATAGTCTCCATCTCCAATTGAGTTACCCACTACTCTCATCAAAAGATTGGGAACCAAACCTTTGCGGCACATCATTTAGATATAGGTTTATTGGTTTAGAATTTTAAGCCGGGTTTTTCTTATATAGAATCCTACCGTCACTTCACATAATCTACTCTAATTTTGCTTTTGGAACAGTGTAAGAGTCTTATAGCGTTTAAAAAAGCCAAATGAAACAGTTACATGTTTGTTTAGGATTAGATTTTTCAGTTTATAAGTCGGCTTATAAGCCTAATCACAGAGGTAAGTATGTGGGTTTTAAGCTAAAGCTTAATGGTGAAGTCTCCTTGATAAGCTCAGAAGCTATTCGATTCTAGCTTTTGGTGTAACACAGGTGTGGCTTATCGGTTTATATAATTTCAGAAAACCATGTATGGTTTTTGAAACTTTAAAATCATAATACCTAAAGTTAGTTGTCACATGTTATAATACACGTGGTTTTCTGTATCTTTAGCCATAAAGCATGGACTTTTTTAAATTTAATTTTAAAAAAAGCCGCTGCACGTTTATTTGAGCTTAAACGTTTTCTTGTCTTATAAGCCGGCTCATGAACCCAAACTAAACAGCGCGTGTGTATAAACAGGAAAATAAAAACAAGGGCGCTCCAGTTTGTTTTTGAATTCAGCTATAGGAGAACAGCCCAGTCCAGCCCAGCCTAACCCAACACGACCTGGCCCATATCTAGCCAACCGGGCCTTGAATGGCCCTGGGCTTCAAGCCCAGCACAGACAGCCTCGGGACCTTACTCCCCGTAGACCGCCGCCGCTGCGCATTCCGAACAGATCCGTTCACAACTACTCCCCGCCGCCGCAGTCGTCGTCGTCGTCCTCTTCTCCGGCGACTCCCCCTCGCGCCGCCGGCCGAATCACCCAAGGTAACCAACCCCTCCTCCTCCTCCATCCGATCCGAGCACCCCGTCCTTCTTTCCCTCAGATCCCCAGCGCACCCAGATCTCCATCCAAGATCCGCCTCGTCTGATCCCCGTGTGTTTTGTAGATGGATTGGCAGGGGCAGAAGCTCGCGGAGATGCTGATGCAGCTGCTGCTGGTGGCATCGGCGGTGGCGGCGTTCGTGGTGGGCTACGCGATGGCGGACTTCCAGCTCATGCTGCTCGTCTACGCCGGCGGGGTCGTCCTCACCGCGCTCGTCACCGTCCCCAACTGGCCCTTCTTCAACCGCCACCCGCTCAAGTGGCTCGACGCCGCCGAGGCCGACCGCCACCCGCGCCCGCAGGTCACCGCTGCCCCGGCCAACGCCACCGTGGGTAAGAAGAAGGCTGGAAAGAACAAGTAGTTGTCACTCATCAGGGTATCGGGTGTTCTTGATTGATGGATCGAATCTGTCGAGACATGTTCTTATGATGATATTATAATTGCTCAACTTTTGATTATGAGATGCTAGATACTTGTGGTACATAACATGTTGCTGAGAATTAGCTTGCTTGCTGGTCACCTGTTATCTGCTTTAATTGTCCGGAAAATTGGTATATGGTAATAGTCTTAGACAAGAGCATGACTGCATGAGCTTTTGAACTAACTATTGCAACTGTGATATTGAAACTGGCAGAGATGTTTGGCAAACAAATTTGTTCTCGCTGCACTTTGGTGTTGTGCACCTTATGGTAAGTTTTCTGCCCCTGCTGCCTGACACTTTTAATATCTGTATTGTGGTTAATTCATCCACTGGCTGGTACCGCTTGTGCACATAATGGATCATAGTATGCTAAGGACTGTTATTGATATGTCCGTCATGAGACTGACTTCTAGTCAGCAGAAGTTAGGTAGAAACCAAATTCATTGTGAGAAGTTAGTTGGGATGTTTTCTTATCAAGTGTTGTTTCTTGACATATTTTCTTGATCGATGACCTTCTGATAGCATGACCAATTTAAGTTAAGCTTGTAAACTGAGCATTCCTGACTATTTGTGCTTACTCTTGTCTGCAAACACTCATCCATCTCCAATATCAGCCTTTTGTGTTCTGCTCTGCCAATGTTTTATTCTGTCCTCGTAAGATTTACCTCCATTTTACTCAGGTATTGTTTCATGGATTCTGTGTGTTGGTTATACTAGTAATCTAGAATTCCATATAAATTTAGCAACAAGGATCATCTGCATAATATCAAAATGTCATGGTGAATACTGTGGCTCAGTTTGGCTTGGTTCCAACTCCTGCATTTGTATAGAAAGTAGAGTTTGTAGATTAAATTAAAGTGGCCGAATCCTCTTATTCTGGTCTCAAATGTTAACAAAATTTCTCGTTTTAACAAGCTTAATCTGACAGTAGGTCCAACTCCACAAATTTCTGGACCTAGAAAAACCCAGTCTGAGAAAACTGGAGTTGCAGCTATTCCAAACAGGGCATGCAGTCCTGTACTTGATTTTTTATCAGTTTGGATCAATTCCTATTGTTGCTTAAATCTTCTATTGCCAATTATAGATGATTTGTCACCTCAGTTTAACATAACAAAACATCCAAGGTTGCACCTTGGATCTTCTGTTCGTAGTTCTTTGTAAGTTGTGTCCCCACATTTGTTAATTTCTCATGTTGATTGAAGTTGATGTAATCATATTGTTTGCTGTTGCACCCAACAATCTAACTTTGAAGATTAAAAGCCAATATGTTTAGGCATGTATCAGTATCCATTATCAAGTTGTGAGTCTATGGTGATTTGAAATGCATGTTTATTATGCTATTCCCACGGTTCAATCTGCCTTGGAAGTTGAATGAGCTGGTTTGGAAACAAGGTATATCATTACTTTTTGTTGTGTAGTGTCTGGTATTCTGGTATTATGTTGATGTGTTTTGGGGAACATGGAATCATTTAGTCGTAGAGAGGTTATTAATCATAGTGGAATATCTCTCTGAATGTATAGTTGTATACTGAATGCTGATAGAATAGAAATTTCAGGGTTTTATTTTCTACTTTTGCTTCTGGGTTTCACTTTGCTGCAAAATATTTGAGGGCTACTCTGGTTTGTAGGAATTTTTTAGGAAAGCTGGGGGAATTCAACACCTATAGGATTTGGTACTATTCATTCATTTGGATTCTTTTGCCACAGTTTCCATAGGAATTGAAACATTTTGCAAACAATTCGTTTTTCCATTCCTTTGCTAAGCCCAGGGCAAACCAAGTAACGAAGCACCAAAATGACCCAAACTGATGATACATTAACCAAGGGAATTATACTTTCTAGTTGTTTTGCAAGGTTCCTGTATTTACCTAATTGCTGTGATCCAAACAACACATCTCATACTTCTCTTAAGTTTTTCAATTCGTTGTTTTGCACGTTCATTCCGATGTTGTTTTTACATTTTTAATATACCTACGGTTTATCATTACTGGGCTACGGGCTGGCTTTATACCGGATATAGTGCACAACATGGTGGGTGTTGAGAAGGATATGTATGTCTTGGTTGTTTATCCACTTTGCAATTGCGGTTTCTTGTCTTCGCGTGATACTGTGAAGTGTGCTCATAAACTGGTTTCTTGCCTGATCGATCATATCGGTGTTAATCAAGCTGTTTCTTCAGGTCCCTCTGATCATACGGTCCGTTTGGTATGGCTCTAGCTACTAAATTTAACTTCAAGTGCCGCTCCACCTCTGTAGTTCATCTTACGAGAGCATTTTAGCATACGGTCAGTTCTCTTTTTGGGTGGAGTAAAAATAATTTGGTCAGAGTCTAGCTCCAGGAGAGGCTCTAGCTGGACTTCAGGTTTTGCCTGGCTCTGATAAGAAGTATGGGCTAGACCTGATAGCCCATGGAACCTCCTGCCATTTCTGCCTGTCAGAATTATGTCACGCAGAATTCCACATTCATAATTTCATATGGATTTTGGCCTCCCAGAATTGCTGCGGTGCAAAAACTGATGATCTCAATGCTACTTTCCTCATTCCGTTGCTTCTGTTGCTGGACCACTCTTGCAGTTTTATTTGTCCTACCTGCATAATGCGTCATTATAAGATCTAGTTTCTCTCCTCACCATATATGGGGATCAAATTTCATTATATGGGTAACTCTATTACAACAAAATCAAATTTCATCATATATGGGCATCTGTTTAATGCCATGGACGCGATGATAAGCTAAGAATAGCATACTTTACAGATTCTCATCAGCTTACTACTCATCAACCTTTTTAAAATCTCGAGCTCTCCCAAATGGGAGCAAAATATCACCAAAATCCACGGTTGACTTATCGATTCCCAAGTGCCAATTACCATGAACACATCTTGAAAAAAATAAAAAAAATACATTATTTTTAAAATATATAGTTATCTACATGATTTTAAAAGAATTGTGAAAATATACACGTACCACAGAGCGGGGACATGCGACCGGTTGTTTAGCGTAGCGAGGGATTGACGGCCGAGACAATCCCACACCGTGCACGTCGGTTGCACGGCTCAACCGGGCGACCAAACAACACAGACGTTTGGCATGCAGATATGCATGCATATACAGCGACTCATGCATGCATACAAAGCATGCATCTTTGTCTATCACGCGTGGCCGGTTCGTGGGACCACGTGGTGCTGCGTGGCCCAGCTGTGGGATCGACGCGGTACCGCGCATCCATGGCGCGAGATTATCCTGGCCGTCGGTCCCGCGCTTCGGTCATGCACTACTGACAAACTCATCTTTGATCACAATTTACAATTCCTTTTAATCCCGGGTATACAACTTGATCATGATTTACAACTGCTGGCATCCAGTATCTTTAGTTCCGATTGAAATAATCGGAACTAAAGATTCATCTTTAGCACCGGTTGGTAACATCAACCGATGCTAATGATTTTTTTTTAATGTTTTATATTGCTTGCTGTATGTTTATATATATGCATATATATATATATATATGTATAAATACATATATGTTTATATATATTCATGTGTATATATATATATACAAATACAAACATATATATATATAAGTGCATATACATATATATATATATATATATATATATATATATATGTGTGTGTGTGTGTGTGTGTGTGTGTGTGTGTGTGTGTGTGTGTGTGTTTGTGTGTGTGTGTGTGTAAGTAAATACATACACATTAGAGTAATATATATTTGTATAGCATCACGTATATATAATTGCTGGTATATATTACTTATGTACAATGGGAATTTACTTATGGCACTTTCATCCACATAATAGCGATACCAGCAACATAACGAGAGTACTAGCGGATCACATTACCTGTTAATCATGTCAATGATATCGTTGAAAACATCTCTATCTTTATACATAGAGTCCATGACAATAATCTGGCCTGTGGTAATCTCTATGACAAAGAGGACCTAGTGGAATCTGCAGAATTCGTGAAATATGATCTATATATCAATTTATAAAAACAAGAAGAAAGTTGCTACAACAACTGATAAAAACTCACTTCGTGTTGTATGGCAATAGTATGTACTCCTTGAAATGTTGATGCACAAAGAATTTGTAAATGTTATTCTCGGTTTTCACTAGCCAGCGTTCTAAGGTCTTCTCGTTGATTACGTACGGGTCCATGAAACCGCACTTAAAGTATCATTCTTTCCGGCATCTTTGAATCACCATTCTACGGTGAAAAAAGACGTTAAATTTTTGATGTCACATACGAGGGGCAAAAGAACAACATTAAATTAAACGACACTTACAGAACCCAACAACTCATAAGAGAGACGTCAAGGGCGTCTTGATGGTATACGTCGTGGCAATCTTCCTAGTATATCAACATATCGTATGTTCCATGGAAGAAATGTTCATTTCTAACTCTTACCGTGAACATTATCCTACCCTTAGCGGATTGATCCATGTACCATTCATGGAATCTGTACATCTGTGTAGAGAGCTTGGAGACCAACTCTGGCTTGACAAGTGGTTTGCCGAGTACGTACTTGTGTTTAAGTTCTGCGCTCTCTATAGGGGTCTTCCCCGGCAGTTGCTCATTGCTCAGATTTGTATCAGCCATAAATTGTTATAAACTAAAGTCATAATCCGATGGCATCTGCTCAACACTTTCTTTCTTTTGCGTTCCGAGTTGAGGGACAGACTTTGCCTTTGTCTTTCTTTTTCCAAAAGACTTTTGAACCGAGCGGTCATAGTCTGATAGCAAGTTCTTTTTCATAGGTTCGCTCATTTTCTAAAAGAAGGCCTTAGTCATCGGGTCTATCGGAATCTTCTTCTCTGGAAACCGTGGCCTGAAGTAATCCTCCACTTGCTTTCTAACGATCTCATCAATCTCCTCGTCTGTCCTATCATATGTTCTTTTCTTCAGAGCGAGTGGTTTTGGCTCGTTAAGTCTTTGCTTCTTCTTTTGTTGTGTGGACTTTGACGGCGTTGAACGAGATGGGCAAGACCGCTCAGTACTGCAGCTGGTTGCGGCATTGAAGACGGAGGAGATTGTGCAGGCGGCGGAGACGGTGCAAGTGGCGGAGACCGCGGTTGCAGAGGAGACGGTGCCGGCGAAGGAGACCGAGACTATGGTGGTGGAGATTTAGGAACGGACGCCGCTACTCGTCTGGGAAGCACGATGTAGCGCTTGCACCACAGTATAATGGCGTGGGCTGTCTCTCCTAATTTTGTTTCCCTGTCTTCTCCGAGGATATCCAGCTCGAGATCCTCAAAACCTGGGACCACCAGCTCAACTTTGACTTTTGAGTACTGAGGTGAAATTGGTCTACAACGGTACGTCCCGTCTAGCTACACTTGTATGGCCATGCCATCCGCCACCTTCATGACAATCGAGGTTAATTAGTAATTAACATATGCACAAACATTCGCAATTTAAATGCTAGACATCATAAAACTACTAGCATACCTTAATTGATATGTTCCTGAATGGAATATACAGCTCACACAGTGTCCGCTTCGTGATTTCATCCACGGGGCAGGGTAGTTCGTCGACAGGTTGCATTGCTGCAGCGTCGATGCTATATTCCCCTACTTGCCCTGTAGAAGCGCAGCTCCTTCGATTACCTGAGGGGCTCACCATGACGTGAGGAACAAACGGCTGGGTCTACTGGTTCCGCTGTTCACTTAAGCGTTGATCCACCTGTCTTGTCACCTCCTCTTGCAACCATGCGTCCTGAGTCGCTATCCTCAATTCAAGATCTGCCAATTTCACCTCTATATATCTCTTGCTCCTCATGTGACTCCGGTACGTGTGGATGTCCACTTTAAACCCATACTTTCATGGAACCACGCCTTTTCCACGCGTTCGTCCTGGGTGCTCCGGATTTTCCAGTGCGAGCGTAAGCTCATCCTTCTCTCTGTCCGGCTGGAATCTTCCCTTAGAAGACGCCTCTAGGGCATCCAAGAGACGGTGAGCTGCTTGGCATATGTCATCGTCAAAGATCAGGGAACTATCACCGAGATTCAGTGTCCCCCCATGAGCATAGTACCAATGTTTTGATCGTTCAGGCCAATCAACTGTGGCTGAAACTATTTCTCTTCTGGTTAGAGCGTCCTCCATTTTCTGCCACTTGGGCACTGCCTTCTTGTAGCTGTCCGACCCTAGCCGATGAAAATACTTCTTCTTGAAGGCATTGGCTTTGTTCTTCGCTATTCTAGCTTGTCCTTGCTCTCTTGTCTTGTAGGCCAGAAATGCATCCCAATGATCCTTCAGTTTGGGGAATGCGTCGAAGTCCGGTGTCAAATCCTTCAAGACATATCTGTTGTACAAATCTTTCTTGTAGCCTTGGAATTGTTGAGCCATCTTTTTCAGCATCCAATCCTTCACTTTAGCGTGATCTGCCTCAGGAATAGTGAAGGTCTCGAGCATGGTAGTCCACAACATGTCCTTCTCTGTAGTTGGGAGATATGTTTGTTCAACATCCCTTCGTGACCTTGTTTGGCGCCAGTTTTGTATGCTGATTGGCACGTGATATTTTTTTGTTGCATCAGCAGGGCAACTGGTTTGCCGTTTGGGTTCACTCCAGTTATGATGTGTCGTCCCTCCACCTTTCTCGCGACACCTCGTTATCCGCGTGCCCTCTTCGTACAAACGCTCGGTTGGCTGGCCTATTACTCATCCCCTTCCTCATTCCCTTCCTCATTCCTCTCCTCATTCCCCTACTCATTTAAATACTGGTTGGGGTCCTCATTCCTCTCCTCGTCCACCCAGTTCTGGCTGCTGTCCTCATTGATCTCATCCAAGAGAAACTGTTCGTCATCATCTGTTTGTAACATTAAATAGTACAAAACATGTTATTACTATCCACATTGTCGGCAACTACGAAGAACTTAGTTAAGAAATATGCAATCTACATTTATATCGTCATGTATATCGACATTGTTTAGGATTTAGGGTTAGGGTTTAGGGTTAGGGTTAGGGTTAGGTTTTAGTGTTTAGGGTTTAGGGTTTAGGGTTTAGGGTTTATATCGTCATGTATATCGACATTGTCGGCAACTATGAAGAACTTGTAAAATTCACTTAGTTAAGAAATATGGAACCTACATGTATATTGATGTATACATCCACAATGTCCACAACTAGGAAGAACTTCTAAAATTCGCTTACTTATATATAGCCACAATGTTCACTAATTTTTTAAAGCAACTTAAGAAATATGCAACATACATATATCACAAATATGCGTACAATTAGAATTAACAAGTCGGATCTCATATATCACATATCTTGACTTAGCGTGTTGCCTGGCGACCTTCGAATCACGTAATTCAGCTTTAGAGTTCCCCGCGTCCAACCTCGACAACAAAATAAACGTTAGATAATTACAACATTTGCATTGAACAACTACAATATAGCCCAAGTTGTAAATCTTGGCGGCTAAGTCGCCCTTTGCTACAATATAGCTACAATATAGCAATGAGTCACCTTTTGCTTTTTCTCTACTCGATCTTGGCGGCTAGATCTGGGAGTGGGGCTAGGGTTTTCCTTCCCTCTTTGCTATAGTACCACTGTCTTAGTGGGCCAGGCAATATATGACCCTCTATCCAATATATGGCCCAATAGTCCACTACTATCCAAAATCATCCGACTAGATCGATCTGAGCACGACTAATCGTTAGAAGTCGTTGATAAGTCAAGCTAGTCGCGTGACTTTCAATTTGTTCGAGTTGCGGGCTTCTGGTCATGTGGGCTGATTGATTTTAAGACTAATTGTTGACTAATCGCGTGACTTAACAATCAGGGCTTCCGCGCCGCGCCAAACAACCGATCTCACGTTCTGACCCGTGGCATGTGTTTATTTCAGCAATTCTTCCAAAACATTAATTGATATGCTGCAAACATGCTAAAAATAATGTTTTTTTTCTACACATGGATTCCATTGATTCTCTACCAGCTCTACTTACTCTAAACTTTTTTTTCATCTACTATATCTATGTTCACCTGCACATGTGAATTTAAACTTTATTCATCTGCTACCATACCTACGTTGGTTTGCAGATGAGAAATTAAAATTTTATTCGTCTCCTAGTATACCTACGTTTGCTTGCACATGAGAACAGAGAAGAGACAAGCCGATCTGGAATATTATAACTATCTTATTTGCCAAGAAAAGCTCCATATTGCATGGGCCCATGTTCTCGCTAGATTTCTTACTAACGTCCATCTCTCTGCTGCGTACGTGGAGAACCGAATTCTCCGACAACACAATTCCGTCCAAGCCTCATCATCATCGCGCCGTTGTGGGCGCCTCCTGTGTGAGCCATGTAGTGTACAGCATATGTGCAGGGTTAAATTGTTACTTGACGGTTTTGCCACTCGCCCTGGTTTTCTGAGTGATTCACGCTATTTTTATCACAGGGTTCTCTTTGGCTCTTCAGTCATCTTCTTGGTCGCATTGGAGGGATAGATATTTGTGATGGTGGATTAGCTAATATTAAAATAATGTTTGAAGCCTTGAAATGAATGGGAGAGTTGATTGTAAACTTGTTTGAAATAGATCCATGAAAATGAAGAGCACAATGCAGACAATTTGTGTATCACACTTGGTGTCTAATATGGATAAAAATATGTCTCAAGTTAGCTGTTCCGTGACGCCTAGGAGAGCCACACAATTGTTATTGTCATATTAAGGTACACTGGAACAATGAAAGGGATGGCACAGGTTTTGGTTGGGTTTCTTCTGATGGAACCTATCTACCTGAGTTCGAATCCTAAATTTGACACGGTGTTCTTATTTATGATTAATTGTTTTTTCAGTTATAGGCAACGTGTCCATCGATCGTGGTGATTTTGTCAATCTCAAGATATATTGGCATAGTCTTTCGAAGATGCTCATAGGGATAGAGTGTGTATGTGTCTATAGAAGATGAGTGCGCGTGCGTTGTGAATGTTTGTGTTTATACTATGTTTTTAAAAAAACAATGAAAGAGACCTATTTCTCTGCTGTTGAACACTTCCTCTGCATTTTTCCATCTTGTTTGCATTTATGTGCGTTGGTTCTATGTTAAGAAAACCAATAAAGAAATGCATTTGATGAACACACGTGAATTTTTGCAACAATTCCACGTAATCAGCACCCTAAAAAAAATGACATTTTTGTTTCAGAGGAAGCCCTGAAAAATGCTGAAGACCCGAATCATCCATCAACCTCCCGGTCCTCTTCCTCAACAACCGGTGGCATTGACGACAAACAAGCAAACAACCAGTGGCAAAACGGAGAAATAATCAAGGGGCCAGTCTTTAGGTGTGGATAAAACCGGCCCTTGGGACGACAGAAAGGCCGTTTTTTTGGTATCCTGACTGCCCAATCACCAGTCCCAATCCATGTGACTTGGAAGCCTGGGATCGTGAGCCTGCCTGCCTGCCTGTCCTGCCTCACGAGCTGCATTATTGGCCCCCCTATCTACTCCTTTTATTGCCAAAATCTTGCATCCGTCGTGGACTAAGCCCCGTTCGTTTTTTCTGTATATAAAATTTTAGATATTTATGACACGTTTTTTAAACTGCTAAACAGTGTGTTTCGTATAAAAATTTTTTATATGAAAGTTGTTCTAAAATATCAGATAAATCCATTTTTCAAGTTTGTAATAATTAAAACTCAATTAATCGCACGTTAATATCATCTCATTTTACGTGAAATAATTAATCTTCATCTTCAGAAGATTCAAACACCACGCCTGTCACTTGCATCGCCATTGCCATGGTCCGTGGACATTGCTTGCTCCCTCGCCCATTTCTCCGAGTCACACGAATTATTCTACTCGGCAATCAGGGATGGCAGACAAGGAACCTGGACGTGCTTCTGATCCAGATCTGGTCAGATAGATCGATCGATTGAGCAAAATTTGATAAGTGATCCATGCTGCTGCTAGCCTATGGGGGTAGTAGTGAAATGCAAGGAATATTATGGGTGAGTTCTTTACCCTACTTTTCCAACTGACATCTCTCTTTTTTCACGCGCACGATTTTCAAACTGTTAAACTATGTGTTTTTTTACAAAAAAAAAAGTTTTTATACGAAAATTGCTTTAAAAATTCATATTAATTTATTTTTTAAAAAAATTAATTAATTAATGAATTACGTGTTAATAAGTCGTTCCATTTTTCTTTGCGGAGTGAATTTCTTCTCAACTGCTCCGAAGGAACACACCCTATATATAGGAATGGAGACGTGTACAACTCTCGATCAAGAATGTAAAATAGTACAAGAAGACAGGAAAATATGCATCCAGGAATGTGACGTTCAAACTTGTCAGTTATGTCTTTCTGTTTACTAGAAAAATTGTCAGTTACGTTGTGCTTTTACTTCGGATTACAATTTTCTACCTTTGTCAATTGCCATGGAAAATCCTCCTATCAAAAAGTTCGAACAGCTAGCTGCTCAGAATTGTAAGCCGAAGATACATTATTGGCAATAAAAACTAACTTTAGTGCAAGATCTTTATACTTTAAAAAAATCTATAGAAAAAATACTTTAAAAATTCATATTAATTTATTTTTTAAGTTTAAAATAAGTAGTACTCATACGCTTATAGCTCATCTCGTTTCACGTATCTTTCTAATCTTTTTCTTTCCCCTCCTTTCAAACACACGTTAAAAGCTAATCCTGAGAAACAAAAGCAACGAAAACACTCTTGATTATTTCTAAAATTAAGTTTTCAAATTGGCTCTGGCTTATACAAGCCGCATGCAGCTCGACCAATCATGCCTTGTACCATTTGATGTTCCAAATGGTGTTCCAAATCAGTCAGTGATTGATTCCCAAATTCAACATGCATCCATCTTTGTTTCAATGTAATGTTTGTATCTTCCTTTAATCCTAAAGGGCTAACATTACATCTGAGTTGGCTTATGCCTAGACAAAGCAGAAAAGAACAAGTAAAGGGCAAATGAGTACTAGATCTTGATAATGATGAGCCCTTATCCATGTGTGTCCAAGTGTCCCTTTGGGAGCCCTGAAGAGGCAGAATTAAGAGCAACTAGCACAAGCGAAACCAAAATAGACGGTGGTACGGCTGTGATTGGTCTGCATGTGTGCTGCTATCAGTGGTAGCAGTGTGATTTGTGGACCTCAACCACTTCTTAGCTTTTCTAGTTGGTAAGCTTCATTTTGCTCTTATCTTCAGAGCATGATTCATTTCCCAGATGGTTCAGGACAATATAAAGGAGATGAGATGGACACATAAATTCATGTGATAAAGCTTGAGAAGGAAGGAAAAAGAAGGAAGGAATTAAACTGCAAGGTAATATTGACCGAAAGGTCGTTCAACAATTAACATTATTGCACTCGCGCTAGTACTCTCCCTTCCCCAAATTACAAGTATAATAATCTGTTTTGAACTTGTGTCGGGCACAAAGAATGTTGATCAAATTACTTTTTTGCCCATCAGTTGTAGTAGGGTAAAAAATATTAGTTATTTATTATTTAGAGCTGTTGCATTTGGTAAGCAGGGTGAAAAGATAAAAATTATAATATTTTTATTTAGGAAAGAATCAATAAGGCCAGTATGAATTGCTCCAGAGTATAATCTAAGGAAGTCGACAAACATCTCCGACAAACATCTGCAGAAAGATATAGCTTAATTTAGACCATTTTTTGATTTGTGCGTCGTTGCACAAAGGCCTTGCAAATCTTCATTGTATCGTTCTAATTTTATTGGATTTCTCCATAGAGACTGGATATATCTTAGCCGCCTTTTGAAGTCCCTAAACGGCGACAAGTATCATAAATATTTGAAGCTTTCAAATTTATTGTTTTAAAGAAAAATACTCATAGTTAATGACAAGTCCAGCACATTTGTGATAGGACTAAAACCAAATAAATTCTAACCATGTTTTTTCTACATGTTTGATTTTGTCTGACGAATTATTTTATGTGATAATTTACAATGAATAAGAGCTAGATAATAATACGTGGCTAACAATTTAACAAATAAATATGACCTGTAACATTATATTTTCTTGAGGGGGTTTTCTGAGACGTCACAATTCAGTTTAAAGATTCAACATTTATGTATTCAATTGCATTATTGCCACTCCTCTATGCAAGGCCAAGGCATTGTCAATGTGGTCCACTTATTATCTCCAGAAACATCTAGGTATCCATATGAAACATGCGTATAATTAAGCATAAAGTTGAGAAGACTTTTGCTAATGGATCTGAATCGTTTAAACAGAAGAAAATAAACAGGATGAAATATGTCCTTTCGCGTCGCAAAACTGTCTGTCTTCAGCAGCTCTTTGTGGGTACACAAGAAAATGTGGCCATTTGATCTTCATATACACTAATTGAATTATTTGATCTTCTCTTATAAAAAACTGAATTATTTGTTCTGGTCATTTTGTTTATAGATAAACGCAACCATTTCTCTGCTGTCTCACAAATCACAAGGCGTAGGGCCAGGTTTATATATAGAATTATATATTAGTCATAAATAAATATTTTGAAAATATACTACTATTGTAACAACAACATAATCGGCTATTCAATATTAGAGTTTTCTTATTTGAATTAACGAGACAGTGGTGCCAGTTGAATTCAATTAATATCCTTTCACATCTAACAGATAATAGGATCTCTGATCCCTGAACTTAAATGGACATATATATATAGTAATGATTAAAATAGATAAGCTTCACTGCTTGAGCTTTCACCATAACTACGGAAGAATGTCAAAGGATCTATACCAAATAGGGACTGTAGTAAATCATAATCATAAAAGTGTTTTTGCCTGATAAGCACAAGTGGCAGACAGAGCATAAAGTATTTAACTGATACTTTTAGATAAAGATTTAACTGATACATATCAGAGACACAGGCAAACATATTGTTACTGAGACATACTGTCTTAGTGATTCAGGTACTGCTCATTGGACACTTTTAGAAGACAAAAGTGCACTACATCATGCTATGTAAAGAATAGTAAGTTAAAGCCTTCAAAGAATTGACATACAAGTCTCCAAACATAAGAAATTCATCTCTAGGTCCCACACATTATTGTACTCTGTTGGACGTTCTTAACTAGTACTATGACTATAAGCATCGCTGTTGTGAACAATTAGGATACCCCATTTCTTCTGTTTAATGGCCATGTCATCTTACCACAATTCTTGCATTGACATGACCATATTTTTTTTCTCCATCAACTCCATTGACACTTTGTAAGTTGATTTTATTAGGGACTGAATCTTTTTTTTCTGTGAAACAGCACACGAGACTCGTACTGCACTATATTAGGGACTGTAATTTTATTTTTAAAAATCAAAATAGAGTTGAAAAGAAACTGAAATTTTCATATCTAGGAGAGCAAGTGTAGTCTGATGATAGACTGGCTTCTCTTTTTTTTCCTTTTGCAAAGAATGATAGAAGAGGAATTTTACCATTCTTAAGGAGCTACCAGGTACCAAGAGCTACCAAATCTGAGCCATTGATCTGGGATGATCGGACGGCCGAAAAGAATTGGGTACCTGGTGGTACCGGCCCTCAATCCGCATGGTACCAACCATCCGAAAGGTAAAATCTTAGTTTCATGTTTAAGTTTCGTGGTTTAGGCTCCTTCAACAGATCTCGGGTTCTCTCAGGAATCTTGAACTCAGCAACATGGTGCCCGGCGTCTCAACCCCTTCCTCTTCCCTTCTCCGGTTCTCCTAGCGCCACCACACGTCGCTAGGAACATCACTGCCAATGGCGAGGAGCTGATCGAGAAGGAGGCGTTGCGTGGGGTTGGGTATGGATTCAGCCGCCCCAAGACTAGGAAGCACCAGATTTGGTTGCCCCCTCCCCGATGGCAGGACCTCGACCCATCAACACCATCCTCGTCACCCTCGCGAACCACCTCCTACAAGTGCTCGATGCCACCTTCACCGAGAGGGAGCTCCGTTTGTTCACCTCCCCGTGTTCCCAATGTGGCTGCATCCCCCTGAGCCGTTGATCCTTTCTTCCTCTAGTTCAGTAAGGATAGCAACGCCCAGGAGGTTGTGCGGGACCGGTGCTCTGCTGCGATGGCAAAGGCAGGTTCCCTGAAGTTAAACATCTATGTTTTCCTTTCTATTAAGGTCAGTGATTTATCCCAAAACTACAGCCAGAGACAAGATTGGATCATACTAATATTGATTAGAGTCTGGAGAGAATTGAAACATAATGTTATTCAGCAAGAACTCAATATGTATGTCATGAGGGAGTTGTTTGGCTGGTGCGATTAGCAGAGGGAGGCTGTGAGAACAGGGAAGAGATAGGAAAGAGACAAGTCAATGTCGGATCTACAAGGAGTTGTCGCTATTGCATGCGTACACTATTTAGGCATTTCGATCCTGCCCCTTGCAAACGGATGGTTAGATGCATTTGGTATCTTATGGTACCTGGTAGCTGGTTGTACCTTCTTAAGGATTGTAAAAACTCTTATGATAGAATAGTTAGCACGACAACATTCCGATTGATGATGATGTGCAGGATGGACCTACTAATTAATCAAATGGCAACCTCATCTACCCTGAATATATCTGAGCCAAAACCTTTGGAAAGTTCAACCCAGCATAGATACTGACAACCACTGTTCCTTTTTGTTGGCATCCTTTGAGATGGTTCTCTGAATCCACCTCACAAGATCCCATTTGTCCATAGTAAAAAAAATAATTGTCACCAAGACCAAGTGGCCATCAAGTGAGCTGTCTACATTTCACGCTTCACTTTATGCAAAAGAGAAACCCTTCCTAGCTCCCCAAAGGGCATGTCCCTGCCCCCTCAATGCGAAGAATCTGTTCTTCAGACTGATCCAATGGCCCTATATTGCACCAAATTGCCAACATAAACTCAATCAAAGATGAAAATTTCAAATTCATGTGAAATGATCAACTAGGCAAAACAACAATATTTATTTTTGCAATAACATCCTCAGAATAAATATTTTTTTCCCTATATGAGGATACCTCACCACTAGTCCTGGCTCATCCTTGCAGAGCCAGATAAGAGCATTGAAACGGTCCCCTCCCTCCAATTATCCCAACACACATATCTCATCTTGTTGTTTGTGAGCTGCTCCAAGAAGCAGAGCTCTATCCATGGAGGAGGAGCAGAGTCCGAGGCTCGCCACCGGCGAGCCGGAGCGCAAGCTCGAGGACGGAGTCGACGACGCCGACGCCGAGGACCTCGGGAGCACGGGCAATGCGGCCATGAGCTCGCTGGAACAGCCGCTTCTGAAGCGGAGCAACACGCTGACGGCCAGCCACCTCGCCATGGTCGGCGCCAAGGTCTCCCGCATCGAGAGCCTCGACTACGAGTGAGCATTTCCTCCTCCTCCTCCTCCTCCTCCATGGCTGGTTCATCGTGCTCGATCATGAGTCCGTCAATTCTTGGATTCTTGAATTGTTGGTTGGTTTAATCAATCTGTTCTTGCATTTTTCAATTGTGATCTGTGAATTTGGTAGGATTATCGAGAATGATCTGTTCAAGCACGACTGGAGGAGGCGGTCGAACGTGGAGGTGCTGCAGTACATCTTCCTCAAATGGGCCATGGCGTTCCTCGTCGGCCTCCTCACCGGCGTCATCGCCTCGCTCATCAACCTCGCCATCGAGAACATCTCCGGCCTCAAGATGCTCCACATGGTGCAGCTCGTCCGGGAGAAAAGTTAAGCCACAACTTCACTCTCTTCTTCTTCTTCCTCCTCATTGCCGGCGAGTTCTTGATGGTGAAAATTGCCGTCACCTACTGCAGGTACTGGGCCGGGTTCCTCTACTTCGCCGGCATCAACTTCGGCCTGACGTTCGTCGCCGCCGTGCTCTGCGTCGTCTTCGCCCCGACCGCCGCCGGCCCCGGCATCCCGGAGATCAAGGCCTACCTCAACGGCGTCGACACGCCCAACATGTTCGGCGCGCCGCAGCTCATTGTCAAGGTCACAAAATCCTCACCCCCAAAAATGTGACACTTTTCCAACGTGTCAGAACAACAACTTTTTTTTTTCTCGATTACACGGCGACGCACACTGACAACTACAAAAATTGTATGATCATCACAGATCATAGGTAGCATTGGCGCGGTGTCGTCGGGACTCGACCTCGGCAAGGAAGGGCCACTGGTGCACATCGGCGCGTGTTTGGCGAATTTGCTGAGCCAGGGCGGCTCCGGCCGCCACCGTCTCCGGTGGCGGTGGCTTCGCTACTTCGACAACGACCGTGACCGGCGTGACCTGATCACTTGCGGCGCGTCGTCAGGTGTCTGCGCGGCGTTCCGGGCGCCCGTCGGCGGCGTGCTGTTCGCGCTGGAGGAGGTGGCGACGTGGTGGCGGAGCGCGCTGCTGTGGCGCACCTTCTTCAGCACGGCCACCGTTGTCGTCGTCCTCCGCGGGTTCATCGAGGTTTGCCGGAACGGGCGGTGCGGCCTGTTCGGCGAGGGCGGGCTCATCCTGTTCGACGTCAGCGACGTCACCGTCCGGTACCACGTCGGCGACCTCCTCCCCGTCACCATCGTCGGCGTGCTCGGCGGCGTCCTCGGCGCGCTCTACAACCACGTCCTCCACAAGGTGCTCCGCGTGTACAACCTCATCAACGAGAAGGGCCGCCTCGCCAAGCTCGCCCTGGCGCTCGCCGTGTGCGCGCTCACGTCGGCGATGCTGTACGTGACGCCGTTCGCCGTGCCGTGCACGCCGTGCGACCCGGCGTTCGGCGACGCGTGCCCGACGATGGGGAAAAGCGGCAACTTCAAGCGGTTCAACTGCCCCCCCGGACACTACAACGACCTCGCCAGCCTCCTCCACGCCACCAACGTCGACGCGACGCGGAACATCTTCTCGACGGGCACCGCCGGCGAGTTCAGGCTCGACTCGCTGCTCATCTTCTTCGCCGTGTACTGCGTCCTGGGCCTCTTCACCTTCGGCATCGCCGTCCCTTCGGGGCTCTTCCTCCCCATCATCCTCATGGGCTCCGCCTACGGCCGCATCACGGCGCTCGTGCTGGCCCGGTTCGCGCGCATCGACCACGGCCTCTACGCCGTGCTCGGCGCGGCGGCGCTCATGTCGGGGTCCATGCGGATGACCGTCTCGCTCGTCGTCATCTTCCTCGAGCTCACCAACAACCTCCTCCTCCTCCCCATCACCATGTTCGTCCTCCTCATCGCCAAGACGGTCGGCGATGCGTTCAATCCAAGCATCTACGAGATCATCCTCGACCTCAAGGGCCTCCCATTCCTGGAAGCCAAACCGGAGCCGTGGATGAAGGACCTCACCGTCGGCGAGCTCGCCGCCGCGAAGCCGCGCGCCGTGACGCTCCAGGTGGTGGAGCGCGTGTCCACGGTGGTCGAGGCGCTCCGGTCGACGCGGCACAACGGGTTCCCGGTGCTGGACAGGCCGCGGCCGGGGGTGTCGGAGCTGCACGGGCTGGTGCTCCGGTCGCACCTCATCGCCGTGCTGAGGAAGCGGTGGTTCTTGCCGGAGAGGAGGAGGACGGAGGAGTGGGAGGCGCGCGAGCGGTTCAGCTCGGCGGAGCTCGCGGAGAAGGGCGGCGGCGTGGACGAGCTGGAGATCTCGCCGGAGGAGATGGAGATGTACGTTGACCTCCACCCGTTGACCAACACGACGCCGTACACCGTCGTGGAGACCATGTCGGTGGCGAAGGCCGTCGTGCTCTTCCGCTCCGTCGCGCTCCGGCACATGCTCATCATGCCCAAATTCCAAGGAACCGAGGTGAGCGCCAAAGCTGATACTAAATTTCATTAATTAATAGATTTACTACTAATTGTTTTCCAACTACTTTCCTGGATCACAATGGAACTATGTTGTTCTAACATGACAATAATGTCTGATTTTTTTTTGAAACACAGAAAACACAGATATGTGCAGAATCTGTGCTCTGTTCTGGTCATTTGTTACAGACCAGAGAATTTAGTGACTAATTATTTGCAGAGTTTTGCATTAGCAACCTATGACAATGTAGAGTTAAATGTTTTGCAAAATTATGGCTAGTGACCATATATTCAACTGAATCTGGCCATAATTTGCTGACGAAATTTATGTTTTTTTTATTTCAGATATCTCCGATTGTGGGGATCTTGACAAGGCAGGATCTGATAGCACACAACATCCTGGGTGCATTTCCACACCTTGCAAGCAAGAGGAAAGTACACTGAGAGGAACCATTTTTGAGAGTTAATCCTTGTTTATTGTCTTGAAGCAAAACATCAGAGTCACCTGAATATACAGCTTCTATGAGATTTTGAGTTCTTTTTTCTGTTATGCTCTTCTCTGTAAGTAGATTCAGGATTATTATTTGCTTCTCTTCTGAGAGTGCTTGAATAATTGCTGCCAATGTAAAATCACACATGTAACTATTCCAGATGTAATCAAAAGGGACACACAACAGTGATGCAATAGAGCAATTCTTTTTTGATGAGATATTTCAGTTCCTTGTTAGTTGTTACGTGGATCTCTATTAGGCTATTTTCTTTTTATTTTATCGTGATTTGGTTGATTTCTGTTCAGATTTTACTTTACCTACAAACACCCGTATGTTTGCAAAAAACCATAATCGTTTAACTTGTATGGTCAAATTTGCAATAGAGATTTTTGATAGTGTTTGATTCGAAAAGACAAATTGAAACTCAAAATTTAGTTTCCCTTGTATTTCAAGGTTTTGAAGATGGTTTCAATCAATTTTCAAAGATATGGTGGTCTGAAATGAAATCAGGATGGTCTCATTGCTGGTTGACATGATCTCAGATCATTAGATGGAGCCCCTCTTCAGTTGAGGAACAATATTATTAAAAGTACGATCCAGTGGTCACTCTACTTCACACGTCACATCCTTCCTAAAAATGTAGGCGTGTTGATACGAGAGGATTCTTTAACCGTGTTTATGCAATAGAATTGGGCATTTGTAAATTTGCCACTGTTTTTTATATTTCGTGAGAATGTCATTCAAACCACATTTCTGGCAGCAGTTTTGTAGAAGAATGTAAGCGTGTTTACGCAAGAGAATGGGACACCGATGAACACCTAATTGTTCGTCTAAAAACATAATCTGTTAACCTGTACGGTCAAATTTGAAATTTTTTTTTGCAGGAGTCAAATTTGAAATATTGATTACAGCTTTTTATACCGTTCGGGTTCGAGAAACTCAGTCATGATTCAAAAATACAAATTTGAATTCAAATTATTGTTTCCCTTGTTTTTCATGGATTTGTATTGAAGATGGTTTCACTCCATTTTCAAAGAACCAAACGAAATTGGGAGAGT
Organism: Oryza officinalis; assembly: GCA_008326285.1. NCBI lineage: Eukaryota > Viridiplantae > Streptophyta > Magnoliopsida > Poales > Poaceae > Oryza > Oryza officinalis. The sequence continues at coordinate 23,131,681 of BDMV01000012.1, read as the reverse complement.
CCCATTGAAGGTTGAAAGATTGGTACAGTACCTCATCTGGCAAGTTGGCATATAGCATGTAAGAAACACACCCAATTGTGCATGATCTCGGATCACTAGATGGGCCCACCTTCTAAAACAAGTACGATCTATTGGCCACTGTATCGCGCAAGTACTTCCTGGAAATGTAGGCATGTTTATGCAAGACAGCAAGTGTATAATTGAATTGTGCTATTGGACATAGTGTTAAATCCTTCAGTTGCTTCTCTTTCTGAGAGTGCTTGAGCAATTGGTACCGATGTAAAATCAGTCATGTACCTATGCCTGATGTACGTGTTGCCTAGATCTCTATTTTTCACCTTTTTTTTGTGTGTGTTTATATATTGTTGATTGCAATTCAGTTTGGACTTCTTTTACGAAAGCTTTACCTATAAACACGTACGCGATCGTGCACACACACGTGCAATTTGTCGATCAGCTGAACAATCAACTATGCAAGAGAATCTTCATTACAAATTTTCATAAGATTCAGCTTCGAAAGATACTGTTTGATTCGGAAAGAGATGTAGGATCGAAAATCAAGAACTAAGCCAATCAGAGGGGGATGAATGGTTGTAACACCAAAAACCAAAAACTTTAAGCGAAAATTAAAGTTACCTTCTTTTCGATGTAGATCGCCACTGCCGCCGCTGCTGTCAAAACGCTGCCGCCCGTCTGACCGCCCGAGCGCCTCGGTCTGACCGGTGTGGTGTCTCCGGTTGGACCGCCGTCTCTCATCGGTTAGACCGCCCGTAGTACTTTGGTCTGACTGTCGAGATCCAGAACAACGCCGGTAGAAAAACACTTGAAGATGTAGATCAAATCTCACGACTTTATTGCATCAACTAGTGTTTACAAAGTGCAACCACAGCACTCCTCTCCACAATTTCGACTAATATCAAAACCCTAACTCAAAGCTCTAAAAGCTTGATCTAAAACTCAATGCAGAGAAACAACACCCTGCCCCTCTATTTATACCCTCAACGTGGCTGCCCCAAGCCACGAATCCTACTCATACAAGAAGTCCTAATCCCATAGGAAACCTCCCATACAAGCAACAAACTCAACACTATCCAAATTTGGACTCATACCAAATTTGACTCCGCTTTCCATACGCATACAACACCACGCGTACACCATATGGAAACCTTCACCTCCACATGCATTGTTCTCTAGCCTGAGCATCCCGCGTGATATCCTCGACCGTCTGGACCTCAACTTCTCCCAAGCCTAGTCCCGATCCATCACCGGCTATACTTCCATGGCCTCAAGCAACACCTGCACGTGAACAACAAAGAAACTCCATATCCAAGTGCAAGTTATCCCCAACTTGACTCACATTAGCATAACACCAATATCCACACGTATAGAAACCGAATAGAAGTCGTAGACATTGAATAATCACATAAATCCAACAAAATAACCCAAATCCGAAACCGTCAGGGAGTCGGCCGGTCAGACCGCGGACTAGCCGGTCTGACCGCACACAAGCTCCGGTCTGACCGGCCACAAACGCCTGGTCTGACCGGCAAAGCCTGTCAGCACTATTCACCGTCTGAAAACACAACTCCGTATTTTCACAAACACTTACCTTTGACAATTGTTCATCACAAAGATCATCACATGATCCAACAATCTCCCCCTTGATGAACACATTGGCAACATCTCCAAAATGCAATTTAGTGTTTTTGAAAAATGAATCAAAAAGCTCAGATGGCTCAAAAATCACAAAAGTGACAAAAAAAACTCTCCCCCTTTTTAAAAGAAAGAAGATTATTTTTAATATTGAAGCAAAGCAATTCAAGCAAATCAATTCTCCCCTTTCAAGAAGCTTGCATTTTGTATATTTCTCCCCCTTTGTCAATGATTTCATCAAGAACATAAAAGAGAAATAATAACAAATGTAGCACAAATGCAATGATATCATGAATTACTCTTGTCATAACCAACATGAATTTTTTATTTTGTATTTTCTATTTTTTCATCGAGAGCTTTAAAGTATACCAAAAGCGATTCATGATCATGTTTTGCAAGACAAGGAGATAAATTTATTAACTAGTTAACAAGCATACACTATAGCATAAACATGAATAAAATATATTACAATTAAAATCAACTTAGCAATAAAGATTCATGATTTCAAACGATTTATAATGCAACATATTCACAAGCACATAGGTTAAAAAATAAACATCTATACATATACACCTATTACATTTATCACTCTTTCTCAAATAAGCTTTAGCACAAAACAACCAAGAGAATTTTTAACTTTTATTTGAGCTTCTTTTTTCTCAAAGTTTTTCTCTCAATTATTCCGGGTACGTCCTTGTCGTCAAGACTGTTTCCAAGGATTCGGCACCCATTATTTTTGCTCACATCGAATAAGTCCTTGTCGTCAAGACTGTTTCCAAGGATTCGGTATTCATTATTTTCTCTCATAGATATTTTTTTATTCTCTTGTACAATGAGTATTTAAAAGCTATTTGAGAAATAACAAATCAATAAAGCATATATATATAAACATTCATCATTCAATCAATATGCTAGCATCAATATTGCATATTTTCTTAATTCAAGTAAAAGAATTAGTGTCATGCATCATCTCACTTAAAAGCCATATTTAAGCTTCATGAAAAGACTAAAATGCATACGAGCTAACATAGCAATAAATAGACCTTAACTATTTTGCTAGCATGCACAAGAATATACTAGAGGTATAAAACAAAGCTCTCTTTTTTATCATTTTTATTTATTTTCAGATTTACTATCCAATGCATAAAAATAACCATGAATGCATGAAACAGCACAAACTCCCCCTCAAATTAACCTTCAATTTCCCTTGAAGAAAATCTCAAGAAGAAATCAAGAGATTTGAAAAAGGCATCCAATTGCCAATGATATCATCAAGATTCTCATGAATTGATATATATTCACTTGAGTTAACCAAAACTACTATCTCACAAACTAGCACATCAAAAGCTAATAATCGAGAGAGTAGAACAAAATTATATCAATCCAAAATTACCTTGATGTTACCTTGAAAAGCAACCGTCGTCTCAAAATTTAACGCACATGGGGAGTATGCCGTAAAAATACCTACGAACGAGAAAATGTCGAGGTCTTCGTGTTGGGGTTAGAAATAAGAAATTTTGGAATCCAACACTGAGTCACACGACCAATAGAACCAGTAGGTACATATGTACGAACAAAATCAAAATCAGACTTACCTGAAAACTTACCTTGTTGCTTCACAAAAGTCCGATTTGAATTACGCGCAAAACTACCCTGAGGCCGGTTTGACCATCGCTGTCCCTGCGGTCTGACCGGACCTAGCTGCCGGTCTGACCGCCGGTACAACTGCGGTCTGACCGCTGGTCGAGGCCGGTCTAACCGATTAGTCAGTGTCGGTCTGACCGAGCTCCTCGATCCAAAACCTGATTTTTGCCACCGTTGTTTAGCTAAAGCAATTTCTCTTTCCTTTTTCTGTTTACGAGCAAGTCTAAAACAAAAACCAACCAAATGTCTATCTTTTTCACAAAAAGAACAAGTATACTTCTCACGACAAGAAATTTTTGAAGTAGATAGTTTTGAAATTGATGGTTTTGCAAAAGACTTTTTCTCTTGAATCGTTGAAGAAAGAGAAGGCAAAATCCCAGCGGATTTAAAAATTATTTTCTTTTGTTCGGGTTTTGTCAAGACATCAACTTTTTCCGTTATGTTCAAAACAGCAGGTTGGTGATTTGTAAAATAGGCATTAGTATCAAAACCTACACCACGATTGAAAGTGCTCACTTTTGATTGATCCTGTCGAGCACCCAAAATTCATATTGTCCGGTGATATTTGTGGTCACCACATGGTCTTGGCTGAGTGGGATCCATACATGCATAAATAACCACTCAAACCTCAATGTGTCCATGACCACAACATAACACCATTCGATATGAATTCCGCGATGCCGAATAATGAGCAAAAGAGATATTGCTGGGACTCAGCGTGCCAGTCAACTTCAGCCTGAGACATGCCCGTCAAACCATTCGAAGATGGCGACCAGATGTGTTACACATCTCAGGAGACTTGACTCAAATTGCTGAGCTCTACAACATCTCAATTGCTCAAAATCCTTACTCATGCTTAGCTAGCCCCAGGAAGATGCTAGCTTCGCACTTTCATCTAAGCCATGGTATTAACTCAAATACATGTAAGGTGACTTAGACATAACTAGAGGCAAACATCAGAGTTACTTACATATAGCCATTCGGCTAATTAGTTAAAGTCCTTCGGAAGCATGTCTACCCAAATTCCCCACAAGCATTCCGACTAGGGTAAACCCCTTGATAGGACCAATCCTGAGAGAAACAACGATTCCCGCAACACTCAAATACCTGCAAAAATGGATATTCCAGTCTAACAAGTGTCAGTACATTAAACAAGTTAATGTACTGGCAAGCGCACAGTCAAACCTACATACATGAAGGCTATATTCAAAAAGAGGCTTATATATGGTCGGGGTTTTCAGCAGAAAGCTAATTTTAGTTCACAATTCATTTGCAACTCAATTTGAACAAAACATTTCAACAATAAGGTAAAGCATAATATTCATGGTATGATATCAACATAAATAGATAGTAGCATTTTATCACAATCCAATCCGGAAATAGGGCAATCACATCACTCATATCAATCTCATTATTATTCCAAAACATTTAGTTTCAAAAGCATTTAGGAAAACATAAAAATATACCCACATCACATCACTATGCCGCTCATGACCGTGAGCACGGTTAATCGATTAGTTTTTATAACTCTGCAGAGCTTGTACAGCTTTACCCACATGGTATGAACTCTCTAGTTTGTCTTGTGCCGGCCAAGCACTACCACACTCTACATGTTGAGTGCGGTTTAGAGGTCATAACGAGGCTTTTACATTAAGTATTGTCTAACCTTGCATAAGCACGATAAGTGTGAATCCACCCTAGGCTTAAGTCCTAGAGTCGTTAGGTGGCGGGCCCACGCCTTAAACCTAACGCCGTGACGGCGAACACATCTATTCCCTCATGAGGCACGTTATCGTTGTATTGGACAGACTTAGACGCCCATGCCGTGAGGCTGACCATCCGTCCCCTCACGGTAAACACATTCAACTAGACTTGTTGCTAGCAATAAACTCAACACAATCATTGACACATACATGGGTAGTTCCTATAGATAGCCCACAGTATACTCGTGGCCACTATCTCTACTACAACGGCCTCCCGAATGCAAGGTCAGACAAATGCTTAACTTAATAGGCCAAGGTTATCCCCATAAATAACACATGTGGATGTACGGTAAACATAAGTGGGTGATATGTAGTTCAGTTCTTAAACAACTCAGGCGGACACTCCCCCTATCGATATGCAACTACCACCATATGCATATCACTTGCCGCCTAAGTCTGAAATTCACATTCCTTTTATTTTAGTTCGCAAATAAGCAGAGAAAATATCTCTGTTCATAAGTTTTGAAATGATTCAAATAACATAATAAGTGATCCATAACCATGATTTATCTATTACTAAGCAAGGCTAAGCATTTGCATTTTATAAAAGTGTAGGGGTTTCCATTTGAGTACAAATAGAGTACTCTAAATCACTCTAAGGTTACAAATATTATGGATAACAATTATCAAGGAGGATTATGCAACAGATAGGTCATATCTACCATTTCATCACTTTAAAATAATTTTTCCAAACATATCTATCTAACGCGTGCAACTTTGCAATAGAAAACGTTTGCCCAAATAAAAACATAGGATCAAAGTGTTCAAAGGAGAAGGGCATAACTTGCCTTGATGGATGTCCTTACTGGAGTCAGCGAAAGGTTAAATCTCCTCACCAACAACGTAATCGTCTTCTAATAGAAATATCGATAATCGAATAAATACCGAAACATACAAATATTCAAAATGCACTAAAATGCATGAATTCACTAGTGTGGTTAGAGGCTGTGGTTTTATAATTTGTGGTGTAGGAATTTCTATTTTATCATATTGCATTTGTGAGGTATAAATTTTAAAAGTCTAATACTAGAAATAAATTAATTTGGTTCCATTTGGCTCTAAGTGCATTTTGGGTTCAAGATTGGTAAAGCCTTAGGTTTCTGCAGCAGAGAGTACTTTCTCCAAAGTTTAACAAAATTTTGTTCACAATATTTAAAGCTAGCATGAATCTATTATGAATTTAACAATTTAAATGACTTATTATAAGTCTTACTTATTATACAAATTTTAAATATGTTTCTAGTACTATATGTACTACATTTAAATATATGAAAACCAAGTCTATGAGATTTATAACCCAACCCATCTGGAATCATATTATTTGGAGTTAGAATGAATTTTGTATGAATTTTATAAATTAGTGTATGCTATATGTTAAGTATTCCACATATTAATTTTTAGAGACATTTCTTCTACTATAGGCATCATGTTTGATCTTACCATATTAAAGTTTACAATTTTGTGAATCCATAGAAATTTGATTCACCCCAAATGGAGTTAAAATGAATTTTATATGCATTTTACAAGTTTCTTTCATTTTTCTGTTGAAAAATTATTGTTTTGAATATTTCCTTTAATATTTTCAAATTTTAAAGGTAAAGGGTCAATTGGTCAGCCTCTATACTTTTGCAGAAAAGTCCCTGGGTTTCCAAGGTTTCAACCCGTAGTCCCCAGCACATGTCTAAATGCATTTTCATTAAGAGTACTCAGGTTTCTGACTTATTGCTATTAGGTCCTTGGTCCCACATGTCATAGGTTGCATGTTTACACTTTGGCACAGAGGGTTTTATTTCCCTTACAAATCAACCCTTGGCTATTTAGATGCAGTGGGGCCCGCGGGTCAGCGGCTCAGTGAGGGAGAGGCCGAGGGCAGCGGCTGGAGGCGGCGGCCGACGAGTTTGTCGTCGACGCCAGCGGCAAACGGCGAGTCTTCGCGGGGTGCGGCCAAAAGGGAAAAGGTGCAGGAGAGGCTGGCGAACCCGTCGGTGATTGTGGCGCTGGCTGTGGTGGTCGGGATCAACGCCGGCGATGGTGCGAGCGGCGGAGTGCTTTGGCTAGCTAGGTCATCTCGGGCTCTAGCTCTATTCAATGGGATTTCGTGCATGCAATCGCACCTACGGAGATCGGGGTTGCTCACTTGTGGTCGCGCTGGACTCGGCGAAGCTTGGACGGCAGCGGCGACGCGAAGACAACTCCGGCGGCGGCAAAAACAGGCAGGGCGACGGCGACAGCGAAGAGCGGCCAATCTCCTGTCAAAGTGACACATGCGCAAGGTCAGAGATGCCCTAGGGTTGCTACATGCGAGAGGAATCGCGCTGGAACTCACCGAAGGACGAGTAATCGACGACGATGGCCAGCGGCCGGACCTGAAGAAGATGAAGGGGATTTCTTCAACGGCAACGTCTCGGCTTGAATCCACTTGGGCGTCTTGCACCTGGGATCTAGACGATGACCCCAACGTAGTGGCTCGGTTAGGGTTCCACCGGGTCGGCGGGAACGGCGATGCGAACCGCGACGATGATCTGGACACTGAGGACGCCGACGAGCTTAGCACGAGGTGCTCAATCTGCGCCAAATCAAGGAAGAAGGTACAGAGGGTTTAGGCATGGATAAGGGATCATGTTCCCATGGTTGATCTGCGGCGAAGCTCACCAGAGAGGGATGGCGACGGTGGTGGATCTTGACGGCGCCGGAGAAGATGGATTCGCTCCTGGAGCTCCCGAGACAATCTTGCTAGGGTTTTGGGTGGAACGCGGCGAGGATGGAAGGCTTTGTCGGTGGGTGAAGCGGCGCTATTTATAGTGGAGCTCGAGAAGGCTGTGGACGGCGAGGCGGCGCTCTGGCGTGCTGACGTGTGTCCATGACGTGGCAGCCGTTCCAGGGCTTGGAGGAGGAGGTGGCGCAGTTGTGTGACCGACAGGTGGGTCCCACCAGGGCTGGGCCCCACATGGCAGAGAGAAAAGGGTAGGTTTCTTGATGATCTACTGGACAGAAGGATTACAAAAGATTTTTCAGATATATTTCCTTCCCCCTTCTTTCTAATTCTATAACTCAATTTCTGTGCATGATAAATTAAAGTGGATTTTACTGGTGGTAGATAAAACTACCTAGATTCCATATTCCTTGGTTGCACACAAAAATATTCTATATTTTATTCCCAGGAAAATAGAGAAAATAGGCCTAGCTGAAAATAGATTGAATTTTCAGGAGATCAAAATTAATAAAATAAATTCTGGAAAAATTATATCAATTCATGATAAATAAGGTAGTATTTGAATAAATTATGTTCCATATACATTTTCATGTGATAAAATGCATTTATGAGATGTGTGTCGTTTTTGCCGATTAGGGTTTAGTTTTAACCTATAGGTTGACTGTTTTGGCCTAATTATGTGGGGTATCAAAAGTACATAATAATTCACACCAAAATTTTAGTGAGTTATATATATATTAAATAGTACCTTCATGAATTTTCTCATGATTTTATATTGCACCAATTATTTTTAACAATTCAATGAGTTCACCTACCAAAAAGTATTCTTATTTTAAATATATATTTAAATGGTAGAAAAATTATATTTTAGTTTATAACCAACCAAAAATGTTATGTTTGGGCTTTACTTTCTATTTTCTTTCAATTTATACTTGAAAACATATTTTTATTATTTAACTGAAGTAAAAATTCGAAATTCGAATTTTTGGTATGTTACAGATCCAAAATCATGTTAAGTTTCTTTTTACCATCTGAAAACTTTTCCAAAGAACTTTTCAAATAAGAAACTTCTTTTTCCAAATTAACACAATTTTCACAATCAACCCAAACACCTTTATTTTTGCGACATTTAAAACAAGAAAGCACTTCATCTTGTTTTACAATATTTTTCATGTACTCAACACATACTAAAGCATCTTTTAATTTTATTTCATTCAAAAAGCACTTCGAGCAATGTTTAATCTTTTTCGCACACAAAACATTGAACAAAGAACTTACACATAAAGCAGTTTTATATTTTTTCAAAACATTCTTTGTCAACATCAATTCATCAACAACACGAACATGCAAAGCAAATCCAAGTGCAAAAGAAGCCTCAAGCTTTTTGGTATTTTCAATCTCAGCTTCCAATTTCAAGCAATTAACAGAATTAACATCTCGTAAAGCATTAACTTCAGAAAATAAAACTTCACAAGATTTACAATCATCATCATTAGGAATTAGAGATTTTAATCTACCAATTTCAGCATTTAGAATCTCAATAGTGTGATCCCTCTTATTTAACTTACAAGAACATGTTTTAAGTTTCTCAGCAAATTTAAAAGCAGCGTGTTCTAATTGATCATAGCTAAGTTTTTCTTCAGTATCACTATCAGATTCATCCACATCAGAGCTTGCATTGTGAGCAATCAAAGCTAAACCAACAACTTGCTTACCTTTGCCATTGCTCTCATTTTCAGTTTCTGATTCGTCTGCACAAGCTTCTAAAAGTTCTCGAATTAGCATCTGCATGCAACTTTTCTTTTTCTCCGTTTTGAAATTCTTGAACTCCTTCTTGTCTTCTTCTTTCTCCTTGTTCGCCTTCTTGTGGTTAGGACAATTTAACTTGATATGATTCAACTCTCCGCATTCAAAGCATCGAACGGGTCCTCCACGCTTCTTGTACTTGACATTATTCATAGCTTGAGACAACTTGTTAATAGCCAAAGCCAAATCCTCCTCCTCGAGTAGTTCGAGTTGATCATCGGATGTGGCATTAATGGAAGCAAGAGCAATAGAAGTTGACAAAGAAGCACCAAGATCCAATGAAGAAGAAGAAACCAAAGCACTAGACTTAGGATCAATTTTTCGAGAAAGAATGTTCATCTCATGAGTTTTGAGTTTAGTGTAAAGAGAATCCAAAGTCAAATAAGACATATCAACAGATTCTTGAATTGATGTAACTTTCATCTCCCAAATAGACATGTCAAGACCATTCAAAAAGTGGCGAGAAACTTCGGATTGAGAGTAGTTAACTTCAAAAGCAGAATCAACAGATCGAAAATTACTCAAAATTTTGTTGAATCTAGTGAGATAGTCATCTAAAGCTTCTCCAGGTTTCATCTCAAATTTTATATAATCCTTTTTGAAAAGATCTTTACGCAATTCTTTAATGTTGGAAGTTCCTTGATGAAAGTTACGTAAAGCATTCCAAATCTCATTGCTAGTTTTAAGATGTGACATACGATCAAAATCGGAACGAGAAATTCCACTCAATAAAATATTTATAGCTTTGCAATTATTTTCAAATTCAGTTTTCAAAGCAGTAGTGTTTATTTGATCTGGAATTTCATAGGGATGAGCAACCTTAAGCCAAATATCATAATCTTGAGCCATAATGTAAGATTGCATCTTGTCACACCAATAAGGAAAATCGACACCATCGAAAACATGTGGCTTGGTTGAAAACTTTTTAGTCATGGCTTAAAAATTTAGATCGGTAAAAATCCAAAGAAGAAAACGAGGCTCTGATACCACTTGTAGGATCGAAGATCAAGAACTAAGCCAACCAGAGGGGGGGGGTGAATGGTTGTAATACCAAAAACCAAAAACTTTAAGCGAAAATTAAAGTTACCCTCTTTTTTTGATGTAGATCGCCGCCGTCGCCGCTGCTGTCAAAATGCTGCCGCCGGTCTAACCGCCCGAGCGCCCCGGTCTGACCGGTGTGGTGTCACCGGTTGGACCGCCGCCTCTCGCCGGTTAAACCACCCGTAGTACTTCGGTCTGACTGTCATCTGGCAAGTTGGCATATAGCATGTAAGAAACACACCCAATTGTGCATGATCTCGGATCACTAGATGGGCCCACCTTCTAAAACAAGTACGATCTATTGGCCACTGTATCGCGCAAGTACTTCCTGGAAATGTAGGCATGTTTATGCAAGACAGCAAGTGTATAATTGAATTGTGCTATTGGACATAGTGTTAAATCCTTCAGTTGCTTCTCTTTCTGAGAGTGCTTGAGCAATTGGTACCGATGTAAACTCAGTCATGTACCTATGCCTGATGTACGTGTTGCCTAGATCTCTATTTTTCACCTTTTTTTGTGTGTGTTTATATATTGTTGATTGCAATTCAGTTTGGACTTCTTTTACGAAAGCTTTACCTATAAACACGTACGCGATCGTGCACACACACGTGCAATTTGTCGATCAGCTGAACAATCAACTATGCAAGAGAATCTTCATTACAAATTTTCATAAGATTCAGCTTCGAAAGATACTGTTTGATTCGGAAAGAGATGTAGGATCTAAAATCAAGAACTAAGCCAATCAGAGGGGGATGAATGGTTGTAACACCAAAAACCAAAAACTTTAAGCGAAAATTAAAGTTACCCTCTTTTCGATGTAGATCGCCACTGCCGCCGCTGCTGTCAAAACGCTGCCGCCCGTCTGACCGCCCGAGCGCCCCGTTCTGACCGGTGTGGTGTCTCCGGTTGGACCGCCGCCTCTCATCGGTTAGACCGCCCGTAGTACTTTGGTCTGACTGTCGAGATCCAGAACAACGCCGGTAGAAAAACACTTGAAGATGTAGATCAAATTTCACGACTTTATTGCATCAACTATTGTTTACAAAGTGCAACCACAGCACTCCTCTCCACAATTTCGACTAATATCAAAACCCTAACTCAAAGCTCTAAAAGCTTGATCTAAAACTCAATGCAGAGAAACAACACCCTGCCCCTCTATTTATACCCTCAACGTGGCTGCCCCAAGCCACGAATCCTACTCATACAAGAAGTCCTAATCCCATAGGAAACCTCCCATACAAGCAACAAACTCAACACTATCCAAATTTGGACTCATACCAAATTTGACTCCGCTTTCCATACGCATACAACACCACGCGTACGCCATATGGAAACCTTCACCTCCACATGCATTGTTCTCTAGCCTGAGCATTCCGCGTGATATCCTCGACCGTCTGGACCTCAACTTCTCCCAAGCCTAGTCCCGATCCATCACCGGCTATACTTCCATGGCCTCAAGCAACACCTGCACATGAACAACAAAGAAACTCCATATCCAAGTGCAAGTTATCCCCAACTTGACTCACATTAGCATAACACCAATATCCACACGTATAGAAACCGAATAGAAGTCGTAGACATTGAATAATCACATAAATCCAACAAAATAACCCAAATCCGAAACCGTCAGGGAGTCGGCCGGTCAGACCATGGGCTGGCCGGTCTGACCGCACACAAGCTCCGGTCTGACCGGCCACAAACGCCTGGTCTGACCGGCAAAGCCTGTCAGCACTATTCACTGTCTGAAAACACAACTCCGTATTTTCACAAACACTTACCTTTGACAATTGTTCATCACAAAGATCATCACATGATCCAACAAGAGAAATTAGAGTTCTAGAATTTGTTTCCCTTGTTTTTCTAGGACTATTTCAAGATGGTTTCACTCCATTCCCGAGGGCTCATTCTAAAACAAGTGGAAATTTCTTAAAACAATGTTGGTACTAGTACAGTTTATCCCCAACTTTGGTTTCATGATTTTGTAAAATATATACACGAGCCATAATGTCGTGGTCCCTCTAGATCTATTTCACATTAAGTGATACAGTATACCTCATGTGGCAGGTTGGCTTGTATGTAAGAAACACAACAATTGTGCATGGTTACAGATCATTGGATGATCATTTCATTGCTCATGTCCTCTTTAAAAAATGTAATGTCCTTTCATAATTGCAATATTTGCAATTCGTGCATCATTCTAGTATCCAGTGGTTTTCTTCTCTGGCAAATTAGTATTTTGTACTAGGAAAAATGTAGGCTCTACTGATTTAACGGATATAATTAATTAATTAACGTTAGTCACGTCCAAACCACTTATATATGAGATTGTACATATTACTTGCACCATCAGTTCGGGAGGTAAGGTTGGAACTCACCTTCTGTGCACGCAAAACGGAACGACTTATTAACACATGATTAATTAAGTATTTGTTATTTTTTCTTCAAAAATAAATTAATATGATTTTTAAAACAACTTTCGAATAGAAACTTTTTTCAAAAAATACATTGCTTAGTAGTTTGAAAAATGTGCATGTGAAAAATAAAAAAGATGAGTTGTGAACTCTCTCAAAAGAGCCCAAATAGTTGAAATTCCCATGAAAATAGTATTATTTAAAGGTTTCTCGTGCTTCATGCACAATCGAAGTCAACAACACCGTCGGATCATCTTTGTCAACATATTCCCATTTGGTGGGATCATCGTGCAGATTTCTTTTCTCGAAACAAACATCATACAGATTTCATCTCAGTATTAATCCAATATGTTTTTCTCAACTCTGTGCCCACTGACTTAATTCATCACTAGACTAATTTCAGACAAGAAAGGTGTGGGTTGTATTTTCAGAAATCCTATTCCGGGAATTAAGCTTGAAATACCAGTTCATATTATCACATTATTTGCAACAATCACACCCCCCTGACCTTCAAACGGCAGCGCAGAAAACTTTGCTTCAAGGCTCAAACTAGCTGATGGCGAAATAGGTTTAGCTTGCATATGATCAAAATATATATCCTTAGAATATGTAACATGGATAAGCACCAACGACCTTGGAAGCCACTTGCAATATGTTTTCCTCAGTGCAGATAACAAAACTGGCTTCAAGAAACGGGCCATCACCATCTTGTGTCAAGTTTTATTAATTTTGTGCCATGATCATCGACGATGACGCGACGTGTACTATATAGTACGTGCTAACTATAATACGCAATGATCGACATTGCATGCACTCTAGTTGCTGGTTTTTTTTATTTACGCCAGCATGATCGAGATGAAGATTTGGAGGGGTTGAATTATTATTTTTATGATGGAGGGTGATTGATATAAAGCTGTTGATATGAGCTGATCTTTTGCAGGAAAATATCTGCAGTTTTCAATTAGGGAGATCACTTTCAGAGTTTCAGTAGGGGACAGCAGACTAGTCTTCCAGTGAAAAAAAATGTTCTTATTTACAGCAGTTACTTGGCAGCATTGCCGACCTCTTAGCATCATAATAGTTATTAAGTGCATATACTTTATGAAAAAAAGAAATTCAAAATGTCCATGTACACAGGCAAAGAAAATTCACCTTGTGAGCCCCTTTTTTTCTTGACAAAAAATATCATACATAAAAGTACAAGGAAGAAGAATAGTAAAATCATGTGTGACTATGACACGTGGATACCGTATCAGGATAAGACTAAGACAATCCAAATTAGGGCGAAAATCACATATTTATAATATATACACTACCAAAATATATATGGCACATAACAACATATAGTATGTGGCCAAATCAACCCAGAAATCACATATAAAGAGATTCAAGTTAATTGCAGGTCACTGACCTCAGTTGACAGTGAAACTGCCCTACCACTTGCAGTTTAAAATGCAAAACACAAAATTTATTCTTCAGATAGGACAGTGTCACGCCGAGAAGCACATGAAAACAACCTGAAGAATATATTACCACACATGATATTTGTTGGGATACGCATAGGCTACGATAACATAAATCAAAAATTTTCTATCGCGCAAACCAGGAACCATACAAGTATGAGATCATAGATCGTTACCGCTCGACGCGCGGTGCAGCGGAAGTAAGTGCTAAAAAGCCGAAGAAACGTTGGCGACGTAGCACACGTCGGTGTAGAGGAAGTAGTAGATCACAGTAGCCCGACCTTCTCCTCCTCATGCGCACGCCCCGCCGTGCTCTCATGCCGATTAGATAGTCTCATGTTTCCCAACATGTGTCATGATTCATGAGACATGATCATCAATCAATGAATGTGCTGATCATTGAACCATATTTGTTTCATATATGATATTTGATCAGAGATCCTTTAAAAACAGTAACATTCAATATAAATAGTCTCATGAACGAATCACATATTCATTAATCAATAATTAGTTATTTATTTCAAGGAACAACGTATAATAAAGATATAAACATAGTATGTGATATAATTATCTCTATGATTGTCTTTAGGGTATATCAACAACAATATTTTCTCTCTCTGAGTTAATTATAATGCTGTTTTACAGAGCGCTAAAGTATAAAATGTTAGCTGATTCCTGCGTGGTTGAGAGAAAAAAAAAGGGTTGGTTGACTCTGTTTTCGTTGGGTGTCGCAGAGTTGCCGACTTGTGGGTACCAGTTGCTGTTAAACTAACTAATGATCTCTATCAGGCCTTTGTCTGAAAACAAGTGGTACTAGTGTTTGAGACCGGACAATAGCATTATATCGTCTACAACGAAATAAGTATATATAACTCCAGTTGTACGGATTTCTCTAGTGCTTTTTCTTATATTCATTACTAGGAGCATACGTAGGTCAAAAAAACTAGAGCCATTTTTTGAAAAAACATAATACAAATATACTCATTGGTACGAACGCACACACGCAGGCTATAAAAAAAAGCAACCGGTCGAACTAGAGCCCATTTTGAAGCAGTCATCACAACTCACAAAGTAGTCCTTTCGGTATTTGGACCTGAAATTGAAGAGGCCGAGGATGGAGCTGACTGCTGACAAGAAGCCCGGTTACCGGCGACCGGCGTTGAGGTGGCAGGTGACTGAGGTGGTGGGCTGGCGGCCGTCGTGGGCTGTGCACGTTGGGCTTTTGCTAGGCTGATCGGCCTGGTTGGGCTGATGGAATCTGGGCTTTTACGGTTTTCTCTATAACTGTGTTGGGCTGTATGCCCGTATCACCTCCATTTGAGTTGTATGCACTGGGAGTAGGGATGCATGTGGGTCGGGCCAACCCAACTACCCATTGATCCGGCCCACAAAGTATGGGCGAAAAACACATGGGTTTACCCACCAAATTTGGTGGGTCGTTGTGGGTCGACCCACAGGGACCCGAGATACAGTCATGGGTCGACCCGCGTCCTAGCGCAGCCTTCGTCTCGGCATCTTGCAGCTCTCGTCTTTGCCCTTGCGCCGCGCCGCCACGACTGCCTCACGCTCCACCCTGCCCCAACGCCGCCTCCATCTCACGCCGGCGCAGCGCCGCCCCCGTCGCTGTCTCACCCCTGCGCTGCGCTGCCGGCACCCCCACCGCCTCACGCTTTCCCCTGCCCCCGCGCTACATCCATCTTGCTGCTTGTCCCTGCAAACGTATTCCGAGCAGGGTTCTGGCTGCCATGGACGTTTTGCAAAGAATGTGGCCAAGCTCGCTGATTTTTGTTGGGGCAAATGCATGGTTGTCAGCATTGGAAGTTTGGAAGCAGTCAAGCAGCTTGTGCAACAACGAAGCCTCATGCTTGTTGAACTGCAGGGACGACGGCATTAATTCTTTTGCTGCATTACCAGGTTTCTTTGTTTCTGCTTGTTTACTTGCAAGATTTGGTCTTGTCAAAACGTGATTAAATATGAGACTGAGGTGTCTTTTCTTAAGATCTTAAAAGAGAGAGAGAGAGGGAGAGAGAGAGTTCAGGTCAGTGTTAGTGTGTTTCTTTGTAATCTTCTCTTAGAAAAAACTAAGGTGTTCTTGAAGTGAAAATTGTGAATTTTGTTTTGCTTTGATGTGTTTCCTCTAGAAGCATGTCTATCTGTCGTCGCTGCCGCATGGGGATTAGTTTGCTCGAAGTCTGAGATGGAAGTCTGAAGTGTTTATTCACATGGTCACATTTCTGTGTGAAATGTTTGTTCATAAAAAGTTTAGAGATATGCAGGTCTTGCTCAGAATTATAATTTCTTCGAAATAGTTGTTTGATTTGTTGTGCATGTACTATTTGAAACAAGATATTTATGTATGTGATTCAAAGCAGAGAAACACTAGTGTTGTACTGCTGTCTGTTGTGCAACGAAGCAAAGTAGACAGCAGATTAGCGGTGTTCAAAGCAACATAGAGATGGGCCGACCCATGGGAGGTTCGTGGGTCAGCAAACCATCACAGATTTCATGGGTCGGGTCCCGACCCATGATCTTCAGATAATAATCGTGGCCATCACGGGCCAGACCTCGGGTCGACCCGACCCAGCCCACGTGCATCCCTAACTGGGAGCGTACAATGTTTATCAGAAATAACTGTGTTGGACTTTCTTGTCCGGTCACTCGCCCTAGATGCTTAGTTCGTTGATTCGGTTCTGTTTGGTCGTTAGATTTTTAAACGTGCATTTTATTTTCTGCCTCTTAGGGTGGGATCATTTTCCCATCTTTATTCCTTTTTCCTTCTTAAAGAATTTACGCACAATTTTCTTGTGTGTTCGAGAAAAATAATATTTATCAGAAATACTCCCTTCATTCCATAATGTAAGACGTACATGTATTCCAAAATTTAACTTTAAAAACATTTGACTAACGATTAGTACAATATAAATTGAATTTTATTTGCCGAAAATAATATCATTGGATTGATATGTCAATATTTTCATATAGTTATAATTTTGTTGCTAAAAACTTTATAGTATATAAGAAATTGTAAGTGATTAGTTTCAAAAACCATGCCAAGTTTGACTATACCAAATGAGAAAATGACGGAGTACTATCTTGACAAGAAAAGATATTTCTTGTCAGCAGATTATACTCTAAGTTTAGATGTGAACAGTCAAACATGGCTTTTACTCTATTATTATAAAAATTGAAGTTATTTTTGTCAGAATTTTGGTATATCATTCGTGTTTAAATTGGTTTCTTGCTATGTCGTACAATTCATGTCCGTGTGTGCGTTTCATCGGATCAAATTCCTATAATGAACGACATAGTTTTCCTACTATGTTTCTGTCGAAACTTGGTTTCAGCAATAACAATCTGGGGGTAGCAGTCAAGTGCCAAACACAATGGGTTAGTATGCAAAAGGAATTAGACAGGTTCAGGCCCTCTCTTCGAGAGGTAATACCCTACTCCTGTTTCGGGGATTCGATCCGCCGAGTGGTTTATTGATCTCTTGATCTCTTTCAATATGTGCTCTCGTGAGTCAGGGTGCTTGTGCTCTTGTGGGTTCGTGTCCCTCAAGGGACGCCCTACCCTTCTTATATAGTCCCGAAGGGTGGGTTTACAAGTCGGAGACCTATCTTAATCTATGTCGGACTCTTCAATCTTACCAACTATAGACTATGAGCCATTACCTTATCTCAATGGTAACGTAACACCCAAGTCATAAGCCGGTTTACATAATCATGAAGTATAACCTATCCCCTATGGTAAATCGGATAAGCTAACCGTGAGGGTATCCGGTACCCATAATCTCCACAGTAGCCCCCGAGACCTTCACAGTCGATGAGATAACTTTGCCTCGAACCAGAATAACACACAGCCGAGTGACTTTCTAGCCGAGTGCTTCTACCGCCGAGTGCCTCTATTACCTCTGCCTGAGACTCCCGAGTGCTTCATCATCCAAAAAAGGCTGTGAAGGGTTGAAAACATCACAAAATTTTTTTAAGATATAGATATTTAGGTGCATCGACTGATGCATCTAATTAGGTGTAGCCCCCGACTATGTGTTTAGTTAAACAAACTAAGCATATAGTCAAGAACCATAATAATCATACTCTCCTGAGTTAAATAAATGCCTAGCCTAAGCCAAGAGCAATTATAAAAAAATCATATAACACATAACCTCATAATCAAGGCATAGTGTATAATGAATTCCAAGCATCCGGCAAGCTCATGCTTATCTGAGTCATTTTGCCCGAGTCATCTCGGATCAAACTACTCAGCCAACCCTCATGGGTAGAAAATCTGAGTCAATAAATCATTAGTCATCAAAAAATATGACCAAAATATTAAATAGCTCCAGCCATAATATCGGTCTTAATAAAAAAGCACACCAAGGTGATAGAAAAAACACTGATATAAAATCAAATGTTTTGTAAAGACCAAACAGCTCCTGCAACCTATAAAAAAGCTACCAGGATGTTTATAAAAAACCTTACTGTTTGTCACCCTCCAAATTGCATCGTACCAACCTTCAACAAGTTGTGTAACTGCTGTATGAAAGGATTTTGGAGGTATTAGGCAATAAGACATGCGCATATTGCCAGGGCAAATTTGCTTAAGTCCTCAGGGACACATGTCAAGCCTCACCTGCAATATGGATATGGGCCGCAAATTTCTCATGGGCTCGGCCCTAATACGAGAAAACCCGGCAAAACCCTAAAAGTCTTTCTTAAAGCGACGACGTCTTCCCCGCCGCTTCATCTTCCTGAAATTTTTCCCTTTTTCACGCTACTGTTCATCAATTGCTCCAGTGAATCCGGGAACTCGCACACGCTCAAATCCACCCATCCAAGAACTCAAGTTCCACCACAATCCTTCATTCGCACTCAGCCTCTAGCATCTCCTCAAAAAATCTCCATCCCCCACGCTAGATCCACCTCCGCTCAACTCACAACCATGGC
Source organism: Oryza officinalis (assembly GCA_008326285.1). NCBI lineage: Eukaryota > Viridiplantae > Streptophyta > Magnoliopsida > Poales > Poaceae > Oryza > Oryza officinalis. The sequence continues at coordinate 23,112,244 of BDMV01000012.1, read as the reverse complement.
GGAAGAGAGAGAAATCCCCTTCGACCAATGGGCAACCTCAGATGTGAAAGAATCGACCCTGCGGGAGATGGTGAAGAATGGAGTCCTTCCGCCCAAAGAAATCATCGGCTGGCGCCCGGCGTTCGGCGAGGAGTTCCCCACCCCGAACACCAGTGAGATTGTGGTCTTCACCTCTTTCTTCTACTGCGGATTTGGGCTTCCCACTTCCGATTTCTTCCGTGGTATTCTTGAATATTACGGTCTCCGAATCTATCACTTGAATCCCAATTCCATCCTCCACATTGCTATCTTCATTCATGTATGCGAAGCTTTCTTAGGCATCCTTCCTTATTTCAATCTATTTCGCCGCATGTTCTATGTCAAGCCACACCCGACCAAGGATGACCCTTGCGTCGTCGGGGGGGCTGGTTTTTAATTCCGCGGGACTCTCTGCAGAGACTACTTCTCCCTCCCCTTGAAGTCCTCCAATAAGGGCTGGCATGCAAACTGGTTCTACATCTCAAACCCTCACCCCAGTTTGCCCGACTTCGTCGGCCTTCCACCGATCCAAAGAGCCAACTGGAGCACAATGCCAGAAAACCAAGATTAGGGAGAAGCAAATAACCTCCTGGCTAACATTCTTGAAATGAAGAAGAAAGGCCTCCAAGGAGAACAAATTACCCGGCACTTTATCAAGAACCGGCTGGCTCCCATTAAGGAGAGATCCAAGCCAGCGTTCGAGTATGAGGGCGAAAGCGACCCTAATCGGGAGGACCGCGATGCTCTGAGTTACCAGGCCTTGTGCACTCGTATGTACAAGATTTTCTCCTCTGGGATCACAGTAGATCGCAGCCACAAGATGCCGGTTCCTCCCTTCAACTTGTTCCGACCTCCTCCTCCAGTAAGCGGACTCGGCCTCTTCAATTTCTTTCTATGTCACTCATGTTCTTCAATACATCTCAAAAATTCCGTTTGCAGGCTAATGCCCTCATCATATCTCGGCTGTACAAGGTATATCATGACGACCAGCCAACTCGGCCTGCTGCCAAAAAACCAACCGGCGGCCCCAAAATCAAAGTTGAACCTCATGAAAAGAGGGCTGCCGATGACGAAGATATCAGCAAGCGGGCGAGCAAAAGGAGACTAGTTGTCGATGACTCGGACGATGAAGAAATCCAAATCCTACGAGCTAACATAAGTCCTCCAAAGCCGTCCGCCAGATTTGCCCCAAAGATCAGGAGGTCTAACAGGTATCTCGCATAACCAAAGTCATCTTCTTGTTGAAAATCTTTTCCTTTCCATCTCAACTGTCTTCATCTTCTTTCTTGCAGAAAACCCCAGGATATAGATCCCACCGGGAGAACCGAAACCACCAATCCGCCTGCAACGTCAGAAAAACCAAGACCTGCAGAACAAGAGTCTCAAAACCCTCCCCCGAGTAAGGACGCTCCTGAATCAGAGCCCCCGAGTAAAGATGCTCCTGAAGTCGAGCCTTCGACTGCCAGCCAAAATATCCCAGCTGGAAACCAGTCGGTCGAAGATTCACAGGGCTCGCTCAATCAGGAAGCACCATCCAAGGACCCGGCTCCCCAAACAGGTATGCTTCAATATAATCTCCAGACTCTTGTCTTCAATATGCTCCTTACTTCTATCTCTATTTATCTTCTTTAAATCAACCAGCCGAAGAGGAGGAGATCTCCTGACTGAAGTCTTCAGCTGACTCGGTCCCTCCTATCAAGATCGAGTGGCGCGATGCCGAATGTATGAAGAAAGGTATCGTTTTAAATAAGCAAAAGGAGAATGAGGAACGCGACATGCTCGTGGCTAGCCTCAACGAAGCAACCCGGCTGATGAATGTAAGCATAACTCCTCCATGTCCTATCTTTGCGATCCGACGTAATTGACTATCTTCATACTCTCGTGCAGAGAATATATTGTCGCTCAATGGCCAAGTCAAACACACTCGACAAGCTGGTTCCCCATGTAAATTCTCTGGAAAACATCCACCAAGACCTCAAGGCCACCAGAGAAGAAGCTGTAGCTCGAGAAGTCGTCTTGCGAGCAGAAATTGCGAAGCTCCGAGATGCGAACTTGGAACTCCGTGGCTCAATTGGAGGTGAGTCAAACCATCCTATCCTTATTTCGTCTTCATGTATGTGTCTGATCCTGACATTATGCAATTTTTTGTAGCCAATTTATCTGAGGTCAACTCTCTTAAGGCCCAGCTAGAGAAAGCAGAAACTAACAAAGCTAAGCTGGAGTCTGAGAAGAAAAAAGCCCTGGAAGAGATTGAAGGTAACTCGCGAAATTCGCATTCCTCAATTTTCTTGGTCTTGACTGTCAACTGTCGATGTAACTCGCGCCGCTTTAATCTTGTAGCTAATAAGGTGAAGTCCCAAGCACAATTTAATGTTTTTGCCGAAAGGGTCCGAAGAGCTGAAAGTGTTCGGGAGGACATCGCTAACGCGGTAGTGCCTATCTTGTCAGCAATATACCGCCAAGGACTCGGGACAAGCTCATTGGATGCTGTTGAAGTCTTCGACAAGCTCAGGACGGCTCCAGCAAAATACATGGAAAATATTACAGATGCAGTCGTCATGGGTGCAAGCTTTGCTCTTGCGCAGACGAAATCGCTCTATCCTCGGATAGACATGGACTCTGTAGGAGATGGCTTCGCAGCTGGCACCACGGATGAGCGAGCCCTGGAGCTTATAAATGAAGCACAGCAGTCGGCGAAAAAGGTAGCTGGTGATGTAGCCGCAAACTTCCAGGAGTAGCTGACTTGCCTTGATGTGCATGACTCGCTGTATTTTTGACTTGTAAATATTTAGCTCATTTATATTAATGCCTTGATCCGAGTCTTCATATATAATTTCTTAAGAATTTTTGTCCGACTATTACCAAACCTAGGTTTGATTAAGTCATCAAAAAAAATCTCAGTCCTTACCTATTGAACTCGAACCAAAACACTAAGCAATGATAAGCTAAATAAGAACAAATTGTTGATGATGAGAAGAAAAATCATGCTTTATTGATATATATATAGCCCCCGACTGACAACTCAAGAAGTCATCTTGCTTGAAATTGGCAGTCGAGAAGAACTTAAAATCGGAAAAGCTTAAGCATAATATTGACGAAGGTGCTCAATATTCCAGGAGTTCTCCACCATGGTCCCGTCTTCGCGCTTCAAGCGATATGCTCCTGGCCGAGTCACCTCAGCAATTATGTTGGGCCCTTCCCATAGTGGAGATAGCTTGTGACGATCTTTTGTAGTTTGAATCTTGCGTAGAACCATGTCTCCGACGATGAAAGCTCGTGATCGAACATTGCGATTGTGGTAACGGCGAAGTCCTTGAAGATATCTTGTCGACTGAACCAATGCGGCTTCGCGGGCTTCCTCCAGTCGGGTCAGGTCAACAACTCTGTCTTGGTCATAACGCTCGTCGTCGAAGCTACGAACTCGAAGAGACTCGTATTCCATCTCACTCGGCAACATTGCTTCTGCTCCATAAACCAAGAAAAAAGGAGATTGGTCGGTAGCCCGGCTGGGTGTAGTCCGCAGTGACCATAACACCGAAGGCAGCTCTTGAACCCATCTTCCAGCATACGGTCATAGTCTATCAAACACTCGGGCCTTGATACCTTGGAGAACCATACCATTGGCGCGTTCGACTTGTCCGTTGCTCTTGGGGTGCGCCACCGATGCATAGCAAATCTTTATACCGAAATCCTCACAGAACTCCTTAAAAACGCCTCCAGTGAATTGAGTCCCATTGTCAGTTATAATTCTGTTCGGGACGCCAAACCGATGCACGATGTTTAGAATGAAATCTCGCGCCTTATCCACAGTTATCGTAGCAACTGGCTTAGCCTCGATCCACTTGGAAAACTTGTCAATCGCGATGAACAGATGAGTGAATCCTCCTGGCGCCTTCTTGAAAGGACCGACCATGTCCAAGCCCCATACGGCGAAAGGCCATGATAAGGGAATTGTTTGAAGGTCTTGGGCTGGAACATGGCTTTGCCGAGCGAAGAACTGGCAACCTTCGCACGTGCGAACCACCTTGTCTGCATCGGAGACCGCTGTGAGCCAAAAGAATCCCTGTCTGTAAGCTTTGCCCACCAGAGTACGTGCCGCAGCGTGGCTGCCGCAAATGCCCGAGTGGATATCTTGCAATAATTGTCGTCCTTCCTCTGGCGTGACGCATCTCATCAGAACTCCAGAGGGGCTTCTCTTGTATAGTTCTGAATTAACCATGACATAGCCTTGATGTCACACCCCGAAGTTCTCCCAAATCGTAAAAATCAAATTTAATAATTTATCTGAGAAATTGTTTAATTAAATCTGGAGAAAAACCCAATTAAATAATGCATTAAAGAAGTGAAAATGGCAAGGTGGAATTTTTCTTGAGTTCCCCATGTCAAAATACATTAACAGGATTTTTAGTGGAATTTTCAGAGCCCTAAAAATAATTTTAACCAATTAAAAACCCTCAAGAGCAATAAATAAATCCCTGGGAAAATTCTTCTTCTTTATCTCTTCCTTTTTCCTTTTTGGGCCGGCGGCCCATCCTTGTTTCCTCCCGGGCCAGCCCAAGCCGCCCGTACGGCCGCCGCTCGCCCTCCCCCTCCTCGGCCCAAGGCGGCCCAAGGCCGTCGCCGCCTCCCCGCGCCCCTCCTTCTTCCCGGGCCGGCCCGAGGCCGCGGCCCCAGCTGCCCGGAAGTCCGTCACGCCTCCCCCCGCGTCGCTCGCCCGCTGACGCGTGGGCCCACGCCCGAGTCGTCTCCGACTCGGTCGGCGCCGCCACCCGCCCGCGCCGCCGTGTTTCGCGGGGACTCCGCAACCGCCGCCGCCCGTGCCCTAGCCCTTCCCTATTTATTTCCCCGCGCCGCGACCCCTCTCCCGTTTCCCGAGCGCCGCCGCCTCTCCCCAAAACCCTAAAGCCGTGCCGCCGCCGTCTTCCGCCGTCGGTAAGCACCGCCGCCGCCGCCCCTTTTCCCCTCTCCGCCGCCGCCGTGCGCGCGCCCGCTCCGCCGCTCGGTTGCCGCCCCGCGTGGCCGTCGCGCTGCTTCGCCGCCGCCCGCGAGCCGCCGCTCCGTCGTCTCCCGGGCCGCGCCGCGCAAACCCTAGCGCCGCCGCGCGCCATGGCCGGCTCGGCCGAGCCCGAGCCCGGCTGCTTGGCCGCCCGCGTGCCTCAGCCGCCCGATTGGCCGCCCGGGCCGATCTGGGCCGTCCGCGCTCGCCCGCGTGGCCGCCGCGTCCCCCGCGCCGCCCCGCCGCGTGGCTGCCACGTCGGCGCCATGTGTGCGCCACGTGGTGTGTAGCCACCGTCGCCGCGGCTGACGTCAGCCCTAGCCGCTGACGTCAGCCCTAACCATGACGTCAGTCCTAAGGGTTTATTGTGCAATAAATAATTAAGGATTTTTCTGTTTATAGTAAAAACACAGATTACATCAAAAATTCATAACTAATTCATCCGGACTCCGTTTTAGTCCGTTCAAGTCTCAGAAAATTCATAAAAATGTCTAGAATCCATTAAAAATAGTTTTGTTCTCTGTTTTAGTTGACTTATAGAATGTATTGTTGTTTGTTTTGTTTGTCGCGTAGATTCCGGTAATTCCGACGTTTCCGTTTACTTCGAAGTCATTGCCGAGGTCGACCCAGCGCAAGAGCAAGGCAAGTCATGCTTATTCATTTGATCATGTTGCTGCCGGGAAAGGGAGCAGGGGCGAAACCTGAGGTATGGTGCGATTGGTTAGGAAGGGTTGTGCGAAGGGTCCTGTCACAGCTCCTTTTCCGGTATACCGTGGTGGTATGTCGGCGCACGGTAACGTGTTGTAGGACTATGTCTTGTGGGTACAGTTGTACACCTCTGATCAGAGTAAAACTATTCGAATAGCCGTGCCCGCGGTTATGGGCGATCAACCAGATTCACCGTGATTAGTTCAATTTTCTAATAATTTGACTTAATGGAACTGGTTTTGTTCAGGTGGATGGTTTGGGCCTGTCGCAACGTGGTGTAGCGTTGGACAGTGATGGTTTAATTATGATTAATTAATTCAACTGTTTTACTGCTTTCAACTATTGTTTTTAAATGCGTATTTTATGCAAAATAACCATTGCAGCTCTCCTTTGTTATTAGTTGCATCATTATTTTCCTTTCTGGTATGACTTGTTGAGTACAGTGGGTAGTACTCACTCTTGCTTTATTTTCCCCACACCAGAGTTGGAGTATGTTTCAGAGGAAGACTTTTCAGAGGAGTAGGCTTGTTGCTACAGTTGAGGAGTACCTGTGGAGTGGAGCCGCTACGTTGCGAGTGTTTAGTTTATTAGAATAGTTTGTTTCCTTTTTCCGCTGCAGTTTTGTAAGAGATTTTTATGGTTTTGTAAGATGTGGATCCGTATGGCAACTTTGTCATTTGTGTACCCTGGCTGGTCCTGGACAGGGATTTTAATACACAATTTGCTTTGGAAATTCTGGTAGTGAATTTCTGGGCGTGACAAGTTGGTATCAGAGCCGACCTTGACCGTAGGACAAGCCAACTGGAAACCTTAAGAGCCCTCTAAAACTTTTTCATGTGCATTTTCCCTTAATTTTAAATTGTTTTGGGAAAAATTCGGGAACTGTGGTCTTTGGGATTTTTGAAAAAAAAATGTTTCTTGCATCAAAAAATTTCTTTTGTAACCTGTGTTCTTTAAAAAAATTGTTTTTAAAATTGGATTTGAGCATGCGTTGAGTCCCGTTCCTTTGTCCTCTATAGATGAGCAGGAGCCTGGTTACGACTCCACCGACCGCAAAAGCCGTTCTGAGCATTAGGCTCGTTACCCTTAGTTTTCCGTTTTCTTAGTTTGATTTCTTGTTAGATGCTGTGTGTTAGGTTTGTTGCTTGGGGTTAGCCGATGGTCGATACCATGTGCCTATGGTATGGCTATCTTATTAAGGATTTTGCTTGCTGTTTTGGAGTGTTTTAAAATAGATCAGAATAATTACAGTTAAATTAATAATATATTAAAGCTTAGTTCTGAGCAATCTGTTTTCTTTCTTGTCCATTTCTTTATGCTGGTTCTTCTCCTTCAGATGGTCAACACAAGGACAAGTGGTAACAACAACGGACAAGAGGGATCCCAGGCTAATAGAACAAACACCAACGCTCCTCCTCCACCACCGGATAACCCCACTCTTGCTCAAGTGCTAGCTAGCCAGACCCAGATGATGGCAGCAATGATGCAGCAAATGCAGCAGCAGCATCAACAAATGCAATAACAGATGTTGCAACGGATGCAACAACAAGCCCAACAGCAGCAGCAGCAGGCCCAACAGAATCAACCACCAACCCAATCCAAGTTGCCAGAGTTTCTTCGTGTCAGACCGCCAGTTTTCTCGAGTACCACCAATCTCATGGAAGCGAATGATTGGCTTCATGTTATTGAGAAGAAGCTTAATCTACTTCAGTGCAATGATCAAGAGAAGGTCGCTTTCGCTACCCATCAATTGCAGGGTGCCGCTTCGGCTTGGTGGGATAACTATCTGGTTTTTCCCGTCCACCTGGAACGGAGGTCACTTGGGCGGAGTTTTGTTGCAGTTTCAGGAAAGCCCAAATCCCTGACGGCATAGTAGCCCAGAAGAAGAGGGAGTTTAGAGCACTCCACCAAGGTAATAGAACAGTGACGGAGTACCTCCATGAGTTTAACCGTCTCTCACGTTACGCTCCGGAGGATGTGCGCACTGATGCGGAAAGGCAGGAAAAGTTTCTTTCAGGCCTGGATGATGAATTGGCAAACCAGCTAATCTCAGGGGATTATGCTGATTTCGAGAAGTTAGTTGATAAGGCGATCCGTCAAGAGGATCAACACAACAGGATGGATCAAAAGAGGAAGGCAGTCCAGTTCAGGGCGCAGCAGGGAAGTCAACAGAAGTCCCGGTTCACCGCCAGACAGCAGGGTGGACCTTCTACAATGATTGTTCGTCAACATCGACCCTACCAGCCCGGTAACTTCAACAACAACAATTCCGGCAACCGCAACAACAACGGGGGACAGTCCAACCGCAACCTGGTTCCGCGCCCGCCAAACGCTGCAGCTCAGCCAACTCCAACAACTCAACCCAGGAAGGAGTCCGGCGGAAAATCATTTGTCTGCTTCAACTGCAACAGGCCCGAACACTTCGCCGACAAGTGCTCGAAGCCAAGGCGTGCAGGACCCAAGTTTGTTCATGCCCGTGTCAACCATGCGACAGCAGAGGAGGCACAGGCTGCACCAGAAGTGGTATTGGGTACGTTTCCTGTCAATTCAGTTCCAGCCATCACTCTTTTTGATTCTGGTGCTACACATTCCTTTTTATCAAAGCGTTTTGCTGGGACATATGGGTTGTCAGTAGTGAAACTTAGAACGCCTATGTGGGTTCACACTCCTGGGAATGATATGACCACAGCCCACTATTGCCCCTCTGTGGAAATAGAAATCCAGGGTTCTAAATTTCTAGCCAATCTTATCCTTCTAGAATCCAAGGACCTAGATGTCATTCTTGGGATGGATTGGTTAACAAGGCACAAGGAAGTTATCGATTGCGCTAGTCGCACTGTCACTCTGGTTAATGAGAAAGGAGAAGTCATGACGTTTCAGTTGCCGACACCCCAAAAGCAGAGTGTGTGCTTGAATCAAGTCGATGGGATGAAACAGATCGCAGAAGAAGGGAAAGATATTAAGAAGTTGGAGGATATTCCTATTGTTAGAGAGTACCCTGAAGTTTTTCCGGATGACATAACCACAATGCCACCAAAGAGAGAAATTGAATTTCGGATTGGTTTAGTATCGGGAACTGCCCCGATACACAAGAGACCCTATAGGATGGGAGCCAATGAACTGGCGAAAGTCAAGAAGCAAGTTGATGAGTAGTTGCAGAAAGGATATATTCGCCCGAGTACGTCACCTTGGAGTGCTCCGGTGATCTTTGTGGAGAAGAAAGATAAGACCAAGAGGATGTGCGTGGACTTTCGCGCCCTCAATGAGGTGACTGTCAAGAACAAATACCCGTTACCTCGGATTGATGATTTGTTTGATCAGCTAAAGGGAGCAACATGGTTCTCCAAGATAGACCTACGATCAGGCTACCACCAATTGAGGATTAAAGAGGAGGACATTCTGAAGACAGCATTCACTACTCGGTGTGGGTTGTTTGAGTGCACAGTCATGTCTTATGGACTTACCAATGCACCGGCCTTTTTCATGAACTTGATGAATAAGGTGTTCATGGAATTTCTGGATAAGTTCGTCGTGGTTTTTATCGATGATATACTTGTTTACTCTAAGTCCAAGGAGGAGCATGAACAACATCTTCGCCTGGTACTTGAGAAATTAAAGGAACACCAATTGTGTGCCAAGTTTAGCAAGTGTGACTTTTGGCTCAAGGAAGTACAGTTCCTAGGCCACATCATCACGGCTCAAGGAGTGGCAATAGACCCGACGAATGTGGAATCGGTTATGAAGTGGACCCCACCAAAGACAGTCACGCAAATCCAAAGTTTTCTTGGACTTGCGGGTTATTACCGTCGGTTCATTGAGAATTTCTCCAAGATTGCCAAGCCAATGACACAATTGCTGAAAAAGGATGAGAAGTTCAAGTGGTCAGCAGAATGCGACAGAAGTTTTGAGGAACTTAAGGAGAAGTTAGTAACGGCACCAGTCTTAATTCTGCCAGACCAGACTAAAGATTTTTAGGTTTATTGCGATGCGTCTCGCCAAGGGCTAGGATGTGTATTGATGCAAGAAGGCAGAGTGGTTGCATACGCTTCGCGGCAACTGCGCCCACATGAGAATAATTACCCCACTCATGATTTGGAATTAGCAGCAGTGGTATATGCCCTAAAAATCTGGAGGCATTACCTTATTGGAAACCGTTGCGAGGTGTATACGGATCACAAGAGTTTGAAGTATATCTTCACCCAACCGGACTTAAACCTCCGCCAGCGAAGATGGTTAGAATTGATTAAAGACTATGATTTGGGAATTCACTACCATCCCGGTAAAGCTAATGTCGTGGCAGATGCTTTAAGCCGGAAGAGCTACTGTAACTCCACCAGTATGGAAGAGATGAGCAGCCAGTTGTAGTGAGACTTCGAACGGCTGAACCTCGGTATTGTTAAACATGGGTTCGCATCCGCTTTAGAAGCACGACCAATGCTCGTGGAGCGAGTCCGAGCAGCTCAAGCTAAAGATCCAAAGATAGCAGAGCTCAAGAAGAACATGAGGGTCGGAAAGGCCCGAGATTTCTCCAAAGATGAGCATGGCACGATATGGATGGGAGAAAGACTGTGCATCCCAGAAGACAAAGAGTTAAAGGAGTTAATACTCACGGAAGCCCATCAAACTCAGTATTCAATTCATCCTGGCAGTACCAAGATGTACCAAGACCTTAAAGAGAAGTTCTGGTGGGTTAGCATGAGAAGAAAAATAGCTGAATTCGTCGCACTCTGTGACGTGTGCCAGCGAGTCAAGGCAGAGCATCAAAGGCCTGCAGGACTGTTACAGCCTCTCCAAATTCCGGAATGGAAATGGGAAGAAATTGGAATGGATTTCATCACAGGTTTGCCAAGAACGTCGTCTAGACATGATTCTATCTGGGTCATCGTGGATCGACTCACGAAGGTGGCTCATTTCATTCCTGTGCATACTACCTACTCTGGAAAGAAGCTAGCAGAACTCTACCTCGCAAGAATCATGTGTTTACACGGAGTGCCTAAGAAGATCGTATCGGATCGAGGAAGCCAGTTCACCTCAAAGTTCTGGCAGAAATTACAAGAAGAATTGGGAACCCGTTTGAACTTTAGCATGGCTTACCATCCGCAAACCGATGGCCAGACTGAGCGAGTGAACCAGATACTTGAGGATATGCTCAGAGCCTGTGCGCTCGATTTTGGAGGAGCATGGGATAAGAGTTTGCCATATGCCGAGTTCTCCTACAACAACAGTTATCAAGCCAGCTTGTAGATGGCACCATTTGAGGCGTTGTATGGCAGAAAGTGCCGTACCCCGCTCTTTTGGGATCAAACCAGAGAACGACAACTATTTGGGACTGAAGTCTTGAGCGATGCAGAAGAAAAGGTCAGAACAGTCAGAGAAAGGTTGAGAATTGCGCAGTCTCAGCAGAAAAGCTATGCCGACAATCGTCGGAGGGAGTTAACTTTCGAAACAGGGGACTACGTGTACCTTCGTGTCACACCGCTTCGAGGAGTACACCACTTTCAAACTAAAGGCAAATTGGCACCACGCTTTGTGGGACCATACAAGATCCGCGAGCGTCGAGGAGAAGTTGCTTACCAGCTTGAGCTTCCACCCAACATGGCTGGTATTCACGATGTGTTTCACGTCTCGCAATTGAAGAAATGCTTGAGAGTACTGGAAGAACAGGCCAGTCCCGATCAAATTGGGATTCAAGAGGACTTGACTTATGTGGAGAAGCCGATTCGTATTCTCGAAATCAATGAGAGGAGGACCAGAAACAAGGTTACCCGGTTCTGCAGAGTTCAGTGGAGCCATCACTCCGAGGAAGAAGCTACCTGGGAAAGAGAAGATGAATTGAAGGCCGCCCATCCGCACCTCTTCTTCGAATCTCGGGGTCGAGATTCCGTTTAACGGGGGCAGGTTTGTCACACCCCGAAGTTCTCCCAAATCGTAAAAATCAAATTTAATAATTTATTTGAGAAATTGTTTAATTAAATCTGGAGAAAAACCCAATTAAATAATGCATTAAAGAAGTGAAAATGGCAAGGTGGAATTTTTCTTGAGTTCCCCATGTCAAAATACATTAACAGGATTTTTAGTGGAATTTTCAGAGCCCTAAAAATAATTTTAACCAATTAAAAACCCTCAAGCGCAATAAATAAATCCCTCGGAAAATTCTTCTTCTTTTTCTCTTCCTTTTTCCTTTTTGGGCCGGCGGCCCATCCTTGTTTCCTCCCGGGCCGGCCCAAGCCGCCCGTTCGGCCGCCGCTCGTCCTCCCCCTCCTCGGCCCAAGGCCGTCGCCGCCTCCCCGCGCCCCTCCTCCTTCCCGGGCCGGTTCGAGCCGCCCGGAAGTCCGCCGCGCCTCCCCCCGCACCGCTCGCCCGCTGACGCGTGGGCCCTCGCCCGAGTCGTCTCTGACTCGGCCGGCGCCGCCACCCGCCCGCGCCGCCGTGTTTCGCGGGGACTCCGCAACTGCCTCCGCCCGTGCCCTAGACCCTCCCTATTTATTTCCCTGCGCCACGACCCCTCTCCCGTTTCCCGAGCGCCGCCGCCTCTCCCCAAAACCCTAAAGCCGCGCCGCCGCCGTCTTTCGCCGTCGGTAAGCTCCACCGCCGCCGCCCCTTTTCCCCTCTCCGCCTTCTCCCGGGCTGCGCCGCGCAAACCCTAGCGCCGCCACGCGCCATGGCCGGCTCGGTCGAGCCCGAGCCCGGCCGCTCGGCTACCCACGCGCCTCAGCCGCCCGATCGGCCGCCCGGGCCGATCTGGGCCGTCCGCGCTCGCCCGCGTGGCCGCCGCGTCCCCCGCGCCGCCCCGCCGCGTGGCCGCCGCGTCGGCGCCACATGTGCGCCACGTGGTGCGCAGCCACCGTCGCCGCGGCTGACGTCAGCCCTTGCCGCTGACGTCAGCCTTAACCGTGACGTCAGCCCTAAGGGTTTATTGCGCAATAAATAATTAAGGATTTTTCTGTTTATAGTAAAAACACAGATAACTTCAAAAATTCATAACTAATTCATCCGGACTCCGTTTTAGTCAGTTCAAGTCTCAGAAAATTCATAAAAATGTCTAGAATCCATTAAAAATAGTTTTGTTCTCTCTTTTAGTAGACTTATAGCATGTATTGTTGTTTTTTTTGTTTGTCGCGTAGATTCCGGTAATTCCGACGTTTCCGTTTACTTCGAAGTCGTTGCCGAGGTCGACCCAGCGCAAGAGCAAGGCAAGTCATACTTATTCATTTGATCATGTTGTACCTAAATTGCGAAACAGTCTTATTTTTCTCTAAATACTGCATTGTTTTATAATGTCATCTATGGGTTAATTTACCTATTGTACTCAGCCTTATATTGCAATTACCTTATTCCTTTGATAGCTTAGGAAATAATTTGAGTAGTTGCTACAATAGAACTTGTTTAGCCCTGCCTAGAAACATTAGCTCACAATTGGGATATTTAAAGCTTCATTAATACTTAATGATGATTATTTCATGTTGGCTTGCGATGGTTAATCGTGGGTGATTTAATAATTATTTCAACTAAAATCTTAATTAATGGTGGGTTGTGAGCACATGGTTTTGATGGTCGTGCTCATGACAATTAAGGACCGATTCGCGGGAAACCCTGGAAGAATTACCGTACTTTCCACAAGCCAGCATGGGTAATGGCTGGATTCGGAGTATAGCTTTTTTCTAGCCGACGTTCCCCGGAAAGGGTGGGCGTGATGGAGTTGGTTCGGCCGGGGATATACCGGTTGACCGGCTGCCGGATTCACCAAGGCACGAGGGGGGGGGGCTGCCCGCTGCCGGGAAAGGGAGCGGGGGCGAAACCTTGAGGTGTGGTGCGATTGGTTAGGAAGGGTTGTGCGGAGGGTCCTGTCACAGCTCCTTTTCTGGTGTACCGTGGTGGTATGTCGGCGCACGGTAACGTGTTGTAGGACTGTGTCTTATGGGTACAGTTGTACACCTCTGATCAGAGTAAAACTATTCGAATAGCCGTGCCCGCGGTTATGGGCGATCAACCAGATTCACTGTGATTAGTTGAATTTTCTAATAATTTGACTTAATGGAACTGGTTTAGTTCAGGTGGATGGTTTGGGCCTATCGCAACGTGGTGTAGCGTTGGAAGTGATGGTTTAATTATGATTAATTAATTCAACTGTTTTACTGCTTTCAACTATTGTTTTTAAATGCGTATTTTATGCAAAATATCCATTGCAGCTCTCCTTTGTTATTACTTGCATCATTATTTTCCTTTCCGGTATGACTTGTTGAGTACAGTGGGTAGTACTCAGTCTTGCTTTATTTTCCCCACACCAGAGTTGGAGTATGTTTCAGAGGAAGACTTTTCAGAGGAGTAGGCTTGTTGCTACCGTTGAGGAGTGCCTGTGGAGTGGAGCCGCTACGTTGCGAGTGTTTAGTTTATTAGAATAGTTTGTTTCCTTTTTCCGCTGCAGTTTTGTAAGAGATTTTTATTGTTTTGTAAGACGTGGATCTGTATGGCAACTTTGTCATTTGTGTACCCTGGCTGGTCCTGGACAGGGATTTTAATACATAATTTGCTTTGGAAATTCTGGTAGTGAATTTCTGGGCGTGACACTTGACTGCGACGTCGGACTCGTTCTGCATCATCCCGGTCACCCGGCAGCTCCTGTTGAGTCAAAAACTTGATGAATGGTGTCCTCCAATCGGCGTCGAGCATGGCAACCTGGTTTGTTTCTTCTTCATTGGGGGTTAATTTCTTGGCCACAGTCGGCTCATAGAGGTGCTCCACGAAAACGTCAGTTGGGGCTGCTTCGCGCTTGGACCCAAACTGTGCCAACTGATCTGCCGCTTCATTATTGTGTCTCAAGACGTGGGATAACTCCAGTCCGTCAAACTTGTCTTCAAGCTTGCGAACTTCTTTTCGATAGGCCTCCATGGTCTCATTTAAACAGGACCAGTCCTTCATTACCTGGTTAACCACCAACTGGGAATTTCCTCGCACAACCATCCATCGTATCCTGAGTGAAACAGCAAGTCGTAGGCCGTGAAGTAGGGCCTCGTACTCGGCGACATTGTGTGAGACGGGGAAGTGAATATGAAGGACGTACAATAGCCTCTCCCCAGTCGGGGAAATCAGCACGACTCCCGCTCCCAAGCCGGTGACTCTTTTGGACCCATCAAAGTGCATGGTCCAGTACTGCAAATCCTCTCTAGGTACATCTTCTTGTTGTTCGGTCTACTCGGCTACGAAATCCGCCAGGACTTGAGACTTTATAGACATCCTTGCTTTGAAAGCTATATCCAGCGGCATCAACTCCAGAGCCCACTTCGCGATGCGCCAGTAATCTCCCGGTTATGGATGACATCGCCGAGTGGAAAGGATGTGACGACGGTAACCGAGTGACCCTGAAAATAATGGGCTAGTTTCCTAGCAGTGATTAGAACTCCATATAATAGTTTTTGTACCTGAGGGTAGCAGGTTTTGGCTCCTGCCAGCACCTCGCTGACAAAATAGATCGGCCGTTGAACCTTTTGAGTTCGGCCTTCTTCCTCGCGCTCGACGACCAAGACCGTGCTGACCACCTGGTGAGTTGCGGAGACGTAGAGCAACAGGGGCTCTTGAGGGTGCGGTGATGCCAACACGGGTGGTGTCGTGAGGAACTCCTTGAAGTCTTCGAAAGCTTTCTAGGCCTCAGGGGTCCATTAGAAGTCGTCGGTCTTCTTCAGTAACCTGAAAAAAGGCATACCTCGTTCGCCAAGTCTTGAAACGAATCGGCTTAATGCCGCCATGCAGCCAGTGAGCTTCTGGACGTCCTTCTGGGTACTCGGGGGCTTCATGCTCCGGATAGCGTTGATTTTCTCTGGATTTGCCTCAATGCCACGATGCGACACCATAAAACTGGGCAACTTACCTGACGGCACACCGAAGGTGCACTTCTCCGGGTTTAGCTTCATTCTGAAGGCCCGAATGTTCGCGAAAGTTTCTTCTAAGTCAGCGATTAGGTCTTCCTTTTGCTTGGTCTTGATGACAACATCATCGACGTAGGCTTCCACGTTTCTGCCGATTTGAGTCTGAAGGCATCTCTGGATCATGCGCTGATAAGTGGCTCCGGCGTTCTTTAGGCCGAAGGGCATCGTGACGTAACAATAGGCTCCAAATGGGGTGATGAATGATGTCTTCAGGCAGTCGGACTCCTTTAAGCTGATCTGATGGTAACCCGAGTAGCAATCCAAAAAGCTTAGAAGCTCGCAACCGGCTGTTGAATCGACGACTTGGTCAATACGGGGCAATCCAAAAGGATCCTTAGGGCATGATTTGTTGAGATCGGTGTAGTCCACGCACATGCGTCATTGTCCTGTCTTCTTCCGAACTAGGATCGGGTTGGCTAGCTAGTCGGGATGGTAAACTTCTTTGATGAACCCGGCAGCCAAGAGTTTGGCGAGTTCCTCCTTGATGGCATCTTTTTGATCTTGAGCGAAGCGGCGTAATCTTTGTTTAATAGGTTTAGCGTCATCTTTGACGTTCAAAGAAAGCTCGATCACCTCCCTAGGAATACCCGGCATGTCAGACGGTTTCCAAGCAAAAATATCTTTATTATTCTGGAGGAAGGTGACGAGTGCGCTTTCCTATTTGGGATCTAGCTCCACGCCTATTACAGCAATTTTAGAAGGATCAGATGGGTCAAGGGGGATCTTCTTTGTCTTGGCGTCACCTTCTCCCGACTTGGCTATCTTCTTCACAGGGACTTCTCCTTCTCCAGATGTCGATGCGGCCAGTCGGACTTCTTGTTGGCCGCGTAATCTCTCACGAGTTTGGGCCATATCGCAGCTTTCTCTGTCGCAGGTGAAGGCTTGCTTGAAATCACTGCGCAGGGTAATAACTCCGTGGGGCCCGGGGATCTTCATGATGAGGTAGGTATAATGTGGTACCGCCATGAACTTAGCGAGCGCAGGTCTTCCGATGATTGCGTGGTAGGCCGCTTCGAAGTCAGCAACCTCAAAAGTAATGTTTTCCGTCCGGAAGTTCTCCCTAACTCCGAAGGTGACTGGGAGGGTGATGTGCCCGAGTGGCGTAGATGACAGCCCCGGGATTACTCCATGAAAGGGGGCTGAAGTCGGCTTCAATTCTGATCTTGGAATCTGCATCTCGTCCAGCGTTTCGGCGAATAGGATGTTGAGGACGCTGCCGCCATCGATGAGGACGCGCTTGAGCTTGATATTACGAACCACCGGGTCCAGTACCAGGGGGTACCGCCCCGAGTGAACCACTCGGTCAGGGTGATCTGAGCGGTTAAACGTGATAGCCACCTCCGACCATCGTAGATAATGCGGGACTTTGGGTTGTGCGGCGTTGACTTTTTTATCGGTTAGCTTTTGCTTCCTCTTGGACTCGTACGCCTGCGGTCCCCCGAAGATATGATTTAGCTCACCCATGGGGTCTTGGAAGGGCTCTGAGCTGCTAGCCGGGTTGTTCCTCTTGGTTCCCGATGGACCGGCTTCATCGGCCGGCTTTTGTCGTAGCTGTGCTGCGTACTGCTCAGCGAACTGTTTGTAGATGAAGCAATCCTTGGCCGCGTGCTTGTGATTGGGATGGTGCGTGCATTGAGCGTTCATGATCTTATCGTAGGCGGCAACTCGGGGACGCTGTTGTTGGTAGTTCGATGTCGTGGCGACCAGGTCCTCGGGCTTACGCTTGCGATCCTTTTGGCCGTTGTTGTTGTTGTTGCCGTTGTCCTTCTTAGGACGCCAGCTGCTTTCGGATGGCCTATCGTCCCTCTTGTCATGTCGGTCTTGTCGCGAGGCTTTGATTGCGTCATCAGATTTGGCATAGGAGTTCGCTATCTCGAACATTTGCTTGACCGTCTTCGGTGGCTTGCGCCCAAACTTGCCGATAAGCAACTTGTCGCGGACGCCTTTCTGGAACGCGGCTATAATGACGTCATCGGTGATGTTGGGGATCTTGTTCCGCTTCTCCGAAAAGCATCGGATGTAATCCTTTAACGACTCGTCTAGCTTCTGGATGACGTTGTAAAGATCAAAGTGGGTCCCGGGCCTTTCGAAAGTGCCTTGGAAGTTGACGATGAAGTGGTCCCGAAGTTCACTCCACGAGTCAATCGAGCCTCTTGGCAAACTCGTGAGCCAGTTCCTGGCTGAGTCGGCGAGGGCGACGGGCAGGTAATTGGCCATAGCCTTGCTGTCTCCTATAGATGGTCAGTGTCAGAGAGGAGAAGAGCAACAACACCATCAGCGAGTCAAAGTCACAGATCAGTGCTTCAGTCAAAAGCAACGATGTACCCTCAATACCAGATGAACCTCCGCTCGTGGCCAACTTTTGGTGGCCAAGATCAGATGATGAGGGTATTAGTGCAGGCGATGCAAAGCTCGACGCCAGGTTAATTGCAGAAGTAGTGACTCCAGCAACGATGGACGCAAGTTCAGATGCAAGTTCAAATGCAATCCTAGAAATCAGGATCAGAGTCAAAGCCAGTATACTCAAGAGTAAGCACCCACAACTTCAGCCAATAGATCACCGGATCCCCAGCAGACAGGTATATCCAAGCCACCACCAACCCATGAAGCAGCCAGTGATGCGGGTGATGCGTCCAAGGGTAACAACAATAGCAATTCTATCGGCTTTCAACCAGCCCCAACTCCAGTGGAGATCAACAGTGATTGCAGAAGCATCCTCAGCAAGGTCCATCAGACTCTCCTTGCTCCTGTTCCATTTGCAGGTGAGCCGACCGAGAAGAATGTACGTCATGGTCAATCAAATCAGTATTGCTTCAGCTGCCTTGAGCCAGGACCCCACTTCGGAGAGTGTTCACATCCGAGACCAAAGAAGATAGTGTACCATTGTTTCAATTGTAATGAGACATGTCACTTCTCAAAAGCTTGTTCGATGTCACCATGTCAGTATGATCAAGTCAACAGTTTTGGTCCCAACATCCCTGCCCCTCAAGTTACATCAATTTCAACACAAAGTAGCCAGATCCAACCTAAAGACACCAGAAAGTCAGAGGGTGCCGACGATCAGTTGCAATGTATAATCTCCGCTACAACAAATTGTCATTAAGGGCACCGATGAAGCCTCTATTGTTTCACTAACCACCGCTTCAGGGCTACAGAATCAGTATGGCAGGGCAGGCAATGCTGGAAGGTCAGTGACCTACTCTAACGGCAGTGAGACAGTCAATTCTTCAGTATCGATCGTAGTCAATGCCTCAAGTATTAGGGTTCAAGGGTATGGTCAACATCATCCATGCACCTCATGTTGCTTCAACTCAGATGCCCGGCAGCAATCACAAGAGAGTGACACCAACAACTAGAAGGTTTTGTTTGTTTTAGCTACCAAGAAGGTTGGAAAATTTATGCTTCTTTGAGGAATGTTAGCAGTCTTAGTATCGCTCTTGTGAGACCCCCCCAGCTAGTAAGTAACGATGGAGCCAGTTAACCATGACAGAATCAAATGGTCAAAGTTTTACCTGATCAACAACTCTGTCAGCAAGGGTCATCGATCGTGCACAAGTCTTTGGTGTTCGAGTACCTCCTTTGTGCAGAAAAGTTCCAAGGTAGATAAGTAAGTAAAAGGGAAGGTTGAATAAAGTATGAGTCAGACAACTTTCTTCTCTTATGATTCATCTCGAGGATCCAAAAGCAAATCAACTTGTGTATCTGTCAGAAATCTAGAGTTTCTTCTCTAGTTCATCGCGGCTTTGTTGAGCTCCAAGATCTAATTGCTAGTCAATAAAGGAATGGTTGACCCACGAAATGAAAATGGTTGGATCACAGTAACACTCAACAGGATGAGGTCCCTCTAGAGGACGGTATCAGTGGTACCCCAGGATGACGAAAATATGGAGGAAATATTTGAGTATCACATCATACGAGAAATAACGGAACTCTTTAACTTTGGAAGTTATTCAGAGTTTGGTAAATGGTGACAACACCCTAGTGGTGTGAACATGGATCAAGAACGGTCATTCTTGATTTAAGGCAACCGTATAGCTTTCAGAAACCATCTCAATGTTTCTCGGAAATTGACAAAGAAATCATTCCATACATGGGTCAGAAAAGCCATGAGAATCATCTCCCGAAACGTATAGCCAACAGAGAGTATGACAGAGAGCACCTCAAAGTTTCCTGGAGGATGCCCATGGAATTGTTTCACCACATCGGCCCGTAGTAAAGGGATGCGAATATCAGGACAGAACATACAACCAACAGATTAAGCGACATAGAATCCTCACCAGTGAAACATCTCTAATCGAGGTTTGAAGGTGAAGTTGTTATAACCAAATGATCAAAGAGCAGAAACTCTCGGCAGCAACGGAGTCAGTCTCCAACAGTCGTACAGGACACAATACTTGTGGGAAAGCAGCCCCAGAACTTATAATTTATCAACTTAGAGGAGCCAGCAAAGAAGAGGCAAAGAAGTGAAATGTTGTACATTGGGAAAAACCCCTTGAGCTTGATACAGACCGTGATTTGTGCTCGTTTCGGAAGACATATCTATCGTCTGGGCAGTGATGGTTAATTTCAAGGAGGTCAACAAGAGATTTGCCCCGCCACCTTTGTCTGAGTGAATGGATGTAGGAGTCAAGTCCAGAAAGGTGTAGTCAGCACAGTAGAGTGTATGACAGAGGATCCCTCTCGGTGAATCATCCCTACTCAAGGATCGAAAGTGAACTTGTTTGATTATTAAGCAGATAATCTTGGCAGCCTCAAGGGCAGTTTTCGGTAGTTGTACATGTTCCGATGCTGGTATGTAGGCAACAGCGAAGTGGGTTTCTATCGAATACAGAAGTGTCCGTCAGTGGTGCGAGAGCAAGTGAAATGGGAAACAGTTAGAAAACTCTGGTGGGCATGATTTGGTAAGTGATCTATGCTTGTTTCAACAGACGTCTACGAATTGACCTGTTCAGGCAGTTGACACCGAAGTCATGACACCAACAGAACAGTCGCCTCGGCAGTCAGAGCTAATGGAAGTGTTGATCAAGAGTTTGTAGATTCATGAGCCGAATAAGAGTCGCTCTTTGGTGGGACTTCATGTTATCAATTACGTGTTAGATTCCAAGTTCCTGGAATAGAAGTGCACCATTAGTGTTTCATGGGGATTAACTGATAAAGCATCAAGTGTTCAAAGTCAGGGCTACACGAAAAACCAAAGAAGTCTGGGTATTCCCAAAGATAACAGTTTAAGTGTTCGCAGTCAGTCAAAAGAAAAGATCAACGACCTCGGTAAAGAAATCTTGGAGCTAAAATGGGTTTACCTCGTAACAATTTTGCTGGGAGGTCTAACCAGGAAAAGCAAGAAGGGGTCTAAATAAAGAAGTCAGTGGTGAAGCCTTAGCAGAGCTACACCAACCCCAAGCCATCGTATCGAGTTCTCATGTATACCCGAGTGGTCGTATCAATTGTTCAACCTACAAAAGCAGCGACCTTGAGTCACGCAGTCCAACAGAAAAGCAGGCTCGGCAGTTGTTGTAGCGCCGTTATTCAAGTCGAAGCAGTCCAAGCAAAAGCAAGGAATATGGTTCCACCAAAAGTCAGCCCCAATGGGCCAATCGAGCTTCAACAATCTCAAGTTAACAGATTGAATTTTAGAGTGCCCCAAGCCAAAGCATCGACGTCCATGTTAGAGAAGCAGCAATCTAGAACCCGTGATCCGAACGAAAGTCAGATCGGGTAACTTCTTGGTATACTTGTTGAGATCGAGCAAATCTCTGGTAGACTCATTGTTCTAGTCAGGAGCAGTTCAGAACCAGTTCAGAATTTGTAGGTTCACGAAAGTCAATGCAAGATTTCAATGAAGCCCCACCAATCCTTGTCGTCGTGGTGAATCCTCTGGTTATCAAAGATGACGACGCTAACAGTTCAGCGGATTATCAGAGGTGTCAGTATTACCAACGCAGTCCAAGGAAGTGAGACCTATGAGCACCTGCAATCCAGGGCAGTACCAGGTTGAGTAGAACCAATAAGTGCAGTTTTTAGAGAATGTAATAGAGCGTTCAGTTTGATATCGGTCAGGTCAGTGGGCAGATTAGGCCATCCAGTCGGTGTGAGTCAGTTCGAAACCGCAGAAGTCAGCAGACCAGTCCAGCATCACCCCTGTATCCCAGCTTTCTTTCTAGCCATACCCGAATCTCGGGACAAGATTCCTGTAAGGGGGGTAGATTTGTCACGCCCCGATTTTCGATCGGGATTAAAGATTGCCTAATAATACATTTTCCAGAAATTTAATAAAAATTTAAAGCAATTTAATCAAATGAAATAATGAGGGAATTAAAATTTTCTTTTAAAAATCATGGCCGAAAATATTTTTGTAATATTTTCTGTGCCCTAAAATACTCTTTGAAATTTTTTGTGAAATTTCGGAGCTCAAGAAATAATTTTAATAGCACAAAGTTCACTCAATCAACTTAAATAAAAAGAAAAATAATAAAACCCTCCTCCCTTGCACCTGGGCCGCTTCCGGCCCAAGTCCCCCTTCCCTCACTCACATTGGGCCGCTTTCGGCCCAATGCTTTTCCCTCTCTCGCGGCCCACCTCCCCTCTCTCTCCCTCTCCTCTACCCCCTTGGACCGGCCCACTCCTTCCTCTCTCCCTCCTTTTTCTCCCTTCGGCCCAGCTTGGCCCGTTAGCCGCGCGCCGCCGCCCTGCGAGTCCGAAACACCTCCCTCCTTCAACATCCGGCCTCCCCTCTCGTCGCCATTCCCGACCGCCGTGCGCCCACGTCGCCGCCTCCCTCACGGTCTTCCCGCCTCTTCCGCGCGTGGACCGGTTCCCGCCTCTGCCCGCGCCTGCCTCCCCCACTTACCCTCTCTCTCCCACGCGGCTCGGCGCCGAAATCGCCGCCTTTTCCCCACGCCCCCCCACTCCGCCGCGATTTCTGGCCGCCTCCGCCACGATCTCGGCCTCCCGAGCCTATAAAGAGACTCCCGGGACCCCCCTCTCACTTTTCCCCCACTCTCGCCGAGCTTGCCGTGCCCTCTCCCGCTCTCCCCAGGTGGAGCCGCGTGCCGCCGCCCCGCCGCGTGTTTCCGTCGCCCTAGCCGTCGCCGCTAAAATTCGCCGCCCCCTTCGGTTTCGCCGTGCGGTGCCGCACCACGGCCATGCCCCCGCCTCCATCGTTCGTCGCCGGAGCCGCCCGTTCCTCACGAACCCGAACCGCCGCAACCTTCGGCAGCACCGGCCGACCTCTGTCGCCATTGCCGCTCGGTGAGCACTCCCCTTTTTCCCCTCCTTCCGCCGCCTCCTGCACTGCCGCTCTTCGCGTCGCCGGCCGCAGCCGGAGACACGCGCCCGCGCTTACGCGCTGCCGCCGGGCGGCCAACCGGCCGCCGTGCCCTCCCCCTCGGCCGCGAGGCCAGACTAGGCCGCCCGGTCGGACCGGCCTAGAGGCCGCCCCCCCTTTTTCTCAGGTCGGCCCATCACCCCGCTCGGCCCGTTGGCGCATCTTCTCGCGCAAATTTAATCTTGGTCCCTCGTTGCCCTCGTTCCCTTTTCGGCCCGTCGGCCCATTCCCGCGAACAAGTCTAGGTTACCCCCCCTCTCAGCCCAATTTTTCCCTTTCCCCTGCAAAGTCCAGTTTACCTCCTTTTTCTCTCCGATTCGCCGACACTTGTGTCGCCGACGCGTGAGCCCCTTTGTTTAGTCCGGTCCACATCCAAACCACGTGGCCGCCCGTGGCTTCGCCACGTTGGCGTCCACGTTGGCGCTACCATCTCCCGTCCATCCGCCGTGGCGGCCACGTCAGCGCCACGTGGTGCGTCCGCACCCGTGCTTGCGTTTTGGAAGTTCGCGTTCGCGAGGAAAAGAGTTCGGAAGATCAATCGAAGAAGCAAGGCAAGTCACACACCCCCCCTTGAGCATTTTGGTCCCAATTTATAAAATGTTTTACCGTTTACAAATAAATTGCATGTTTTGCTAATTACATGGGAATAGGGTTTACCTATCTGCTCGATTGTGCCTTATTTACTTGATGTCCTTTCTTTGTCAAACTGGGTGATAATTTGACTAGCTTGTATCTCATGTGGACCTCGCTAGAATTATATTATGCTTAGCCATGCTTAATACCACTAGCTCACAATATGGGACAACTACATTATCTATTTCTAGTATCTTGATGAGTTGTGAGCTCGAGACATGTCGGCCACGTTTCATTGGTCGTAATTATACAACTAAAATATGGATTAATGGTGGGCTATGGGTGTATGGTTTTGCTAGTCGCACCCATGGCAATTAAGGACCGGTTCGCGGGAAACCCTGGAAGAAATACCGTGCGTACCACAAGCCAGCGTGGGCAACGGCTGGACTTGTAGTGTAACTGGTCTCTAGCTGACGTACCCAGGCTAGGGTGGGCGTGATGGAGTTGGGTCAGCGGGGGCTTACCCATTGATCGGCTGCCGGATTCACCGTGGCACGAGAGGGGGCTGCCCGCTGCTGGTTTAGGGAGCGGGGGCGAAACCTGAGGTGTGGTACGATTGGTTAGGGAGGGTTATGCGAAGGGTCCTGTCACAGTCCCTTTCTGGGGTACCGTGGTGGTATACCGGCACACGGAAACGTGTCGTGGGACTGTGTCTTGTGGGTACAGATGTACACCTCTGATCAGAGTAAAACTATTCGAATAGCCGTGCCCGCGGTTATGGGCGATCAACCAGATTCACCGTGATTAGTCCCACATGCTTAATTAATTTGACTTAATGACCTGGTGTAGTTCAGGTGGAATGGGTGGGCCTGTTCAACGTGGTTGTAGCGTTGTTCAGTGGAGATTTAATCCTGTCATAATTAAACAACTGTTTACTGTTTTAAAATATAAGGATTTGCAACCGCTTTTCTGCAAATAGCCACAAGCCTCCCTCTGTCTCCCCTTTGCACGGTTGCATCTTTGGTGTGGCTTGTTGAGTACGGTGGTTGTACTCAATCTTGCTATTTTTCCCCCTTTTCAGAAGTTTAGTACTTCTGAGTTGAAGATGAAGTTAGAGGACCAAGGCTCAGACTCCAGTTGAGTTTGCCTGTGGAGTGGAGCTAAAGCCCCGCTAGGATTGTCTCTTTCCGCTGCTGTTTTCTTTTCTGTGTGAGGACTAAGTGTCTCTTCTATAAGTATTTACGCTTTATTTACGTTTGGATCTGTATATTGATTTGTCGTTTTGTGTACCCTGGCTTGATTCCTAGACGGGGATTTATACACAAAATAGTCTGGAAATTTGGGGATAAATTTCCGGGCGTGACAAAGTTGGTATCAGTGCCGACCTTGACCGTAGGACAAGCCAATTGGAAACCCTAAGAGCCCTCTGAAACTCCTTCATTTGCATATGCCTTTCCGCACTTGGAGTTGTTTCAAAAACTAGTTTCCCAGTTTTCAAAAAAAAAGTTTTTCCTTTTACGTCGGTGTAGAGTATTGAAAATTTTTGGGTAAATCGGCTACGGTTTATTGGAACTTTATTCGACGGTTGGTTGGGAAATTATTGGGAAAACTGCATTAGGTCTGAGATAGAATTTATGGGTTGCAAAATTTATTTATGACGTTATTATTATTGTTGTTCCAAATACTATTATTATCATATCTATTTTCTCATGCTATCTTATTGATTAGAGTTGATAGTGTCTTTATTTGCATTCATGCAAAAATAGTTTATGCATAAAAATTCTGGCTTTATGGTGTTATTTATTCTAGTCTCGTTTATTTTAATTTGGATTTGAGCATGCATTGATTCCCACCCCTTGTCTTCTATAGATGGCAGGCCATCCCCCGACGCACCACGGTCAGGGTATGGAAGACTTCGTGGCAGAATTGGCCCGCATGGCCTTGGCAGTGGGATACGCAGAGGCCCCAGAGTACACCACACTGCTACCCCTCACGGGAGAGTTGCCACATCGAGTCCGTTTGGAGGTACATGGCTTCGTGGGTACCAGTCTTCCCAACATGGTGGTCACCGCTTCAGTAGGATCTGACGAGCACGCTTGTCAGGAGGCGGCTTACCTGATGATGGCCAGGATGCGAGAGCTGCACGACCACGCTCTCCACAGCTCAGCGTATCGCTACCACCCTCGCCGCGGTAGTGTTGGCGTAGAATTTCGACCCGTCCAGCAACCAAACGGGTTCCGCGTTATCACGGCGGCCTGGTAGATCTGCTTAACTCCAGCACAGGTCCAAATTGGCTTGCCTAGTCGTGCGCAGAGCGTGCCAGTTAATTTGATCTGCAATCAACAAGAAACAAATAAACCATATCAGAAAACAATGGTCGATCGGCCGATAGGCCGATGTCACATTGTTATAGCCCAGCCGATAGGGCAAAGCTGTACCGGCTTACTTGATATAATAAGCAAATTGAAGAGATCTAATCTCATCGGCCCATGCTAAAAACGTGTGACAGATTAATGGAATTAGCCGATGAGGGTTTCATGAGGATATCTACACTAGCTACTACTCTAGTGTAAACTTATACAAGTCAATCGGCTAACATAAATACACCAACCACAAAGAAGTCTTTAAAAACACTCTGCGACCGATATGTTTATATTCGTCGATCCACATGTATAAGTGGCAAACACATGCAAAAACATAAATAATCACATGCATTAGATAAGACCGGCTGAAACCCCGGCGCTATCCTTAATTACAATCGAAAACAGGCTTCGTGTTAGATCTCGAAACAGGACTAAGGTCGATAGCAACTCAAAGTGTGAATCGAGACTTAACACAAAGAAAATCAAGCCGTCGATTGCTTTTGGGGATGGTAAATGCCTTAGATAATCTAAACGAGCAAACTGATTCAACCATCATCGGCAACAAACCCTAAAACGAGTTAACTGCTGACAAAACAGAATCAGAAGACCGCGTCAAGATTAGCTAACACACGATAAATGACGATCACATCATCAGGGCTAAACGTGCCTAAAGCGACACGCTAGCCCCGACGATGCAAATCGTCAGGTACGAGTTCTTACCTTGCTCTTGGGAAGCAAGAACTCGTCGGAAGTCAATCTCTCGCGAGGGTTGGCAATGCGCCGAAAGTAGATTAGTTTGATTGTATGATTGATTGAGAGAGAGCTTCTATGTACAAACTATCGGGATATTTATACCCGAGGTTACAACAGAACCCTTGTAGGGTACGATCTTATCTACAACTAACAAACAAGTCCTTGCGACAGACTTAAGCCACAGATTAGATCTAAACTACTTAATTTACAAGATACAACTGCCTAAAACCGAGCTTTATCTCTATTTGGCAACTTCCTTGAAGCTTATTCCGAGCCCAGACCAAGCCCACGCTGACTCTGTCAACTTACAACCCATATCGGCCAACAATCATACCAAATCCGTATCAGCCGATACACTCTTCCTGGCAACACCTCCCCAGTCCGATACGAAGCCTGGCCCGACTCCAACTCAATCCTTCCTCTCTGCTTTGGTTTCCTCTTATCTTTCCAAGTCGATTACCAAAATCCGTCGTTAACAGGTAGTTCTTCCAACAACAGCACTTACCAGTCCGCAACGGAGGAGAATGACACTACCTTCGGTCACATGAGCACAGTGATGAAGGGTCTGGACAAGATGCACGCCAACCTCCACAAGGCTGCGAAGGCCCTGAACGACCAGAAGCTGAGGCAGATCATGGACCTGCAGGATGAAGTGGCACGCCTAAAGAGGGAGAACGCCACCTTGAAGGGTCTTCCGGCACCTGGTGGATCGCGGATCCGCACGACAGCCAGGAAGACTACCACCGCTCCCGTCCGCATCCAGCTGGCGCCTAGGCACCCACCACCAACAGCAGCTCCAGCTCCATCGCCGTCACCAGTCCCAACACCTGCAGCAGCTCCAGCTCCGTCATCGTCACTCTTCCTTACTTTCGCTCCAGCCTCGGCCTACCAGGGTGGCCGTGGCAGTGGAGGTTGGTTGTCTACTACTCCCAGTGGCAGCAACGGCAGTGGCAGCAGCTCCGAGCCTACCAGCGGCGACACCTACATGTTGGACTCCAGGAGCCGCTCAGAGAATGAGGGCGACGACCAGGAGAGCAACTTCGACTCCATCGACCGTAGGAGCCGCTCGGAGTTTTAGAGCCGTCACCCTTAGCCTTTACCGTTTTGCTTAGTTTGGTTTCCCTGCTAGTTTCTGTGTATTAGGTCTGTTTGCTTGTGGGTTAGTCAGTGGTCCATATCATGTGTTGGTATGGCTGCCCCATTAAGGATGTTGCTTGATTTTCAGTGTTTCTAATTCAGATCAGAACAATTGTAGTTAATGTTAATGTAATAAAGTTTAGTTCCTAAGCAGTCTGTTTTTCTTCTCTTCTACTCTGGCTCGGCCTACTCCAGATGGTGAACACCAGAACCAGCGGCAACACCAATGGCAACGAGGAGCCCGCAGGAGGGGCTCATGTCAACGGTCCCACCAACACCACCACCGGAAAACCCGACGATCGCGCAAGTGTTGGCAGCTCAGACCCAAATGATGACTGCCATGATGCAACAAATGCAGCAGCAGCACCAGCAGATGCAGCAGCAGATGATGCACCACATGCAACAGCAGCAACAGCAGCACCACCAACAGAATGCTCCTCCTCCACCACCCCAGTCGAAGCTGCCAGAGTTTCTTCGCATGTGACCGCCCACTTTCTCAAGCACCACCAACCCCATGGAGGCGAACGACTGGCTCCATGCCATCGAGAAGAAACTGGACCTCCTGCAGTGCAACGACCAGGAGAAAGTCGCTTTCGCCACACACCAAGTCCTGCTTCCGCTTGGTGGGACAATTACTTGGTCACCCGCCCAGCCGGAACGGAAATTACATGGGCATAATTCTGTCGTAGCTTCAAGAAAGCGCAGGTTCCCGACGGGATAGTTGCGCAGAAGAAAAGGGAATTCCGTGCGCTCCACCAAGGCAACAGGACCGTGACGGAATACCTGCATGAGTTCAACCGGCTCGCACGCTATGCGCCAGAAGACGTGCGCACAGATGCCGAGCGACAGGACAAGTTTCTGTCAGGCCTGGATGACGAGCTGACCAATCAGCTGATCTCGGGAGACTACGCTGACTTCGAGAAGCTGATTGACAATCCCATTCGTCAAGAAGACCAGCGCCACAAGATGGACCGCAAGAGGAAAGTGGCCCAATTCAAGGCACACCAGGGCAACAGTCAGAGGCCCCGCTTCGTGCCCGGATAGCAGGGTGGACCTTCCACCATGATCGTCCGCTAGCACCGGCCATACAACTCTGGGAACTTCCACTCTAGCAGCAGCAGTGGCCCTAACAATAGTGGTGGACAGCATCATCGCAACCCAGCTCCGCGCCCTCCAATGGCACCTGCAAAGCCGACTCAGCCGGCTCAACCCAGGACAGATCCTGGAGCCTGGACATTTCGCCGACAAGTGCCCAAAGCCCAAGCGCGCCAGGTCCTAGTTTGTGCAAGCACGAGTCAATCATGCCTCGGCCGAGGAAGCCCAGGAAGCACCAGACGTCGTACTGGGTACGTTTCCTATCAACTCAACTCCTGCTACAGTATTGTTTGATTCTGGTGCAACACAGTCCTTTATTTCCAAGCATTTTGCTGGGGCACATGGGTTATCAATAGTGGAACTTAAGGTACCTATGCGGGTTCATACCCCTGGTAACAACATGAACACCGCTCACTACTGCCCCTCAGTGACCATAGAGATCCAAAGGTCACAATTTCTAGCCAACCTTATCCTTCTTGAATCAAAAGACCTAGATGTCATTCTTGGGATGGATTGGCTGACGAGGCACAAGGGAGTGATCGACTGCGCAAGTCGCACCATCACGTTGATCAACGATTAGGGAGAAAAGATCACTTTTAAATCTCCCGCACCACAGAAGACTGTAGTGAGCTTGAGTCAGACCGCCACCGAGGAATCAGACGCTAAGGTGGAGAAAACCCCTAAAAAGTTGGAGGATATCCCAATTGTAAAAGAGTATCCTGAAGTCTTTCCGGACGATCTGACGACGATGCCACCTAAAAGAGAGATCGAATTTCGGATCGACCTAGTACCGGGAACCGCTTCGATACACAAGAGACCTTATAGAATGGGAGCCAACGAGTTGGCAGAAGTCAAGAAGCAAGGTTACGAGCAGTTACAGATGGGATACATTCGCCCGAGCACGTCACCTTGGGGGGCTCCGGTAATTTTCGTGGAGAAGAAGGACAAGACCAAGAGGATGTGCGTCGATTACCGCACACTTAATGATGTCACTATCAAGAACAAATACCCGTTGCCCAGGATTGATGATTTGTTCGATCAACTGAAAGGAGCAACACTGTTCTCCAAGATAGACCTACGATCAGGCTACCATCAGTTGAGGATCCGAGAAGAGGACATTCCTAAGACTGCCTTTGTCACTCGGTATGGATTGTTCGAGTGCACAGTTATGTCCTTTGGACTCACTAACGCACCAGCGTTCTTCATGAACCTGATGAACAAGGTGTTTATGGAATTCTTGGACAAGTTTGTTGTGGTCTTTATTGATGACATACTTATCTACTCTAAGTCTGAGGAGGAACACGAGCAGCATCTTCGCCTAGCGCTCGAGAAGTTGAAGGAGCACCAGTTGTACGCCAAGTTCAGCAAGTGTGACTTTTGGCTAAAGGAAGTGCAATTCTTGGGTCACATTATAACTGCTCAAGGAGTGGCGGTGGACCCGTCAAATGTGGAGTCGGTTACCAAGTTGAAGCCTCCGTGCACGGTTTCACAAATCAGGAGTTTTCTAGGACTCGCGGGTTATTACCGTCGGTTCCTTGAGAACTTCTCCAAGATTGCCAAGCCAATGACACAGTTGCTGAAAAAGGATGAGAAATTCAAGTGGTCCGCAGAATGCAACAAAAGTTTTGAGGAACTTAAGAAGAAGTTGGTAACGGCACCAGTCTTAATTCTGCCAGACCAGACGAAAGATTTTCAGGTTTATTGCGACGCGTCTCGCCAAGGGCTAGGATGCGTGCTGATGCAGGAAGGCAAAGTGCTCGTGTATGCTTCATGCCAGTTGCGTCCACATGAAAATAATTACCCCACTCATGATCTGGAATTAGCAGCAGTGGTACATGCCCTAAAGATCTGGAGGCATTACCTTATTGGAAACCGTTGCGAGGTGTATACGGATCACAAGAGTTTGAAGTATATCTTTACCCAACTGGACTTAAATCTCCGTCAGCGAAGATGGCTGGAATTGATTAAAGACTATGATCTGGGAATCCACTACCATCTCGGTAAAGCTAATGTAGTGGCAGATGCTTTAAGCCGGAAAAGCTACTGCAACTCCACCAGTACGGAAGAGATGAGCAACCAGTTACAGCAAGACTTCGAACGGCTGAACCTCAGTATTGTTGACCAGGGGTTTGCGTCTGCTCTAGAAGCACGACCAACGCTCGTAGAGCGAGTCCAAGCAGCTCAAGCTAAAGATCCGGAGATAGCAGAGCTCAAGAAGAACATGAGGGTCGGAAAGGCCCAAGATTTCTCCGAAGACGAGCATGGCACGATATGGATGGGAGAAAGACTGTGCGTCCCAGAAGACAAGGAGTTGAAGGAGTTGATACTCATGGAAGCCCATCAAACTCAGTATTCAATTCACCCTGGGAGTACCAAGATGTACCAGGATCTTAAAGAAAAATTTTGGTGGGTTAGTATGAGAAGAGAAATTGCTGAATTCGTCACACTCTGTGACGTATGTCAGCGAGTCAAGGCAGAACATCAAAGGCCTGCAGGATTGTTACAGCCTCTCCAAATTCTGGAATGGAAATGGGAAGAAATTGGAATGGATTTCATCACCGGTTTGTCAAGAACGTCGTCTGGACATGATTCTATTTGGGTCATCATGGATCGACTCACGAAAGTGGCTCATTTCATTCCTGTGCACACTACCTACTCCGGAAAGAAGCTAGCGGAACTCTACCTCGCAAGAATCATGTGTTTGCACAGAGTGCCTAAGAAGATTGTATCGGATCGAGGAAGCCAGTTCACCTCAAAGTTCCGGCAGAAGTTACAAGAAGAATTGGGTACACGTTTGAATTTTAGCATGGCTTACCATCCGCAAACTGATGGTTAGACTGAGCGAGTAAATCAGATACTGGAGGATATGCTGAGAGCCTGTGCGCTCGATTTTGGAGGAGCATGGGACAAGAGTTTGCCATATGCCGAGTTCTCCTACAACAACAGCTACCAAGCCAGTTTGCAGATGGCACCTTTTGAGGCGTTGTATGGCAGGAAGTGCCGCACCCCGCTCTTTTGGGATCAGACCGAAGAATGACAACTGTTTGGGACTGAAGTCTTGAGCGACGCAGAAGAAAAGGTCAGAACCGTCAGAGAAAGGTTGAGAATCGTGCAGTCTCGACAAAAAAGTTATGCCGACAATCGTCGAAGGGAGTTAGTTTTCGAAGCAGGGGACTACGTGTACCTTCGCGTCACACCGCTTCGGGGAGTACACCGTTTTCAAACTAAAGGAAAATTGGCACCATGCTTTGTGGGACCATACAGGATCCGCGAACGTCGAGGAGAAGTTGCCTACCAGCTTGAGCTTCCACCCAACATGGCAGGTATCCATGATGTGTTTCACGTCTCGCAATTGAAGAAATGTTTGAGAGTATCGAAAGAGCAGGCCAGCCCGGATTAGATCGAGATTCAAGAGGACCTGACTTATGTGGAGAAGCCAATCCGTATTCTCGAAACCAGCGAGAGGAGAACCAGAAACAAAGTTACCAGGTTCTGTAGAGTTAGCCACAAGGGAAAGAGAAGGCGAATTGAAGGCCGCCCATCCGCATCTCTTCGCCAGCACCTCCGAATCTCGGGGTCGAGATTCCGTTTAAGGGGGGTAGGTTTGTCACACCCTGAAGTTCTCCTAAATCATAAAAATCAAGTTTAATAATTTATCTAAGAAATTGTGTAATTAATCTGGAGAGAAATCCAAATAAATAATGCATTAAATAAGTGGAAATGGCATGGTGGAATTTTTCTTGAGTTCCCCCTGTCAAAATACATTAACAAGATTTTTAGTGGAATTTTCAGAGCCCTAGAAATAATTTTAATCAATTAAAAACCTCAAGCACAATAAATAAATCTCCGGGAAAATTCTTTTTCCTTTTTCTTTTTCTTTTCCCTCCTTTGGGCCGTCGGCCCATTCTCCTCCTCCTTCCCGGGCCGGCCCAAGCCGCCGCGTCGCCCGCGCCGCCCCCTCCTCTTCCTCTCGGGTCGGCCCAAGGCCGTCCGAGGCCCGCACCGCCTCCCTCCTCACACCCTCTTCCTCTCTTTCGCGGGCCGGCCGTAGGCCGCGGCCCGCTCACGCCGCTCGCCCGCCGGTCCGAGCCATCGACAGGCGGGCCCCACCTGTCGGGCCCGTCTCCCTCCTCCGGCCGGCAGAACCGGAGGGGAGCAACCGCCCGGCCGCCGTCTCCGCCCACTTCCCAGCGCCCCGCGCGCTCCACACGCGTTTGCTCCCATGCCGCGCCCCGTCCGCGCCCCACTTCGCCCGCAACCGCCGCACGAGAGGGACGGGATCCCCCTTTTTCCCGGCCTCTCTCTCTCCCTCTCTCTCTCTCCCACTCCGCCGTCGAATCCGTGCCTCTCGGCCACGGTCCGCTCTCCCCGACGCCTTAAAACGACTCCCCGGGCGCCGCTCCTTCGTTTTCCCCTTTCGCCGCTCGCTCTAGTGCTCGGGATCGTCGTTGCGCCGCCGCCTTTTGAAAACCCTAGCACCACTGTCGTCGTCATTCTCCTCGTCAGTGAGCCGCTGCATCTCCCCCTCTCTCTCCGCTCGGCCGCCGCCGCGCGCGCCCTCGATCGGCCACCGCCGCTCGGCTGCCATTCTCGCGCAACCGCCCGCCGCCTTCGACCGCTGGCTTCGGCCGTCGCCGCCGCCGTGCGCCATGGCTGGCCCGGCTAGCTTGGTGCCAAGCCGCCTGGCCGCCCGTGTGCCTTGGGCCGTCGGATCGGCCACTCGGGCCGATCCCGGCCGTCCCCCTCCCGTCCCACGTGGCCGCCGCGTCGGCGCCACGCGTGCGCCACGTGGTGCACCGCGGCGCCGTGGACCTGTGGACTCGGTCCACGGTGGACCGGCCGTCTCCGCCCGCTGACGCCCGCCCTGGGGTTAATTGCGCAATAAATTAATTAAGGTTTTTCTTTCTATAGTAAAAACAGAGATAACTTCACAAAATCATAACTAATTCATCCGAGCTCCGTTTAAGTCCATTCAAATTTCATTAAATTCATAAAAATGCAGAGAATCCATTAAAAATAGTGTTGCGCTTTGTTTCAGTAGACTTATAGCATGTATTGTTGTTTGCTTTGTTTGTCGCGTAGATTCCGGCAATTCTGATGCTCCCGTTTATTTCGAGATCGTCGCAGAAGTTGCTTCAGCTCAAGAGCAAGGCAAGTCATGCTTCACATTGATCATATTGTGCCTAAATTTACAAATACCTTATTTTTCTGTAAATGCTGCATTATTTCGTAATGCTATTTTATGTGGGTTCTTACCTATTGTACTCAACCAATTATATTGATTATCTTGTACCTTTGATAGCTTGGGTAATTAATTCTTTATTCGCTGATTTTAGGAGTGCTTAGCCATGCTTAGCTAACTTAGCTCACTAAAGGGGATCATCTTAAATAATTAATTAATATAGTCCCTATGGTGACACTTTGGTTTAGGAGCCACCATGGTAATAATATTTAATTAAAATATGCTAATGGTGGGCTGTGGGTGCATGGTTTTGATGGAAGCACCCATGGCAAATAAGGACCGGTTCGCGGGAAACCCTGGAAGAATTACCGTGCGTACCACAAGCCAGCGTGGGCAACGGCAGGGCTTGTAGTGTAGCTTAGCTCTAGCTGACGTACCCAGGCTAGGGTGGGCGTGATGGAGTTGGGTCGGTGGGGGATTTACCCGTTGATCGGCTGCCAGATTCACCGTGGCACGAGGGGGGGCTGCCCGCTGCTGGATATAGGGAGCAGGGGCGAAACCTGTGGTGTGGTACGATCGGTTAGAGGGGGTTATGCGAAGGGTCCTGTCACAGTCTCTATTCGGGTACTTTCCAGTATCGCGACGCATGGTTGACATGATGTTGAGGTTGTCTTGTCGGTATAGTTGTACACCTCTGATCAGAGTAGAACTATTCGAATAGCTGTGCCCGCGGTTATGGGCGATCAACCAGATTCACCGTGATTAGTCCCACTTTCCTAATAATTGGATTTACTGGAACTAGTTTAGTTCAGGTCAATGGTTTGGGCCTGTCGCAACGTGGTGTAGCGTTGGACAGTGATGGTTAATATTGATCAATTAATTCAACATTTTACTACTGCTTTCAACCACTGTTTTGAAATGCTTATTTTATGCAAATAAACCCTTGCCTGCCTTTGGAATACCTTGCATCATACCTTCCTTCCCGGTGTGACTTGTTGAGTACAGTGGGTAGTACTCAGCCTTGCTTAACTTTTCCCCACACCAGAAGAGGAGTGTGCGTCCGATGGAGGCTTCTTAGAGGAGTAGGCTTCGTCCGCCGTCGAGGATGCTTGTGGAATGGTGCCAGCCTGCTGCAAGAGTCCTGCTCTTAGTTTAGTTTGTTTTCATCTTTTCGCTGCATTTCTGTAAGACTTTTACTGTGTTTGTAAGACATGGATCTGTATGTCAACATTGTCGTCTGTGTACCCTGGCTGGTCCTGGACAAGGAAATCAATACACATTCTGCTTGGAATTTGGGTTAGCAAATTTCTGGGCGTGACAAGTTGGACCACTTTGTCACGTCCGGAAATTTATCCCCAAATTTCCAGACTATTTTGTGTATAAATCCCCGTCCAGGAATCAAGCCAGGGTACACAAAATGACAAATCAATATACAGATCCAAACGTAAATAAAGCGTAAATACTTACAGAAGAGGCACTTAGTCCTCACACCGAAAAGAAAATAGCAGCGGAAAAAGACGATCCTAGCGGGCTTCAGCTCCACTCCACAGGCAAACTCAACTGGGGTCTGAGCCTTGGTCCTCTAACTTCATCTTCAACTCAGAAGTACTAAACTTCTGAAAAGGGGGAAAAATAGCAAGATTGAGTACAACCACCGTACTCAACAAGCCACACCAAAGATGCAACCGTGCAAAGAGGAGACAGAGGGAGACTTGTGGCTATTTGCAGAAAAGCGGTTGCAAATCCTTATATTTTAAAACAGTAAACAGTTGTTTAATTATGACATGATTAAGTCAAATTAATTAAGCATGTGGGACTAATCACGATGAATCTGGTTGATCGCCCATAACCGCGGGCACGGCTATTCGAATAGTTTTACTCTGATCAGAGGTGTACATCTGTACCCACAAGACACAGCCCCACGACACATTTCCGTGTGCCGGTATACCACCACGGTACCCCGGATATGGACTGTGACAGGACCCTTCGCATAACCCTCCCTAACCAATCGTACCACACCTCAGGTTTCGCCCTCGCTCCCTAAACCAGCAGCGGGCAGCCCCCTCTCGTGCCACGGTGAATCTAGCAACCGATCAACGGGTAAACCCCCGCCGACCCAACTCTATCATGCCCACCCTAGCCTGGGTACGTCAGCTAGAGACCAGTTACACTACAAGTCCAGTCGTTGCCCACGCTGGCTTGTGGTATGCACAGTATTTCTTCCAGGGTTTCCCGTGAACCGGTCCTTAATTGCCATGGGTGCGACTAGCAAAACCATACACCCACAGCCCCTATTAATCCATATTTTAGTCGGATAATTACGACCAACGAAGCGTGGCCGACATGTCTCGAGCTCACAGCTCATCAAGATACTAGAAATAGATAATGTAGTTGTCCCATATTGTGAGCTAGTGGTATTAAGCATGGCTAAGCATAATATAATTCCAGCGAGGTCCACATGAGACACAAGCTAGTCAAATTATCACCCAGTTTGACAAAGAAAGGACATCAAGTAAATAAGGCACAAGCGAGCAGATAGGTAAACCCTATTCCCATGTAATTAGCAAAACATGCAATTTATTTGTAAACGGTAAAACATTTTATAAATTGGGATCAAAATGCTCAAGGTGGGCTGTGTGACTTGCCTTGCTTCTTCGATTGATCTTCCGAACTCTTTTCCTCGCGAACGCGATCGTCCGAAACGGCGGAATCTACACGTTGGCACGCAAAACAAGGAAAAACACTAATGAAAACCAAGTGAACAGTACATAAAAGTAAACAAACATGTAGAGCTCAATTTTAGATGAGTTTTGCAAGTTGAATGACTCAATTTGGAGTTCGTATGAATTAGATATGAATTTTAGAAGTTTTGAGCCATTTAAATGATTTTTGGGAAATTAAATCGATTTATAGCGCAATTATTAATTAATTTTACAAAGGAAGGACTACGCTGACATCATCAAAGGGGAACGGCACCGGAACGGCGGGTCCCACGTGTCAACGGGTCAAGGGGCGGCTGATCCACGGTGGAGCAAGTCCACGCACGCACGGGTGCGGGCGCACCACGTGGCGCTGACGTGACGGCCACCGTGGATGGACGGGAGAAGGTAGCGCCGACGTGGATGCCAACATGGTGAAGCCGCGGGCGGCCACGTGGTCTGGATGTGGACCGGACTAAACAAAGGGGCTCACGCGTCGGCGAACCGGAGAGAAAAAGGAGATAAACTGGACTTTGCAGGGGAGAGGGGAAAAATTGGGCTGAGAGGTGGGGTAACCTAGACTTGTTCGCGGGAATGGGCCGACGGGCCGGAAAGGGAAGGAGGGCAAAGAGGGACCAAGATTGGACTTGCGCGAGAAGATGCGCCAACGGGCCAAGCGGGGTGATGGGCCGACCTGAGAAAAAGGACGGGCCGGCCTCTAGGCCGGTCCGACCGGGCGGCCTGGTCTGGCCTCGCGGCCGAGGGGGAGGGCACATCGGTCGGTTGGCCGGCAGGCGGCAGCGCGCAAGTGCGGGCGCGCCATCTCCGGCAGCGGTCGGCGGCGCGAAGAGCGGCAATGCGGGAGGCGGCGGAAGGGGGGAAAAAGGGGAGTGCTCACCGAGCGGCAACGGCGACAGAGGCTGGCCAGAGGCGGCCGAAGGTTGCGCGGTTCGGGCTCGCGGGGAACGGGTGGCTCCGGTGAGGAACAGCGGAGGCGGGGGCACGGCCGAGGTGCGGCACCGCACGGCGAAACCGAATGGGGTGGCGGATTTTAGCGGCGACGTCTGGGGTGGCCGAAAGCAGCGGCCAAAACACGCCGGCGAGCGGCGGCACGCGGCTCCACCTGGGGACAGCGGGAGAGGGCACGGCGAGCTCGCGAGAGTGGGGGAAAAGTGAGAGGGGGGGTCCCGGGAGTCTCTTTATAGGCTCGGAGGCCAAGGTCGTGGCGGAGGCGGCCGGAAATCGTGGCGGAGTGGGGGTGGTGGCGTGGGGAAAAGGAGGCGATTTCGGCGCCGAGCTGCGCGGGAGAGAGAGGGAAAGTAGAGAGAGGCAGGCGCGGGCGGAGGCGGGAACCGGTCCACGCGCGGAGGAGGCGGGAAGACCGCGAGGGAGGCGGCGACGTGGGCGCATGGCGGCCGAGAATGGCGGCGAGAGGGGAGGCCGGAGGTTGAAGGAGGGAGGTGTTCCGGACTCGCAACGCGGGCGCGGCTAACGGGCCAAGCTGGGCCGGAGGGAGAGAAAGGAGGGAGGTGTTTCCTCATTATTTCATTTGATTAAATTGCTTTAAATTTTTATTAAATTTCTGAAAAATGTATTATTAGGCAATTTTTAATCCCGATCAAAAATCGGGGCGTGACAATGTGGAACGCGTGGCTTTGTTTCGCCAAAACCCGATCACACTACACTACCATCACGTCAGTGTGGGGAGGGGATTTGGTGAAACGGGTGACTTTTGTCTCATTGGTGCCCAGTCATGTATCCTGGTCTTCATCAAACATAGACCTTGTGGTTGCTTTTATCTTGTCAGTACCCAGCAACGGTATCCGTTTTCCATCCATTTTGAACGAGTTAATAGTATAGTGACCTGGCCTCATCAGAGCTCAGCCATGTTTTCGTCTAGCCTCGTCAATCATAAACAAATGGAATGAGTGAATGGTTGCAACCTTGTCAGCTTTAGCCAATATGTCGTCTGGCCTCGTCGGTCTCAGACGTAGCATAAATACTAATTAATCAGTCATTTCACCTCATCGACACTCGGCCACGATGTCGATGTGTGTTATAAATCTACATACCTCGATCTGACGGCTAGCATTGTTTTTGTTTAGCGAATGATGATTGTCTTCGAGAATTTTTGAGACCATCTGATACAATTTGGAGGTGCCTTTTTCTCAATTACTACATGCATGTGCAATGCACGTTTCATACAAAATACATTATGTGAGTAATTTGAAATTTTGGAAACTATCATCTACCAAAAATAATCTATTTAACCAAATTGTATAAAACATATATCCCCATGTAACTGTAAAAATAAAAATAATCAACATTATCAGTACTTGTTCTCTTAGCACTTCATGATCTTCATCAACATAAACTTCCATCCACTCAGACATATCACCACTTTACCAGTATACGAAACACAGCCAAATGAAGTAAAATCTTAGCATTTGTTGTATCTTGAAATGGGAGAAACACATAGAATCTATGTTCTTCAAATTTATTAGTTGTTCTCTTTACGGACATGCCATTATATTTGACAAAATAGCGTTTCTTTCTCCTCTAGTTCAACCACAGCTGGTTTTGCCGCTGTTTTCTTTTACGTTCTCACAAGAGAACAAGAGGCGCGTTAATTTTTAATCCAAAACATCTTCTTAGAATGCCCAATTTTCTGTGTTCTTTTACAGCAAAATTCAAGAAACATATTTTCACCTCCATTAGAACAAGATAAAAATATCCATATTTAAGATACTCCCTCGGTTGAAAAATATAATGTGGGCATGTATGTTAGTTTTTGATTAGCCAAAACACGTAGATATATAGTGCCATGCATGTGGTGACGCTATATCGTATTTCATATGAAGTTAATCTTATAATTATTGATGATAAATTACCAAAGAAATTAATGATCAAAGTTATCAAAGACCATGTCAAAAACTAATGTCTTATATTCCTCAACGAAAGAAGTACATACTTAGTCATGTACTTCTCCGCATGTTCATTCTCTCTTTGCAAATCCATATAACTTAACCTCCTTGATCCTCGTTTATTTCAAAATTAAAGGACATACATGACAAATGGCTAGATATGCTAAGAAAAAAAAACATTGTCTCTATCAGTGTTCCTCATAGAGCAACAAAGCGGCAAGCTTGGCGAGCTCGAAGCTGTCGTCGTCCTCCGCGGTGAGCAGTGGCCTGACATTACTCTTCCCGAACCCTTTCTCGCATTCCTCCACCGTGCTGGCCGATTTCTCCAGCGCCGACATCGCCTCCGGGAACCTGCCGGCCTGCACGTTGTAGAAGATGCCAAGCTGAC
The DNA here is from genome assembly GCA_008326285.1 of Oryza officinalis. Classification (NCBI taxonomy): domain Eukaryota; kingdom Viridiplantae; phylum Streptophyta; class Magnoliopsida; order Poales; family Poaceae; genus Oryza; species Oryza officinalis. The sequence continues at coordinate 23,072,161 of BDMV01000012.1, read as the reverse complement.
CCTGCAGCACGCCGGCGTACGCCGCCTGGCACGACTGGAGGCACACCGTCGTGGCGTCGCCGGGTTTCAAGCCGCCGCCGTCGTCCTTGAGGATGCTGTCTATCTTGGCCTTGGTGCTCGTCGCTTTGGACGTCAGGAGGTCGATGGCGACGATGGCGAGGTCACTGTAGCGACTGGTGTTGAGGCTCCGGCCGTCGGAGCCGAGCGCGTCGATGCAGAACGTGACGCTGATGACGCCGCCGCTGCCTCCGGCGACGGTCTTGCATGCGCCGGACATGAACGAGTCGGCGTTGGCGGCGAGTTGAGCCTGAGATGCCGCGACGAGGACGACGGCGAAGAGGAAGAGGGCATTGACGACGTCATGGGAGGAGGCCATTGTGAAACCTCGATTGATCTGCAAAATGATGTCGAATGGGATGGTTTATTTATGGACGAACACCTTTGTGGCCTTGCGCGTGAACTATATATGGACAAATTTTGCATGGTGTTAAAAATGACCAGATCATCTCCAGTTAATGATTAGATAGAGTGGATCTCCAAATATGGCTGAGGTATGTGCGATGACAATTAATGACAAGTTTTTAAGTTGTTAATAAGGTGATTTTACTTATATGAAAAAAAGAGATATAAACATGGTTGTTACGCACAACAACGGTAGACTTTTAGCTTTTTAAAATAGATATTTGTTGCATGAGAATCGATAAAAGAAAAAATAATAAAAAAATATTTTGATGTATTAATTGTTAGTCTTTTATCATCTCAACTGTTATTGTAATAAGATAAACTAAGAACATATCCTGGCTCTAACTTTAAACATGCCTAATAATACATCCTTACACTTGTCAAGAGTTGATGATTTTTTTGATATACTGTACCATCAATAATTAAACTCGTAAAACTATACTATATTTATATGCCTCCGATTCATTTCATATATTAATAAAAAGACTGAAATTTGTAAGTTTCCTATAACATTGTCCTACTCTCACATCATTTCAGGGAAGCTGGAGCTGGAGCATAGAAGCAGATAAGAGAGCCGACGGTTTGAATCAACTATGAGCTTGAGATATCTCGCAATCGCATTGACTGAACTGCATTCCATGTAGGTGACGGTGCATCAATCCCTAATTAGCTGTGGAATCAGAGGATGAACAGATCCGAAATATAGCTCGAGTTTCAGTCATTCTCTAAAGAAAAACTATTGAGTTTCAGTAATCTGTACTCGAGATATGTATGTGCTAAACTCTGTCATCTTGATTATTGACCGCACGATCACGATCAACTGGTTCCCGTGGACTCAACAGGGTTCGGAGAATAATTCTCCGATGCCTCCATCGACCCCTCTTGCCCCCGCATCGCTGCACGTTCTCGATCCAACAGCTCATGTGAACCCAACTTGGGGAGGCGGTTCGGAGAATTATTCATTCTCCGATCCCGACCATGTCGCTCCTGGTCGCAGCACAGTCGTCGTCGGCGTGACCTCCGCTCAGCCGTCACGGCGCCTCCGACACCCCAGACTACCGGACGCCTCCGGCGAGCCGTTGTGTTGCGCTTGGCCTTGGCCGGGCAGCAAACACCAGGAGACCCATGGCGCTCACATTATGGTGCTTCAACAATGTCGCTTCCATTGTTTTAGAGATGTCAGTCCACGATGATCACAAGCGTGCCGTGATGCATATATACATATATTTATACTGCAGAAGAAATTTTGCTAGGTGCGCATATATCATTTTGAACTTGATTAATTTTTGGGATTGGATTGGATCACAATATATCAGTTTTTAATTAATGCCAAATTGATAGGTATATGCAAGGTTACGTTTTCTTATTCCTGATTAATTGCTGTGAATATAATATAGTCAAGGAACTTTACTAGGCTACTTTATTACTTTTAATATTTTTGGATCTCCGTTATGACATTACCCTTTAACTATAACCACACAGGTACAGTTGTCACAACAATTTATATCTATATTATCTATAAAGTTACAACCCACTATATCTTAAAGCTTAACATGCAAAAATACCACATTATTATCCATTAACAATTATTACATCTTAATACTCATACAAACATGCTATATATCATTTATATTTTATGATATTTTAAAGCTATAAAATACAAGCATATAAATTATCATCCCACATAATTTTTACATATATAAGATTTTAACATATATCTCTTCATCATTTTCTAAAATATCATATATACTTCCTCTTCACTTAGTTAATGTTTTTTTTATCTTCTCTCATTGAACCCCATCACCTCAATTGCTTCTAGCCTTTAAATGATTAATCTATAGTTCAAATTATTTCTCTCATTATTTTCTCTCATGAAGCAACATTATCTTACTTTTACTTTTCGATTATCAATCTATATACTATTTAAAATTATCATAAACCGGTTTATAGTTTTTTTCAGTGATCGATCAAAAATATAAATTCTATAAGTTTACGTCTTCTAGCTACATTACACGTTATTTATATTATTATCATACTAAACTCCCATAATAATGCGCGGGGTTTTAACTAGCATTAATAATGTCTAAAACCAGTTATTAATTGCTAAGCTTTTTGTGTGTCCCCTTCCTTAAATACACATATTCACAAAATTAAATAATTTGTGCAACCAACATAAACAAGTATCAACATTTGTTATGTGAAATTGAATAATTACTATATTATTTGTGCAAGAAATTTTATTCAGGTGTGACGCAATATGCATTAGTATAGTTGCTAGTATATCCTTCTTCGTCACATTATATTGTTTGTTACGACAATCTGTGCATTCCTGTCATTTAGTAAAATCCCGCAGATTATGTATGGAAGGGGACAAGTAATATAATGCAATTACAGGGCACACATATGTGATTACTTGCACACGGAAATTCTCCTGCTGGTACATCAAGAGAACAAACAAAATGGAGACAGAAAAAGTGATATATGGGCTAAGCGATTGTTGGATGCAGGCTGTGTTTCGTAGGGTTCCTTTAAACACCCAAAACGAAGTGATTAATTAAGTAATTACTAATTTTTTAAAAATAAATTAATATGATTTTTTAAAGTAACTTTTATATATAAATTTTTTTATAAAAAACATACCATTTAGTAGTTTAAAAAACGTACGCGTGAAACAGGAGAAAGATGAGTTAACTCATACAGCCAAACTTAGCCTTAATATAAAAAGACAGAGTATGCATACATTAAGGATGTGTTCGGCAGTGGGGGTTGGGAGTTTATTTTCTTCACACGAAAAATGAAGCGACTCATTAGCACATGATTAATTAAGTATTTGCTAATTTTTTTTTCAAAAATGGATCAATATGATTTTTTAAAGCAACTTTCGTATAGAAACTTTTTTGTAAAAAGCATCCCGTTTAGCAGTTTGAAAAACGTGCGCGCGGAGAGAAAGAGGTGAGTTGGGAAAGTAAGGGGAAGAACTCACCCTAAGAATGCCTTGCCATTTCTGAGTGCATAATTAATATTTATGTGATCACGTACTTGCATCTTTTTCTTCCCCTCTTGTCCTTCGCAGTGTTCAATGATTGCATGCCACTGAAATTCATCCATGTAAAAATTTTATTTAAATAACTAGGCACAATTAATAATTCAAGATAAAAAGACAAGAACTTGGTTCGATTTGTGCTGGTACAAATACGGAAATACGGTCGTATTTTCTGGATCCCGGTCATGTCTAGCCCGGGAAGCAACAACCGAGCGGTTGCCCGTTCCACCTTTCCACCGCTGGATCAAGATCCGTCCGGGGTTCAGGCTACAGATGTCACGTTGTGATGTAGCTAGCCGGCTAGCCCACACTTGTCTTGTTGATACTTCATAGCATCGCAGGCCTATTTAAGGATTGCAAGCAGCATCACAGCTTAAATTCCCTCCTGAGCTCTAACACTATTGAAGCTTCACAAATTCTGTTCACGCACTTGTAGCTGTTGCCTCTCGTCTCCAAGTGTTGGAGGCAAAGGAGTCCTTCGATCCGCAGGTCCAAAAGTTCTTTCTCTAGACCCTGGATCATGTTCGGATGTTCCTGTTGTTGTGCACTTTACATGTTTGATGAAATGCCTGAGAGAAGACCACTACTTTGCTTACCTTCTGTTCTTGATTCATTGCATGATAGATTCGTCTCCATTTCACTTTTTATGAACCTTCGTACCTGTGTTTTGTTAGCTGATCATCAAATTCATCAATATATATATGATGATGGGGAATCTTCCCCCGTTCCTCTCTCTCTCAAAAAAAAATATCTTCTCTGACGGAGATGCTTACTGTTCCAATGATGCTTACTGTTCTCTGTCAAATTTCTTGCTGTTTAACGACTATCGATTCCGTACTCTTCTCTTTACTGCTCCTTTTCTTACTCTATATCTCTATATGACTACTAGCTATGGTCTGAACTAGTTTTTACTGATCTACTGTTGTTCAGCAGGCATGACCGAGGGCATGGGTTCCAAAGATGCATTCTTTTGCACCTTCTGCTCCTTGCTTCTTTTTTGTTTCAGCTGCAAATGTCTATCTGCAGAGCTGGACCTGCCTCAGACAGCACTAGTAGAGGTTGATGCTTCATGGAAGGTTTCACGAAAGATCCCTGACACACTATTTGGATTATTTTTCGAGGTCAGATTTTGCTTATTTAGCTCTGTCAGTTCATCTTATCGCATCACTTTTCTGCAGGTATCAAAATATATTAGGATGAGCTCAATAATTTAGTTAACCTTACCTACGTGATTGCAGCTAGTCTTTTCAGTTGAATTTACCATTGTTCACACTACACTGCACTGTATTAACTATGGTGGTACTTCATATATCTTCATGCAAATCTTCTTTATGGTTTCAGAAAATAACTCCTATTTTGTACATGTTTTCTCCTTCCACTATTTCCTTTTCCACCACTTTTTTGTGTGGATGCCGGTGTTATAATTTTGTCTGCATTACTTCTAGTCAGGGGAAGAGGAGGGGTTGGGGTGTGTGTGTGAAGATTTCTTTTGTTAGCTCTTGCTTTATATTCATTACATGTTCACTGCAATCTGAATATTCTAGATTATCCTCGTCAGTCATGATAACTAGATCAGTGAACATTATAGGAAATTAACCATGCCGGAGCTGGTGGGATATGGGCAGAGCTTGTTAGTAACAGAGGTAACTCTCAGTTTGATAAATTTTCCTCTTGGAACCTGTGAGAAGTGAATGGATGCACTTGACTAAGTTGAAGATTTGTTATTTACACAAAATAGATAAATCAGTCCAAATACCAAGCAGTGAATCAGTTTCTTGCACTGCCCACATGTCAAAAAGACACATTGCAGGTTTTGCTGTATAACAAATTTTCTTATGTTCACATACGTCCAATAGCCAATGAAGAAAATTAAAGTGTAAAGTGACCTTTTTGTGCAAGTGATACACAATGTGCTTTTACAAAAACAATATAGAACTCCTTGTCAACATTCGGAACCGCAGCCCTTTGCAATGCTCAAGTTTATTCATGAGAAAAAAAATAATCAACCTTGTCAAGTGCATTTACTATATTTATCCTCATTCATATTGATAACTGACATCAGGTTGCTTAATTTCTATTCCATATTTTGGCTTCTAAGTTGCTACAGAACAGAAAAGATTAAAGTTCTGAATTAAAACATACAAAATGAAACAAAAGCATCTGTGTTTTATAATTTGTCATCAACATTGAAGTCTTGCTTTAACTGACTAATGAATGATTTATACTCCAGGATTTGAATCTGGAGGGCCCCACACCCCTTCTAACATCGATCCATGGTCTATCATTGGAGATGAATCCTTTATATACATCACAACTGATCGCTCATCTTGTTTCAGCAAAAACAGTGTTGCTCTAAGGATGGAGATTCTCTGTGAGAATTGTCCAGCTGGCAGTGTTGGCATTTACAACCCAGGATTCTGGGGCATGGTATGAGTCCTTATTGATGTAAAATAACTCATAGTCCAAATAATCCTTTTTCTAAACGACAGTTTACACTGTACAATGCTGTCACTTAAAGGAAATACAGCAAAGTTATGATTTTTTTCCCCCAAAAGTTAAACTAATAGCTAACATTACCTATATTTTGCTTGATTTTAATTTATGCTCATTTTCTGACATAATGTTGTCTTTCCATGCAATGGTTATGTGTTTTTTACTTGGAAATATGAATAACTGTTATAATTTTTCTTCCAACCATTTCTACTTTTATCTTCTGATATTCTTTTGTGCTTGGGATTTTACCTTCTGATTTTTGGATGAACCTGTTCGTTCCAACTTCCAGAACATAGAAGAAGGAAAGACCTATAATCTAGTCATGTATATCAGATCATTAGAATCTGTGGAGTTGACAGCTTCTCTCAGATGCTCAGATGGAATGCAAAATCTGGCGTCAGTCTCTATACAGTATGTATCTTTGACATAACACTGAAATAAATAATTCTTGATGTGTTTTTCGTTTATGATTGAAAGGATTGCATATTGAAATGTTGCAGAGAGATTGATCCGTCAAATTGGACAAAGATAGAGATGCAACTATTGGCTCAAGGAACATGCAGAACTTCAAGACTTGAATTAACAAGCATGAAAAGGGGAGTAATTTGGTTTGATCAAGTGTCACTCATGCCATCAGACACATACAAGGTTCACTGCATTTTCATCCTTCTATTGGCTACTGACAGTCATAAGCATGCTTTGCTATGGGAGTAGCCAGTGAATATTCATAAATGCATAGGAAACATGTTGGTTCAATCTCATTGTTAATTAGTAATACTTAATAAAACTACTTATATTCATTTTGACAAGACTTTGGAAAAAAATAACCGTCATTTGTTTATTGCTACACCATGCTTATTAGTTTTTATATTTGTTAATGGGCACTTTTTTATATATGTACAGGGCCATGGTTTTCGTAAGGAGCTAATATACATGCTTTTGGAATTAAGGCCACAGTTCCTACGGTTTCCTGGTATTTCTTGTGTTCCCAAAAATCATATTTTAACTAGAATTAGACCAAAACTAACATTTAGGTAACTAAAACTAAACCTGAACATGCATACAATCAGAAGAATTTTATGATATCTGTAATAGGAATTACTAGTGATAATACATTGTATTTTACTGTGTGATTCTATTTTGCGATTATGCATGCTTTGCAAGAGGACTTCTAAACCAATTCTGGGATAGTAAGAAGCATAAATAATTAAGAATTAATACTCCAGAGTAAAGCATCAAAAAGTTGTGGTCAATTAGTACGAAACCAGCATGTTAAACATATAGATAACTGCCCTCCATGATTATAGATTTATCTATATTTGCATTATATATGGTTCCATGATTGTAGTAACTAAGTTTTGAACAATTCTACACATATATTGAGTCAAAATTTTGAATCACAATTTTGACAGGGGGGTGCTTTGTTGAGGGTGATTGGTTAAGAAATGCTTTCAGGTGGAGAGAAACTATTGGTCCATGGGAACAGAGACCTGGGCACTTTGGAGATGTTTGGAATTATTGGACCGATGATGGCCTAGGATATTATGAGTTTCTCCAGGTATATGTTGATTAATGCAATCTGAGTTTTTTCATCTCTTCTTCTACCAACATATCTAACCAAATATTTCTACCGAAATTTTCATGGAAAGCTTGCTGAAGACCTGGGTGCTGCCCCTATTTGGGTGTTCAATGTTGGTAATACATTCTAATTATTTAAAATTTTCCTGTTTTACCATATCTTTTCTCATCGCTAGCATGCCCATTACCAGCTTACAGTTTTACCTTGAAATTTAGGGATCAGCCACCATGATGAAGTTGATACCACCATAATTGAACCTTTTGTTAAGGTACATTAAATGTCAAAAGTAAGAATAGTCATCCAAATAGAACTGGGTAGAGGATTACTCCGGTTCCATTTTTCCTTATCGCAGATGCCATCCTAGCAAAACAAAATGTTGTTCTATGCATATGTCATTCTTTAAGTTCATTATTTTTTTCTTATTACAGGATGTATTGGATAGTCTTGAATTTGCAAGGGGAAGCGCAGAATCAACATGGGGCTCTGTTAGAGCTGTAATGGGGCATCCCGAACGGTTCCCACTGAAGTATGTTGCTATTGGAAATGAAGATTGTGGGAAGGAATTTTACCGAGGTATATTTTTATTAATCAGAATTTGACATACTAATGATCCCGTTTGTTGTCAATGCCCTAGTTGTTTTCCTTAGCTTTCAATAGGTACATCTATAGGCTGAAATGGTTGATGGCCAAGTGTACTTAACACAAAATCTCTTATCATATATGTCTTCATATCTAAAACCACTTATTTCCTTCTTCTTTACCCCTTGTTTTTCTTTGTTTGTATGCCGTCATTACTTTGTGGAGTCAACTACAATTATGGAAAAACAATTTCACCCTTACAGATAAGCATAATAAAAATATAAACATTTGCAACAAATAATAGATGAAAATAGAATGGATGTAACTCTGAGCTATTTATGTCATCAGTTTCTGAGGATACATTTTCTTTGCACATGAAGTTATGATTGATCATAACCTTCATAGTTACTATAACATTCACTAATTTCATGAAAATACCAGAGAGCTAGCCAATAGTATCCTACTTGTCCCCGAGTTGCCCATGATGGTTTTGAATCCTATTTTACAGGAAATTACCTCAAGTTTTATGATGCTATACGCAAGGCCTATCCAGACATTCAAATGATTTCAAACTGTGATGGATCATCTAGGCCGCTTGACCATCCTGCTGATTTGTATGATTTTCATGTAATCTTCGTTCCATTTTCACTGTTTAAATACTGTCTCATTACTTCTAACAGACTTTTCATTGTGCTTTTATTAAGATGCATTCTGACATATTTTTTCAGGTCTATACCAGTGCTGTTAATCTTTTTATCATGAAGAATAAGTTTGACAGGACATCACGCATTGGGCCTAAGGTATTTTTCAGTCCTTGTTTGGATGGTCAGGGATCCCTGGCCATCACGACCCATCCAAAACATGGACTTTGTTTTTGTGATTTATTCTGGCAATAGATATATCCTTAAAATACTCATATGAGGGTTGGTCTTGAATAGACCTATCATCCTAACTTTGGTGGAATATTTTTAGGACATTGTTTCTTCCATATTATTCTACCTGAGGCTGGCCGCTGGCATGTTTATTTATTAAATTTCTTTATAAATTATATTGAAGTCATAATATTATATGCGCAACTTCCATTAATGATAGTGTTCTAGTGTCACAACACTTCAGCAGGCTTTGTTTCTCTGTATCATTACAGTTCTCTTGCATCTCGACGCCCTAGGATATTGGATACACAGAAAGTACTTATTAATTACTATGCTATGATCCTGTTCCAGGTATTTGTCAGTGAGTATGCTGTCAATGAACAAAGGGATACTGGTAAAGGAAGCCTTCTTGCTTCACTGGCTGAGGCTGCTTTCCTTACTGGGTTGGAGAAAAATAGGTGATCTCTCTCACTTCTTCCTTCCTCTCTTTGGATAATCTCTCATTCCATGTTCTTGGGACTAGCTGAATCGTGCATGCAGCTGTATTTAGATCATTCATGACTTTTCCAGGATAAATTTCAATATTGTCATGGATAATTAGTAGTTTATGACCCTATTCAGATAATCTCATTTGGACCAAAGGGAAAAAGTCTGTTGTTCAGAAATTACAAGATAATGAATATACACGTATTGTAAATATTAATAGTGAGCAGCAAGAATACTCTATCATGAATAAATTATAAGTGTCTGTCCTGTTTATCTGCAGTGATATTGTTCAGATGGCAAGTTATGCACCACTCTTCGTAAATGACAATGACCGCACGTTAGTACCTTCAGCTTTGCTCCTTTTTATTTCCAACGTTCTTGTTGGTCACAAGTACACGAGTTTGACTAGATCTTAATGTAATGATCAGCTGGAACCCAGATGCAATTGTGTTCAATTCCTGGCAACAGTATGGCACTCCTAGTTATTGGATGCAGACATATTTCCGTGAATCAAGCGGTTCTGTGATTCATCCGATTATGATCAGTTCCAGAAAATCTGATTCATTGGCTGCTTCTGCAATCACCTGGCAAGACACTGAGGATATCTTTCTAAGAGTAAAGGTAAACTAAACGTTCCAGTTTCTCCTAATTTGTATACCCTTGCAGCAATTCATTAGACAAGCACCTAAATGTTTTGAATGATTTAGTTACAACGATATAAAACTGATTCAACTACTGCATACTTGGACAACATCTCTTTGGATTTTAGAACATATGTTGATCTTCAAAAGATCTTCTGCAGATAGTAAACTTTGGGCCAAATGCCGTGAACCTCACAGTATCTTCAAGAGGACTTCAAGCTGGCGTCAACACTGCAAAATCAACTGTGACTGTTCTCACATCCGGCAACTTGCTGGATGAAAATTCATTTAGTGAACCAAACAAGGTAAGACAACCATTGTTTCCATCACAAGTTTCTTGTTTCATAACTATGCACGGAATTTAGCAGAGGGCAACCTTACCATTACAAATTTACAGTCTGCCAACATATATGCAAGCCGTATGACTTATTAATCAAGTAGTGTATGTTATACATAAGGCATAAACTTTTGTGGTCTTATAGATGTCCTGTTGTCTTTCAGTTTTATCTGTAAGCTTTCCAAGAAATAGTTTATTTGGGTATGTCTGGAATTATTTCCTACTACTAGTATTTCTAGAAGTTGCACGTTTTTTTGATAGAGTTGCCAAATTTTGGTTTGGAAAGGCTGTTGGAGATGCTCTAACACGCAATATTCTCAGGTGTTGGCGAGTTCATCTAACATAAAGTATATTTGTGAATGACGCATGCAGGTCGTGCCGGTTAAAAGCGAGCTGCCCAATGCTGCAGAGGAGATGGAAGCAGTGCTCCCTCCTTATTCATTCACTTCATTTGACCTCGCTCTGGATCAGTACAGCAAGCTCGTAGCAGAGATGTGAAGCAATGATGCATAGTTATTACATGAGATGTGGTACCTGAATTTCAGAAACACTTGGTGTGATCCTGCCGTTTATGACGCTGCAAGCATAGTTTAAGGTTTATCACATTATTGAACCTAGGGGTAACGCTAATGAATATCCTTGTCAATAAGCTATCCCTTTGATCACACTGAACTCTGGTTACTCGGAGCTTGAACGGATTCTCAGTTAATCTGGATAAGCAAACAGATGGGAAAATGAAGGGTTGATGAGAAATGGTCCTGCACGTTTACCTTGTGTTCCCCCAAGTGATAAGATTGGCATTTAATAATGCAGCAGAACATATCTGTGATATCTCAAACGTAAGTCCAATAGAAACTGATTAAACCTTTCATTGAAGGTTTCTTACCATGCGATAGTGCAGTAAATTAATGACAACCGTAATCATGCACTAAATGGACACATGGTAAGAATAAGACAATGGTGTCTTTGCTTAGGGAACTGCATAAACACAAGCGCAGCCAATACATTTCCCCATCCAAATAAGTATAGTACAGACATTTTGTAATGCTACCAAATACATTTCAGATTTTTTTTTCTACTTGTCTCCATTCAATAGCACCGCTTCCATAGGGCAGAATTTTACATACAAGAGGATAACAATCATAGTAGCATTTTTTTATAATTCAATAATATGCCAATCATCTCTTGACCCAGTGGGCTTCCTTACTGGACGAGAAAAGAAAAAAAAGGAACTTCAATTAAGAAACATCGTTGATATCGTGCCACCAAAGTAAAAGACTTTCAGGCAGCCAAAGAGATTTACCTCCTCTTAGGGAGTCAATGAGGACGAAGTATGAGGGGATATGTACAACACCAGCCACTGCTCCAGCACTGCATGAACAGTTGGACAACAATGTGAGCAACCATAATTATCATTTAACTAATAGGCTCAAAACTTTTGATGATCTCATACCACAGAAAGCAATGGTCCTTGCTTAAATTTGCTATGGAAGGCAAATGCAAGTGGCTTTGCTCCTTCTCCAGGTCCTCTTATGAATCCACTATATATGCACATTGGAAATTCGTCAGACAATGGTCCAAAACTATCAAGATTCAATGTTCACGACCAAGATAACATGGTAAATTAGAGGACTGCACTTACACTAGTGAAACTGAGACAAGTGGAGATCTCCTCACATCATAGACAGCAACAAGGCCATGATACATTTCATTACCATCTTTGAATGATAATGCCAAGCGCTCTCCTGAAGAATCCCATGCTAATTTATCTATGCCTCGGCTAGATGAACCAGAGAAAGCTAGCATAAATAAGTATATGGACTGGAGGACAAGTTACTTTTCTAGGCTGTAATGGATGAAGCGATAGACTTTTGAGCATGTAAAGGTTTATCCTAAATGAAAGCATCTGAGTATATACTAAAATGGCAAGAGACAGACTTTTTACAAGCCAGATCTAAAGATATTTTTTTTAAAAAAATGGTTGAGGTGCTTCCATCAATTAGGGAGGAGAACTTGCCTTTACTTATTTTGCTAATGATCATAAGTTACATACCAGAAGTGATTTCTTTAAAACCATATAATCCATATCACTTCCCAACCAGATGCAAATGTGGTTAGTCAAAATATCATCAGTTAAAGTTAGCACTGAAGACAGCAGTAAAATATGTTCCATCGGGTCCACAAGAAGTCAGGAGTATAGAATGGTAGGTACTGCCACTGTTGTTACCTGACAATCAGAGAGGAAATTTCAGGAAGTTCGACTGGTAGGAGATGGGCATCTGAAGTCAATGAACACAACACAATGTTCAGGATTCAGACAATAAACATAATACTGTAACTTCACATAAAAATGTTGTGGTGAGATGAGGGTAGCTGTCCATACCTAAAGATGGTGGCTTTGATGAGAAGTGAATTGAGCCCAGTGTTGTTGAGTTAGAAAAGGACAATAATGCAGTACGGCCTTCTGGGTCCCAATTTGCTCCCTGGTATGAAAGCAAGATAAAAAACATAAAGCATCATAACTCCAAAATTAGTCACAACACCCATATTTCATTCAAAATACTGGTTCAAGGGGGATAATGTATATATTACAAGTGAATGATATATGTTTGCTGTCAAACTGATGTTATGTGATATACTTGGGAAGGTTCAAATGAAATTGAGCTTTATGTAATATTTACAATTTATAAAGTAAACTGAACCAAAAATGAACTGTTGAACAAGCAATTGCCCTTGTTGGCAAACAAAAGTATAGCTGTATATTATCTATTCTAGATGCTAAAAGAATCATAATGATCAGCTGTTGAAATGACAATACATTAACAAGTAAAAAGGTACTGCAAGGTAGTCATAAATACAAAATAAACCCAAGTTCAGAAGCTTGATACAGGCATGTTTAAAACGTATATCTCTCAAAATAACTGGTTAAATAAGGTAATATGCTGTATCAATCTTCAGAATCATGCTAAACATACTAGTTTTCAAGATAAATACATGTACACAATCAGAAACAAAGTTACATATACAATTTTCCAATGGATCTGAGATAACAATTTCTTGAGTTAAAACAGGACCCAATAACACATAACATGCAAAGCATTTGCCCTTTCATTTCATGACTTAATTAAGAATCCATTCCTTGCGCCATGGTAAACAACAATGTTGAATGTTAAACAATACTTATTTAAAGAGTGAAGATACTACTACTTACAGATACATATCCATTAGATGAAGACCATGGTTCTGACATCCATGTATTTGTTTCCCATAAGTGAAAAGTTCCATCACTAATTAAAAAAAGAAAACTATGTAAATCTTCAAAAGGTATGAGTAATGAAAATAACTAAAGTTGAAGTTCATACAGCTTAGCAGTTAAAAGGTAATCTCCACCAGGTGACCACCGCACTAATGATATACTACTTAATCCACGTCTTATAGGCGTTCCCAACCCTGAAGCGGAAGAAAATCTAAAGATATTAGCATGCAGTTCTGTGTAAGATGGAACTGGGTATCTGCATTCTGATGACATTTATATACCTTGAGAAACATCCCAAATTGTGAATGATGGGCTATTACAAGAGGCGGACACCAAGTATGTGGAGATATGTGTCAAGGAAAATTGTCTAGAGTCACTGATAATTTTTTTTGTTTGCAAATGAAGACATTATTTGTTTTAGGTTACATTTTTTTTATTTTTCAAATAAAAGAGATGGAAACCAATGATACCCATGATTAAATGCTACAATGGAAACTTATAAAGGATATATTCCATCAGGCTTCCAACAAAGTGCACTAACTAGCTCAGCAGAAGAACCACGGAGAATGTCCACAAGTATCCATTGACCACCAGAACCTCTAGGAAAGGCACCAAAGGAAGAGGAGCTGACACCAGATTTCACAGATGCAACATTGCCAGGATATGATGCTGACCAGAGGCATATCCCTCCCCTGAAAATAATAATAACAATAATAAGTTAATCTAATAGTAGATTATGCCACCAGGTATTATGACATGAAAAGAATATGAAAAAAAAAATCTTTAATAGTGCTCTAGTATATGGTGGCAGTAGTACATACTTGCACCCAACTGCAATCATCTTTCCACTGTTTGGCCTCCATTCAACAGCTTTAACATCCTTTTGATGGTCACTTGTTAGAATGTAGGATTCTTTATTATCTGTTCAGAGAATAGAAATGATTAGTTGTTGGCTTCAGCTGAGTTGAGAAACATACTTGAGTTCATTAAATACAAGGAGAAATGTTCATATAGCCATCATACTTCAGTTCATCATATCTATCTTATTAATACAACATAAAAAGGTTCAGCAGATCTCACCTGGCTCCTCAAAGTCATGAACTGTAACTTGGTTCTTCCCAGATACAAATGCCAAGCAATGCTTGTGCGGATTCCAACTTACTTTCTGGGTATCAATTTCTTGTAGCAGATTTGGCTGCGAAAACAAAAGATTTGTCGGAAGTACAGTTGTTACAAAATCTATCCTGAGCACTTTCCACACAAAAATAAGCTTGTGGGTAGTAGATTTTTGGGTGAACTACGAGAATGGGGCAATGTATGACAGAAAAGTAGTAAAATCATGAATTTGTTGAAGTCAATTTAACTAAGATATGAAGAACCAACTCACATCGCAAGAAGGGAAGAGCATTTGTTTGAAGGACTCTGCTATTGTCGAAGCTAAACTTGTTCTGGGGACAATTTCAGCAGGCTCAGCAGCTTCATTGACAGCAGGAGGCTCGAGGCTGGAAACAAGAGCATCCGGTTGGAAGGGAATCGGACTGAAGACCATTCCCTGGAAACCCCAAATTAAAGTTTCGGTTAGAGAGAGGCCTAAAATAAGTCTTGTTAAAAAGAAAGATGAAATTTTGCGAGGGGGAGGGGAAGATGGACTGTACTGACGAGGATATCGCCGTAGGCCTCCTTGGCTCGATCATCGGACAGCGCATCCACCGCAACTGCAACTCACAGATTTGGAGCGGGCGAAATAAGCAACCAACTCCGTAGCCGATTCAGAGAAAGAAAGCAGAGAGGGCGGCGCGGGTACCGAGGTCGCGGTTGATCTCGCAGACGGTGACGCCGCCGGGCGGGGGGAAGCTCGGCATGGTCGCGCCGCGCGCGGGCGGAGACCGCACCGGCGAATTTAGCCCGCCTGCTTGCTGGTTTGGGGGCCTCGCGGGGGAAGCTTGGCGTCCCAACTCCCAATCCAGATTGGGGCTACAGCTCTCGAGTGCAAGGCCGCGGCGGGCGGCGGCGTTCAGCTTGACGGCGACTAGAGGGGAGGAGGAGAGGAACAAGACGAGCCAGCCAGCCTCCTTGTGTTGGTTTTGCCTTCCTTAAACCCTCGCCGTCCTCACCGCGAGAACGGGGACGAGAGGAACGGACGGTGTAGATGGTCCTGTCCCTAATCCAACGGTTATAGATAGACGCAGCAGCCAGCAGGTGCTCCGAGAGGCTTCCTCTTCCTCTTCTTCCTTCGCCGGCTCGCGGTCGACCCCACCCTGGTCGCCCTCGCGCTCGTCCGCATCCACCCATCATCCGACCCACATCGTCCCATCTCCTCGGTGGCATCACCGTTTGAGCGTCCCCGGCGTCCATCCGCCATTCCAGCCTGGAGCACTCGCTTCGTCCAGCTGAGCATATCCTGTTCGATGAAATGCCTAGCAAGGTTTGTCTCCTCCTCCTGTATTGGTTGTACGCCTGTATTTCGCTGCCTGTTACCACTCTTCTGTGCGCAAGTACATCTGGTAACCTTCTGTGATCAACTGTAGCAAAATTGCATCTGAAGAATTTGAAGCTTGCTTTGGACGTACATGACAAGTTTCTTTTCTTTTTCTTTTTTTAATCTCAGCAGGGGAATGGCTACGCGTCTCTCCGTTTTGTCTGACGGAAGTGGCATCAAGTCAGGTTGAACAATGAGGTTGGCACTTTATCCCCAAGTTTTCGAGGTTTACATGCACCCTGTCAGAAGGAACGAATGTTTCAAGGTCTAAAAGATGGCTGGTTTGATAGTAGAAAAAAGATGCTGTCACCAGGGATAGTGAACCTGCCATTTGTTAAGAGTTGAAGAAGCTTCTCATGATGTCAACAGATGGAACTCTGAGTATGTGTTTCTATTGTTGTGGCTCACAAGGGAATTGCTGCTCGACTCGACAACTACAGTTGCTCTTTAGTACCAAACCGTTGGTCACTAGGGATGGTAATCTACCAGCCGACCATGTTGAAGAATGGAGGGGAGGACTATACACATAAAATGGCTGGCTGAATCTGAAACAAAATATAATTTTCCAATGAACCTTCCTACTGGCTTTAAGGTTTTGGAATGGTTTTAGGACAAAAGTTTAAGAGCTGGCAGAGCTTCCCCTTACCGGATCTTATGAGTAGAATGATTTACATCCAATGCGCAATGTTGAGCTGCTTGAGAAATGTGTTGGTATTCTTCATGAAAATTTCAAATTGACAACAGAAAAGATGAAACCATGAAAGGTTGTCACACTTCGGAATATCTTCTGCTTTGGAAGTAAACCTGCAGGAACTTATTCTTAAGCACCCTACATTTTCTACATCTCAACAGAAGGAGGCAGACACAGTCCTGCTTAGGGGGAGTCACAGTATGATGTCTGCTTGAGCCCCCCGTCTACAACCTAAGAAGGAAAGTGCCAGGTCTTATTTTGTCAGGCTGCCATTGAAGAAATGGAAAGTTCAATTAAGCTTGCTGTGGAGTACGAGGGAAGAAGTGAAAAATTAGGGAATCGCAGATGCCATGTTCACACAATGAATTCAATGTTTGACGTTGAAGGTGGTTTTTACCAAAATAATATGCCTAATGATGAGGAAGTCTGTTTACCGATCTCTTCTTTGACTGAAAATTAAGCTGAATCAAATAATGCACTGACATGGGAGGTGCACCCACAACACAATAACAGAAACACATATATGGCGTTGATGCTCTTTTTTTTTTGAATGTTCACCAGGNAGGGGTGGGGGGGGGGGGGGAGTTTCCCCACCTGAATTTTCATTTAGATGGATAAAGTGGGAGTTACATGGTGATAAACAGGATCAACAATTACATTAGGGAGAGAGCAGAAGAGAAGTAATGTTTCCACTGCGTCAGTATAGGGTGTTCTTTATTGTTCATTCGTTCAGCCCATAGAGTGGCATCCTCTCCGCAACGACGTAGGAGACGTTGGATTGACGGCGCTTCCCCTCGAAAGACCACATCATGCCGATGATTCCAAAGGCGCCAGAAGCATAGCAGGTAGAAAGCTCTATACTCGACGACCGGAATGATCGCCGGAGGTTGTAGCTGCCCCATAAGTAGGGTGGAAGTGACAGAGGGCTGGATCCTGATTGCCGCCCAGAATGCTGCTGCAAAGGCACAGTGGAAGAATAGGTGATCAGCGTCTTCGATTTGGTGGATATAGAGCTCACAGTGCGCCGTGGGGATTATCTTTTTCTTAAGTAGATTTGCCTTCGTTGGGAGCCTGTCTTTGCCTATCAGCCACGTGAAGAACTGTACTCTTGGGGGGGCAGTGTTTTGCCACACAAATGCCCAATTTGGACACAGGTGCAAGGTTGTTTTGCCCAGTTGTTTATAGAGTGGTTTGGGCGTTGATGCTCTTTCAGATATGACAAGGGGATCATATATATGAAAATCGAAATCAAGTTTCAAGGTTGGTTTGTTTGTCTGTACCTTCTTCAGTTACATAGGCATGCTTATATACATTTGATTTCTATGAGAATATACTCAACCTGCTCAAGAAAACATATGGCTCAGGGAAAAGAACTCATTGACTGGATTACTGAATATTCTTGTATCTAAGATTTGTCAGCAGTTCATATATACAGTACAAAAGTCTATAAGTTTTGGACCGTGGTTCCGTCAACTCGGATGTATGGAACATGAGCAACATATGGCCAATCGGCACCATCTTTAGATACCCGAGTGCTCAAGCACGAAGTACAGTTGTGTATATGAAACTCTTGGAGACTCAGGGGCAGAGCATTGTCTGGTATGGACCGCAAGCCATGCAAGCCATGAAGCTCTAGTATCTTAATGGAGGGCATGGTAACCAAGAACGAAGGGAGACATTGCAATGCATGAAAACCTGCAATTTAGAGGTGCTCTAGCGAGTTTGGTTGCTGAAACCACAGTTCTTGTTTGACTGAGAAATTAGTGCCATTTGATTCGTTGCAGATTGTCAGATTGCGCACTGATGGGAGCTTTCCCACGGTCCTGAAGTAATCACCATACATCAAGCTATCATCAGCTCTGAGGTGGGTTAAAAGGCTAGCTTCCTGCTGCTGCTTCTCATCATGTGCCGCACAACAATCTTGACCAAAGTCCACTGAGACAGAGGTGGTGATGGCACTTAAGAGTTGAGGACAACCCTCCACCCGTGCGCTTCTCAATTTGCTAAAGTATTGGAAGCCATCAGCCAAACGTAACCCTTCACTTTTGATAAGCTCAATATTTTCTAGGGACTTGAACTGGTGTGTGGACAGTACAACGCTGTGGTTGCAGTACTCGATTGCCAAGGTTATTAGTGATGCCAAGACTTGAGAACATGCTGGTAATGCCAGGATGAAGCTTCCAGGCTTGGAGATCTTCAGCTCTTTCAATACAGATAAGCATGGAAGATGTGGGAAACGTCTCAGTGATGGCAGTATGCAAGATGGAGCTTTCTGAGGTGTCCAAGGAAGAGAGACGACCCATAAGCATGAGCTGCTGCATCTGGTTCTGTCCGCTCCTCCCATTTCTCCATCGAATGAAGCTCCAACTCCTCAAGAGATGGGAAACCACCAAATGATGTGCTGTCAACATGCTTCACTGAGGGAAGCTTTCTTAGAGTGAGGAGCTTTAGCAAAGGCAGATGGCCCAATGGTGGAAGGGTAGACAAGAAGCGGCAGCTTTCAAGATTTACATGTAAGAGATTAACCAAGTTATCTGGATGCACCCAATCAGGAAAATCTTGGTCCTGGTAGGATTTGATGGAGTTCCTGTATGTTTGGATGTGGTTGCAGTCCTTCAAGTGCAAACTTGGGCACTCTTTTCCCTTCGATCACCAAGGCACCCACATGTTTCTTGTCCATCAATCTAGCTTCCATCGCTTCATCCTTACTTCTGATATTCTCGGTACCACGGATGCACAGTCGCCCCGTGAGCTCCCTCATGTTCTTTAACTCTCTTATCATGAATCCTTGTCCCCTCCATGCAATGAAGCTATCCAACTCTTGAAGTTCAGTTAGCTGTCCAATACTTTGAATCTTGGACAATGCTGAATCATCTACGTACAGATGTCATAGGTTGGTCAGCTTGGTGATACTTTTGGCACACAATCAGCATCATATCCTCGAAGATGCAGGACTTGGAGGTTGGTGGGCAGATCCTTCAACTTTATGATCTTTGTAAATGAAAGATCAAGGAATCGCAGTTTTCTCAGGGGCCTAGCATCTTGGGGCCATACCTTCCCTGGAGCTTCAACGTATGATAAGTCTAGCACACGGATATTTGGTGAGTTCTCCAACATCCCATCCAGAATGTTAAAAAATGCATCATTCTCAAAACGGCCAAATAGTTGGAGAGTGCGCAGATTTCTGTACTTGTTCAGCTGTTGCCATTGGTCCAGGCTACTACCCTACAGGGCCAGGTGGCAAATATTTCCCAGTGCTGGGGACGAAACTCCTGTTGATCTTTCACCATGGAGAAGCACTGGTTTAGAGAAACGGCAATTGCTAAACCGCGTACCAAATCAGGCATGACATACTTGTTGCTGACAAATGTGAGTTGGAATAAGCACCTTTCTACGAGCTCATCAAATAACTGCCTCCCAACATCTTCTAGCCTCGTACCATCTGCAATGTTGTTCCACTGGATGAAATCATGTGCAAGCCACATCTGAACCACTCTGTCCTTGTCAAACAGGTAATTCCTGGGAAATATTGAACAATAGGCTAAGCACTGTCTTTGTTTTGGTGATAGATGCTGACAACTCACTACTACAGAAAGGGGCTTTCTGGACGAGGCCCCCAACAGTTTCCAGGCGGGCCATAAGTGGCCGCGCCTGGAAAAACCGGTCCCGAGGGGGCTGGCTGTTGAACCGCACGCGATAATAAGTTATCCCGTGCGGGTTCTTAAGCCGACCGCACGGGATAAGTCATTA
This sequence comes from Oryza officinalis, assembly GCA_008326285.1. Classification (NCBI taxonomy): domain Eukaryota; kingdom Viridiplantae; phylum Streptophyta; class Magnoliopsida; order Poales; family Poaceae; genus Oryza; species Oryza officinalis. The sequence continues at coordinate 23,051,493 of BDMV01000012.1, read as the reverse complement.
TCGCGTGCGGCTTCCTTAAGCCGACCGCACGAGATAAGATTATCCCGTGCGGTCCGCTTAAGAACCCGCACGGGATAATGCTTATCCCGTGCGGTCCGCTTAAGAACCCGCACAGGATAATGATTATCCCGTGCGGTTCGTTAGGTGAACCGCACGCGATGATGCACTATAAAACACTCCCACCACCCCGACAGTGTCACTTTGAACTTGGTGTTTCTCTCTCTAAAAAAATGCAATTATAGGGGGGAAGGTTTTCAACTTGTATTCTTCAATTGGAATCAATACAAAAGGTACCATGCTTGATCTTCTCTTCCATTTGCTTCCACTTTTAAAAGTTTTTATTGGTTTAATGTGAAGATATTTGAATTTATTTTAACTTGGTTTCTCTCTCCAAAAATAGATATTTTCTTTTGGTGGGAGATTGTAGAGTTAAAATCTTTGATTGAAATCAATATAAAAGGTAATGTGTTCGATCATCTCCTTCGTTTGCTTCCGTTTTTGTAAAATTTCATTGGTTAAATGCGAAGATATGTAAACTTGTGCGAATTGGTACTTTGTGCTATATATGTATGTAATTTGTAGGTCAAATATTTTATTTTTTTGATTGAACCATTTTTTGGTAGCTAATATTGTCTCCGTATTATTATTTGTTGTGAATGAGGTTTTAGTTAAAAAGTATGAATTAAGTTTAATTTGTTTATTTAGAAAACACCGGCAATATAATATTAATTAATGCTGTGAATTTTTTAGATGGATCGGACATGGATGTATGAGACACGGAGAACTCATCCGGTGTTCATGAGAGAAGCATCAACATTTATTGACAAGGCTAAGACACACGCTTTGAGAGAGAGTAGGAAGGATATTTTTTGTCCATGCGTGGATTGCAAGAATCAGAAGATGTGGAAAGATCCGGATGTAATCCTGGGACACATAATTTAGCGTGGATTTGTGGAGAAATATACAGTTTGGATTTATCACGGGGAAGTCGCCCCTCCTGTAGAGATTGGTGATATTTGGTTCGATCAGGCAGAGGATTTTATAATTGATGACATGTCTCGTCAAATGACTGGTGATTTTGGCGGCACTGGTTTTGACGCCGCAGAGGTTGATATTGATCTTGATCTTGAGGATATGTTGCGGCACGCTGAACCAGAGGTCCTAACAGAGAAAGCAAAAGATTTAAATAATTGGGAGGCGTTGCAGAAATCAACGAAAGATCTTTTATACGATCAATCAAAGGGATGTGACATGCAGTATACAGTGTTACGGTCGGTGCTAGAACTTCTTAGATTGAAGGCCAGGCACGGCTGGTCTGATACTAGTTTTAATGAATTGATGGGTCTTCTTAGAGCTATACTTCCTAAGCCTAACTTGTTGCCAGCTAACACCTACCAAGCCAAGAAACTGATATGTCCATTATCACTTGGTGTGGAAAAGATCCATGCATGTATTAATCACTGTGTACTTTATCGCAATGAATACGCTGACTTGGACAAGTGTCCAACTTGTGGGGCGAGTAGGTACAAAAAGGATAACAGTGCCACCGATAGTGCTGTTGCCGAACCAAATACATTGGTTGAGCCAGGAAAAAAGATTCCGGCCATGGTGATGTGGTACTTGCCAGTGAAAGATCGCATGAAGCGATTGTTCTCGAACCCCGCCGACGCTGAGTTGATGAGATGGCATGAAGAGGGTCGGAAAACAGATGGTATGATTCGACACCCCGCCGATGCTCGACAATGGAGAAACTTTGATTCGAAGCATCCAGAATTTGCAAATGATCCGAGAAATGTAAGGTTTGCGTTGAGCACGGATGGAATGAATCCGTTTGGTGACCTAAGCAGCTCGCACAACACTTGGCCTGTTCTGCTCACCATGTATAACCTTCCGACATGGTTATGTCAGAAGCGAAAGTATATTTTGTTGACTATCCTTATACAAGGGCCAAAACAGCCTGGCATCGATCTAGACGTGTTTCTTGAACCTTTGATGGAGGATATGCAAGAAATGTGGGAAGAGGGTCTACAATTGTTTGATGCGTACCAACAGGAGCATTTTACTCTGCGTGCTATCATATTCGTTACTATAAACGATCTACCAGCAAATTTTTCTCTCTCAGGACAGATTAAAGGAAAGACCGGATGTCTTATATGCCTGGACAACACATCGTACATATACCTGACCTCGTCAAAAAAGTTAGTTTACATGCGTCATCGTCGTTTCTTACCATAGAAGCATAGGTATCGTGCGATGGCTACCTTTTTTGACAAAACTGTTGAGGAAGGTACTGCCCCCGAAGCAAAGGATGGTTTCACGGTGTTCAAGCTGACAAAAAACATAAAGGTCGTGTTCGGCATGGGAAAGACGGCTTTAGGCAAGAGAAAGAAAGAAGTGGTAGAAAACACGCTGCCCTTCAAGAAACATTCAATCTTTTTCAAGTACCTGACGTACTGGAAAGACCTGGAGATTCGCCATGCCATCGATGTCATGCACCTCGAGAAGAACGTGTTCGACAGCACCATCGGGACTTTACTTGACATCCCAAGTAAAACAAAGGATGGGTTGAAGTCACGTAACGACCTGGTCAATTTGGGCATAAGGAAAGATCTCCACCCGATAGAGCTAACGAATGGTAAGATTGAGATTCCACCGGCATGCTACTCAATGTCACCAGAAGAGAAAAAAGCTTTCTGTCAATGTCTTCGTGGATTGAAAGTGCCGACTGGATTCTCATCGAATATCCGGAAACTAGTATCAATGAAAGATTTGTCGATTTCTGGATACAACGCTCACGACTGTCATAAGATGCTTACGGTATTCCTTCCTATCGCTATAAGGGCGGTGAAACCAGTGCACACCAAGGTAGTGATAACAAAGCTGTGCTATTTTTTTAATCGAGTTTCACAGAAAGTTTTTGATCCAGAAGAATTAGGACCCCTTCAGAAATTCGCAGTCGAGACCGCTTGCCAGCTAGAGATGTTTTTTCCTCCATCGTACTGGGACATGATGGAACATCTCATTGTTCACATTGTCCCTCAAATTATTGAACTTGGTCCTCTATACCTACATCAAATGTGGGCGTACGAGCGATACATGGCCGTTCTAAAAGGGTATGTCTGTAATCGTGCTCATCCGGAGGGCTCGATGATAGAGGGTTACACAACTGAGGAGGTTGTCGAGTGTTGCCTAGATTATATGAGCGATGTCAACCCCATTGGGACACCGGTGCCTTGACATGATGGAAGGTTATCTGGGAAGGGTACTGTGGGAAGAAAATGCTTCTACGACAACGATTACAAAACGGTATCGGATGCACACAGCAGTGTTCTTCAACAACTCGCCATCGTTGCGCCCTACATTGAGCAACACACTTCCGATATCAGAGCATGCAACCCTGAGCGATTCGACGGTTGGGTTTCGAAAGAACAGAAGCGCACGTTTCCCCAGTGGCTGAAAGATCAAAAGCTACCGTGTGGAGAATCAACCGAGGAAAAAATGATAGAAAGACTTGCAGCTGGCCCAACAAGCCTTGTGACCTCATGGCAAGGGTATGATATCGGAGGATATTCTTTTTACACAAACAGCAAAGATAGGAAAAGCTCAGCGCAGAACAGTGGGGTTCGTGTCGTAGCATTGGACGCAACAGGGCAGAACAAGTCTTACTACGGGATCATACAAGAAATATGGGAACTTGACTACGGTTTAAACATTCAGATCCCTGTTCTCAGATGCCAATGGGTGAAAGACATCATAGTAGATAAATTTGGATTTACTTGTGCCGAACGGAGTAAAATTGGACATAAGGATGATCCATGGGTCCTTGCGGAGCGTGTTGCACAGGTTTTTTATGTGAAAGATCCTTCCGATGAAAAGATGGACATTATTCTATCGGGCAACCAAAACATCATTGGAATTGACAACATTCAAGACGCACGCGATTATAACCAGTATGACGCCATTGAGTTATTCACAGATCTTCCTACGCGAATGAAACGCATTGAGAGTGTCCTCGACGAATCAAAGTTTGCATCCGTGCGGAAGGATGTTAATCCAAAAATAGTGAAACGCTAGTTTCTTTTTTTTGTACAATATGTTTTTGCACGCGAATGTATCAAGCTTATGGTGTGAGCAATTGATATATTAATATGTGACGAATTGTAACACCCTGATTTTTCGCCCGTCAAAAATTCTATTTTATTAAAAATCCTATTTTCAAAAATTTGGTTCTTTGAGTGTATTTAGAATTTTTGTGCCAAAGATCTCAATTGATCCGTTCCCTGGTGAACCCAGAATCTTGATCATGATCTCATCTCCCAAAAAATAATTTCCATTATTCGAATTTTGCATTTCGAATTTCCACTCCTGAACCTTTCCAAAAATTCGTACGGTTGAAATTTCAATTTCGAGATTTTAACCGTGTCGTCAAATAATCTCCTTTCCATCCAGAGAGTCTAAAAATATTTATTTTTAGACATCGACCACCGGACCAATATTTCCTATACGCACGTATATTAAAATCAATATTTCTGCGCATGTATCGACAGTCATTTCCTTCCCATTCAAGTAATCAAAAATATTTTGGATTTCTACCGCCCGGTGTTTATCCGTTCTTTTTCACCCGGAGGTCCTTTGCACTTCATTAAGCCAGGAAAAAACACTCAGGCTCATCCAGTAATCGTGCATCCATGTTTCTTTCTCTGTCTCTATTTTTCCCTAAACGTCCCTGCAAATCGACGGTTAGGCACCGTCCTGCCAGCACAGTGAAGTTACCGCTCCGCGCCGTTCGCCGAGCAAGCCGGGCAGCGACAACAGCACAGAGAAGGTAGGCACCGTCGCCGCGCCGCTCGCCGAGCAAGTCAGGCAACAACAGAGAGAGGCTTCTCCATAGCAACCTCGTCGTTGCTCCTTGCCCAGTGCACCGTCGCACCAAGCCAAGGAAGCTTTGAGCCAAGGCGTCCACACCGAAAGCAAACGCCGAGTCCATGCCGTCCTCCATCGACCACCGTCCACCATCCTCGCCCCTGTGCGGGCCCTGCCATTGGCGTCAGACGGACAGAGCATTCGGCCCCACTCGGCCCGAGCCGCCTTGTCGCCGTCCGCCGGCCGCGACGGCTATAAAAGCCACTGCCTCGTCGTCGTCAGCCTCCAAGCTTTCCCATCCCCACTGTCGCCGCCTCTCCATACCGCGAACCAACGGGCCAACGCCACCCCAGCCCCCTGCCTAGCTGCGCGGCCCGCGCCGCCCCGAGCCGAGCCCGCCGCAGCCACGCCGGCCAGCCGCAGCAGCCAGCCCAGCCGGCTGCAGCCGCCGCGCCGCCGCTTGCCTGGCTGCCGCGCGGCCGTCTCGCTCCCAGCCGCCGCCTCGGCCGCAGCCTGCCGACGCCAGCCGCGCGCTGATGCCACCGGTCGCGCGTGCTGCGCGCCCTCTCCCGGCCCAGGCCGGCGCGCGCGCGCCACCGCCCGCGCCGGCGCCGCTCCGCCCCGAGCCAGCGCCGACCGGTCCCAACCGTCGTCGCCTCGCCTCCCCAGGCCGGCCGCCTCCTCCCACTCGGGCTCTCTCTCCCGGAAGAATACAGAGGAAAAGCAAGGAGAGAGAGAAAGAAAGAAATGAGAAGGAGAAAGAGAAAGAGAGAAGAGATAAGAAGGAAGAAGAAAAGAAAAAGAAAAAAAAAAGAAGGAAGGTGGGACCCGCCGGTGGGCCCCACTGTCTTGACTCTCTCCCGCGGGCTTTGACCGAAGACTTTGAGAAAGTCTATATTGCCTCCCTCACGATGTCGGGCTAAGCCCATGAAAATTCCCTACGAAGTCTACATCACGCCCTCCACTTCATTGGGCCAACCGGCCTGATAATCTATCCACCAAGTCCACTTTACGTCCCTACCCGACCTCCTTCATCTCTGGGCTAAAGCCCAAGCCTTCCCATAATAAAGTCCACGATTTCTCCCTCTTCACAGCCAAGGAATATTCTTGGGAATATTCCTTTCCAATTTAATAAATTCAGTTCCACATTTCAGAAAATCCATTAATCTTCCAAAATTCGTATCTNCGAACAGCGATCATCGCCCCACTCGGCCGAGCCGCCTTGTCGCCGTCCGCCGGCCGTGACGGCTATAAAAGCCACCGCCCCGTCGTCGTCCTCCCACACCGGTCCTCTCTCCTCAATCAAGCTCACCCTCTCGCCCTCGCTGCCTCGGCACCCGGCCGCCACGCCGCCGCCTGCCGCGCGTGCAGCCGTCTCCCGGCGGCGCAGCCTCCCGGCGCCGCGCACCTTGCCTGGCCCGGACGCCCCAGCCCCTCTCGGCGCGCCCCGCCGCTCGCGCCCGGCCAGCAGCCGGCTGCACGCGCCGCCTGCCTCTCCCGCCGTCGCCTCCCAGCCGCCGCCCGGCCCGCAAGCCGTGCCAACGCCACCGCGCGCTGCTGCCGCGCGCGTCTCCGCCTGCCCGGCCGCACGCGGCGACGCGTGCGCGCCGCCAGCCGTGCCCGCGTCCGGCCGCCGGCCCGCCCAAGCCGTGCCCCGCCGTCCCACCGCCGCCGCCCCGCCTTCCCGCCGGCGCTCCGCCTTCTCCCCTGCTCGGGAGACAGCACAGAAGAAGAAAGAGAGAGAGAGAGAAGGATAAGAATGAGAAAGAGATAAGAAGGAGAGAGAAGAGAGGAAGGGAAAAAAAAAAGAAAGAAAAAGAGAAAAGGTGGGACCCCCGGTGGGCCCCACTGTCTTGACTCTCTCCCGCGGGCTTTGACCAAAGACTCGGAAAAAGTCTAAATGCCTCCCTCTTCTTTGTCGGGCCGAAGCCCATAAGCTCCAAAAAGTCTACTTTGCCTCCCTCTCGTTATCGGGCTAAGCCCATAAAAATCCCTACGAAGTCTACATCACGCCCTCCACTTCATTGGGCCAACCGGCCTATAATCTATCCACCAAGTCCACTTTACTCCCTCCCGACCTCCTTCATCTCTGGGCTAAAGCCCAAGCCTTCCCATAATAAAGTCCATGATTCTCCCTCTAACATCACAGCCAAGGAATATTCTTGGGAATATTCCTTTCCAATTTAATAAATTCAGTTCCACATTTCAGAAAATCCATTAATCTTCCAAAATTCGTATCTCCCCAACCGTAAGTCCGTTGACTCCGTTCAACTTCCATAATTTTTCTAAAAATGAGATCTACCCAATGGCACCATTAGTTTATAATAGTTATTATCTGCTTTATAGGGTTTTGGATGTTTTTCTCTTTTCGATCGCGTAGTGGACGTTTCGGAGAGTCAAGCTGACGCGGATTTTCTCGAAGATTGAAGACCAACAATAAGGCAAGCCACTCTTCGATCATATTGCTCCTAGTTTATAAAATGTGTTGTTTGCAAACTTGCATGTTAGCGTACACAATTATTTTGATCGGCCATCGGTCTACGAGCACACGACCGACGGACCAACCTATGTAGTTGCATTATTTTCCGTAGGACCTTGTTAAACTTAACCCTTGTCGCTCCACCACAGCAGTACCTCGATGCTTGCGCTCTCTGGGCGTAGGTATCCTTGTGCACCATTTGTTTATGTCAGGTTTTATATATGGTTATCGATGTGGAAAAACTTGGGTTGTGAAAGGTTTATAAAACCCGACTCGGGGAGTCGGTGACTTTGAAAAATAAAAAGTTTTATGGGAGAAAACTTGCGGTGCGAATCCTCTCCTGTGTGGTTTGGTTTCGTAGTCGCGCATAAGGACCGATTCCTTTGGGTTTTACATCCGAGCATCTCACAGTACGACCACATGGGTAGAATGGGATGCCCCTAGATGAGTAACTAGCTAAAACATAGATGTCTAGCAGGTTAGCAGGTGAGGAGCACCGGTATGGTGGAGTTTACGGCAATCTCCTGTAGTGGGGATGTGTCGGGAGTCCATACGGTGGGGCCTGAGTAGATGAGGGCTTGAAATTTGGCCTGATGCTTGGTGGAGAGATTCCACCCATCTGTGGGACACGGGACATTTATGGTTTGGTTAGAGAAAGGCTTTGTCACGAACTTCCGATACCGGCCAGTATCGGTGTAAGCTTCGTGTCTTGTGGGAAAAGCGTACAGTCTCTGCAGAGGTTTATTGAACTGTTCGAACAGCCGTGCCCACGGTCAAGGGCGAATGTGAGGTGATGCCCATAGCGTAGATTTGTTTTTAAAACTCATTTAATAAATTGGTTTGTGGAATGGGAACCGTTACCAGAGTCCTTCTTTGTGACGGACGGCCAGCCTTCGTGGTTGGGAACAGGCCTGTGTGACCTGGGGTGTCGTCTGACACCATAGGGCCGAGAGGGCCGGTTCAGGGGCCGAGATGGCCGAGTTTGGGTTGGCAGGTCGAGAGGACCGGACCCGGAGTTGTTAACCTTGAGACTTGGTTAACGGATGATTGTTGAAGAGAATGTTGGTTTAAGTTTTGAAAGTGAAAAGAAACTAATAAAGAAGGAAGTGCTATGAATGCTAAAATTTGACTTTCCCGCTCGAGTCGTTGCAAAGCAACTCGTGGACGGATTGAGGTGAGACGCCTCTCTCTCCGAAGGGAAAGTTACTTTGAAAACCTACACTTAGAATTTTCAAAGGAAAAGTGTTTTAAAAATGATTTGCTAAACAAACTCAGCCTGTCTTTGATGCTTGCATGTACACATTTCCTAGTGGCTTGCTGAGTACGAAAGTACTCAATCCCCCATTGTTGTTGTTTTTCTCCTCTTGGCTTGAGTTCAGGAAGAAGTTGAAGGTTGGAGTTTCGTCCCTAAACCCAAACTACTGCCGGTGGATTTGGTGTCCTAGCTTCGCTAAGTTTCGCTGCTGCTGACTCTGATTGGAGGTTGCAACTCAGGGATTACCCGAAGCTGCAACGTAAAGGTATATTGTATTTATTTAAATCTTGCATTGATTCATCATGTTACCGCTGGTACCAGCATCGTTATCCTGGGACTGGTACCTGTTTTGCGGTTCCGTGGGAAAGCGGTTCGCCGTTCTCCTGCGGCACGCCCTCCTCGGTGCCATTTGTACAGTGGCGCAGGGGCGGGGTGTGACAGGGTGGTATCAGAGCAAGGTTTGGCTTTAGGAACGAAACCCCTCTCTCTTAGGAGACCCCAATCACCCTATTTTGACTAAAATAAAACTATGTGCGAAAAACCCCTACTCTCTTCTCTCAAGCCTGGTTTATAAAAGGAGTTTTTCTAAATAAAAGTACAGCAACCTTAGCCACATATCCTCCCTAAGTTCTTTCTCAGCGGAAAGGTTCTAAGTTCGATTAAGGTGTCAGCCTAGAGCCCGAACGAAAGAAAACGACAGCCTTAAGCCCGATGCCTATCTCATAGAAATGGCATAATAGAATGCTTGTGGTTTTGCGAAAATGTTTTTCTCGCTCGATCCCGATCAGACCCCAAGCCCAAGGCCTTTGGTTAAACAAGACCCTGATCAAATCCGGTCAAACCAGTGTGACCAGTCCGCCCGTGCCATCCGGATCAACCATGGAAAGACCCAGATAAAGAGGCACGATGTCGGGGATATGCGTCGGCCATGGGACATTGACCGACCCGGACTCAATCAGTTGAAGTATCCCAGAAAATCCGGAGCCACCCTCCCCTGGCAGTATTAATGGAAAGCAACAGATGGAATGCAGGAGCCATCGAGAGGGTTACATTGGAAATCTAAAGCTCAACTCTGCAGCAAAATGTCCAACCACAGGATAATCAAGATTTATGGGCATGTAATCGCCATAAGACCCGCCAAACAAGGACTAACAAGAGCCATGACCACTAGTCCTCGGGAATACGCAACAAGATACTATTCACCACCAGTAAAAGGGAACAGGACTCACCGCGAGAAGCGCAAATACTGGAGAGGTGTTGACCCCTCATCACAAAAGCCCCTGAAAGATGGTGCCTATAAAAGGAACCCCAGGCAACCCCAGAAAAGGGCATCTCCTTTCAATCTAAGCTAGCCAGAAACCCTAGCCCCATGGAAACCGCACTTGCAACCATGGAGGGACATGCCAGGGAAAACCCTAACGGGTACGCCCAGCAGCTGGGCCACCTACTCCAGCAACTCAGCTTCTTTGAGGAGCCAGTCTACTGCGGCGAGCAGATCATCCAGGGATCCCAGAAGAGCTGGAAGGTGAAAGTCTTCCTCCACTTCCAGGGAGACGAAGAGGTGATCACTTTCGAGACCCGCCATCCTCGGATCACCCCTGAAGTTGCCATCCGGGACGTGTTCCGCGAGGCCCTCCTACGGCTTTGCAAGATTTGCGTCCCCTTGGGTGTGGCCAACAGCTTTGGTCTCCACCCCTATCGTGAAGAAGATGATAATCGATACCACCTCCGCCAGACCGGACAACCCGAAGGAAGCAGGTGCACCCTCCTCTCCGAGCTAGCCTGCACCACCGAGAACGCCTATGAGCAGGCCCTCGAAGAACTGGATGAACTTCGGGATCGGTATGCAGATTTGGAAGCCCGTTACCTGCGCCTTTCACTAGAGCGTACTACCTTACTACTCCTACAGTCATCCGAGATAGCCCGTCGCATGGAACGCCACAAGTTGGCCAGGCTCCGTAGGAAACCCCCGCTGGAGTTTGATCTACTCTCGCCTCCACCCTCGCCGTGAACAAGCTTTGTGTGTAGACCCTTGTTGGGAATTGCCTTATCCAGTAGCAGCAGCTCCCTTTTTCCTCCCTAAAGATGTATTACCCTGTACTGCGTTGTAAGGAGGAATTGGATGAAAAGTATTGGAACCTTTTGCCCGTCATGACTCCATTGTTCAGAAAGGATTATCTGTGTTCACACTCAGGCCGATGCGCCATCTCACAAAAACCATTCGTCGAGATGAGCTACCTCGAGATTGAATGATAATTTTGCCTAAGGAGAAGACAACCCCTGGATACCCAAAATTAAGAGAAGCCTAAGCATGGTTGGGAAACCTGCAATACCATCAGAAATCAAGACCCATCAACGGATAACACAAGTCGGAAACAAGTACAAACCAGAGGCAACCATACGCAGGATACCAAATGCAAAAGATTAAAGACAAGGACCATGAAGGTCGATACATGAGGGATACATGCCAAGGTTTGGCAACCATGTCATCAAACCACCTATCCTAACATCGCTTCCATAATGGAAAGGAAGACGATAGGTGCCAACACAATAAGAAGACAGACCGCCTCGCATAAGAGGTCAGAATGCTCGTCCGCTACCAGAGCACGCCACCGTCTCCAAAGGAAGACCACTGGACACACCACCCAGGACAAAAGGGTACAAATGGTCGCACAAACGAACCGAAGGCCAGACCACACCCAAACCCAACGCAAACCAGTGGCCACCCCCGCCAAGAAGGTTCCCCCTCTTCTGGAACGCCTCGGCGCCACCCTCCCAGCGCCGCCGCTGTCAACGGCACCGCCTGCCGCCTGCATCGGCGAAGGAACCCGCCGCTGCACCTCGATCTCCGCCGCCTCCGTTCTCAGTCGCCAGCGAGACAGTTCCCCGCCCGCAGCACCATGCTCCGCACCGCCTCCAGCACCTCGGCCGCCAGCATCTCGCTCGCCGCCGTTGTCGCCGTCGCCAACGCTGGACCTCCGCTCCATTCCTCCCCTCACCCGAGCTACACCGCCTCCACTCACCCTCCACTCGCCCTCCACTCACCGTGCCCGCGTGCTCCACCCAAAAGCACGCAAAGAAGACCGAGCCGGGGCCCTAAATAAAGGGGCGCGCTCGATGAAACGGGTACCCAAGTGCACGAGACAACAGAAAGTATAATCTGTGTGGAAGCAATGCAACCACCTGCAACTACCATTGAATACCCCTGAAGACCAGTATGGCCATAAGCAAAGTGCAACCATTGTTGGACCACACCAAACCCGCTCGGGACATGTCAACCCCAGTACCGACACCAGAGAAGAGCTCCAGTTTCTAACCTAAAAGAAACATCAGCTCAGCAACCAGTTCTCGAGTTCAAAAAAATTGAGCGCCAAACAGTGGGCCCACGTGTCACTCGGAAAAAGATGGGCCAGGAATCCCGCCCTACTCGTCGGCACTAAAGGAAACAGTCATCCTAGAGACCGTCTAAAGTTCCAAGGAAACTTTTGACCCCAAGAGAAGACCGTTACCCTCCTTCGGCTAGAATCGGCTGGAATCTCGGGACGAGATTCTGTTAAGGGGGGTAGGTTTGTAACGCCTCGATTTTCGCCCGTCGAAAAATCTATTTTATTAAAAATCCTATTTTCAAAAATTTGGTTCTTTGAGTGTGTTTAGGATTTTTGTGCCAAAGATCTCAATTGATTCTTTCCCTTGTGAACCCAGAATCTTGATCGTGATCTCATCTCCCAAAAATTAATTTCCATTATTCGAATTTCGCAGTTCGAATTTCCACTCCTGAACCTTTCCAAAAATTCGTACGGTTGAAATTTCAATTTCGAGATTTTAACCGTGTCGTCAAATAATCTCCTTTCCATCCAGAGAGTCTAAAAATATTTATTTTTAGACATCGACCACCGGACCAATATTTCCTATACGCGCGCATATTAAAATCAATATTTCTGCGCACGTATCAACGGTCATTTTCCTTCCCGTTCAAGTATTCCGAAATATTTTTGGAATTCTACCGCCCGGCAATTATCTGTCCTTTTTTTTTCCTGCACCTGTAATTCTTCTCATTTGTATTAAGTCAAGCAAGTTAATTAGGTTCATCCAATACTTGTTCAACCACATTTCTTTGCCCCTATTTTTCTTAAGCTCCCTGCCAAAACAATGGTTAGGCACCGTCCTGCACTGTGCACTGAGCATGGTTAGGCACCGTCCCTGCAAATCAAAAATTAGGCACCGTCCTGCACAGTGCACAGTGTGCACTGAGCATGGTTAGACACCGTCGCCGCGCCGCTCGCCGAGCAAGTCAGGCAACAACAGAGAGAGGCTTCTCTATAGCAACCTCGTCGTTGCTCCTTGCCCAGTGCACCGTCGCACCAAGCCAAGGAAGCTTTAAGCCAAGCGTCCACACCGAAAGCAAACGCCGAGTCCATGCCGTCCTCCATCGACCACCGTCCATCGTCCTCGCCCCTGTGCGGCCCTGTCATTGGCGTCAGACGGACAGAGCATTCGGCCCCACTCGGCCGAGCCGCCTTGTCACCGTCCGCCGGCCGTGACGGCTATAAAAGCCACCGCCCCGTCGTCGTCCTCCTCAGCCTTCAACCGGCTCCCCTCTCTCCTCGTCAACCTAACGCCACCCCTCCCCTCCTGCCCTGACGTCGCCTCGGCCAACGCCGGGCCCGCGCCGCACGCGCGCCGCCGCCCGCGCCGTGCGAGCCGTCTCCCGGCCGGCGCAGCCTCCCGGCCGCGCGCTGCCGCCCTTGCCGTGGCCGGCGCACGCGCCGCCGCCTTCTCGCCTCCCAACCGCCGCCCCGGCCCGCAAGCCGTGCCGACGCCACCGCGCGCTGCTGCCGCGCGCCGTCTCCCGGCCGTGCCGCGGCCGCACCGCTCGCCCGGCCGACGCCGTGGCGCGCCGCCCGCGCCCGTGCCACGCGCTGCCGGCCTTGCCGTGCCGCGCGCCAAGCCGCTCCAGCCGCCGCCGGTCCCGACCGCCGCCGCCCCGCCTTCCCTGGCCGGCGCTCCGCCTTCTCCTCCGCTCGGGGAGCAGCACAGAAGAAGAGAAGAGAGAGAGAGAAGGATAGGAATGAGAAAGAGATAAGAAGGAGAGCGAAGGAGAAGGGAAAAGAAGAAAGGAAAAAAAAAGAAGAAGAAGAAAAAAAAAAGAAAAAAAAAGAGAAGTGGGACCCGTCGGTGGGCCCCACTGTCTTGACTCTCTCCCGCGGGCTTTGACCGAAGACTTTGAGAAAGTCTATATTGCCTCCCTCACGATGTCGGGCTAAGCCCATGGAAATCCCTACGAAGTCTACATCACGCCATCCACTTCATTGGGCCAACCGGCCTGATAATCTATCCACCAAGTCCAGTTTACGTCCCTACCCGACCTCCTTCATCTCTGGGCTAAAGCCCAAGCCTTCCCAAAATAAAGTCCACGATTTCTCCCTCTTCACAGCCAAGGAATATTCTTGGGAATATTCCTTTCCAATTTAATAAATTCAGTTCCACAATTCAGAAAATCCATTAATCTTCCAAAATTCGTATCTCCCCAACCGTAAGTCCGATTGACTCCGTTCAACTTTCATATTTTTTCTAAAAATGAGATCTACCCAATGGCACAATTAGTTTATAATAGTTACTATCTACTTTATAGGGTTTTGGATGTTTTTCTCTTTTTGATCGCGTAGTGGACGTTTCGGAGGTACAACTGACGCGGATTTTCTCGAAGACTTGAAGACCAACAATAAGGCAAGCCACTCTTTGATCATATCGCTCCTAGTTTATAAAATGTGTTGTTTGCAAACTTGCATGTTTAGCGTACACAATTATTTTGATCGGCCATCGGTCTACGAGCACACGACCGACGGACCAACCTATGTAGTTGCATTATTTTCCGTAGGAACTTGTTAAACTTAACCCTTGTCGCTCCAGCACAGCAGTACCTCGATACTTGCGCTCTCTGAGCGTAGGTATCCTTTTCCACCATTTGTTTATGTCAGGTTTATACATGGTTATCGATGTGGAAAATCTTGGGTTGTGAAAGGTTTATAAAACCTGACTCGGGGAGTCGGTGACTTTGAAAAAATAAAAAGGTTTTATGAGAGAAAACTTGCGTTGCGAATCCTCTCCTGTGTGGTTTGGTTTCGTAGTCGCGCATAAGGACCGATTCCTTTGGGTTTTACATCCGAGCATCTCACAGTACGACCACATGGGTAGAATGGGATGCCCCTAGATGAGTAACTAGCTAAAACATAGATGTCTAGCAGGTTAGCAGGTGAGGAGCACCGGTATGGTGGAGTTTACGGCTCTCCTGTAGTGGGGATGTGTCGGGGGTCCATACGGTGGGGCCTGAGTAGATGAGGGCTTGAAAGTTGGCCTGATGCTTGGTGGAGAGATTCTACCCATCTGTGGGACACGGGACATTTATGGTTTGGTTAGAGAAAGGCTTTGTCACGAACTTCCGATACCGGCCAGTATCGGTGTAAGCTTCGTGTCTTGTGGGAAAAGCGTACAGTCTCTGCAGAGGTTTAATTGAACTGTTCGAACAGCCGTGCCCACGGTCAAGGGCGAATGTGAGGTGATGCCCATAGCGTAGATTTGCTTTTTTAAAAAAACTCATTTAATAAATTGGTTTGTGGAGTGGGAACCGTTACCAGAGTCCTTCTTTGTGACGGACGGCCAGCCTTCGTGGTTGGGAACAGGCCTGTGTGACCTGGGGTGTCGTCTGGCACCATAGGGCCGAGAGGGCCGGTTCAGGGGCCGAGATGGCCGAGTTTGGGTTGGCAGGTCGAGAGGACCGGACCCAGAGTTGTTAACCTTGAGACTTGGTTAACGGATGATTGTTGAAGAGAATGTTGGGTTAAGTTTTGAAAGTGAAAAGAAACTAATAAAGAAGGAAGTGCTATGAATGCTAAAATTTGACTTTCCCGCTCGAGTCGTTGCAAAGCAACTCGTGGACAGATTGAGGTGAGACGCCTCTCTCTCCGAAGGGAAAGTTACTTTGAAAACCTACACTTAGACCTTTAAAAAGGAAAAGTGTTTTAAAAATGATTTGCTAAACAAACTCAGCCTGTCTTTGATGCTTGCATGTACACATTTCCTAGTGGCTTGCTGAGTACGAAAGTACTCAATCCCCCATTGTTGTTGTTTTTCCCCTCTTGGCTTGAGTTCAGGAAGAAGTTGAAGGTTGGAGTTTCGTCCCTAAACCCAAACTACTGCCGGTGGATTTGGTGTCCTAGCTTCGCTAAGTTTCGCTGCTGCTGACTCTGATTGGAGGTTGCAACTCAGGGATTACCCGAAGCTGCAACGTAAAGGTATATTGTATTTATCTAAATCTTGCGTTGATTCATCATGTTACCGCTGGTACCAGCATCATTATCCTGGGACTGGTACCTGTTTTGCGGTTCCGTGGGAAAGCGATTCGCCGTTCTCCTGCGGCACGCCCTCCTCGGTGCCATTTGTACAGTGGCGCAGGGGCGGGGTGTGACATGAATCATGGGCGGCAGTTCCCTGGCAATAGGGCAATGCGGCTGAGGAAGAGTGAGGAAGAGAGCTGGCGCCTAAGACAACGGCAAGGTGTTTTTGATGGCAGCAAACCATGGGCGACAGTTCCTCGGTGACAGGGCAACGCGGCTGAGGAAGAGTGAGGAAGAGTGTCAGCGCCTAAGACGACGACGAAGTGTTTTCGACGGCGATTTGTGGGTGACGGTGGCGAACCGTGGGCGGTGGCAGTGGCAGCGGCAACGGCGGTAGAACGAAGGAAATCGATGCCTAAGAAAGATGGGAGAGGGGTGTGATTAGAGAAAGTGGGAAGCCAAGAGACGGCTTGAGGGGAGCGATGGGAGAGAGTCAAGGAGGAGATCGCGATCCGAGGTGGGGGTGAGGATTGCAGCAGAGAGAAGGTAGGTGGAAGCGACGTGAGGCGTTGGATTTGAGTGAAACAATCCTGATCGATCAGTGAGGAATGAGGAATGTAAGACACAGTTGGTGAACTATTGAGTATAAGATAAGATAAGATTACGGCATCCAATCCAGTTATAGATGCAAAATACTAATACAGCGACAATCATAATGTACCAAACAAATGGTGGTTCAAAAATTATGCAAGGTCACATCAGTGCACGGACCAGAAATTAACTTCTTTACTGACAGCTTTTCCTTGTTTCAGAAGGACAACATCAACAAAGTTGAGTGTTTCTAATGAAAATTTAACATAGGGTACATTCTCAGTGCTTGCTTACATCCAGGAATTTTTCAGTAAATAAGGTGCAAGCCGCAAGGTGGTTGTGTAAGCAGCAGAAATGACAGGCATGGAAGGTAAATCTTTGTAGTCGGGGCTTCGGGATCGGGATGGAACGGTATATCTGAGATCATTGGCAATTTATCCATGGTTGAACCAGCAGTTTTAAAGAAAGAGATAAAGGAGATTCTGGATTGCTGCTCAATACAGAACAATATTGATCAGTTTCGTGAAGACCTGCCCAATTTTCCCAAATGCTTCGAAGATACGCCTATAACATGATAAGCCATGGACACTGGCTTCAGAAACAAAAGCCAAAATCAACCGATGTATAGAGGGCCATCATGTGGTCACACTGACACGCTTGCCCTTTTAAGGAAATAGCATAAGTTAGCATCCTATTCCATTTCATGTTATCTGCGCATGACACGGAATTTTTCACGCTTGCGGAATCGCTCAAGCAACAACTCATCAGTAGCAGCTTCTCTCCGCCCTGCACCAGCACCATCTGGATGGTTACCACCCATTGATTTACCTCCAGTTCCATTAGCCTGTGAACCTTGATCTTTGTACAGTTCAGGATGCTCTGCAAGGAAAATGGATCAGTTTAGCACTTAAACGAGAAATTATATCAATGATATGGCACAGCTATTGTTTATAAAACAGAAGCTCAAAAATGGTATTGCTACCATCACATTTCCCATATACGTGGATTTTGCTGCACGTAGATTGTTTCACAGGCTATTTGCAATTTGTATTATGTAATGATTAGTGGATTGCTCCAATGTTAATTTAAAAATCAGGTCTATTGAGGGGAACAATTGATCTGTATTAAAGACAGTTGAAGATCAAAACTCTTAAATTCAACCTGAATACTTCTGCTGTAGGTCCATTGGGTACCTCTATTTTATTTATATAGCAAAATGTTCTTAATAAAAAGGGATATCTTAAGAATAAAGTTATATTCGGTATACTAAAACTAGAAATAAGTTATTGTGATGGAAGTGTTGCTCTGCAACTGGTCACAAGCTGGCAGCAGGCCCAGGTGATTGAACCGAATCAAGAGGAATATCTGATATGCAAATTATCATTAGGCAGATCTGTTCATGGCTTAGATTTAGTGCCACTCATCAGTTGTTTGAAAAACTCGCATTTGACAGACTGATATGCGCATACCTTGCATCTCTCTCTTACTCATGAAAAAAATGAGTCAGTGATGGTGTTTGTGTGCTCTACATTGATCATCTATGTATTTATGCATATGAATTACTCATTTGAATGATCCTTTTTAACCAACTGCATCGTTTACACATGTGCACATGTAGATTGCAGGAAAACATATTTATTTAGTTTTAGATTGGAAGATAGTTGTTTTGGCTTTTTAAATAAAAATAGAACATATATTTATTTGAAGAACTGGTGCAGCACTACGGCAGTGTACTAGTGACAAAATTTATGCCTGTCTACAATTCTACATTTCAGATGGACTTGACCTGTTATTCAACTTTATATGCTAGGTAAATATAAAATAAAAAAGTTGTACTTTTACAAATTATTCGTTCCTAGAAACCACAATTAGAAACATATAGTACTTTTTGAAGGTGTTCCTGTTTATTAGACTGTAAACTCCTCTGGGATATCAGATAGCCATAAGACTTGATAGTTTCTGGTGATGACACTACAAGCATAAAACTAGTTATGATAACCTGAAAACTGAAAGGTATATGTACAAACCTCTTCTCAACTTTTCAGTGTAATCTTTTCCGCGATGGAAAAAGTCAGCATTATAGCTCGATGGAATGTTAGCATCTGATTTTGTTTTACCGGCAAGCCTTTTCTCTTGCAGCATCTTTTTAGCTGCCTCGGTCTCTTCAATGTTTCTTAATTTGTACCTGCAACAATCAAGAAGATGGTAACATGAATCTGTATATAGCTGCAGGCCCAGTTCTAAAGAAATGCATGACTCTAATACCAGAATAAGAGATTAATATACATAGCACCAAGAACCTTGAGAATATTAATGAGGAACAAGAACCTTTTAGGTTATATTGAACCCACAATGCTGACAGTACAATGTTGAGTTGTTGACACTTCACAGACCTTCCAAATCAGGGATTATAATTCGAGTACACCATCGTATGCATAGATCAGTTTAGATTGAAAATAACGGTTACAGGTTTGTCAATCACACTGGACCATTTATCTTATCAAACTATCACGCTGTCCCAAAAAGTCTCAATTGGATTATCAATCATTCACAAGTACTCCCTCCGTCCCAAAATGTATGACACCATTGACTTTTCGCTAGATTTTGATCATCTGTCTTTTTTAAAAATATATATATAAATATCGTTTATTTTGTTGTGAGTTGTCTTATCATCAAAGAAACTATAATCTTAACTTATACTTTTACATATTTATACTGAATTTTTGAATAAGACGAATGGTCAAACGTTATGCGAAAAGTCAACGGTGTTATACATTTTGGGATGGAGGTAGTATGATAGAAGAAAAGTGGATCTTTGAATAGAAGTACAACAGAGATATGTCCATAAGACCAGTGCATACTTGTAGGGAGTTTTGTAGGTTCAGTTATCAATTAATAAATATCCTTATTAACAAGCCCATATGCACATCTCCTTATGATGCATTGCAGTATTTTGGGCACCTTCCCCTCTGAATTACAACATAATATGGAAGACTACCTTAACAAACTTTTATAAACATGAACAAAGAAGGGGCACAGGAACTTACTCAATAGGCAGCTGAACTTCAGCAATGCCGGTGGTCCATTGCGTTGAGCTCTCTTCCGAGTTCTTCTTCCTAACCTATAAGCAAAAAAATAGCTCAGCACCAACATTACAATGCACACACTTCGAAACCATGAAATATCCTTTCAGGAGTACATCGAAGTTCTACTCCACAAACCTTGAGGTGGTCTGGAACAGTGTAGAGCTCATCGACCTGGTCTTTCTCCTCCTTGTCTTTCACATCAATCCTCTTGCCCCTCTTCTTCAACAGCTCGTTCTCCACATA
This sequence comes from Oryza officinalis, assembly GCA_008326285.1. Lineage (NCBI taxonomy): Eukaryota > Viridiplantae > Streptophyta > Magnoliopsida > Poales > Poaceae > Oryza > Oryza officinalis. Next base: position 23,031,642 of record BDMV01000012.1, on the reverse strand, counting down.
CCTCAACCTTCAAAGATGAGACCCACGCACGCACATACGCTCACTTCAATTCCGACATCAAGATGAGTGAAAACAACAGATTGGCAAGAACAATCACACATGAAGTTAAAACGCACATGTTGGGATCCTCGATGGTGACGGCGGTCTCCTGCGCGAAGGTGTCCTGGAGGACGAGGTCCTCCTTCTCGGCATCCCCGCCGGCTGCTAACCCACCTCCGCCGCCTCTTCCTCGGGGAGAGGCCCCATCGGCAGAAACCGCCGACGACGCGCCCGCAGCGGCGGCGGGGATGCCCAGCTTCCTCTCCCGGAGCTTCTGCATATACTTGATCTCCTCCAGAGCGACGCTGCGAGGAAGGGAGAGATGCGTCAGTCAGCAAGAGATCCCTGCCAAAACCCAAGCGAGAGGAGTCGCGGCGGCGGGAGCGAGGAGGGGTACCGGCGGGCGNCGGCGGGCGTCGTCGTCGTCGGAGTGGTCGGCGGCGGCGTCCGCCTCGAGGTTCCGCTTGCGGAAATTCTTCCGCATGGTGGTGGGGACGGCGGCGCTACGGCTAACTTGGACTGGTTCCCCGGCGAGGTTTGGGTAGGGTTCGTCGACGGCGGAGTGGCCGGCGGCGAGGTTTGCAGATGGGCGAGACGGGGATTTTGGATAGGTTTGGTTCGAATTTTTTTTCCCAAATCAGAACGAATTTCTCCGCCTCCTCCGAGCAAGGCAGCGCGTCGGGTCGGGCGGTCGGGATGAACCCGGTTCGGTGGCGGAAAGGTAAACCGGGTCTGGACCGCTTCTTCGCTGCGATCTGGGTCCAACAGGACAGTGGGCGGACGGACCCGTGGGTGTTCTGAGTTCCCAGATGTCCAGCCATCGAGTTTGAATCTCCCTGCCGTTCAAAGTTTGAACTCAAAAAGAAGTTTGCATGATTAATTGTAAACTATCCCCCTGCCTCCAGTAATCAGTCCTCATATAGCCATGTATTTGACGACCATTAGTTTAATTTTTGAAATAGCATTTAAGAGTACGATAGTAATATCTAACCAGCACGATAATTGAAACATATACTTAAAATGAAGGGATGAGACCTAAAAAAGATATGCAAATAAAGTTGTCGTCAAGTGTGAAGCAGTGCCGGTGATCCTATCGACAGAGGTTGCACGCACGAGTGCAAGGCTACTCATGTAGGTGCCAAGGAAAAGTCGTCCGTCTGCATCATGCATCCCTAGCTCACGAGCAAAGCTCATAACTCTCGTTCAGGATCAAGGATGTATTTTACATGCGTTTTCATTTGGGTGGAGCGCATAACAACATAACCAAATAACCAAATAGATCGCTTTGCACACCCGAGATGTGAGCACGAGGTCAGTAAAGGCAACTGAACATGCCATAGGATACCTTCCATATGATATGGTTTGGCTCAAATGCTAAAAGTTCAATCGAGTAAACCTATACACTACCAATTGAACAAATGATTGAAGTTCTAGAAAAGATTGAAAAAAACAAAAGAGAGAGGTAAGTGTGATGGTTCGTGCGGAGAAAGATGAACATGAAAAAGAAAAAAAAATACTAAACAAAACCATAGTTTGTGGGCCACAATGTTTTCATGCTCCTGTTTGTTTGAATTTATCGTCGGGTTTGGTTTTTTTATACTAACTATAAAGTTACAACCAACTACATCCTAAAGCTCACACATGCAAAGATATCGTATCATCATCCATTAGCAATTATTACATCTTAATCCTCATACAAACATGCTATATCATCTATATTTTATTATATTATAAAGTTTTAAAATACAAGCACGTTAAATCATCATTCCACATAATTTACATAATGTTTCAACATACATTTCTCCATTATTTTCTACACTATCCTATATACTTCATCCACACTTAATTATCTATACTATTTATAAAGTTACACCCACTATATTGCTCAACATGCAAAGATGCAACATCATCATCCATCAGCAATTATTATATCTTAATCCTCATGCAAACATGCTATATTATCTGTATTTTATTATATTCTAAAGCTTTAAAATACAAGCATGTTAAATCATCATCCAACATAATTTACACAACATTTCAACATATGTCTCTCCATCATTTTCTACAATATCCTATATATTTCATCCTCACTTAGTTAATGTTTTCTATCTTCTCTTATTAAATCACATTACCTCAATTGTTTCTACCTTTAGATGATTAATCTATAGTCTAAATTATTTCTCTTATTTTTTCTCTCATGAAGCCACATTATCTTACTTTTACTTTTGGATTATCAATATATATACTATTTAAATTATCATAAACCACATCACTTAAGTGGTTTATAGCCTTTTCCAATGATCAATCAAAAATACAAATTCTATAAGCTTACTTCATCTAGCTATACTGCACGTTGTTTCTACTATTATCATACTAAACTCTCGCAGCAATGCGTGTGGTTTCATCTAGTTGGTTAAGGTTAAGAAATGTTAACTCCTACCTATGCATTTTTACTCAATGATGAAAAAAAAGATGAGGTTAATCTTATAAAACCGTCCATATCAGTGCCAATCAGGTATATAAAAGATTACATAAATTATGCACGAAAGGAATATCATCATGAATAAATAATACTTCTATTGACTTGTGGCGTTATAAATATACTTCATTTTTTTAATAGAGGAAGCACAATATATTATTCACTGTGTTGGAGTATGGAACTCCTCCAACGGGGAAGCGAGCACTCCCGTTTAAAGATTCGGCCAGGGCGCGAGTTGAGTCTAGGTCACCCTACGGGTGCAAATGAACACAAGGAATTATACAGGTTCGGGTCACACGGATGCGTAACACCCTGTTCCTGTGTGTATGTGGACTATCGATGAGGAACAAGTGTTACAATGAAATATAGGACTTGTGTGAGCTCTAATTGCTCAGAAATCAAACCCTCAATCCGTTGGCATGGATCCTCCTTTTATAGGCCACAGTGTCAATACATGCATGCAGAAGCGGGGCCCACTGCAAAGAGTTTGCTATGCTTAGTCTTATCGATGTCCCCTCGCAGCAATTCGCTCGGATGTTATAGTTTCACCTACCAGTTGACCAGTGGCGTTGGAGGCAAGGGAGTCTCCACCCGGTCACCATGGGATCCACTAGTCAGTCCTTGCAAGTGGCAAGGTGGTACTGTGGGGGAGTTGATGCGGGCGCGGCACGTCGCACCCCTCTTATTCCTTCGGTTGACGTGGGTGTGTATGAGGCTGCATGTAGCGTCACGTCCTTAAGGTATATACAGATGAGCTTTTCTCCAACTGTTTCATCCTGCAATAGAAATCATGATGTTGGTTGGATTCAGAAGTCCGAGCCCACCTAGACGGGTGAAGGGACCTAGGACAAGCCTGGAGCAGGAGACATGCTCAGCCCCCTTCTTGGGCCTCGAGACCCCTGTGCTGTACTCTGGGACAACCTTCGCACTCTGGGACGGCCGTACACCTGGGGCACAATGTGTGTCCGGGGCTCCGAGTTATCCCGGGCCAGCTGAGATCACTCCTCTTGCCAATTTATAGTTTTTCTCGTTACTTCAGACGAGCTTCTTGAAGATGCTGTTGATGAACAATCTCTCTATCTACACTGCCCATGGGGATGCACCAAGTTGCCAGCTGTCTCCTTAGTACCTTGAAGATATAGATCTTGTAGGTCTTGACTTTTTTCTTGACATCTTGGAGATATAAATCTTGTAGGTTTCTTGAAGATATAGATTTTGTACGTCTCTTGAAGAAGCACAATACCTATGTCCCGAAGACCCTGGAGGCCCAAGGACTCCCGTCCATGTTCCTCTGACACACTGCATATCCTAAATACTAACATGTGAATAAAGAAAAATGTACTCTACACCATCACAATAAAACCATCCACAATGGGAATTGTGCTGATGTGTTGTTCATCCCCGTAGTGCCAACGCGGACTTCAACCTCCACATTCGCACTCAGCGTACCCCTGTGAGGAGCTGAGGTATGTGTTCCTCAGCTCACCAAACGCAGATCGTCACATGATATTTGTTGTGGAGTCTATGTTCTGAAATTGATACTATCTGTTTTTGAAAAGTTATCTGGCCTGAAAATAAATTTTCACAACAATGAATTATTTTGTTTTGGTCAGGCTCAGGACTGTCAAGAACAATATTCCAATATTTTTGGTTGTAAGCTTGGTACTTTTCATGTTAGGTATCTTGGCATTCCGATGCATTTTAAAAAACTTAGTAACTAAGATTGGAAAATAATTGAGCAAAGAATTGAAAAGAAACTTAGCAGTTGGAAAGGCAAGCATATGTCTGTAGGAGGGAGATTGGTTTTGATTAATTATATGCTTTTAAGTTTAGTTATGTTTATGATATCTTTTTTTTAGATTTCAAAAGGGGTTCTTCAAAAAATTAATTATTATAGATCACGTTTCTTTTGGCAAGGAGATGATCATAAAAAGAAGTATAGACTTACAAGATGAGACATAATATGCCAACCGAAGATCAAGGGGGTCTTGATGTTCATAATTTGGAAGTTCAGAATAAATGTCTTTTGAGTAAATGATTGTTTAAACTTATAAATGAGCAAAGGTGTTTGGCAGGACTTATTGAAAAGGAAATATTTTAATAATCAATCAATTTGTCAAGTTGATAGGAAACAAGAGGATTTCCATTTTTGGTCAGGTCTCATGAAAGTTAAGAGTACTTTCTTAAAAATGGGTTCCTGGATAGTGAATAATGGTGAACAAATCAGATTTTGGGAGGATAGATGGGTAGGTAATTATTCCTTTAAAGACAGGTACCCGTCTTTATATGTTATAGTTTGAAGGAGAAATTTTTCAATTGCAAATGTTATGAATTCTATTCCGCTAAATGTTTCTTTTAGAAGAGCTTTAGTAGGTCAGAATCTGGCTAATTGGCATAATTTATGTGCATCAATAGTTCATATTCATTTGACAGAAGAAAGTGATATTTTTAGATGAAATTTTCATCAAAATGGTCAGTTCTCCGTTCGTTCAAAGTACTTAGCTTTAATAAACAATGGTTATATTGAGAGGAATAAGATAATCTGGAAACTTAAGATGACTCTTAAGATCAAGTTTTTTATGTGGTACCTGCTTAAGGGGGTAGTGTTCACAAAGGACAACTTAGCTAGGAGAAATTGGAGTGGTAGTTTGAGATGTTGTTTCTGAATGAAAAATGAGACTATACAACATCTTTTTATGGAGTGTCACTTTGCAAAAATTTCTTTGAAGAGCTGTTTAGTCTTCCTTTGGTTCATACCTTCCACATAGTATATCTCATATATTTGAAAATTGGCTTGTGGGGGTTGATAAAAAAACTAGTAAACTTATTCTTATAGGAGCATCTGCTATATGTTGGGCTCTATGGTTGGGCAGAAATGATATTGTTTTTGACAAATCATCATCTATGTCCTATATGCAGGTTCTTTTCAGGGCAACATATTGGTTCCGGTCCTGAGCACAATTACAAAAGTGTGATGAAGACTACAAGTTTTTAAAGTCTGCATGTCGTAATCTTGAGACGACAGTTATGCAGCTTATTGTCAACTTCAGATGAAGATTCACAAATAGAATTCAATAATTGTGTACTCTTTATCTAGTGTTGGCGTTTATGAGTTTGTGTTTGCTTCATGTTTGGAAGAGTTTTTTTTATAAGTTTTCTTTGTGTTGCACTCATTTTGAGTGATTTGGTGTAATAATTGGATGTAGCTCGCTTGAGCAAAGACCAGGATGGTTTTCTATTCCATTATCTAAAAAAAGACCTTACTTGAGACCACATGCAACGTTAAACTTGTGTCCATTAAGTGTCTTGGCCTATATGGCACATGAGTAGGCCTGGTAATGGGTCGTTTGGCCCAGGGGTTATGCGGGCCGAAAGTATAACGACCTGTATTCGTAGGGCCTTGTATGGGCTGTAGGAAGAAAAGGGTGGGGTTAGGCCGGGCCTTAAATAAATAGGGCTGGCATGGACATGTCCTATGCAAGACAGAAAGGGTTTCAACCCATGGGCTAGGACAGATAGGGTTTCCTCATGAGAAAACCCTTGCACAACAGCCAAACACGACGCTAGATCGGGGAGAAGGGGACGACGCCGCCTCCACCATGCTGGCCTTCGCCGGAGCTGATGGTGGCGGGGAGCCAACGGTGGTGGTAGCGACAACAGGGAGGGAGAAGAGGAAACCACACGCCATCTCCCTCGTGCTGACCTTGGCGCGAGCCTACGATGGCGACGGCGACGGTAGTGACGACGGTGGCGGAGGCTCTTTCGACGCCGGCATTTACCGATTAGTGAGCACATATCTCTCCCTTGCCCTACCCCTCTTTCTTTCTCTCATAATATGTCCTGTTGCTTTGCTTCCCTATCCACAAAAAATCCACTTTTTTTCCTCACCTGTCAATGTCAGTTCCTGCCTCTTTCTTTGCTTGGTGATTTTTGGCCTAAATTGACAATCATTATTGATCTGTCAACTTAATCTAGATTAGTTTCTGTAGACTAATTGATCCCCAAATATTTGTTTTTTTTAATTTTCTAGACCATACTATTGCTTGCTACGGTGTTCCTCATGTGATCCACTCAAGAATCATGATTTCTCTAATTAATTGGCACCATATAATTTTACTGACATTCTTGATTGATTTGGTGGTGGAAGACAAGGAAATTTTAAGAGTAGATCTTGTTGAAATTTATGTTATGTGGGTTGTGTCCTTCTCATGAACTTTGCAAACTGTGCTTGTCATGTTTAGTAGCTTATGAAAAGAAAATTCTGACATGTATAAAATGATACCCGTCCATATTTAACAAGGTATAGTCTTGTATAATTAAGCTCAAATTGTGGTTGCAATCATGTAAATATTTATGGATAATACCAATTCCAAATATTTAACAAGGGAACTTCCCTAATTACAAGGTTTGTTATATGATACTTAGAGTACACATCTCCATTGCAGAATATTTCCTAATTACAAGGGAACTTCCTTTTGTCATACAATGGAAAGAACTATTTCCACGTCAGATATTTCAGTTGATAATCTTTCGATTGACCATTCACATCGACCACAGAAGAAAAGGGCCAAGGTTTGGGAGCATATTGAATCAGAAATGGTTGATGGAAAAGAAAAGGCAACCTACAAATATTGCAAGCTGAAATTGTCTTCTGAACCTGGCCAAGGAACAAATCATCTCAATAGGCATATTGGGGTTTATTGCCCTAATATTCCAAGTGGAGAGAGGGACAGATTCTTATTGCACTGGAAGCGACCTTCTTCAGATGGTGATCAACCCATATTTGATGCTCAGGTTTGCCGTCTTCTAGACGCCAAGTTCTTTATTAGTGCTGAAATTGCATTTCGGAAAGCCGATGATCCAAATTGGAAGAATTTGATGAACTACATCCACCCATCTTTTTGGGCAGTTGGACGCCAAACTGTTAAATCATATTGTATTGCACTGTATGAGGAAACTAAGAAACATTTGCATCATAATATTGAAAAGTTAGGGTCCCATGTTAGTTTGACTGCTGACCTATGGACATCTAATCAGAATTTAGGGTACATATGTGTCACGACACACTATATGAATGCTGAATTTGAGTTGCAAAAGTTCATAATATCATTTAAGAAGATTTCTTATCCACATACATCTTATGCCGTGCAAGATGGACTTACCCCCTATTTGGTTGAGTGGGATTTGATCGACAAATTATTTACCTTGACATTGGATAATGCAAGTGTTAATGACAGAGCCGCAAATGATTTGTGCAATACCTTGGGTGTTGAGATGTTTTTCAAAGCTGAACATTGTCATGTGAGATGTAATGCACATATTCTGAAATAATGGTTCAAAATGGAGCAAAGTTGATTACTTTTGCAATTGCCAAAGTGCGAGACATTGTCAAGACCATCACATCAACACCTTCATGGATGCAGATCTTTAATTCAATTGTGCAAAGAATGGGCCTCAAAACTAAGTCTGGACTAGTAGTTGATGTCCCGCACCGATGGAATGCTACATATGATATGATACATGAATCATTGGAGTATAGGGCTGCTCTCAACATATATGCTACCGAGCAACATCATGAAGCTCCAAGTGATTCAGATTAGGGTAACGCTGAATCTCTCCATGATTTTTTGCAAGCCTTTAGTGATGCCAGAAAGGTATTTTTAGCAGATAGACATCCAACATCCTATTTGTTTTTGAAGTTGGTATTGGCTATCTGTGATGTTTTACTTGATGAAAGGTGGGAGCAAGATCAACAGATCAACTCTTGCAACAGATGGCCAATGCTATGTATGTCAAGTTTCGAAAGTATTGGAATGAGCCTAATATTGTCCTTCTTATTGCTGCTGTCATGGATCCTACACAAAAATTAGATTATCTCAGGTTATATTTTTACACAATTAGAGAAAATGTTGAAGAAAAGATCAAGGAGTTGCGTATATGCTTAAACAAGTATTATTTAGAGTATGAGAAAATTGTTAGAAGTCGTGAACTTCCAACATTTATAGAACGTGATGAGCATACTCTTACAAGGGAGCCTAGTTCAAGCTCAACAGGAGGTTCACTTTTGAGGAAGAGGCGTATAGAACTTGCATTTGCTCAATTTACTTCACAGAACGTAGAAATGCATACAAAGAAATCTGAATTAGACAATTACTTGAAAGATCCTAGAGTTCACTCTAATTCTGAAGAGAACTTTGAAGTTTTGGGTTGGTGGAAAAAAATGCTGATGTATACCCTATCTTATCCTTGATGGCAAGAGATTTTCTAGCGATTCCTATTAGCACAGTATCATTTGAATCGGCATTCAGCGCTGCTGGTAGGCTATTGGGCAAAGAGCAAACTTCTCTATCTCCTGAAATCCTTGAGGCACTAATCTGTACAAAAGATTGGATAATTGGATTTGACGATGATGAAAAAAGTAAAAAAAAGGCTTTGTTACGTACTAAGAGTATAAAATTGTTTTATAGAATATATTGTTGTGTTTTCTTGTGAATATGCAGGTTATGCAACGGAAGGAAGTCGAATTTGTGATTTGAAAGAGGATCTCTAAAGATTACGCAATGAGAGTCTCATGTGTTGGTATCACTCTTTTTGCCATCTTTGAATACATTAACCAATGCATGCTCGACAATCACTTCAGCTATTAATTGTTGGATGATCTTTGCATGTGATCCAGAAAATCTTTCATGGCAAAATTAATAGCACAACAATATATATATATATATATATATATATATATATGGCATTTTTTTGCAAAGAAAATAGCTGTTTGCACTGAATTTATCAAGATGAATCTTAATATTTTTTACAGGTACTGGACAATGGACACTGGCATGAGGATGGCTCATTTATGTATGGAAGAACTTTTTTCAGTATTTCTGACTACCAGATACAATCTTAGTGTTTTATTTGGTACTCTAAGATCTGAACAATTAAGTCTCTTAGTTCGTAATCTTCATTTTGCCACATGCGTTAGCTATTGATGTAATTGAGATAACAAATATTTTAGCATCTTGCTAATTCATATGTATTTTAGAATCTGGCTGATTCATATGATCTGAATAGTTATTGATGTTGGCAAAAAAAAGTTTAACTTGTTTATCACACATTTCAGCTCATTTGTTGATGCCGCCAATGGGGCTATGGTGCAGTCGTGCAAACATACAACCGTGCTTGAGTGGCCCATTTAATAATTTACGGACCCAACCCAAGGATTTAGAAAAAGACTAGGATTGATCAGGACTGAAATATATAATAAGGGGTGAGATTGGTTTGGATTGAAAATACATGTAGTGGGTTGGGTTAGGATTGGGGTCATTCTATATAGAGAGATGGGACTAAGTTCGGGTTAGGGGTGAGTCCCAGCCCATTACCAGGCTTACACACGAGGCTTGGCTAAAATGCTTAGAGTGTATCCTGCATTGCTCTTTCTCTAACAACATTATAAACATGGTCCACTGGACCACTAGTATAACCACCCGATTCATCATGATTAACAAAAGTCAACCCTATACACTTTTACTTTAGAATAAAAACCAAGCAGCAATCCAGCCAAAACGATCGGGTCAATTCTAGAAGCCGTCCAACTACACATCTTACTACTCTAGAAGCGAAGAATTCTCAAAGTGAAACCAGAACGACGACAACAGTAGCAGCTAGAGTAACACGGTTTGACCAACACAGCATGACGACTCATTAATTAACTTAACCTCATAATACTAACCCTTGCGTCCCTTCCCTTCCCTTCCAAGCATGGGGAACTAGTAGGAGCAACCGCGCGACTACCCAGGAGACAAACCAGCACAGGAGAAATCCCGGGTGGGCCCCACCGGGCAGCGACCCCGACACGCGTCACGCGCGGCGACGCACCTAGACCTGGACCACCGCCCCGGCGGTGGGCCCGCCTCGTCGGCGACACCACGCCCCCGCGCGCCGACGAATATTCCCCCGGCGTGCGAGCAGGGGCAGTTCCGTCCGTCCAACCCACGGCGCGGCGCCACCTCGCCTCCACCGAGGGGCATCCCGGTAAATTCGCCGGTCCGCGGCTACTGCTTTTTTGTTTTCCTCGTTTCGTGGGCGCGGCGCGGCTTGCTGCTTTCGGTTTGGCTCTTGTTCTTCCCCCCTCCGCTGCTGCAAGCTTCCAGAGCAAGGGGGGGGAGGAGGTGGAAAAGCCAAAGCCAAACCACACGCGTCTCTCTTGATATTCTTTTCTCCATGGCACGCGTCCTCCCCCTCAGCATCGAGGCGGGGGAGATGGCCAGGCCCAGGTACGTTCAGGCGGTTCGGTTCTATCTTCCTTTCCCGAGCTCTCTCGCAATCTATTTTGTTCATCGCACTCAGATTGTTGTTGTTGTTTTTGCTCTTCGAAAAAAAGGGGGGGATTTGGTGGCGTGTTCGGGATATTCTAGTAAAAGGAGCTTTTGTTTTTAAGGAGTTTGGGTTTTGTTGGAGCCGGCGATGCTTCCAAGGTTGTTTGTTTGGGAGGCTTCTTGTTAATCTGTTGGTTACAAGTTCAAAATTGAATTTTTGTAGGCCAAGATTCGGAGAATTTTCGTATGCCAAGATTGCGGTGTAGTTGTTGGTTTTAGGTCGAGGTTGCGTTCTACCAATATGCATCGCGTCATGGCGTGTGGCTTGGGTTTGCTTTGTCCGCTCCATTTCTCCGTACTCCAAGAGAAAAAGATGGCACTGTGCGTGGTGTGCAATTGATCTTCTTTGCCGCTTATCCGCCATTACAGCCGGTGGAGCCTTGCTCACGGGGCTCCATCCATGTGATGTGTGACGGGCACGGGTTAATGTTTCCCTCGTAGTACCATGCACGGACGCGGACATGGACTCACGGGGTGCTAACTGTTCTCCACCTACGCTACGTTTTTGGAGGCCAATGTGGACATGCACAAACAAGAACGGCAGCAAACACGGAGTGATCCATTTGAGATTCTTTCGAAATCGTTGAAAGCGGGGACTAATTTGGGAAAATCTTAACTAGGGAGTCTCACAAGGAAACATCGAGTGTCATGATTGAGTGATGTCTGCTGCTCTTTAGAAAACCAGTGTTTTTGAGGTGTTGCAGATCAACCGAGAAGAAATTGGCAGCTGGCAGTCTGGCTAGATACCTAAATTAAGTGCTAAAAAAATTGGAGTAGAAAACAACTGGAACATTTTACCTGGCTATTCAAATTTTAGATCAAGGATCATCACATGTCAAATGTTCTGTCTAGTTCATGCAACATTTGCTGTGGTGTGAGAAAGATGATCTGTATTTCAGCAGGATAGATATGCAGTCATTTGCATTAATTTTAGGAATTGCAATGCATTTATTATCTAAATGTAGCATCCCAATGGCATGCATTGAATCATCAAATCTAGCACTTTGTTTTGTTGCTGTTTCCATTTTACCGAGTTCTCTAAGGAAATGCCATGTAAATTGCCACGGCTTACAATATGAGAACAAATGGCAAAGACATGGTTGTGATATATGTGAGCATATCAGATTTTTTTTGTTGCGCATCTTGTTTAGATTTAGTCCGTACAACTAATTTTCATGCTTTTCCACTACACCAATCAAAACAAGCACATGGCATCCTTCAGAGATAAATTAATAAAGTTTTGTTACATGTTTTGAGTAACCTTTTGTTCTAATCTGCTTTTTTCATTAACAGAGGTGAAGAGGTAGTTACAGAAATGCCAAGCTCTTCTGCGGTGGCATCATGCAATGGAATTGAACAGCCTGAGCAAAACACAAAGGATGATGAATATGAAAGGCTGGTCACACCAGCTCAGAGTGCAGTAGCTGACGTTAACACAGTTCTACCTGAACAACCTACGTCAAGATCCATTTGGTGGATGAAAGTTCTGCTTGGCTGCTTCCTTCTTATATTAGTATCTTATGTCTTCATAAAATGGGGAGTCCCCTTTGCCTTTGAGAAGGTGAGCACATTTTTGCACATATCTTTCATACAGTCCTTTTCCTTAGCTTGAAATGTAATATTTGCCATAGACTAATCTGGTCATGAAACTTTAAAAGAGTTCTCATTTCTATGGTTTGTCAGCAGAGGCTATGACTAACAAGCATTAGTGGAGGTTTCTGCTTATGAAATCTCAAATTGTTGATGGTTGAGTAATTTGATTGGTGCATTCCTTCCCATCTAGTTATGCATGTCAGTTGCAATGCTATATGATTAATGAGCCTACAGCTTTCATAACGCAATTTTAAGTAAAATTTAATTTCTAGTTTACTAAATTTCCAATTATCTCTTGTTTTCAATTATCATATTCATTTTCTGCAAAATTGTTTAGACTTATGTTGGAAGATCTATTTGTTATAGGTTCTCTTGCCAATCATGCAATGGGAAGCAAGTGCCTTTGGACGTCCAGTTTTGGCTGTTGTTCTCGTTGCGTCGTTAGCCCTCTTTCCAATTATTTTAGTCCCTTCTGGACCTTCCATGTGGCTAGCAGGAATGATCTTTGGTTATGGTTGGGGTTTCTTGATTATTATGGTCGGGACTACTATTGGCATGGTGGTTCCATATTGGATTGGCTCATTGTTCCACGAACGTCTACATGTAAAAATTCTGAACTGCTTGTTCCTGTGATGTCTGTTTTAGGACCTGCATCTTTTTGAAGGAGCTTTGCCCTAATTTTCTGCTCTACTTCCCTTCTCATTTTAAATGCAGGCATGGTTAAAGAGATGGCCTCAGCAGATAGCTCTAATAAAACTTGCTGGGGAAGGAAATTGGTTCCAGCAGTTTAGAGTTGTTGCACTATTCAGAATCTCACCATTCCCTTATACAATTTTTAACTATGCTGTAACTGTGACGGAAATCAAGTTCAACCCTTATCTATGTGGTTCAATTGCTGGAATGATACCTGAGGCATTCATCTATATTTATAGGTAGGCAACATCCATTTTTCTACCTGTATGTCCTCATCGTGTATTCCATTGCTGTTTATTTATCACGTGATTCATGCTGTCAACAATAGTGCACCTAGTCACTGATTTCAACCAATTTCTCTTTCAAACATAAGTCCAACAGTCAAGCAGTATTGGATATACTACTAGTTTTGCAAGCTATGTATACGAGAGAAAACATGTCAGAAGTTTTGTGATTGAGAACTTGTTAGAGTATATACATTATATAGGAAAAGTTATCTGTGCAGGATAACTATATTTGCTAGAACTTTCAATGTATACACTAGCAGTTAATCAACTAATGTGGGGAACCGACACATGCAATTTTCTTTCAGGAGTTGCTAAGTGCACTGGGGGTATGGTGTTCAGTGATGCATTTTTGATTGCTCACCTTTCTATGATTTGGTGCAGTGGGCGGTTGATACACACATTGGCTGACATGAAGTATGGCAACTACAAGATGACACCGGTGGAGATAACATACAACGCCATCTCATTCGTCATCGCTGTCATCTTCACGGTCGCCTTCACGGTGTACGCGAAGAGAGCTCTGAATGACATAAAAGAGTCGGAAGGTATTTTAACAGAAGAGTATGGCAGATCAACCGGCCATAAGAATCCCCATCAAGAGCGCTCCCCATCACGGCCTGTCCCATTGGATGATGTTGTATGACGGCGTGTTCTACAGGGACAAAGTTCATACGGCTGCTTCAGAAGGAGAGAAACTGAGAAAGTAGGATTCATCTCTCGTCTGCTTTTCTCCAGCGGAAGAAGAGGTGTAGTGTAGGTAGGCTAATTGCACAAGGTGAATGCACCTGTCTTAATTCAAACACACGCCCTAACTAATATTGTTGATTCATTGCGTGCATAGTTGTTGGCTGGAGGTCTTGCATTGGCATGTCAGCTGACTAGTAGTGATTACTGGTGTATGTCTGTCTGGTGACCTTGCAGCAAGTGTACTTGCATGTCTACATGCTTCACCTTCGGGAAAATGTCGATTCTTTTCTCCCCTTGTTCCTTTTTTTTTCCCCAAAAATACAGAACTCTTCATTTTGCGAAAATAAATTGTGCCATGGGAAACGAACGGTACTGCCGTAGCACTTGGATTTGTAATTGGCCGTGATCTCGCAGCTAGTACCAACAATGCAGTCTCATGCTTTATACGAAAACAACATAATAAAACCAAGTGAAGTACAGTACTAATACTGTTCTTGTTTCCTCCAATTTTAGCATGATGCCTTCGCTTTTGGGCCTACAGGTTCGGCGGCCCATGTAGGCCTCCTCGTTGCATCTGGGCCGCATCAGCTGTCGCAGCGCGAAAAGTTGAGTGAGTGGAGTGCTCTCTGCTCGTTTAGTCCCACCTCGCCAACCCAAGACGGAGGCCGCAGGGAGCTCTGCTATATATAGGGGCCTGGTGCCAACGCTTGAACCCACGCAGCTGCGCGGTGAGCACAAAGCGAACTATTCTTTCGCCTTTTACTAAAGAATACCGTGTGCGCGCCGCAATTAGCAGCATACGCTAATTTTTGGAGGGAACCGACTCTTCTGAGGTCGTCCTCACAAGTTAATTTAAAACATTTCTTCTTTATATTAAAATTTTGCTGTGAAGTTAGTATACAGACTTCTTTTTTTTTGAGTTCTTTAAATTAAGAAGTTGCCATGTACTTCTATCAAAATTTAAGTAACATATGGACATTTAAATAGATTCGTATTTTTGGAACATATGAAGTCGTGCACTTGTGGTCAACTTCTTCCAAGAATGAAAAAAAATGTCAACAGCTTTGCTAGTACTATATCAATGTATATGTATATTGACTGTTCTACAAGATCTACACTAAAATTTAAAATAGTTTCTACAAATTGTACATAATTATACAAATTAATTATGTGTCTACAAATTGCTCGGCAAAAGTATCATTTTTTTTTCCACGGCGAAGTCCGCTCATCAGTCAGCCGCAGCCGCCGCGACGGTGGCTACCAGCCCATGCTGCAGGGGCGACGGCCGGAGCGCCTCCCTCGGCGTGGCGGGCGCCGCCGCGTCGCACCCCCTCGCCACGGCGGCGCCGTTGAAGCTCCGCCGCTGCGGCGACGAGAACCGGGAGGACACCGCGGCGGCGCTCCTCGGCGACAAGTTCACCTGCTCCAGCGCCCGCAGCTGCAGCTCCGACGGGTAGTCGCGCACGCACCCGATCCGCGGCCCGGCGCCGGTCGTCCACCGGAAGGACAGCTGTTTCCCGAGCTGATACGACCTCATCCCCTTCTTCGAGTTGATCCTCTCCAGGATCTTCTCCCTCGGCACCGGCGCCTGCTCGCCGCCGCCGCCGCCGCCTTCTTGATCCTCCTCCTCGGCTTCAATGTTCTCAGCAGCAACAGCTGACGATGAATCTACCCTCCTCGTCGCCGCTGGTTCCTCGCAACCGTCGATCTCTGCGAAGGTTGGTTCATCAGAGACGCGAGGCATCTGGGAATGGCTGGCTTCTTCAGCTTCAGTGGCTTTGTCTTCAGAGTCGTCAGCGACAGTGTTCTTGGGGTAGCTCTCTGAAGTGATCCTTTTCAGGCTACCCCAGAATTCCTCATCCTCCTCTGCTGGGCTCATCTGCAACAATTCAAAATGATTTTCAGATACAAATTCACAATACATCATACGGCTGAATTGAACTTTCAGTTTGCCTGAAACTTTACGGCATCAAGGCAACATTGAGATTTTTTTTTCCTGTTTCTTTCTGAATTTACATGATGTGTTTACCTTAACATCGGTGAGATCGACGGAATTATCATTCAGGAAGCTCTTGAACTCCTGAAAGTTCTCCTCTGTTGGACGGTAGTGTCCACTGTGTGGCCAAATAGCCTGTCAGAAAAAAAAAAAGAACCAAGATGTGTCAGCATTTTGTCTGCAACTAGAACTGAACACATGACCCAGTTCTTTGTAAAGGATGAACAAGTTGTTCAAATGGACTGACTATACACAATACATACCTTTAAGGTTCCATTTTCAACCACCAATCGCCCGGCAGCAGAAGTCGCCCCTCCCGCAAGGAAGCTTGAATGTTGAAATTTGCCCTTGTTCTTCTGCATTTTGAGATTACAAAACAATGTTTACACAATGAACTGACAAATCAAAGGCTGGTAGTAATGTCTGCCGATATATCCAATGTGTGTGAAAATTACCTGGCCAACATACAGGCTCTTTGATGTGCTAAGAACAAAGATCCACTTTGCATCTCTTGGTCCACAAGAGGTGTCGAGGATCTGCCGGCTTTTCTTGTACAAGAACTTGCCATCCTCAATTACAACTTCATAGTCCTCTCTTTCTTTCTGCACAAACAAATTTCAGCTTTTCATGTCAGCCACCTTACAACTTCATGATGTTCTAACTCTAGCCATTCTTAGCATCATGTTTGCAACCACTTACAGGACCAAGGTACTTGATGCATTGGCTCAAAAGCTTCGACCTGGAGCACTTGCCCTCAAGATTGATCTCTTTGCCTTCTCCCACATCAAGCCTGCATTCCAGTCTCAAATCAGGATCATGATTCATGAACTAAAATCCTATTCAGTCTGAAACTGTGATATCTGAGCGACTACTAACCAGTAGAAGAAAGGCTGCTTGCTCTCGCAGTGGAGCCAGCAATCATAGTAGTAGTGAAGGTTGTGACCATACCGGTGGCGTGGGTCAATCTGAACATTAGCAATTTCAGTCTGAACTCATTGAACGATAAAACACCGGTAAAATCTGAATAATTTGCACACATTCAACTGGTACTCAGTACTCAGTACTCACCGCTTCGAGCCAGTGCTGTAATGCGAGTTTCTGTGCCTTTTCATCCTTGGACAATCCCTTCCCAACCTGAAATTCAGACAAAATTTTCAGATCAAATACTGATCAAGTTATTCAGAGACAACAACTGAAGGTGGTAAAGAAAAAGTTGTTACCTTGGCAGCTCGGGTTCTTGCTCTGGACCACCTGGACACGGCCGTCTCCTGCTTCTCGATGTCGAAGAAAGAGACGGAGCTCCGCTTGAGGAGGGCGAAGTCGAGAAGCTTCCACCAGCTCTGCTCCACCAGCACGGCACAGTCGGCGAGCTGCCGCCGCGTCCGGAAGCTCTTGTACACCTTCTGCAGCTTCACCGCCGCTGCCTCGTGCTTCGGGCTCTCCGCCGCCGCGCCGTCGGCGAACCTCGCCCTCGCTACCGGCGCCGCGGCAATGTCGGCGGCGGGCTTGATGGAGATCTCGGTCTCCACATGGAGGAGGGAGGTGGGGCTCATCTGCTGGTCCCGCTTGAAGCTGAGCGACCCCTCGATGAGCAGCTTCCCGGATCCCAACGCCTTGAGGATCGCCGCCGGCTTGCCGTCGCCGGAGTTCGACGCCGCCGCCGCAGCGGCGGCGCTCTCCTCCAATGCGTCGTAGTCATCGACGGGGCACGAGAAGAGGACGCCCATTTGCTTGCAGCCCGGATCTTTCTCTGTCTCTCCCACCTAACACAATCAAACACAAACACCCAAACATCCCTTCAGATTTCAAGAACAAGAACAGCAAGAACGCCACCAAATATTGCAACCAACCAAAAGCTCACGACTCCGCCACACCAGGATCAAACAAGTCAAGATGACAACATCTTGAACAAATGGATCAAAATGATCAAAGACAAGACCTCACCTCACCTCTCCTCCTCAGGTCACGATCTCAACTAGGACCTCCTCCTGTTTGTAATTAACCTCTCAAGCAACAAAACAACAAGTGCCTGATCGCTTTGTGCGCGCGCGTGTGTGTGTGTTTTGGCTGCAGGAGCTGCCTATCCGATGAGGCAGTGCGAGACGACGGCGATATATAGGGAGCTCGGAGGCTAGCGGTGGCGAGAAGAAATAGAAAAAAAAGGTGTTATTTTTATGATTTCCATGTACGTACGTATTGTCAGGTTATGTCACTCGGCATCGGCACTGGACAGGCCGGCGCTAGTCTGTCAATGGCGACGAGATGAGATGAGAGGAGAGCGTGTATCAAACCACGCGACGACGCTGTTTGGGTAGGTGGTGTCCTCTTCTCTCCCGTCTCCTCTTCTCTAGCCATGGATCTGCTCATGTTTTTTTCCTGAAAATTCTTACTGCAAAGAGCTTGTTTGGAATGTCTGAATGTTTACTGATCTGTACGGTTATTGCTTAGGAATTCTTACGGCAAAAGAGCATCTGCTTGGAATGTCTGAATATTCGCCTCTCTGTACAGTTACTGCTTACACATTCTTGCAAATTCATGGCGTTTTCAAACAGGAACCTGTTTTCAAGTTGGATAAAAAATTTTTCCTACAATGCATTGAAAGTGAAATGGCAATGCCGATGAATTTTACACGTAGAAGTTCAGAACAACGAGGAAAATGACAAACACAAGCAATCTGAATCAGCATAGGTCGCTCGGTTTGGTCAAATAATGTTACTACTACTACTCTGCTTGTGGAGTGATTATTTATAGTCATGACTCACGAGTCATTTTTGCGCTTTGACTGCCAAAACTTATCAGCTGACTTAATCTCCGTCAACATAGTTAAAAAATCGAGTGTGAGTGTAGCCCAAATTTCAGTTTTAAGTATTCAAATGCTGTTTACTGATGTTCATGATGGAAATTTTCGGAGTGCTGGGCTTTTTCACCCTCATTTACAACAGCTTATGCAGGGGACTTAATTAGGTAAAGCTAATGACATACACGCGGCAATTTCTTGTAACCATGCATGGTTATTCGTTAGGAAGGATGCTGAAAGTCAATTGCAGTGACAAGGAGAGACGATGGCAGCGACAGGTGATACGTATTATGGACGGATTCAAAAGGTACAGTTTATCTGATTCAGTTGTTCATTTATATTTTGTGCGAGTCCGAAGATGACATGTTTACTTGATAAGCAATCTGGATTAGTAAATTCTTTTACTTCTAGAAAGGGTAGGAATCACCTAGTTCGTCTTTTTGTGCATCGTCCAAAGATGACATCTTTACTTGATGAGCAATCTTGAATTTAATCAATTTTACTTCTAGATGGTTAGGATTCACTTAGTTCGTGTTTTGTGCATTGTCAAAAGATGACATGTTTACTTGGTAAGCAATCTGAATTAATAAATTTTACTTCGAGACTAGATTGGTAGGATTATAAAAGGAGAATCTATAATCGCCAACCAAATAGCCTCTGATAGGAACTATATATACGAAAGAATTTGTCCTTGAATTTGAACTATTTACCGTACATACTCCACATTGCTAGATTTTGATTCCATTTTCTCTTCATCAGTATACATATAAGCTGATTTTGTTTTGATCCCTACGGCTAATAGAAATGGTCAGTCCAAATTCCTGTATTTGAGATATTTACGCAAACAAACATATTCCTTAGTTGCTTGTATAGGAGAGTCTTATCGTGCAAATCAACTGTATTTATATTTATATGGTTTTTATTGGACACGTCACTACTTATACGTTGATGACGTGGTTGCCATTCTAGCTGGAACGTGGCACGCCATGGCCTGATGGCTACAGTTTGTCTTGTTTTTGCTTAAATTGACTTGAGCTCTGATGGTCGGTCGGTTACTTTCGCCCATGCCGTGTGAAAGACTCGAAAATGGGATGGACTGACAGTCCAAATTTGTCGAGAAATTTGGACGGTGCTTATTCAAATAGTATATTTCTTTGTCTACGTGGACACCATGGGCCATGAGTTTGAGAAATTGGACACTGCCACAATTTTGTTTTCCTTCAATGTTGCTAGATCTCCAAACAAAAACCCAAATGTGTGTGCATTCTACTTAGGTTAGCACATCACAGATAGATCTGCAACAAGAATGTAATTAAGCATGGTCAACAGGGTACTAAACCATAAAAATACCTTACAACGAGTAGTCATTTTTTTGGTAAAATGCATAATTATGACATCTATAATTCCAGCAAAAAAAATCAAATCAAATGTACATACATGACTTGTGCAAGGAAAAACAATAAATTAAACTGCAGTTAAAATTTTCCCATTTCATATCAGGTTAATTTCTCAGAGGAACTTTTTCTTTTGTTTATGCTGACGTTTATGATGAGTAGTGGATGAAAACCTTTGTTACATTCTGTTCCCTCCAAAATTCATATGACATTTTGCTGGGAGTTTATACTCTGGAAGGCCCTAGAGCATAAGAAATGCTTTCATAATCCATGGCGTCCATGGTTAAACAAAAACGAAAGTATTACTTCTTTTGTTCCAAAATATTATAATCTAAGACAGGATATGATTTGTTTTAGTACGATACGTTTGATTTCTATTTAAATTCGTTATATTAGGATGTGTCACGTCTAATTTTATTGTAATATTTTGGAACGAAAGAAGTAGTAGCGAGTAATTTCAAAGGAGGAAGTATGTAAGTAGCTAGCAAGATGCTGTATTTTGTTAGAAATTTCTCTAGCAATAGTTGGAGTATATATAGATTATAAACTCAAGCTAAATCTACAGAGTATAAATTTACCTTGACATTTGTATAACCTAAGAACAATATATTTCGGAGCCCGTAACGTACCAACAGAGGTCGACCAGAATATAGCATATTGCAGATGCTCAAATTGTGCATTATATTTGCATTTCTGCCTCAAGAGTTATAAGAAATGATGAGCCAATTTTCTCTTATTTCTTTGTTTATTTCTTGTTCTAAACCATACTAGTGGCGAATCTGAACTTCCATTTTTTTTCAATTTGAAGGGTTAATTTGAGCAACGATACTACACTGCATAGAGAGAATCATAGAGTATAGAGATGAGTATTAATATCAGTGTTGCCAACAAAACTGGGACCGTATTAATGATGCAAAGTAATTAAAGCTAGCAGCAGGAACAAACAACAAATGCTAAATGTCTCTTGGAATTAAACAAGCACAAGACAGAAGGAATATTATTAATACCTATATAAATTATTCATCGAAAAAAAACCCTAAGACGTTGCCCTCTGAACGCCAGTGCTGACCAGCGGCACGCAACCTCTGAGCCCAAAAACATATCACAAAATACAGACACAAATACATATACATATATGCACTAACAATTAATTATGCAGAAAAGTGCCAAGATTATCCAAGAAGAAGACACCGATAGCACCCTGTTTAATTAATCTAATCGCTCATCTCCGTACTCCATTGGGAGCATGATGATACCTTAACCTGCAACATGATGCAGTTTTGAAGCCCGAAATGCCAGGTTGTTCTTGACGCTAATTTAATCATGCGTTGAATTTAACCAGCTAACCAATGCATGGTTTGATTATCAGCTAGCCGACTGCATGGTCATCGATGACGTAGCAAAAACTGCTACTCGATCTCCCAGCTAGCCTAGAATCGCATGCAGGGTCGAGTACGTCCAAGGAGAGAAACACAGAAGAAACTTCCATGGAAGCTTCCATTTTGGGTGAATTAATTAGTTCAGGTACTCGATTTTATAATATTATATAAATTGAGTAGTGTTTTATAGTATACATTAATTAGTAATTAATTAATCAGTCAGGGTCGGTGCACATGAGAGACAGCAACAAGGCAAATCTAATCTATCTGGATCACGCGAAGGGCAAAGGGATTTATGGGCTCCGACACACACACCTAGCTATAATGGACATGCATCTAGTTTAATTTGGCAGCATAAATAAATATATAATTATATATATACAGCACTAGTGTTGCTGTTGTTAGCTCTAGCTTGTTTCCTGTGGGCTGTGACAGGCGACGGTAGTGACTAGGGTTTTAGACACAGGAAGGAGCCAAGAAATATCCTATAGTCCTATTGTTCATGTTTTTTTTGTTTTTATGCCAATATTTTCTCTCTTTAAAAACAGCATTGTTTCTTTTTTTATTCATATAATCTGTGTTTTATTGGACCACAAATTTAGGTCAAAAGGCATTTTAACAATTAGGTCCGTTTGTTTCTGCTTAACTGATTGGATGAAATTTTTTATCTTCGTGGCATGCTTTTCAAACTGCTAAATGGTGTATTTCTTGCGTAAACTTTTTATTTAAAAGTTGCTCTAAAGTATCAAATGAATTCATTTTTCAAGTTTGTAATAATTAAAATAAATTAATGAAGATGAAGATGAAGTTAGGGCACACGAAACGAGAAATCCATTAACGAGTGATTAATTGATTTTTAATTATTACAAATTTGAAAAATGGGTTCATTTCATATTTTAAAGCTACTTCTGTATAAAATTTTTTTTCACGAAACATACCATTTAATTGTTTGAAGAACATGCTAACAGAAATCGAGAAAAAAATCTATATCTTAATTGGAAAAGAACACCACCTTAGGTCCGTTCGAATCTCCTTAGGATGAAGATTAAAAGCAGGCACGCAAAACAACAAAACCATTAACGTGTGATTAATTAAGTTTTAATTATTACAAACTTGCAAAAAGGATATATTTGATATTTTAAAGCAATTTTCTTATATAAAATTTTCACATAAAACATGTTGTTTAGTAGTTTGAAAACGTATTAGCGAAAATCGAGGTAAAATTTTAATCTTAATGAGAAAAAAACATCACCCACCTTAATGTGGCGTAGGATTGATCGACGAGACAAATGGTTTGGTGTGGTAGAATCATAAGTGAGAGTTTCTAGCTTCCTCAGTGTCATGACACTGACATATCTATATATATGCATGCATGCACATATTATGAAATGCTGCTCTTGCCTAGAAACAACGTGTGCCTCACTACTAAAAAAATAGTTTTTCCGTGCGGGCCGAAAGGCATCTTCCCATGCGGAAGGCTTGCCCGCACGCGCGAGAAGGTCTGGAAAAAGTCCATTTTCGTGTGCGGGCGGCCCAACCGCACGGGAAGATCGATTATCCCGTGCGGTCGGCTTAAACGGCCCGCACGGAAAGATCTATTATCCCGTGTGGTCGAGTTAAGTTGACCGCACGGGATAATAGATCTTCCCGTGCGGTCGCGTTAAGTCGACCACACGGAAAAACAAAAATTCAAAAAAAAAACCCTAGCTATCCCGGCGGCGGCGGCGGCGGCGCGGATCCGGCCGTCGCGAGCGCACGATGGAGGAGGCGGTGGACTCCGCCGCGGCGGCAGGAGCGGCGTAGATCCGACCGTCTCCTCCTTCTCGTCGTCGTTGTGGGGCCAGCGATGCCGTTTCCGGCGGCCTCGTCCTCCTTGTCATTGGCGGCGACACTGGCGGGGACAGAGATGGCGCCGCTCCCGAGCGGCCCGCAGCCCGCCCGCTGTCGGCCGCCGCACGAAGTCTCGCTGCCGCCTCCCGCCGCCACGTTGCCGCTCCTGGCCGCCGCAGGGAAGCGCGAGGCCGCGCCGCTGCTCGCCCACTCCCAACCGCCGCCTCGTCGGTGGCGGCGTCGAGCCGGCCGCCTCTCGTGCCCAGTGCCCCACGTGCTCGGAGGAAAGGAGAAGAGAGAAGAGGAAGAGAGAAGAGAGAAGAGGAGAGAAAAAGAGAGAAGAGAGAATAAAAAGGAAAGGAAGAAAGAGTAGGTGAAAAATTTGAAGTGAGTGAGAGGGAAGGGGAGTTATTTTCCCGTGCGGTCCCTTAAGTGGGCCGCACGAGATAGTGTGGCATTTTCCGTGCGGTCCACTTAAGAGACCGCACGGAAAAATCGATTTTCCCGTGCGGTCGCTTAAATGGACCGCACGGGAAAATGCCGTATCGGTTTTTCCAAGCGCGACCACTTATGGCCCGTCTGGAAACTATTGGGGGCCTCGTCCAGGAAAATCGATTTTGTAGTAGTGCCTGCTAATTAAGCTCTTTCGGCATGATAATTAATTTAAGTTGGGGAGGATCTGCTAAACTTGCACTTTACAAACGATGGTATCAAGAAGTAGCAAGCACATGACAGACTGGATTGGGGAGAGAGAACGGGGATATATAACCTTTTTTTAATTTAATGAAGGTTTGAATTGAGCTAGTCTACGTCGATCCGCCGATATGTACGAACTTAATGATATAATAGAGCGTGTCAACAAGAGTCCTAGGTGCAACTTAATGATTACTTACATGTTATCATTAGCTAGCTTGATGGCATCATGGTGATATAGATGTACATTTCCTACTTTGTAGAATATATCTCTCCTCCTGTTTTTAAATGCATAATATTATTAACTTTTAAACATAATGTTTAACTATTCATTTTATTCAAAATTTAGTGTAAATATTAAAAAATATAAATCATGCTTAGAATAACTTTAATGATAAAATAATTCACAACAAAATAGATATGATGCTTACATAGTTATTTTTAATAGAACGATTGCGCAACAATGATGTTCAAAAGGTAACAACTTCGTATATTTGAAAATTAGTAAACATCTAAAACGGACATTTTTTTTACGAGGAATAAGCTGGAAAGAACATGTTGATAGCATTAACTTAATTTTACACATAAATAATCATGCTGTTTTAGGAATGGCAAAAGGAGTGATTGGAATCGTTTAAAGAAAACGTGCTACCTATTTCGATAAAAAAAGACGTGAAGTCGTATATGCTTGTTGTATATTCGTTGGACTACTGTCGGTCTTGCATTCTTACTACTGTTGTTGGAAAATTTGAAGCTAATAATACTCGGGGATTTCTGGTCAAAGATGGGTACAGTACGTAGGTTACTGCATTTAAAGGCCCAATTAATCAGCCAGCTGCTAGCCTGTGTGTAGGTAGGACACACTCGTGCGTCCGTACGTACGTACGCTCGTACAGCTCACACCGCTAGCACACTCCCACGTGCGCCGGCGGCCAGCTGACATGGACGCTGTAGTGTTCATCTACAAGTACGCGTGACACTTTTCAAGATGTACTTTCCCGTTTTAAATTACTAGATGACTGGGCGCATCCTGGCGCACCGTCTGCACGTAAAATCCTAAAAATGTTCAAACTCTCAAAACACGTTTTATGAGCTAAACCACAAAAGAGATTACCTGATGATCAGATCATTCACCAAAACACTAACAGAAATGATAATAAGTGATACAAGGACCCATACAAAGATACCAACATACATGCATTGATCAGTGTGAAGCGGCAACTTATGAACATTATCGAACCACAGATATCTGCAACACCAACCAGCTCTACTTCTTAAATTACAATCACAAGCAGATAGCAATTAAATCATCAAGTGAAACACCCATCAGATTGACCAATTAGATAGCAAGGGCTAGAACCTCCTGCTGGAAAAAAATTCCTCATCATATGGTGACAACTAACAATCAAAGGCACAAGCTAATCCAACCCTATTCCAGAAACAATCCTAAGGTTGGGCCAACACCACCCAAGCAGTTCTCACTACACATCGATCTAAATTAAAACACTACCACAATCTCACCAATACAATATGAAAGCACCGGTTTAGCTTATCTTAGCTCCCAAAAAAAGAGGGAGAAGACAAACTCACACTCTTCTTGATGGCGGTGGCAAGGATGTAGGGAAGACAGTTAGGCTGTGTTCGGCACAACATTTTCCCAGCGCGCTACAGTAACACAGAAAACGTTGTGCCGAACACAACCTTAGACTCCACGGACTCAACGTGTACAGCGAGACCTCAGTGCCCTTGAAGCTGTAACCTTAAAAAAACAGTTACCTGAAATGATAGATATAGTTGAATTCGGTATGGTCAATAGAAAGGTATGTTTGTTGAACCTATAGAAAATAGAAATATGAAATATTTTAAAAGTATCACAACGAGGGAGGCAAAACATTTCTGCTATATAAGTCACATAAATATTTCAGAAAAGAGCAGCAATAAAAATCTTGGAAAAACAAACTATACTTTAATGTTATGCTATACTTAACTACTTAGGTACAATAATGAAGTCATAAATCAGAAAGTGAAAAGATTAGCACTATACTTTTTTTAACATTAAGTACTATCCAAACTGGTTAAACTACTGATATAGTGACATCTACATGTTGGTGTGGTGACATTTGACCTTTAACAGAGGAAAAAAAAGCTAGAGCCAGTACCAATCCCTTGGTATGGTTTATAAGTGGAGCATTATCAAGAAGTTCTTGACTTCCTGTGCATGCTAAGCACACAATAATTAGTAAGAATTCACGTCGATGATTGGCTTAGCATAGTTCTAGGTTTTGTTGACAACAAAATCAAAGATGGTATAAACATTTGAACTCATTGATCCAAGAAAAGCATAGATCAATTCAACTGCAAGTCTTGTTTGATAATCCTTAGTGTTGTAGGATTGGAATAAAAAAGAAATCAGTACACACACCATTTGGCCTTATCAAAAAAAAGAAAAAAGGAACCTTCTTTAGAATATCATGCAGAAAATATCTAACAAAACTGCAGTCAAGCTCACCTGCAAGGTACCATTGTTTCATTGATCTATCTGTAAGTTTTGGAATGTATCTTGCACATGTTTGGAAAGGTGTGACTGATATCAATGTAGGTTGACAGGAAATCATTCACAAACTGCAAGAAAATAAATCATCAAGCATTTAAGCATCCATTGGGAATGTATGATACAAAAATGTGTGCAGAATAGGACTGCGCAAACATAGCCCAACCATTGCAAGCCATCAAATAGGTGAGAGTAACAGATGCATTGTAGCTTAGCACAATACACAAGTCCCTCAAGACATGTTAACAACCAATCGTATCTTAATTTGACAACGGAAGAGTACCACAATTAATATCGCGTTGTCTGGCAACATGTCATCTGGCATCACACCAACCTGAGAACAACAATCATTTGTGCAAATATGAAATAGGCAACACTAACATATATTTATAGCATAGATGTCACAGGAACGTTGTGTTGACAGATGCCTGCTATATTTGAATCACTGAACCTTTTCACGTAAAGGAGCACAGGGTGGAGGGTACGGCATTTTCCAGATATTCATATTGTTTGTTTCTTTAGAAATATGACTCTTGGTGCTTAGAGCTAAACTAAAAAATATGCAACTTACTGTTTTTGCAGGATTTGAAAAGCACTACCCCGTCATTGTTGGATGACGAAGTTTGGTGTTTGGAAAAGTTTGGCTGCAACGGTGCTCACCACCAAGCCTTGACAAACAACGAAGTTGATACTATGCAGAAGTTCTTACAGTCATATTTTACAGATGAAAAGAAGCTTATTCAGGTAGAGGCTCTATGAATTAATTTCCTTACATATGAAATTTCAAATGATGTTTCCATAAAACAAGCACCTGATAATATAGATTTTCAGTTGGTTTCAAAAGAAAAAAATATAGATTGACCGGATTCCGTAAAAAAAAAGACTAACAAAAGATCTTTGATTTTTGTCTATAAGCTTTTAGCAAGATGTCATAGGCAGTTTGGAAAACCATCATAAGCCATACCATGACATGTTCATAAATGCAATTGCAGAGTTGAGATGTTCATTTTCCTTAGGCCGGCTGCTAGCATCTCCTACCCCAAGAGCCTGCGACTACGGTGACACGAGCTTGCTCTATTGCTACCAGGGCTGGAGGGAAGAGAAAAGCAGGCAACAAGAAGGAGAAGTGGTTACCTGGATGCCTTTCTCTTTCACCTATGCACATCAGCAAAGTAAAGAACAAAGAAAAAGAGGGGAAAATCAAGGAAGGCAGGAGAGAGAAGATGAGAACGAAACAAAAACGCACTGAAGCGGTCCTAATCTTGCAGCCTTTTTGCGATGCTCTTTTTTCTCTCTTCCCTGACTCTGATTGGTTGGTTTCTTGGTGTGACCGGGAGTTCAGGGTCACTGGGCCTCGACGGTGCGGGTGGAGGCGGAGGACGATTGGGCGTGACGGAGGCGCCTGTGGCAGCTAGGGAGATCAGAGGGGACGAGTGCAGGTGGCAGTGTCCCTGGGAATTGGTGCGGTGGATGCGTCACTTGAATGACCCGGCATGCGTCGCCGACGCACACACGCACTTGGGGCTGCCACCGTGGCTGCCGAAGGAGGCGTTATAGAAGCTCCGGCACATCGTCCTCGGGGACGACGCTGCGGTGCCCGTCGACGTGGTGTTGGTGCTATGGTGGTGGTGGTGGCGGCCATGGAACCTGTCCTCGTCACCGGTGGTGTCGATGTAGTTGGACACCATCTCCTTGCTCTCCGATCTGATCTGCGAGAGGTGCAACAACAGAAAAATGAGGCCTCGATCAAGAATTCGCAGAGACACCACTATCGCCTCTAGCAACCGTCAGACCACCGGATTCGCCAGCCACGAACTCGCCACCATCAGATCCGGCGGCCTTGAGGGCTTGGCCATTGGATCCAGCTTCTCCAACGGCGACAAGTAGCCAGACGGCGGCGGCGACGGAGGTGGAGGCGGCGACGTGAAGGGAAGGCGGAGGCGGAGGCAGCAGCGCGACGTGAGAGGGAGAGGCTGAGACGAGTGGAAGGAGGAGACTGGCGGCGGCGGCTAGGGTTTGGGAGGGAGTGAGTTAGTGCGCATTATTTTGCGAAAAAGCCCCTAGGCTTGCACTTTTTAGAGCGCGGACCTAATTCGCGATTTTTTTCTCCTTCGCATGCAATATTTGGCTTCTCAAAGGGCCTCTACGTAAAATAACACCTCAGAAAAACTGTTCGTGAGGAACCTAGATCGTATTACACACAAACTGGAGGGCTTTTTCTATAAAATTTCCACCACGCGCGTACTGTTCCTATCCAACATGGCACACGTGAGCGCTCACCCAAGATGCATGGCATTATGTTTTTAATTTGCATATAAACCAAGAAGACGAAGAAGGTTATATGGTTATTCTCATTAAACACACCCCTTTTGAACCATTTGAATTGGACAAAAAGTAGAGGAAAAACAAAGCAATTGAAATCATATACTATGAAAGATCACTGTTCATGCCTTTGATTCGTAGGAATGAGAGAAAAAACGTAAAAAACTTTTCTATTCCTATGATTCTAACGAAAAAATATAGAAAAAATTGCATGCAATCCAAGCTCATGTTTTTCTATCTCGCGTAGGATCAAGATAAATGTAGTAGCTCATGGCCATTTATCTATTCAGTTAGTATAGGTTAGATGTGCATAAGTAGATAAGTAGCCCAATTAATCCAAACCCATTTCTGTATTTTTTTTCTATGATCTAATCAAACATCGTTCCCTACAAAATTTATGTGATTTCTAATTTTCTGTTTTGCATATATATTCATATTCTATTATTTTGCCTTTTCTATTCCTACGTTTGCTAAATCATGTTTCAAATGAGTCTTTGCTTTTTCAAAGCATTTAAACCGATGAGAGTGTTGAGTGCATTAATTTATGGCTGCATTGATGAATAGTGCAGAGGGAAGATCACCTTCAAAAGTGCATTGGAATATGAGAAGGACAAGTAATTTGACACAAATTTGAATCTAGAAAGACAAAGATGAAGTATTAGCTCATTCTAAAATTTTAAATATAATTTTACAATTAGCTGTAGAGGTTTCTCCCTCATTTTTATTTCTCAGCCTTATTATTTTCATGATTGACAAGAGAACGACTAAAACATCTATTTCACCATCTCAAAATATAACAACTTCGAACATTTAATATTTGTTTGAGAATATAACTTATTCCCATGTTAAATCTCAATCAATCACAATCATTGTCCATTTAATTTGTCAATCTACTTTCTCATCTTAACCCATCATAACTATTGTTATTTATATTCACTTGCTTTCGTAATTTTCACATGAAACCTTACAAGTGCTTATATTTTAGAATGAAAGGAGTATCAAAAAATATTATTAAAATTTACATTTAAGATTTTTAGCTTAAAAATAAACTGATGCCATCACCGTCTATTTGTTTAGTACCACTACTCGGAACCATACTGACATGGCTGAGATATAGAGAGAATACTTAATTAGCTTGACCTGATGGAAGAAACATGAATTAATTGGATATCTGAGCAAAATTAATGGATTGGATTAGAGAGTCAAATCATCTAATATATCCGCTCGGAAAAAATCATCTGTATATTCATATCCATCCTTGCTGCATTATCTGCTCTATATGATTAAGCAGCATTACACGCTCCTCCATAGTTAAGTGGTACTACTATTACTAAGTAACATTAATTATTGATCGATTAAAAAGGGTGTCAGAGATGATGTACATTTGGACCTGACAGGAATCCAGCTTGGCCAACAACTATTCCAGCTGTGCTGACACTGCATTATCTTTTTTTTTCTGTGATCTTGAATTAATCACAGGCACCGATCGATCAAGATGCGTATATATATTCATGTATATACTCCATATACATTTATTATTATTATTTTGAAAGAAATACACTTCATATACATGGCTGGCTTGATTTTGATGGGTGGCTGATAAACCTGACATGACACACATTGCAATTTTGCATTCGCTCATTGTCCTTTCCTGCTGCTGTATGTAACCGTAGTTTCAGATCGTAGTTGAAGAGACCCAAGCCGCATATATTTGTATAATATCTAGAGATTTTCTAGATGGTAATCAATCAGGCTGGTCATGCCATGTCATGTCATGGATTGTGCTTCGATCTGCATGCTCACTGATTTCCTGCAGAGGCTCATGAACTTGTCGGTGTCACCGGCAAACAGCTGAAGTAGAACAGTAGGCAGCCAGCAAGCAGTAGTCCATGTGCATCATTCGTTTGTGGATGCAATGAGTTGTGTGGATGGACAATTGGACATGACCTAACCAAGAAGAGATTGTGGTGTGCATATACGTGTGACCATGGATTAATTTGTTGTCAAAATTTTTTAGATTAGATAAAAGGAAGATTACACTGTAACCTGCTTTCATCAAGTACAGAAAATAAAATTCTGAACATGATTCTGCTTCTGGCCAGGGCATGAACAGAAGTGGACAGGACGACTGTTTACCTATGTTCTTGTTCAGATCCTACTATCAATTTTCTGATCCACTAATCAAGTGTAAGTGGATATGATATCTCTGTCAATGACTATGAGAATGAGGCGTCACATGGACGACCCAACCCAATCCTCAGTGCTGTTGACTGCTGGAGAAGTTAGTTGCATGGTGGATAGGGATGAAACTGACCGGAAACCTCGTCCGGCATTAATTCAGGCTTTTCTTCTTCATTCATTCTTGCGTAGAGTCAACACGCTCTTTCTGGCAGCTAGTACGTACGACCGAAATTTGCTGGACATTTAACCGTGCCCAAGCTGTCAGCTGATTAATAAAAGATTAGTTTACTGCTTGACTTGTAAGGACCGGGAGATCAACCAGAGCTTGTTCATTACTCCTTTGTCAAACCGGCAGTTTGCCGCTCCTTTTGCCGGCCAAATCCTATGGAGTACAGTAGAGTGTGAAGTTGACGGCTCCATTGCACAAGACTTGGTTGCTGGGCCACATTCTCTTTACCGACCATTTTCTCCATATTTACCCATTGAACTGTGGTCATGTCGGTTCCAGCTACCCAATTCACCTTCAACATCTGTAAATTTTCTTTCTAGCGGTCGTCGATCGCTGCGCTCATCATAATCATATAGGCCTAAGCATAACTGCGTAAGCGGACCGTCCAATTGGCATTTGCGTTGTGGTTCATCGTCTCCCGCTTTCGGCCTGCCACCCAAATCCTCAGCTAAGACTAGCTATCTGCTCATAAAAACTACCAATATAGCTACGCGTCTACGCGAGGAACAAGTCAATATCAGTGCCATCACCACGAACCAGAAGATGATGCTAGTAGGTTATTAGCCACAATTTTGTGAAAGTGAATCACTGGGATCTTACTGTTAGTATATCAATGGTTACTCTCATTGAGAAGAGGATGACACTCAAGATAAGGCAATTTTCTGGTTTTTTTTCATTCACAAACTCAAAACCATACCTTTTAAGACAGGTTGGGGTTACATATATAAGGATGGCTGCTCTCTACCAGCCAGCTGCATTATTGACTGTCCTAGCTAGTCCAAGGTACCAAGGGAACAAGAGAACTAACCACCTAAAGGGCTGCAACATCTTTGACTACTACTGCAGCCAACAAACTAAAGGAAAAGATACTACTGCAACCAGCAGCACACATGCTACAACCAGCAGCACATGGACTAGTACAGAGACTTATCCAACAATTCTCCCCCTAAGTCTTGTACGTCGTCCTGTGGGGAAGTTGGGCCATCCCGATCCTGGAGCAGAGCTCGAGGAACTTGATTCTCCCAAGAGGCTTGGTGAGCAAGTCCGCAGGCTGGTCCTTGGTGTTGATGTAGCTCGCCTTGATGCTCCCTTCTTCCAAGTAGCTTCGGATGAAGTGGTACCTCACCCGGATGTGTT
This sequence comes from Oryza officinalis, assembly GCA_008326285.1. NCBI lineage: Eukaryota > Viridiplantae > Streptophyta > Magnoliopsida > Poales > Poaceae > Oryza > Oryza officinalis. Next base: position 22,998,986 of record BDMV01000012.1, on the reverse strand, counting down.
TGCTCCGTTCGTGGAAAACGGGGTTCTTTGCCAGGGCCAGGGCGGACTTGCTATCCACCCTGAGCTCTACCGCTCCAGTGTCTCTGCCGAGGAGATCACTAAGCAGTCGAGCAAGCCAGAGCGCCTGGGTCGAAGCGGCGGAGGCCGCCATGTACTCGGCCTCGCAGCTGGACAGGGCCACCACCTGCTGCTTGACCGACTGCCAGCTAACGGGGCACTCGCCGAGGAAGAAGAGAACCCCGCTCGTGCTCTTGCTGGTGTCGATGTCGCCGGCGTGGTCGCTGTCGCTGTACCCGACGAAGTGTGCCTTGCCAAGACACCTCGGGTAGTAGAGACCGTGGTCGAGAGTCCCCGCAACGTAGCGGATGATCCTCTTCACAGCCTGCTGGTGCTCCGTCGTCGGTCGCTGCATGAACTGACTGACGTAGCCGACGGAGAAAGCCAAGTCCGGCCGTGTGTGGGTGAGGTAGCGAAGGCTCCCCACAAGACGTCGGTACTGTGTAGCATCCACCTCCTCCGTCGTGCTATCGCAGCTCAGCTTCAGTCTCTCCTCCATCGGAGTGAGGGTTGGGTTGTAGTCGGTGAGCCCAGCCAGCTCAACGACGCGCTTGGCGTAGGCGGTCTGTCGAAGCGTGATCCCGGAGTCATCCTGGTGCACCTCGATCCCCAGGTAGAAGGAGAGAGGCCCCAGGTCACTCATCTGGAAAGTGGCCTTCATCTCTTCCTTGAACGCCGCCACCTCTGCATCCTTGGTGCCGATGATCACCAAGTCATCGACGTAGACACCCACCAGCAGGGCATTTCCTCCATTGCCCCGCCGGTAGATGGCCGTCTCGTGCGGGCTTTGCTCGAAGCCCATCCCCTTGAGCGTGGAGTCCAACTTGGCGTTCCACGCCCTCGGTGCCTGCCGCAAGCCGTAAAGGGCCTTGTGCAGGCGGAGCACCTTGTCCTCCTTGCCGGTGATCACAAATCCCGGCGGCTGGTGCACGTAGACCTCCTCCTTCAAGTTGCCGTTCAGAAACGCCGACTTGACGTCCATGTGATGGACACCCCAGCCTTCCTGAGCAGCCAGCGCAAGAAGGAGTCTCACAGACTCCATCCGTGCCACGGGAGCGAAGGCATCGTCGTAGTCGATCCCTTCCTGCTGCACGAAGCCGCGTGCCACCAAGCGAGCCTTGTGCTTGACGATGGCTCCGGCTTCATCCCTCTTCACTTTGAACACCCACTTAAGGGTGATCGCGCGGTGATCACAAGGGAGGTCAGCAAGCTCCCAGGTGCGGTTCTCCTGAACCGCGTCCATCTCCGACTGCATCGCGGCACGCCATGCCGCGTGTTCCTCGGCCTCTGCGAAAGACCGAGGCTCACCGTCGTCGCACGCAAGGTGCAACTGCGCCTCCAGGTTGCGAGGCACCAGTCCCGGCACTGGCTGATCGCCGAGAAGGTCCTTCATCGTACGGTACCGTAAAAGCTCGCCGTCGTGGTACGCGTCTATGCACTCCCCGTCGTGGGAGAGCGGAGTAGCGAACTCCACCGGGCTGCGCTCAACACGAGCTGGTGTCGGAGTAGGCGTGCCCGGAGGAGTGGCTGTTGGTGCTGGAGCGCATGGGGTCGCCGGCTGTGGTGGTGTCGGTGAGGAGCTCGTCGCAGCCGAAGTCGTAGCTCGAGAGTGTGTCTCTGCCGGAGTCGGTGGAGGCTCGAGGACTGGGGTAGGCACGCTCGGTGAAGAGGAGTTGCCTACTCCCCCAGCTCTCTCGAAGTGGACGTACTCGACAATGAAGTCGTCGTACGTCAGGGTCGAGCCATCGTCCACCGCCTTGTCCCATACCCACCCTCGTTCTTCGTTGAACACTACGTCGCGCGTCGTGCGCACACGCTGTGTCTCTGGGTCGAGGATGCGGTAGGCCTTCGAGCCCTCCACGTAGCCGATGAACACCCCTGGGGTGCTCCTGTCGTCGAGCTTACCGATGTGGCCAAGCTCCTTGGCGAACACGAGGCAGCCGAAGACCCGCAGGTGGGAGACCACCGGCTTGTGCCCATGCCAAGCCTCATATGGTGTCCTGCCATCGAGGGCCTTGGTAGGAGAGCGGTTGAGGATGTAGACGGCCGTCACCACCGCCTCTCCCCAGAAGATGGCCGGCATCCCCCTCTGCTTGAGGAGAGCCCGAGCCATCCCCACAACCGTCTGGTTGCGTCGCTCGACGACACCGTTCTGCTGCGGGCTGTACGGCGCGGTGTAGTGGCGCTGAATGCCCTCATCAGCGCAGTACGACTCGAATTCAGCCGCCGTGAATTCTCCACCGTTGTCGGTGCGCAACACGCGCAACTTGCGGCCGCACTCCGCCTCCGCAGCAGCCTGCGCGCGCCTGATGGTGTCCGCAGCCTCTCCCTTGCTGCCGAGGACCATCACCCACATGTAGCGGGAGAGGTCGTCGACGAGCAGCAGGAAGTAACGTCGTCCTCCTGGTGTGGCCGGTGTCACTGGGCTACACAAGTCCCCGTGCACGAGCTCGAGCCGCTCCTTGGCTCGAAAGCTCGTCTGTTAGGGAAAGGGGAGCCGCCTCTGCTTCGTTAGGACGCAGACGTCGCAGAGCTGCTCCACGTGGTGAAGGCATGGCAGGCCTCACACCATCTCCTTGGCACTGAGCCGCTTCAGGGCCTCGAAGTGGAGGTGCCCGAAGCGCTCGTGCCACTGCCACGCCTCGTCGTCCCGACGAGCGGTGAGGCAAACTGGTTCTACCACCTGCGCGCCGAGGATGTAGAGTCGATTAGTGCTTCTGGTTACCTTGGCAAGGAGGCGGCGACGGCGATCCCAAATCCTCATGACTCCGTGCTCAACCAGCACGCGTGAGCCGTTTTCATCCAGCTGTCCCACGCTGATGATGGAGTTCCTCAACGCGGGGATGTAGTAGACTCCAGTAAGCAGCCTGTGCTCACCGGACTTGGCAGAGAAGGTGACGGAGCCGACGCCCTTGATCTCCACACCGGAGGCATCCCCAAACTTGACGGAGCCTCGGACGCTGGAGTCAAGCTCGGTGAAGAACTCCTGCCGGCCAGTCATGTGATGGGTGGCGCCGGTGTTGAGGTACCACCCATCAGCCTTGTCGTTGCTGGAGCTGTTGCCGAGGAAGGCGTGTACCTTCGGCTCGTCGAGGTGGAAGAAAGCCGTTGCGGCCGGTGCCGCTGGAGATAACTTGATGCTTGCATGTGCCAGGAGCAGAGCCGGCTCTTCCTCTTCCACCTGTGCGACGTGGGCCTGGCCGCGTCGTGGCTGTCGACAGTCTTTGGCCCAATGGCCAAGCTTGCCACAGTTGCGACAGGTGTCGTCTCATGCCGGCTTGTGGTTGCCGGCGGCGCCGCCCTAGGCGCCTCTGCGAGCGCCACCCTTGGCGCGTCTTCGCGCCCACCGCAGCTGGACACCTCCGCACGCCTTGCGCGGCTTGCGGCCGCCTGTCGAGGAAGAAGACTCCCCCTTCCTCCCGTCACCCTGAGAGGCCTCCCACTGCTCTCGAGTGAGATGGAGCTTCCCGCCAATGGTGATAGGCCCCGAGAGAGGCTGTGGCTCATCACCGTCGATGACCTTGAGGTGACCTAACGTCTCTTCGATCGACATCGTGGAGAGGTCCAGCAAAGACTCGATCGAGCGAGCGATCTGCCTGTACTTCTCTAGGACGCAGTGAAAGAGCTTCTCGACAGCTCTCTCCTCGTCGTAGGTGTCGTCGCCGTACTGTACCATCTTCTGCAAAAGAGTGTTGAGACGAAGGGCAAAGTCATCAACATCCTCACCTGGCTTGAAAGCCAGGTTCTCCCACTCCTTGCGGAGTGCCTGCAATGTGGACTTGCAAGCGCGGTCGCTGCCGATGCGTGCCGCAGCGATGGCGTCCCATGCCTCCTTGGCAATCCGCTTCTGGGAAAGTGAGAACTGCATCTCGGGCGGAACTGCAGCAATGAGGGCATCCAGCGCCTGCCGATCCTCGTCGTAGTCGACGTCGCCGTACCGGACTGCCTTCCACATGTGCCGCACCTGGAGCCTCACCCTCATCACCGCGGCCCACTCGATGTAGTTGGTTTTGGTGAGGGTAGGCCACCCACCGTCGGGACCAAAGTCCCTGATCACCGTCCGGACGCCGTGGTGGTCATGGCGCCGGTCAGGGGAGGGAGAGCCGCGCTGTCTGCGAGGGCCACACTCTCCGTCGAACCAGCCACCTCCATCGGGAGCGCCGCCGCCGCGCGGGCGCTCCGGGCTGCCGCCGGCACGCTCGCGCCCGTCTGGGTTCCCGTCGGCGGACGCACGGTCCCTTGGGCTGCCGTCGCCGCCGTGGGGGTGGGCTGCTACCCACCGCTATGCCCGTTCCCGCGCCCTTCTTCTTGCCAGCTCCTCAAGCTCCCTGTCGACGGTGATGTCGCCGACGATGGAGCCGTTGATGCTGCTGCGCAAGGTCTCAACCTCTACCTCTGCCGCATCTTCCACCGCCTCTGCTTCCGCCTCCGCCCTGGCTGCTGCCAACTCCGCTGCTGCCAGCCTGGCCGCCCTCGCTGCCGCTGCAGCGGTCTGAGCCGTTGCTCGCCTGCGCTCTTCTGCTGCGGCGAGCTCGGCGTCCTGCTGACGCCGAGTGCTCGAGGCGACCGAGCACCGAGATCGAACGTCGAACATGGCACACCTCCGGAAGGCTGCTGCGTGGAGAGGGGAAAGGAAGAGGGGAAGGAGGAGGAGCCGGTGCTGCTGCTGCCGTCGGCTAAGAGCTCAACCGAGCTTGGGAAAGGATGGAACAGGAGATGTTTAGCCTACAGGAAAGTGTGGCTCTGATACCAGATGTTAGTATATCAATGGTTACTCTCATTGAGAAGCGGATGACACTCAAGATGGGACAATTTTTTAATTTTCTTCCATTCACAAACTCAAAGCCATGCCTTGGGGTTACATATATAGGGGTGGCTACTCTCTACCAGCCAGCTACATTATTGACTGTCCTAGCTAGTCCAAGATACCAAGGTTACAAAAGGACTAACCACCTAAAAGGCTACAGCATCTTTGACTACTACTGCAGCCAACAAACTAAAGAAAAAGATACTACTGCAACCAACAGCACACATGCTACAACCAGCAGCACATGGACTAGTACAGAGACTTATCCAAGGCGTGTTACTGGTTTCTAAGAATTCTAAATGAGCCAGTAAAAGAAGATAAGATGCCACATGACACATCTTTCGTATATACCAATTTTAACTCCAGGCACATTACTTCTACCAGATAAAAAACTATTCTTAATATAAAAAAACACCTTCAAGATCATGAATATGAACGGCAGAATAGGGGGAGACAACTAGTTATTCAGACCGAGTTCTTACATTAAGAATGCCTGCTCACCAATGGGGAAACCGTTGGTAACGTTACATGACAGCACAAGGCAATCACCATTCACTTAAAATGGGCACGGGGTCAAAAGAATATGATATGGTGTTCGCTACTTCAGACTTTATCTTCAGGATCCACCATCGAGAAGGAAACCCTAGTAGACCGCACAACATTAATATTCGTAGAAGATCAGGAAGGCCTAAAAATTCCAAAACATGGTTCAACGTAGTAACAAGAAGCAGCCATCATCCATCTAGTGCCCCCGTTTGCATTGGGTCCTAAGTTACATCACCGGCTAACAGAAGGAGACCTCTCCCTGTCAGGTGACTTGCTGCGGCGGTCATCAGAGGGGTTTCTACTTTGTGATCTGCTGTCCGCTGGTGAGCGTGACAGAGATCTCTCCCGACGGGCAGGAGACCTGCTAAAATTGGTAAATCATGTGAAGATTTTGTTGTGGAGAAACTGATAGTTGTCCATGAAGGATACAGAAGTCATACCTTGAATAGTGCTTTCTCTTAGGTGCCGGTGAGTAGCTTTGACTACGGGACCGTGATCTTGGAGAGTACCCAGGTGACCTTGAGCGGGAGTATCTAGGAGAGTGCGACCTGCGATCATAAGAACGGTCCCTGCTACTGCAGAAGATGAACAAACAGATTACATATGCCACAAAAGATAATATTTTAACAAAACAAAAACTGTTACAGAAAAAAAGATGAAAAAGAGCAGTGCAATACCTGACTCTTTCCCTAGCCCTCATCTCACATGGTTTCTTTCTGTTCTCCTCAGCAAATACAACAGTAACTTCCCTGCCAAGAAGAATTTGCCCATCCATGTGGTATTTTGCATCAGCAGCATCCTCAGGATCATAATATTGAATGAACCCAAATCCTCGAGGCTCCCTGTTACAGATAACAAGATTTAGCTTTAATTAATTGCATAATTCTGAACAGTACATAAAAAAAATCTTGAAAAGGATACTTGATTTTAGTCGAACAAAGGAACAATTGATTATTCATATCCTGAACCTTGATTCCTTTCCCTGGATGTTGATACACAATTTTTTCAACAGATAAAGCAAGCACTAGGCTGCTGACCTTGTACTCATCAGAGTTTAAAGATAGACTTGAAACTCTTCATAACTTGCATATCTCTTATACTCTATTTCTTCCCTTCTCTTCAACAGTACTCTTAAGGCTTGTGTCTTCAAAAAATTATTTTCACCGTTAATCTTAAGAGGTGGGCAAAAATCATTCAATTTAGGAGTACCAAATGTACTAAAGCACAAACAAGCATCTTCCAAAGCACATGTTTAAGCCAATTGCAAATGAATCCAAAAATAGCATATTATCGGGTTCAAAAGATATCACAGCGTCCTAAATAGCTCAGGGGTAGATCCCTAAACAGGCAAACAGCATGTAGACCTCCAGTTGAAAATGAACATAGCTCTATTCGAGTTGAGGTGGCTTACCCAGTGTAATAATCTCTTGGAAGATATATATCTTTAACACGACCAAATTTTCCAAATGGTCTTCGTATATCATCAGGCCTGCATTCATGATTATGTAAGTTAAAGACATAGCATGGAGAAAGTGGTAAATAGCATTGAAATTAATTAATAGACATAAAAAGCGAGAAATCGTTACAGTTACTAACTTCTGCAAGTCAAATATATAATACCCAACAGATGATAATAATAGCATACAGGTTAAAAAAAAACAAAGGAAGACAACAAAACATCTAGTCATTTGCCTTATATCATTACAACAGAAGAAAAACAATGTTTAGATTTACACTCCAATCTGTTTTGCACCAAAGTAATGCTTCATTGGATTATAAGCAATGACTAAATGAATTTTGGCATTGCAAACCAAACTCATGAGCAATATATGCAATAGAAGCTCAAGATGAAAAATAAGTTACGGATTTCAGATATGCACATCGGTAGTATTATAATTTTATATAGAGACATTATCTTGGCCCAAATGATGATGAATTGCACCAACTCAACTACATCTAGCGTGACCGAAATGTGTGATTGCATGTGTTACTTAACAAGAAAACACCCATTCAGTTACTGACCCAGGTGCAAAGAAACTTACCTACAGTCACGGCGAAGATTCCTCACCAAAAGACTAGTTGGGAGATCCCTGTCACGGCCTCCATAGCGCCCACGAGGACTTGGGCTGCGGGCTCTTCTCCTGTATTCTCTTGGCGGTGATGGACCATAATCATAGCCTCTTCCCATAGTGATCTAAGCTTACGGGAAAAATTTATTGCCATTAGAGGGAATTCAAATGATGCGATTGTATTTCATAAGCTACTAGGTTCCGCTAAAAGGAACAATGAACAAGGCAACAGCAAGTGACCTTCTCAACAAGACACCAAATCGTTTTTCCATTTAGCCCTTTCTAGCTAAAAAAGTTGTGTAGATGCTGGTAGCGAATCAAACAAGCTACAACATTTCAGCATTCGAGAAAAATAGACATCATAATATATTTCTATGGATCAAATAATTGCCACTCCCAATTTAAATTCATCAATGGTAAATGCAAGTAGTCCCTTGAAAGCACACAAGGCATTCAAGACTTGAGAGTCGTCAACTTAATAATCTATAAGTACTATAACTGTATTGTTAACAATGCTTGTGAATGAATACATAACATCTTCCGTACTGTCAAAATGATTAGACGCGTTCATTACCATACTTAATATATCAATCAAGTTTCTGTATAAGAAACAATTGTTGTGAATGAACACATAACATCTTCCTATGACATCTAAATCAAGAGTTAGAAAAGACACCTAAATCAGGCGACGTAACCCCCTCGAATCGGTCCGCCGCTCACAAAAACGGCCTCAAAGACACCACCACCCTTCAAGCAAAGCTGCAGCCTAACGGGCGGCACAACGCGGTGGGGCGAGGCGGCGAGCTAGGGTTTCCCCAATGCCGCGAGACCAAAACGATGCGTAACACGCCTCGCACGAATCAACCATCAAACCGCATCAAATCCCGCGACCAAACATAGCCAAATCCGGACCAAACCACCCGCGAAAAACCTAGAAATCTTCTCGCCGGCGAAGGAGAAGGTGAAGGGGGAGAGGAATCGCCTCGCGAACCAGATGATTGATTACCTTTCCCCGTCTAGGGCTTGGAGGCGCTGGGGTCTCGTGGGTTCGTCGCCTCCAGAAGCTTCCGGATGTTGCGGGGAGGGGAGGGGCTTGTGCCTTTAATGTGGGGAGAGAGGTCGCGTGGACCGTTGGATTCGGGGGCGGGGTCGTGATTGGACGGTGGATGCGCGGGTGGCGCCGTGACTGTTTGATGGGCTCTGCGTAACGGGCTCTTGTTGGGCTTGATCTGTAGAGACTTTGGCCCATGATGGGATGTTTTCGCTTTCGAGTTTCGGCTACTTTCTTGCTTTCCCATTTCGGTCTGGTTCATTCCCTCTTTTTTGTCTTTCAAGTTTGGTACTAGAAGAATATATTTTTCCTTCTCAGGAAAAGTTTGGCATATTTTTTCCCCTCATGAAAAAGTTTGGTATATTTTCTTTCTTTGTTTAATACCATATTCTCTTTTTTCTCTTTTCGCCTTTTCCTTCCTCTGAATCAATATTAATTTTTTCTTTTCTCGTATTACAACGTCTTCTTTGTAACAAATGAATTTCCTCAGCTCCTGCGGGGGTTAACCTGATTTCACTAAAATTCTTACATTTCCTGAAAAAGGTCTAAACACACTAGCAGAAAATAGAAAAAAAAAGAAACCTCGAGTTTACGGTTGTTTTTCGAGAGAGAACAGTCGAGACACGGCTACCGGGCGCCACACCGTCATATGTCCATCACCGGCCAGCAGGTAACCAAACCAACCCAAGCAATCGAGCCATGTGCATCGATGTGTGCAGAATGCAACGACCCATGTGTACATAGCTAGAGAGATTGAGCCAAAGTTTCCTTTGTCCCTAAGCTTCGATTGATGGATCTGCAGAAAAAAGCCGACGAACTGGAGGAGTGTATATCAACAATATATACATATTATATGATGCCACGTGTGCCTCCCTTTTTCCTTGTCACAAGATAATGTTTTACTTACGTGCTCCGTGCTGATGAGTGCGACTGCATTTGAGTCCACGTATGGCGTCTCAGGGGTGATGTACAACTATGTTCTTTTCGGCCAAAGTGTGTGGTCGAGTTTCCAATGGCCACATATAACGTTGATACTTTTTTGTTTGTGGGACTATCTATGCATTAGTCATGATTTGCATAATAGGTCTGTTCGCACTACTAGAAAAATCATTTTTGCAGTCGACCAAATTAGTTTTTCGTAGACGATCAGCCCAACCACCTAAACGCAAAGGCATGTGAAAATAATGTATTTTCATAGACGGGCAAACGGCTGTCTGCGAAAATCGATTTTTGCAAGCGGGCCTTCAAAATATTTACAAAGCACAAAAAAACCTGGCAAATTCAAAAATCCCCATATGAGCAAATTCAAAACCCCCTAATCCATTCACAAATTCATCGTAATCCTCAAATCCATTCAACAAGTTCAATCACATATTAACACAAAAGCAATAATCCATCGTCGGGTGAAGTTGCCGCCTCAGCATGAGAGCCCCCACCCCGACCTACCGACGTTGCCACTGGTCGAAGCCGTCACTGCGCATTCTTGTTGCCGCTCCCGAGCAAACCCGCGACAGATTCAGGCGGCCGAGGACAGCCAGCGACGGATCCAGGCTCTCGTGCCCAGCCAGCGACGGATCCAGGCACCGTTGTCGTCGTGGCCTGCAGGAGAAGATAGAGGAATGAAGACCTGCAGGAGAAGAGAGAGGAAATAGGTGGAGGGAGAAATGGAGTTGGAGGAGGACTTGTGGGACTTAACCAAATTTAATAGGACTTTCATGTTTTACAGACGGATCAAGATCTCGTCTACGAAAATCATATTTTTTTCAGTAAAGCCTTTAAGAAGTTCACGTATTTTTGCAGATGAACCTGTTAAGGCTCCGCCTGTGCAAACGGGGCTAAATTTAGGGGGTCTCTACCTATTTTTGAAAACGGTTATAAGAGGATTTTTTTCTACCTAAGAAAATAAAAGTCAGTGTTAGTAACAATCGTTTTTCTAGTAGTGTCGGCTTGGCTGTACTCACTTTGTTAAAAAAAAAATTAAATTACAGAGTCAGGATTTTTTTTCATGGAGGGAGTACGTGGTTAATTCATTCTTTGTAGTAGCTAATTTATTTGTTTTAAAATAAATTAATTTTTATACAGGAGTATAATGTATTGGGAACGTGCATTGTATCAGAATAAAGATGGGTAATTTTGGACCCATAGAATGATGATGATTTTCTAATTAATGCCGGTTGCAGGGTATAGCCGGATAAAGAATGGCAAAATCTAGTCGGTTTTGTGTGTCGTGCATCAGCGCGTGAGAAACCCCGTCAGCAAATCCAAAGCGCGACGCATCAAGCACTCTCTGTCGACTACTTGTCGAGACTTATCCATCCCCAATGCAGCACAAAGCAAATTCTACGTTGTCTCTTTACTTATCCCTTTTTGGTGCAACAACTAGATCGGCGCAAAGCAGAAGCAGGGCACCAACGAATGCTACTTATCATTGGCTGATTAGCCAAAAAAGCAGTCAGCTAATGACATGGCAAATTGAACTCTTTTGCTTTTGAAGCCTCAAGAAAGATTAGGGAGGGACTAATTAATCGATCGATTGCTTAAGCTTAATTACTCGGCCGGATGAAAGAGTATGAGTTAAGTTTGGTTGGAAGCTGACGGATATGCCGTTTAGCTGAAGATGGGTCACCGGCTCTGAACTCAACTCCAACAAGATTTTTTATCGGTTTTCGATAACATGATTTTTAAACCATTAAACGATGTGTTTCGTATGAAAATTTTTTATACTTTGAAATATCAAATATATTTATTTTTTAATTTTATAATAATTAAAACTTAATTAATTATCTATTAATAGTTTTTTTAATTCACGTGCGTCAAATTAATTAATTCAAACCCCACTAGTCACCGGATGTTACTGTCCCGGGCCGGTTTGACCAGATGCTTCTTTGATGTTTCGGTATGGAGTTGCACCCAATCCACACCTGTCTTGGCAATGGCTCCCATCCTTTTTGGCATTGCCATGTCACATCAGGATGATCTCCATGGAATACTGTTGTTAAGAAGTTGTATCTCTAAATTCACATCAGATTATCTAACTCCAAAGTCTAAACCAAACAGAAGCTAGATTGAGCAGGACGCAAAGCATGCCGTCCTTGGTCAGAGAATTCTGGATCCATCATCTGTCAGTATGGCGGTATACCATTCGGCAGAAAGAGGCAAAGTAGGAGTATGTTACTGCTACTGTGTGTGTACGCCGCCACTGCTCATCTGCTTCCGCTTTTCTTTTCCTTTTTTTTTCTTTTTGTTCCAACGGCTGTGCAGCCGTGTCACCGATGATGGGCGTCATTTGGCGCGCGTCATTAACGTACTTGATTGAATATTTGATGAGAGATTAGCGTGCGTATGCGTATATAAAGGCAGTCTCCTTGCCATAGCTTAGACACGCCATCAATCTGCTCCTCCCTGCTAGGCTCGTAGCTTCAGCTTCAGCTCCAAGAACACAGCAACAGTGCTGCTTAGCTTAGCGGCAGTGCCGAGGCGAGGCTTTTCGTCCAGGCGAAGCAAAATTGCAAAAACCGAAACGAAGAGAGATCTGAGGCTGCGAGGGAACTCTTCTGCTGCTTCCAGGTGCAGCCGCCGTCAGTGAAAGCCAGTACGTTCTTGCATGAGTTCATCATACATGGATTTCCTCTGTTGCTCACTTGTTCCCGCGTCTTGTTTTTCGCTTCTCTCGTCGGGTAACCGATCGGGTTTGCCGTTTTCTGCGTTGCTTAGCTCCGAGCTGCTGAATTGTACTAGTTCGTCTTCGTTACTAATCGTAAGCGTTCTTAGTTCTTATCAGCACGATCTAACCTTTCCTGAATTTCAAATTTATTGCGCTTCATTTCTCTAATCAGTCAGTTGGCTGCTTCATGTGTGATAATATTCATATTCGGTCAGACAAATTGTTTGGAGCGGTGTATTTTCCTGATGGGATTCCAGAGCAAACGAACTGATTTCTGTAAAAATCGTCGTAGAACTTGCATGGGATCGATTCTCGTATCCCAAATAGGGCTACTTGAATCGGAGGTGTCCGTATTTCTGTTACTCCACCAAAACTCCAAGTAGTATATTTCTAGCTGGAAATTTGTGATGATAATTTCATTTCACACTCTACTCTTAACCAGTGACCTTGACGCGTAAAGCAATACTACTGCAATTGATGAAGATACGAGCTACGGGATTAAGTAGTACTTTTAAAAGTTGTTTCTTTTTTCTCATATCATATCCTTCGATGGGGATAGCTAAGCACTTAATCCGCTAATCCTAATTACTACTACTAATAGTTGTTTTAGCCTAGGGAAACAATTTTGGATCATGCCAATCCAATAAGACGTGGACACTTGGCTTCGATACTAGCCTAGTTCGTGTCGCACTGCTGACGCCAGGCAGCGGTGATCAGATCACTGGCTGGGTCCGGCGAATTCAAGCCCATCTTCTTCTTCTCCGACGTGCGTCGTGTTCGTGTCGCATCTCAATTATTTCTCTGCTTTCTTCGTGACGTCGCCATGTAGGACTAGTAGGGTTGTTTGGTGACTGGTGAGTATACGGTTCCATCTCGAAGCATCTTCAAGGCTGTAATATATGGCCCGGCCGACCTCGGATAATGCAGCATCCGTATGCTAATGCTACTAGTGTACTGTATGAATATTGTTGTGTTTGTTCTGCTCTGATCCAACAACGTTCCAACTACCTGACTTGTTCAGGACATGAAACTTCTGGCTGAATCGGCTGGAAATTCCAGTGAGTAGCTATACAGTATTTGACAGGGATTTTCATATTTTTTTTAAAAAATATAACTATAGTGTAATTTGTAACTGCGTTATAACTTATATATAACTATATAACTAGTATAAAATCATCTAAACAATGCACGGGGCTGGTTGACTTGCACGGCGTGCTTCTGCCCAAGAGGTCGTCGGTTTGACCTCTGCCTTGTGCCACAACGCAAAATTTTTCCCCTCCACGACACGAATCTCAACGTGATCCGGCGGTCCACAATTCAAAAGTATTAGAGGGAAAAACCGTCAAAAGTTTTCTAGCAAACGCGGTGAACAATACTGTCCTATCAAAATTTTGGCGATTTCAATAGTTTTTTTATAGAAGTTTCGATTGAATCCAATCGATCTTTGCCAACGGCATCATAGTTTTGTTCCTAGCTTTTATTTTTTTTAAAAAAATGAAATAAACCCGATCTCTACATCCAACTAGATGTACATGGCCAAAGTTTGGTTCCTAGCTAGGAGTCCCTACCCTACAAAATCCTGCCAAATCTATAAGAACAAAACTCTTGCTAAGGGTTGTGTGAACAAAAATGGAGAATTTGATAGGAACTTGTTTGTAGGCTTTTAGTATATTGTAGCCTTTTCCTCGCAAGTCCTTTAGCTTTGCTTGCACTTTGCAAGAGGCACTTTCTTTTGGGTATTCTTCTTCTTCTTTTTTGCAAGGGGTATTGCCCCATTTTCTTTTGGAAATTTTGTGCTTGAGTTCATGAGGATCTGGAAACAGGTCATTTTTCCCCTGACTCCAAAATGAGCATGCAATGATGCAAGCGTCCAATTGCTAATACTTTCTATACTCTTCTGAAATTCTCTGATGGCATTGCTAGGTTCAACAGGTCCAAGAGGTGCATCAAGAAGTTGCCTTCCTGTAGCACCATCTATCATCAATGATGTTGGACAGAAGATGGCAGGGAACCATACTTTTGCTCATCTGTCTTGTCTGCAATGCATCAGGTATGTGCACCATGTAGTAGCAAAGTAGAATTATCATTTAGTAGTTAGTATCAGTTGTTCTCTTGTTTGTTTTTGCTTCAGTTTCAGTTAACAGCAGCACCGGGTTCCTTTCTCACTTTCTTTTTCATCAGTGAGATTCTTTACAGAAAATGAACATACATGCCTAAAGTGCAGAACATTATAGGGGACTTTTAAGCTACAAAGTTTTCAGATATGCTTGTGCTTTCCCCCTCCTTTGCATGCCTTATCTTCAGTCAACAAAAAGCATACACCATACATGTGACATCCAGAAGCTTAACAGTTTTCTCATGTTTAAGAAATAGTAGAATGGTGCGAATGATATACTTAGCCAATGATTTGTTTGATACAACCCAAATCATATCAGTCATCTGTGAGAAAACAAACATTCAAATACTGAACACTCTGAAACCTGAACTGTAGCCAGTTCTAATCTTTCATGCAGCAGTTCATGTTTTCTTTCCCTGATGACAGCAAACAATTCCAGGGCTTCGTGATCTAACACTCTTAATCTAACAAGAGTAATATTCTATGCATTATTTGTATGAAGTGCACAACCATCATGTACTACAACCAAGTACTAACATGGATTAACAGGATTCAGTACTAGACTGAACCAACTGAACTTTTATATCTTTCTGCACTTCGTCAGTTATCAGAGATTCAGAATTCAGAAATCATCTGTTGTGTCTGCCTGTCTTACACTAAAATTTTCTGCTCCAACCAGTTACTAACAGGATTCAGTAGACTAGACTGAACCAACTGAAATTTTATATTTCTGCACTTCGTCAGTAATCAGAAAACTAGAAATCATCTGTAGTGTTTGCGTATTCTACATTAAATTTTCTGCTCCAATGATGAGCAGGGACTTCTGTTGGCGCCAACATGATCCCTTCGCCGGAGAACTCGCCGTCGGAGTTCGCCAAGATTGTTCAGTCTAAGCAGACCAAGCATGCGCGCGTGTTCATCGGCGGCGCGGATCATCGCTCGCTGCGATCGCTGGCGAACACCGGCGAGGAGGTGATCCTCACCGTCCCCAACGAGCAGCTCGAGCACATCGCCGAGTTCCCGGAGGAGGCCGACCTCTGGGTCGCCGCCAACGTCGCGCAGTTCCTCCCGGCGACGAGGATCACGCACGTCGTGGCCGGCGACGACGTCCTGGTCAGGTCCCCCGGGAACGCGTACTTCCTCCTCCCCGCGATGGCCAACCTCCACGCCGCGCTCGCGGCGGCGCGCCTCGACGGCCGGGTGAAGGTATCGAGCTCGGTGTCCGGCGCCGCGCTGGCTCCTCCGGCGTGGGCCGCCGCCGTGGCCGAGGGAATCCTCCGGTTCTTGAACGCCACCGCCGCGCCGCTGTTCCTCAAGTCCCGCACGTCGGATGCGACGGACACCATGGTCGACGCGGCCTACGGCGCGATGCGGGCGCTCGGGTTCCCGTGCGGCGGCATCCCGGTGATCGCGGCGCCGGTGTGGACGGAAGAGCTCGGCGGTGGCGGCGGCGCGAGGACGGTGGTGTACCACAGCTACCTGCTGCTGCAGCAGCAGCACGGGCAGGGCGGCGGCGGCGAGCGGCGGTCGCTGGCGACGGCGGGGACGTTCTGCGTGGCGCTGCAGAACGCGGACCCGACGGCGCTGCAGGCGGGGCTGAACTGGGCGTGCGGCCCCGGCCAGGCCGACTGCTCGTCGATCCAGCCCGGCGGCGCGTGCTACAAGCAGAACGACCTGGCGGCGCTGGCCTCCTACGCCTATAACGATTACTACCAGAAGATGTCATCCACCGGCGCCACCTGCTCCTTCAATGGCACCGCCACCACCACCACCACCGATCCCAGTAAGCTGAATTTCTTCTGTAGGAATAATTCACTCTCTCAATCACTGAATTTTTGCTGAATTTAATTTTCTTCTTTTGAATACTCTCAGGCTCAGGATCATGCGTCTTCGCAGGAAGGTGAGTGAGCTCAAATTTGGAAATTCTTGAACAAATCAGCCACATTTTACATTCATACGAGAGTAAATATCACTTTAGGGCACGTTTTACTACGATGTTTTATACTAATCCTCACGGTCATTTTTCAGCATATAATAAATTAGACGTAGATTTGATAAAAAAAGTTAAAGGTTATCCAAAGTATCATAAAGATAAAAATACCTAGTCTAAAGTAAAAATATTGTTTAAATAATAGTTTAAAATGAAACATCAATAATAAAATATTGTTCAGAGTAAATTTATTTTTCATATTATCTAGGCGAGAATGCGACACGGACAAATATCACAATTTTTGGTTTTCTTGTGCAGCCCCATGGCAGGAGGCTCGAACACGAGCGTGCCGGGAGCCAGCCCTCCGACGACACTCTCCCCACCGGCCGGCCTCACGCCGCCGGTCGGCACCAGCCCACCGACCGACTTCAGCCCGCCGGCTGCCGGCACGACCCCTCCGGCCGGTGGTTTCACCCCGCCGGCGGCCGGCGGCTTCGGCACGCCGCCGTCGGGGTTCGGCCCGCCGGGGAGCTTCAACGGGAGCGGGTCGTTCGGGCCCAGCAGCGCCTTCAGCCCTTACGGCGGCGGCCACCGCGACGGCGGCGTCTCTGGCGCTCGCCTCGCCGCCATTGCCCTCGCCGTGCTGCTTCTGTCCATCGACCTCGTGTGAAATTTATTTCTGTGCGTAAATTTGGGAATCACGTTGTTATGTTGCTGAGAAATTGCTGGTCTCTGTAGGCGGCGGATTGAAATTATGCACATGTAAAATTAGGAGTATATATATGTAATTATGCATGTATATATACTTGATGCTAGTCAGTCGCTGACAATTTCTGTTCTTCGACGTGTCGGTTAATGGTTACACATGTACATGCGACTAGCTTCATGCATGGTTGGGTTGGATCTGGAAG
This sequence comes from Oryza officinalis, assembly GCA_008326285.1. NCBI lineage: Eukaryota > Viridiplantae > Streptophyta > Magnoliopsida > Poales > Poaceae > Oryza > Oryza officinalis. Next base: position 22,981,835 of record BDMV01000012.1, on the reverse strand, counting down.
AAACAATCTTTACATGATTTTGAATTGGCAATGTAATTGACCTCGCATTTCAATATAGAGACAATTATATGTTCCATATAACATCCCCAAATTCCACTAAACACATAGTACATGAATTATATGTTTCATATTTTTCAGATGAACTCTGCCAGACTTTGTCTGTCACAAAAGGAGCATATTATAATTTGATTTTTTTCGAATTAGGTTCGACTAAGTTTATAAAAAAATTTAGCAATATCTATGAACAAAATTAATTTTATTAAATAGAACATTGAATATATTTGGATAATATGTTTGTTTTGTGTTAAAAATGTTATTATATGTAAATTTAGTCAAAGTTAAATAAGTTCTACTAAGAAAAAAGTCAAATACATTTATAATACGAACGGAATGGAGTAGTTGTAGATGTTGGTCTGCGGCCACCATGGTGTTGAACCTGAGCCACTGCTTGGACCTGCACAGCTTCATGGCGCGACGGCGACCCTCCACCCGGCCACGGCACACACGTACGTCCGACGGCATGAGGCGCCCGTCGATAATGCTTGCAATCAGGCCGATCTGTAAATTTACACGGGCTGCGCATATCCTTGTTAGATCAGTGTTGGGCCGGTATTTAGAGGCTTGGGCTGTTTGCCATAAGGAAAAAGTCCACTTCATACTCATCGTCTTAGGGTCGAGTTTCAATCGCGTAAAGCCAGGCACAACACATTCCTCATCTTTTATAACCGGTGTTAATATAGTTTGAAGGCAATATTGAGGTTGGTGTTGGTTGACACGGCGTTCACATGGCGTATTGGCTAGGTCTTTGTACCATATGGCGTTTATGTGGCATTTACAATTAGAAAAAAATACGATAGGACCCACATGAGCAATCGATCACGCTCCTCCTACCTCGCCCACCCTTACTGAGATGAGGTTGCCACCTTGCTCCTCTCCAACCGGGTGCCACCCCTCTGCCCGCTGACTGTCTTCCTAAAGATACGGAGGAAGATAGGGGAGGTAGGGAGATGTGGAAGAAAGAAGAGAGGGCAGGTTTGGAGGAAGAAGACCCCTAACATGTGAGCCCAACGTGGATCGTATCATATATTTTTCTAACTATAAGTGCTACGTAAATGCCGTATAGGACAAAGACTTAGTCAATACATTATGTGAGTGCCACGTCAACCAAAATCAGCCTCAATGCTGCCTTGAGACTACATTTGCATTCGTTTAAAAAAATGAGAGATGCGTTGTACCCAGTTCTGTGGTTCAGGGACGTGACTGAAACTCGAACCTTAGATGAGGGATGTAAAGTAGACCTTTTCCTTTGCCACAATGATATAGTTGGCCCAAACCAGCCATCAATTGCACATTTATCTAAGAGCAAATTCTTATTTTCTATTAAATCTTTCGTGATACTGAGTTGAAATAAAACTCTTATAGTCATTTGCCTGCTATCTATGCCTTACAGACATGTAGGAGACAGAGAGTGACAATTATTTTCAATCACCGATTGCATAAGTGAGTGGATTTGGCTCGATAAATTTGGTACAAATTTTAATCCATTGTATAGTGTTGCATGGCAAATCGGCTTGGCAGGACTATATGCTAATTTGACTTAGCTTTAGACTTTCGAGGTTATTTTTTCTTTTCACAAAGGACGTATAACTTGCGGACTCTCACGAACTAAAATTGCACATAATTAAATTTATGGATACTCGGATTTAAATAATGATGGGTTAAGTTATTTATGCACGACTCTACCAATGCACAATGATGCTGGCAACCAAACCAGGAAGTAGAAGTCGGCTCTACTAGTGCCATCTTTGAGCGACTTCGATTATTTGACACTCACGAACTCTGAATTGTTTTCATTTTATCACTTCTCCTGACATAGCATGATAAATGTGCGATTCCAATCCACATTTGGGGGAAAAATGACTCTCTTACCTATTTTGCCACTTTTCTTGACATAGTTCATGCGGGAGGAAATAAACCAGCAACGACGAGCGGGTGGTAACAGCACCAACCTCCCTCTCTGACGACAAGCCGTCACCGCTGCCACCACCAACGCAGAGCACCACATAGCGAGCTGGCTTCCTTTCCCTGCCAAGCCCAAGGGTTTCAGATTAGTCTGCTATTGAGCTTGGGGATGCCAGATCTACCCCGGCCATCTCAGTTGTGCCTCCACTTCAGGCACTTAGCTCCTCCTCCTTCCCACTATTGCCCATCTTTCCTTCCTCACGCCATTAGCCCCACGCCACGTCTTTCTCGGTGTGGGTGAACTTGCCACTCTCGCAGAGCTCCATGATGTAGTGTACATAGCATGATCTTCACCTCGCACCGCATGTCCTCAGCGTTGATATTGCCTCTAGCGGATCGTCTTGTAGGCCAGGGTAGTGTCAGTGTGCATGTTGGGGCTCCACTATGTCACGCCAAACTCCTTGCCAAAAACTGCTCCACGAGCCCGACTGTCATCTTGTTGGTGGTTTTTGTTCTTCTAGCGCTGCTTGCTGCCATTGTCGTCATCGAAGATTGAGTTAGGGTACCTACGAAAGAGTGAGAAGGCAGTGATAGGGATTCAAAGGATTTGTGTACAAAGGGTAAGGGTAGCATGGTTATTTCCTGTTCGTTAACATATGGCCCATGTGATGTGACAGTAATGTAGTATATTATGTCCAAAATGGCATAAGAGCAATTGGCTGTGGCTCGTGGGGTCTTGATGGAAAAAAAATCAAAAAGTTGGCTAGGAGAGAACCTCGGCATTGAAGTAGATGGCAAATATTATAAAATCCCATATGTCCGGTTCGATATATCGCATGCTAACACCAAATAATGTGGGATTCATGTCATGTGCAATATTTTTTTAATGAACCGGCACAAAACATGTCAATTTCATTAAATAGAGCTAGAGGAAACTATACTTATACAGGGTTTTAAAAGAAAAGCTATGCTAAGGCATTAAGTCGTGACTTTTTGCTCCTATACAAGGGCTCAATGTTACGTGCAGTTAACCGATAAAAAACATGAGACTGTCTAGCAAACATTGGAATGATTTTTTCATCTTTTTCAACACCTAGATAGACGACACGTTGCCAAGTGAAAATGGTTTTGTTGTACATCTCCATGGCCCGATTGCTTAGTGAAGGAAAAAAAAGCCCAAAAATCCTTTCATTTTTATTGTCCAGAAAAACCCAAGATGAATGAAAAATATTACTAATACATATCTATAAAAAGTTACATGGAGTTACATTGTAATTATATAGTAGTTACAATATAATTAGTGTATTTACACTATAATTATATAATAGTTACAATGTAATTATAGTGTAACTGTACTATAATTTTATCTTTTGGATTTGTAACTACTAATTAGTATTTATTTATGTGGGGGAACTACTCAACAGCATTGCCTGCTTGCTCAGTTGGTCTTAGTGACCTTCTAGTGGTAAGTGCACGTCACGAGATCTATTTTCCCATCTGTACAAGCATGAATCTTGACACAATCCTATGGCCAAAAAATCGACAGATATGTAAGCAGAAATCTGTTGAAAGATTTATAGCAAATCCAAAAAAACATCCCATCTCCTTCCGTTCTTAGCCTGCTCACTTAGGCCCAAACCTATAAACTGGCTCTTTCGCCGATAACACGAGGCAACACTCCAATGCCTTCTATCTCGGCGGTCTCCACCTCGCACTAGTGCCTCTTCGCTGCTAGCCTCCACCATGCACTTGGCAACCATTTCCTCTCCGACGGTCTCCGTATCGTGTGATGCCACCTCTGCTTCGCTATTGCTGCCTCGCACACTAGCCACTAGAGGCTTCTTGCTGGATGGCCCCATCTTGCATGCTCATTGCGTCCATTATGCCTTGTTTTTATTTTTTACTAGCATTATGTCCGTGCATTGGAACGGGTGGGAATAAATTTTCTCATCTATCAACAAATTGAACGAATTAATAAATCCTTGGTTGCAATATTTTGAATTAGAAAATAAAAGTAAAAAAGAACTAGAAAAAGATGGGAGATGAATTTTATGACATATATTGTTTTTTTTTTCAATTCTCTTACACAAAGGCTCTTCGCATTAGCTAATTACCGAGATAACACATAATGTAATTTGCACTTCCCTGTAGCATTCTGCCTACTTCGTTTCTCTAATCTGCTTAGTTTATGGTTGCGTTCTAAGACACTGAGCTCTCTGTTCCTCAGGAATAGACCTTCATTAATAAAGTAGTACCTCCATAAAAAAATATAATAACTTTTAGCTATATATCTGAGTATATCTTATTTGGATATAATGTTAGAAATTGTTATATTTTAAGAAGAAGGGAGTACCCTCATGTGGCCCCAAGTTTAGTCTCTCTCCTACACCTCTGCTTCATCCTCTGGCAGATGCTGCTTGGAGCGGCAAACGGCAACGTTCGCCTCCCACATGTTTACTTTCTGGAACTACTAGTTTGTGCTCAGATTTCTATTAACTTTCCTGGGAAGTTAGTTTGTATGCACATCTGATACTACATCATCAATTGGCAAGAATTCCCGGTTAATCATAAGGTAGCCATTCATGACCAGTAGGAGAGCTCCGATGACGAGTAATTAATCACAATCAGCGACTCTTTTTTAAATAAACTTTTCAACTATATATCTAATATTTAATTCATTTGTTTATTTGTATCCTTGAATAATTGTCATCAACGCACTTTAATCCATCATCTACCAGACTAGCACCCATCATCTATCGATAATGCAAGCCAACTGTGCAATGCATTGCAGGCTTTTTTTCAGTTGCGTAATTGTAAATTGTCATAAACCCACTCTTTGCTGGCATTTTTTCATTGCAGGAGGAAACCATGTCACTAAGCACAAACCATAAAGCTTCAAGAAGATGGCTTAATTAATGCAACCAAATCTCACCGAGGATATGATGCAAGACACTAGTAACGACACCAATACTTTTCAGGGCTTAATGATCCTTAACATGAGTGCAGAACGTATTAAAGGCCATTTCTTTGCCTTCTTCCTTCCTTTGCTGGTTGTTGTTGTCATTTCATGAGTGTCCACTTCACTACAAATGTGACCATATGAGACAGACAGTTCAATTAATTTAAACCGCGTCTCTGGTAATGAACCTCAATCATATACGGTGATGACTGACCAGGAGAGGCCTGGCCTTGAACAAGGGAGACATGATGTTATTCAAAGCATCATGGATGCCATTTCAGAGACGCTGGTAGGTTTTTCTATCTGTAATGTGCGTGTCACTATTTGGCGTTCCATGGTAATGTATTGCCATTTCACGAGTGTACACTTCGCTACAAATGTGACCCTATGAGAGATAAAAAGAGAGCCCTTCCATTCTTTTTCCCAGGTCAGAATGGAAAGATCATTTGAAACACTACCTGCTTGATTTATTCTTCCAAACCATCCTCCTATCTGTTCATGCTTGCACAGATAAGAAAATGTCACTTAAGAGCTTCATCCAACCATGTAATTGGTCTTATCTGTATATAGGGGTGAAAACAGCTATACAAGGTCGAAGCTGCTTGATCGTTTTTACGATGAGATCGGCAATGACGACTTATGACGAGTCTCAGTAGCAGTGCTGCCGCAATATTTTGTCTGCTCTTCGTGCTGGTTTTTGTTCATTTTTCTTCAATTAAGCGTGTAATTGTAAAGTTTTCTGACCCAGTTTTCCTCATAAACTGAGGAACTCATTGTCCTTTTCGGACATTCCTTCAGAGAAAAAAATGATCAGCATGAATATATATGCTAGTCTGTTGAGTTCGACACTTCGCTCTTCAACGTGCCGGTTATACATGTACATGCTGACAAGTGAAAATCTTTACAAAGATTGAATTGGCAATGTGATTCACCTTGCATTTGAATACATGTTCTATATAAAATTGTGATACCACCTGAGATTAAATGACTGAATGCAATGATTAGATTGATAGAAATGTGGAGTACATATAGGTGCAATCCTTCTATTATCCACTCAACCGACTTAAATAAACATAATCGGGAGAGATATCAGGAGGATCGGCTAAGCGAAACATATGGTACATGCCATATACAACTGATACACTAACAATTTCTTCCAATTTTCATGTTTTGCAAGATGAACTCTGCCAAAATGGGTACAGAGTTCAGACTCTGTCTGCCGCAGGAGGATCATCTTGTAGTTGTAGATGAGGGTCTGCAGCAACGACGGTATTGAACCTGAGCCACTTCTTCGATTTGCACACCCTCATGATGCCGTGCCATCCCACGCCGAGGGCTGTGAGCCCAGCGGCGATGGTGGAGACCCTCCACCCGGCGACGACACACACGTATGCCAGGAATGCCGATGGCACGAGGCACATGGCGACGAGTGCCGGGAGCGGGAGTGGGACACGGTAGGGGCGCTTGAGCGTGGCGTGCCTCCCGCGGCGGAGCCAGAGGAAGGCGGCGAACTCGAGCAGCGTGCCGAGGCTGTAGAGCAGGTTGGCTGTGGCGACAACGTCGTCAAAGCCTAGGAAGGAGACGGCGAGCGAGACGGCGGCGGAGGCAGCGATGGAGACCCACGGGGTGGCGGATCCGTGGGTGCGGCGAGCGAAGACGGATGGGAGGAGGCCCAGCTCCGCCATGCCGAGGAGCTGGAATGCGCCGCTGCTCAACTGCGCCTCGAACAGGCCGACGGAGGAGAGCACCGCGCCAACCTCTGTCCAGTACTTGAGCCACCGTCCACCGATGATGCCTGCATAAAAAAATATCTTCAAATAAGAGGGCCGATCCGTAGAACTTTCTTGGCCTAGGCGTGTGAACTTGTCCATATTTGTCGACACTAGGGTTCGAAACATGGTGGGTAAAATCATGTGCCAATGATTATGCCACCACGCTAATGCTGCTTTAAAAAGCACGATATGATATTACTTTGAATAGTTTGTCCTTAATCTTTTCTGTAGATAAAAAGTTAAAAAAGTGTAATATGATGAAAATTTTTATTAGGATATACTTGAATATCCATTTGTTTATATGTTCAAAACCTGATCAAGTTAACTTGTGTTAGTTATATATCCTTAATAATATTCTTTTACCATTGAGGTGGCATCTTGTATTTATGATATGTAGTAAGCAAGAATTTACGATGCATGTAGAAATACAATTACTATCTCTGTTTCAAAAAATAAAATAAATCATAGTATTACGAATCTGGACAAATAATTCATAATGTTAGATGTGTTTTATACTAAATTACTATATATTTTAGGACGAAGATAGCATTAATGCTAGCCTTAAATCATCCGAAAATGATAACACATGATCTTAATTTATGCATTTACTTTTGTCTGTTTTGATAGCTCTGTGCTAGTTTGTTTCGTAATCGATCTAGGCATTGGTTTTGCTCTGTCACGTTGGTGTTGTTGCAGATCTTTTTGTTCTCTTGCCTTGGCTTTTGCAGAACAGACAAGTCATTTTTTGTTCTCTTCCCTTGGCTTTTGCGATATCGGAACAGACAAGGCATTGTGTTGTAGAGCGGAACAGTTAGCAGTTGCCCCTTGAGATTTCTCACAAGCAGCTTCGTAACTGTTATAACCCATTTTGTTCAGACAGAGGTGCTGTGTGGACTGTGGACCAAGGATATGTGTATTACAATATCAAAATTGATCTTACATGCTTGTATAATGATACTAGAAGTTACTCTCTCTGTTTTTTTTATAAGATATATTTTATTTTGTTAGGACAAGATGACTAATAATATAATTTACTATGTGATAAAAACATAATTATAAGTAAGTAATTCTGAATACAAATCTAATAGAGTATTGCTAGATTTTAGGTGCCTGAAAATTTGTTTTCAATCACCTAAAATTGAGCATTTCTATGTCTAAAATTGCAGTAGTACGCAATGTTCAATTTCACTCATTTTAACTATAATTTTGTTGTTATATAGCTTTACTTTATTTTTATCTAAGCTTGTATATTTTTCATATAATTTTGTAAATTTTATGAATTATAAATTTATTTCATGTAATTTTTTTAATTTTTCTATGTTTAAATATATTATTAACCTTTTATAGAAAAAAAGGGAGAAGCAATGAGAATCATTGGATTGCCATCAAAAGCATGAAAAAAGTGATTGAAATCTAGACACTCCCAATCTAATAGAATCAACTTTGTATTATAAATATTATATAATAATAAAGTATTTGTCAGTTAAAGTGCTCTAAGGCACTACAACAAAATACCCTATGGAGACATTTTTCTAATACTTTATAAAATGTCTCTAGAAATGAAGAGGCACTTTATAAAATGTAGTGAATTGTCTCTATAAATGAAGAGGCACTTTATAAAATGTCTCTATGTCTTGTGACATTTTGACAGAGGCACTTTTTATATCTATAAGAGACTATAGACATTTCCTAAAGGCATTAAAATCTATCACAACGGTGGCAAACCAATGTAAAAAAAGAAAAAGAAAACTATCACTTTTCTTGCAATTGCCAATCGTTGAAACTCAGGACCTCTTGAGTACATCATTTTTAACTTAAATGCTCTAACCATCTCAATCTCATGTCACTATTTGTACTATGTGTCTCGTATTACTTATATCTAGTTACTTAGAATAGATGAACATTCCAATAAGTTCCTCTACAGAGATTGAAATGTCTTAAGAAAATACCTCTGCAAGATAAATTTAACAAAATGTGTTAAAAATGTCTCTAGATTAAAAGTGTTTTATGTAATATTTAAAGTGTCTCTAAAAACTGTCTTTGCACTTTAGAAGTCTTGAATTTAGAGGCAATTTAAAAATTACCTCTATAAGAGTGCCTCTACACGAGATTTTACTTATAGTGATGCCATATATTTTTTAATGAAGGAGGTACTATATTAGGTTTTAAAAGATTTAAGTTATATAGAGCGAAAAGAATAGACGATCGAGGCTCACTAATCACTATAGTCGGGAAACTTTGAGGGGAGACATATTATAACAAAATAGATGGTGACACATGCTTTAATTTACACTGGCACTACCATCTTTTTTGAATCAGGTTGGCAATCAATTGTCCTTTTCCTAGTTCTCTACATAGCGCACACTTTAAACAATGTACAGTTACATTGCACGATTTTGAATGTATATTACTCTAAAAATATGGAATTTATATATAGAATTACTATGTAAATATATGTTTAGAATTTGACTGTTTCTCATCTTGTGGCGCTACTACCTATGTTCTTTCCTTTCAATTTTGTTCCCAACCATGATGTGCTTATTGCCTTATTAATTCTCGTTTAATCCGTCTCTCTTTTGCGTGAAAAATAATGGTTCACTTTAACCAAGAAACGCAATGCAAGGTATGGTTAAGTTTACCATTTATGAAAATCAAGACCGATAGAAGGGCAGAGCACTCAACATGGTGAGGTCTAGCACTTGCCTCAGCTACGACGCGAGTACCCCCTACCTCCGGCCCTAGACCTCCTCCGTCTTCATCCCCAGACAACATCGGCCACCGGCACCATGGTCAACTAAGTGAGCATGAACATAAGGGGCTAAGGACGTTGTCTTTGCTATCGTCTCTTGGGGTGTCTTGGGCTTGGCGGCGTAGTTCATGAGCCACTTGCCCAGCCTACTGCCAGGCACGTCTTCAATTCTAACGGTCAACGAGGATATATTCTCACCTCCTAGGAAGACATACGACGAGCGGTTGAGAGAGGCGGCTAGGCCGGTGGGCGGTGTGACAGTTATCGTAGGTCGCAGGGTGTATGTTTTAGGAGACCGGGAGACGAGCTTCTTATTGTTATGCCTTTATATTCCCTTTGTTTTTCTTTATATTAATTTATCTCAAATGTCGTAATACTAATATATCTTTTGCTCTTGTTTGACAGATTATTTGTACGCTCTAACTGTTGCTTCTATGTTTGAAAAGAGTTTGAAGTTGTCATGCTAAATAGTGATTTGTTGGTTTAATTACTGGTCGTCATTATAATGCCATGGAGAGAACACTGTTTTGTTACCGTTGTACAAACCTCATTTTTTTCCCGTCCTCCGGCACTGAACGACGACAGTAACTTATTGCTTCTTAGGTTTATACGCACATACATCACGTACCTGCGGCATCAGCCAAGTAGCCGTTCTCCCACGCCTCCGGCGGCGCGTCCGTGGCGCCGATCGCCGCCATGAGCGGCAGCAGGTAGCTGACGGCGATGAGCACCACCGCCACGGCGAGCGCCCGCGGGAACGTCCGCTCCGGCCGCTCCACCTCGCCGGCCATGGTGCTCGCGCTGTCCCAGTAGTTGAGGTTCCAGAAGAGCGTGTTGAAGAAGAGCCTCCAGTCCCTCTTCCCCTTTACCTGCACCGTCCACCGCCGCGGCCGCGTCCTCGGCGCCACCATCGCCGTCATCAGCATGAACGGCGCCAGCGACACGAACCCCAGGGCGACGGCGCCCCACCCGACAATGCTGAGGCCGCCCAAGTTGAGGAAGGAGAGGAAGACGGTCATGCCGAGCACCGTGCCCGTGCGCGCCCTGCTGCCCGGGACGGCGACGGCCGGGGCGACGCGGCCGATGTAATCGGCGACGAGGGTCGGGAACGCAGCGATGTTGATGACGCAGCTGAGGTACTTCCACGTGCTGAGCAGGGAGCCGGCGAGCGGGCCGAACGCGCGGTCGGCCCAGACGACGAAGCCGCCATTGCCCGGGAGCGCTGCGGCGAGCTCGGCGGTGACGAGCGACACCGGGACGCCCCACGCGAAGGGGAAGACGAGGAAGCCGAGAAGGGCGAACAGCGGGCCCGCCGCGCTCACCGCCTGCTCGGCGCCGTACGGCCCGCCGGCCACCTCGAAGTAGATGAGGAAGACGAGCGGGAGCAGCGTGAGCTTGCTCCGGTGGTGGCACTCGGCCGTCCCGCCGCCGCCGCCTTGGCCATGCACGGCCACAGCTGCATGGTGCTCTTGCCGTTCATCATCTTGTGGTGGCGCCGCCGCGGTGGCGCCATGGTCTTCTTCTGGTTGCTGCCGCTGCGATGGTCTCTGGTTGAGTTGGATTTCTTGGTCCATGGCGAGTGAGCTTAATTAATTATACTAGCTAGTAACTCAAGTGCAAGCTAGTAGCTAGTGTGTGCCCTGTATTCGTGTACGCATCGTGCGTATATAACCTGGTCGATTAAGGTGGCCAATTGATTTTGGTCGGATTGGTTGGCGACATGCTTGTAGTGCAATCTGTTAGTATGTGGCTCCTCCAACCTCCGTAAGGCGTTACTGCTACACATATTTACGCCTTACGTGAAGAAAAGAGAAGAGAAGAGAAAAGAGAAGAGAAGAGAGAAGAAAAACGAGTTACAAAGTTGTAACTAGCTATAACATGAGTTTCAATAAACTATATAAAATACGTGGTTTACATATTAAAACATATTAAATGATGCAGCATATATCTACAATTAACTATTGTATGAGTGGACTATTAGGTTGAGTGTAGATGATGTGTTAATTTGTGAAACTAGTAGTTGACTATATTATTAAACTTACTTTTAAACAGACTGTAAAAGTTTATTGTAAGAAACTATATGAGTTTATGGAATTATATTCCTAGAAAGGGAAATACTTCGTGCATTTAGATATCGTGGGTATGCAAGTATATGTATGGTCAGTAACTTTGCACGTGCTTCAGTATAGTTGACACGTGTCGGAACATGCACGTACGGCTCTATGCGAGCCTTGGAGCCGACCGGCCAGCCTACTCCGTGGTTGTCTAACTGTTCACGGCAGATGTTGGGGCTGCAAAAGGATGAGAAGAAAAAACAAAGATGAAAAAAGAAAACCATTGCCCTAATCATGTGGTGATAATGTAAGACTGAGCTTAGTCATCTTCCTGCCAACTTGTTATAGCCAGTCCTTTTTAATTTCTATATCTTATTTTTCTTAAGTGGTGTCTGCCGTAGAAGAGAATATGTTTTCACTACTTTACCTATATAGAGTTCATCTCTATTTTTTTTAAGTTGGTATGTACACATTGTTTCTGGTGGAGGTTCATATCTTTGTCCTAAGATACCGGACCTGATACCGTATAGATATTAGGCTTGTACATAGGTATCAAACCTGATACCTACATGTATCATCCTAATACCAACGGGTATCAGGGATACTGAGTTTTGTATTGATTGGTATCAAACCTGGTACCAATTGGTATCTCTGCTAGGTACCGAAGGGTATTATGAGTACTAGGTATGGTATCAATGAGTATCAGACCTGATATATGCCTGGTAATAATAGAGGGTACCAAGAGTGGTACTGATCGTTATTGGACCTAGTGCCGATCGGTATCATCTTGGTATCGGACCTAGAGCTAGATGAAACTACGAAACTAGCCCAACCGAATGGAGTAGAAACCTCCCGTCTTTTGGTCCTTCTAGAACCAACCAAACTTGACTAGTAGGTTCAGCCTGACAAATACATACCCACGATGGCGGACACATAATAGATGATATCCTATGAATGGTATGTACGTAGATGGAGACCCCTGGCCAATGCGTATGGCGTGTGCCGGGTGCTCGCATGTCGGGAGTTGCGTGCTCGCATGAAGTGGGAGAGTGAGCGAAAAGAGGGAGAGACGGCGAAAGGAAACGCATGCTCGCAACTCGCACGTGGGTCCTCACACATGAGCGTCTTAAATGGGGCTATACCATTAAAGCGATATACCGTCCTATAGTTATTCCCTTCTAGAAATAGGTTTGCATCCATGATGATTTGGTCTTTGCTCAGTTACTAAGATGATCTATCTATCAATATATCGTATTGGTGTAGTTCGAACCCTACTCCACCATTCTAGTTTATTGTTTTAATCATTTCTGTCTAATCTACTATTTTTTTGGGTAGAGCTAAAACCGTTGAACTTCTAAACCAGTAGAGTTGGAGTTAAAACTAAAGCCCTGCCAAACAATGTATCTATCTAGGATACAACTCTATTCTACATCCTTATTTGAAATAGCTATTCTACACCTACTCCCTTTACCGCACGTCCATTTTCTCTGCACCGCACCGTCTTTCCCTCCTGGGACAGCGGTGTTTCCTACTGGCTCCCGAGCTCCTCCTCCCCAATTGCACGACGTGCACGTTGCAGTTGAGCCCGATTAGCTATTTTCCATGAGGAGAAATAAACTGTATCTCCTAATCACAAGGAGACAAAAATACCTAACCACAAATGGACAACCATGGAAACAAATTAATCTCCTAATCACATAGGATAACTTACAGTTTTGCATGGGTATTGCGTTCTTTAGGCTTGAGTCAAAAACTAAACGTATGTTCCTCTTTTAAAAGAAACTTAACATATCTTCCTTGTCGATTAAAAGTAACTCACATTGTATACATGCATGTAACATTAAAATTCAGAAAAATCTATGCAACAGTGTCCCGTCCCAACGGGATAAATTAATGACACAATCCATCCAACAGATTAGATCACCACACGCACACATCAGAACACATTGCCTTATCCTCCGGACCTCTATGAAGCTCATCTTTTCTCTCTTTGCCCTGTTCCCCTCATGCTCGTCTCCCCCCTTCCTCCTCATGTTGATGAATATCCGTGCAAATCCACCGTGCATGTTGGCCTTCCCCCATCGGCGTTGCTCTGGGCTTGATCCCCTTCTCCTTGCCCTATGCTTCTTCCAACTTCGACGGCACGTCCTCTGTCTTCTTTGGAGAAGGGAGAGGACGGATACCATGATGGTGACAATGGAAGATGGGGAGAGCTTGCCATGGAAGATTATGTAGGCAATAGGAAGGACAATGCAAGCCAGGTACCTTGCCAGCGACGATGCCTTTCAGCTCTATTGCTATCGGATTTGGATATTATCTTTGTATCTTCTCTTTTAGGATGGATGGATGGATGGTGTGGGGCATAGCATGGCCATTACTGACAACGTCGATCAAGTACCATGCCGGCAACAACGTCTCTAGCTTCATGGTTGCTAGACTTGGATCTTCTTTTTCTTCCCTGTTTTTTTGTTCTTTTGGGTGGATGGATGAACAGATAGATGGGTTGCTTGGATCTTGACTGCTTTTGGGGTAGGGATGGTACCATCCTACCAAGGATGATACAGTCACGTTAACTATGTGTATCAAACATGATACCTAGGTATTAAGCATACTACGTTTAAATATCAAGTCTGATAAATATAGGTATCGGTATCGGGTATGGTACTTGATACTTAGATATAATATATATAAGGTATCATGTTTGGTACTCATAGGTATCAGACATGATACTTGGTACCTGGTCTGGAATATATAGGTATCAAGTTATGATACATATAAGTATCAAGGTATCAGACGTATCGTGTATGGAGCTAGGTCGGGCATTATACCTTATAGCAAAGACAATGTTGGCTTATTTTCCAGTGGGTGGTGACTGCATGTGGCCTTACGATAGGAGACCACATGCTATGTCTTAAAAAAAAAAAGAAAAAGAAGGCAGCGTGCTAGGAGACTGAAGCACGCTGTGGGAAAACTTATTTAACTATCCCGTAACTCTTGGTTCCTCACGGGATCCCGTGCACTGGCTGTTCTCTTAAAATTTGTAAGTGGGTTTTATTCACATAAAATTTCATCCGAAAGAGTAAAAATAATTTTATGCTGGTGTGTGTAGACACGCGCGCGCACGCACGCACGCACACCTACATATATATTTTACAACGTCATGATCATATCTTATATCACGGGATAAAGTAATAGTCAAACATTACACGTAGGAACACTAGACGTTACATGGTGACCAAAAACACGGAGATATAGTGAGGAGAAGCGTGTGCATCTCACATTCCAAGATACCATGCATTTACCTGTAGAGCAGAGGTGGAACAGGATCATCTGCAACGTGCAGTGGCAGGGAGAGCTACGACAATTGCAATACTTAGGGGCTAGTATCTTCACCCTTCAATTTACTGTACTATGTTCCATTGAGTTTAACACGTACTGCAGTAATATTTATACTGTATAGGTGAATCAACCAATGTCGTCGTACGTTGCTACACAATATCATTACAGTAGAAAGGGCTGTTTAAGTTTAATTTATGTATTAAAACACTGGTGAGCACACACAGGTCATTATTACATCGACAAAGGAATAATGTGCAGCGTTGCAAAGGATCTAAAGCCATAGAGCCATAGACACTTCTAAAAAATCCACTTTAATGCCGGTTAAAAACTAGCCTTTAGTACCAAATTCATAACCAGCACCTGTCAAATGACAATGATAAGACATCTAATAATTATCAGTTTCACAACCGACATCTATAACTATATATAGGTGTTGATTGTACAAAAGAACCGACACATATATATTGTTGTAGGTGCTGATTTTTTAATCGAGCGGCTACGTGGCAGTAATCAAAGGTGTCGGTTATTATTGACAACCGGCATCTCTAACATCGTAGATGTGTCGATTGTCCATTGGTGATTACTTGGTTGTGACCATTGGTGAGGCCTATAGAATGGTACCGGTTAAGGTTGACAACCGACACCTATGCATCGATATGGACATCACTTGTTTGATTTAATGTGTTGTGGGTGTGTGCACGGACAAAAAAAAGTCCTATAAATATCGGGTATAGGATTTTTTATATCTATAAGACCGTCTTTTATTAGCTGATTTGTAGTAGCGAAAGGTAGCTCAATCAAATGAGGTGAGAAAAGGGCTAGCTTAATTTAGTACTTATACAATAGTTAATTATGCATATGCAACAAGTACGTATGCGTTTAAAAGATGTACTACTAGTGCAGTGAAGTAACTGAAAACTTACTTTTCAGAAGCGTAAAAATAATACTTCCTTTGTCTTAAACTATAAAACTATATAAGACACAATTATTTTTTTTATATAATATTTTATAATATAAGACGTGCATGTATGCATCCTATTAATTAGCACCTCTTCTTCACTAAATTATTATTTATTAAATTCTTCGTTCTCAAGATCTCTAATTTTATTGGATACAATGTATGCATTATATTTATTAGGGTGATCCAAATCAGGAGGTGATAATAATTGTTTTTTGGTTTTTGTGTTAAGGATGGTTGTGTCTTAAATTTTGGAATGGAAATAGTATATAACTGTATACCTGATGACGTTCCTACACGATCACTTTTTGGACTTAATTAGCTACTGAAAATTGAATTAGCTCTCATATAGTACAAACTAACAGGTGGTCATAATATATATAATGCAGGGTACTCCGGTGCATGCTCTCGCTAAGGAGATTTAAATTTTTGTACCCACGAGCTAAGCATTGTTCAAACATATGTGTAATTTTAACATAAATTTAGGTCCTATTTAAAAGAGCTTAAGATTTTGAAAATTAGTTGTTGAGTAGAGTAGCTAGCTGGCAATAATCTAAAAAGTGTTCCTATAACTACAACTTCTTAAAATATGAATGAGAACATAAATTATCTATAGAGGAGCTAGAGATCGATTGTTCTAAATTATCAAGAGAGGAGCTAGAGATTATAAAAAAAAAACTGCAGTTGATGAAAGGTCTATACATAAATGGGACAGCTTATTAGAGTTCATGGTTGGTCTCTCTCTAATATGTTAGGGGCTTACAAGTGTACTGTACGCGTGTGCGTAGTGGCGTACGTGTATGTTTATACGTCTTTTGTAGTTAAAAAAATTATCTCCAACAAATTGATGACACATGTGCGCGATGGAATATGATGCTACCTGAATAATCCTCGCGACAATGTTGAAAATCAATGCGTCGTCACTAACAAATGCATAGGCCTACAGTGAACTGAGCTAGTGTCTGAGACAGTTATACAAAATAAAATGCCAACTTGGGCACAAATCAGCAGGATGGATGATGCCATGATGGTCAATATATAGTACTACATGATTTGGCAAATCTGAGCCACATGAGTTTTATCAGGCTGCTTAATTATATTAATAATTTACTAGTTCAGATATGATGTGGCAGTGTCAAGTAAAATAAATGGCTGTGTTGAGACGATGGTCGGATCGGATTTGTTTCGATTTGGACGTTTTATTATCACACATAGTATGACTCAAGAATTTATGTTCTCAATTTTTTTCATGCTTTTCATGACTATTTGAATGACACTTAAAGCATATTATAAGGGCAAATTATATGACAATTCTCCGCATGCAGACTGACACTTGCATCCTTTCCTTTTTTTCCCTTGTCAAACATTTCTTGAATGATATATACCAAGTCATGGACTTGATTTGTGCATACGCTTAAATCCATCTTAGAGGAGATTCTCGACACAATACCAGACTCTGTCCTTGAGGCACCATTAAGCAAGGAACCAACCATCGAGGAGGGACATTTTACATTTTGCTGATATGGATATTCATTATTGCCGCCTAGATACATCACTAACCAACGATATATAGATGTGAATGTTCAGCACTAGCTTGTAACTATATGCATCCCACTTGACCACCATAGTTTCCGTGGAAATGCTAAAATTACAGGAAAAGAAGTCAAGCCTGCAAGATTACTATAAATACAGATACAAAGAAATAATTCCTGATGTAAGTCACTTGGTTTAATTGTATAGAATTGATTCAAATAAAAATCATACGATATACGAAAGATTCCTCTATATTTTAGAGGAATTCTAGCCTTAGATATAACATCATGTTATTGAATTATTTTGACAAGAATATTGTGAATCCACGTGTTGCACGGGTGATTGTTATTAATATTATAAATATATTAAAATTTCTATTATTTGTTAAATTTATTAGTTATTTTTTAATTATAGTGTCTTATATTAAATAAGAGTCCATATCAGTTATAACTTACTAATAATATTCAAAATTACATCAATAAAATAGTGCAACTTAAATTTATTTAAAAAACTGAGTAGTTTGAAATTTTCAATGAGACATTCAGTTAAGAGGAATGATTGCGGTCAGGTCTTTCTGAATATATTAAAGCCTATAGATTAATTGATCTGCCATACCTGTCTCTAAGATTAATTAGGAATAGGATGCATAGCTCATACCGATTTAGACAAATATCTTGGATTATGACTCTAACTATGTACTCCCTGTATTACATCTATGAATCTAGATATGACCCATGTCCAGATTAATTCACAACTGGAAATATCTATATTTTTTAGGATATGTGAGAAGACTATCTATTTTGCTCTCTAGCAGCCTTCACATCAAGGCTATACATGATTTTTCCTGTGTTGCATGAGATTTTCAGGTCAATTAGAATTAAGATTCCAATTGCTTTATGTGCCCTGATATGGTTGGAAAAGGAAATAGTAAACCTTCACACTATCTTCGATATATGCTATTTTTATGTAACACAAATTTATAATACGATATATGGCCGTTATAATTCGATCTAACTAATCGATGGTTAGATTTTTCTAATTAACATGTGAGCAAGCGCAGGTGCAAACCCAGGCTAGCTAGCGTGTGCACAACTTGTGGGCAGCACAATACAGTACTACAGAAAAGAATTTTTCGTACGAGACCCCTAATAGATTACAGACGGACCATAAGTGACCGTACCTGCAAAGACCAGTCCCCCAAGGACCGGTTGACGGACCACATGCGATAATGCATTATCGTATGCGACTACTTAAGCCGGTCGCATGCGATAATACTATTATCCCATGCGGCTGCTTAAGCCGGCCACATGCAATGATGGCCCATATATCACCACCTACCCCGAGCTGCATCCATTTGAACCCAAAGTTTCTCTCTTCTAAACCAAGCAACAAATAAGGGGGATGGGAGGTCTTCAACTCGAACTCTTTGCTTGAATTTGATATAGAAGTTAACACATTTGCTCTCCTCCATTTGCCTCCATTTATTTCAAATTACGTTGGTGCAATGTGGCAAATTTCTTATTTTTATAAGAGGTTTTTTTGAGTTTTTTTTTGCAAAGTCTAGCTCGAATAAAATGTTTTGATGAGCAAATTGTTGATGTAAGCACTAGTACATACTACTTAAATGTAATGTTGCATTAATTTTGAAGAGATACATGTATTTTTATTTTTTTTAAAATACCTGTGCTCTATTTTTATTCGTACTGCGATTTTTTATAGATGAATCGGTCATGGGTGTACGAATTCATTAGTGCCGCCATATTAGAAAACGCTTTCATGAGTGGACCCAATGGGATATTCCTAATATATTTCCGTGACCTACATGCCCTCTTCAAGCTAGATAAGTTGGACGTCAATCTCGTTGCCGCGATTTGCCTGTATGTCTGTTCTCTTGCATGTTTTACGTGAATGTATGAAAGAAAACACCAATTTCATTAAAGTTGCATTTTACAGGTCTCAATTCCACGAAATGGATAGAACGAGAACACCAGTTGGCTACGTCAACCTAACTAGGATTTGCAAAACACAACACATTGTAGAGATGCGTGCTGACTCCCAGGAATTAAAGAATAAGACACCGAAGGAGAAGAAAGAATATATCAACAAATTGCACAAGCGCAAGAAGCAGGAGGTAACAACATACTTGGCACTAGCGATGTTAGCGCACGCCAACAAAAATGTCTTAATGGTCCCTTACGCTTTAACGTAAGCAGCCCCTAGTAAAACTGATTATTATTTTTGCAGTAATACATCATTTTTAGCAATTGACGCCTCTAAAACATCTTTCTTGTTTACAGAGACCACTATATACTATTCCTAGTATATCTGAAGGACCAATTGATCGTAGTGTTGGACCCGGCACACTACGGCAAGGAAACGTTCATGGAGGTCCTCACTATTCTGAATTAGTAAGTAATAAAATAATCCTTCTATACATAATTGCTATTCTGAAATTTCTAAGTACCTACAACAAATGTTTTCTCCAAACAACACACATATGTATTACCGCAAAAGAGGCAGACCAGTAAAAGATCCGGCAAAGACAAAGCTACACATCAAGACAGACTGACCGGTACTGACATATGCCATTAACACAAATTCTCTTAGAATCTTTACTTGTTTATATTGATCGGTCTCTTGTTATTATGTTCGTAGTGTTTCAAATAACCCTCGAAAACAAACCTATGCGGATATTACGTGTACGAGATACTTAGGGTCAACGGGAGGTACACAACAAACGATGACCACGTAAGTCCAGATATTGTTTTCCATTCAGAGATCCATTTGTTGCAATTGATTTTCTAACATTTATTGTCTTCTTTGTCCACAGATCCCTCAAATCCCTTATGTAGCAAATCGGTTCGACGACAGAACTATAAGAAACGTGTGTGTTGACCTTTGCCACTTTCTCCGTCGTGATGTATGCAACACACTTGGGCTATTCTACGATAACCAGAGTCAACTTGTATTAGAAGACAAATTCCAGCCCCTAAAAAAGTAGGAGAAAGAACATGTGCAGTGAAAATGTAATTTTTTGCCCATGATGAAACTGTTGTTTATTTGTAATATATGTGTAGATTTGTACATAAATGTTTTATGTGTTATGTATTCAAAGACTATTTACTTTGTCAAAGCAAGATTGTAGTAACTATGTGCTAAGAACGACAACTCGGTTAGCTCCTATGTGTACCATTTCAAAATTCGA
Organism: Oryza officinalis; assembly: GCA_008326285.1. Classification (NCBI taxonomy): domain Eukaryota; kingdom Viridiplantae; phylum Streptophyta; class Magnoliopsida; order Poales; family Poaceae; genus Oryza; species Oryza officinalis. The sequence goes on along the minus strand of BDMV01000012.1, from coordinate 22,961,304 downwards.
ATATAAATAGTAGGAAATATTATATTACATAGGAGACGCAATATTCCCAAACGTTCGGTAAAGAAATATACGCATGGGAATAACTGTTATCGCATGTGCCTAACGTAACTCAGCTGCATGCGAAGATCGATCTCGTATGTGAAGATAGATCTTCGGATGCGGTTGGGCTGGCCGCATGCAAAAATGATGAATTTCACAGATCTTATCATGCAGATGGACCACCCAACGACATGCGAAGATCGTTTTTGGTCGTCTGCAAAAGCGGTTTCGGAGGAGAGGGTACAGTGTGTCGTGCAAAGAAGCACATGATTGGTGGGTGAGGGGACACTTGTATGCTGGATAGCTACACGGGGAGATGAATGGATAGATAGAGGATAGGTGTATAATACGCAGTAACATCCTTAATGATATATTTATTCCTGCGTATAACGTCTAGTGTTACTCCGTGTATTGTAATGTTGACTATTACTTTATCCCGTGATGTGGAAAATGGTCATGATGTTGACTACCTGCATATATAAAAATAAATTTTATTTTTCCGGGTGAGATTTCATGTTAATGGAACCCACTAACAAATTTGAGTCTTACATGCATGCATACCATGTGAGTTGTTCTAATAGATTGTTCCTTTTTTTTTTAAGAGAGGGACATATGTTCTATTTTGACTCAAGGTTAAAGAACGCAATACCCATGTAACTATATATTATCCTTTGTGACTAGGAGATTAATTATTTTTTCTCAGGATTGTCCATTTGTGATTAGGTATATCTTTTATCTCCCTGGATTAGGAGGTATATATATTTCTCCTCCAGATGAACCGTGTTGATGGAAAAAAAAAACAACTGGTCGGGCTCGACTGCACCGGGCACGTGTCGTGCAAGGGGGAGCACACTGCTACAGAAACGGTCTTTCCGTGCGGGCCGAAAGGCATCTTCCCGTGCGGAAGGCCTGCCCGCACGCGCGAGAAGGTCTGGGAAAAGACCATTTTCGCGTGCGGGCGGTCCAACCGCACAGGAAGATCGATTATCCCGTGCGGTTGGCTTAAGCGGCTCGCACGAGAAGATCCATTATCCTGTGCGGGCCAATTAGGCCGACCGCATGGGATAATCGATCTTCCCATGCGGTTCTTTAAGTGGACCGCACGGGAAGATTGATCTACCCATTATTTTATGTGCATATAAAATATTTTTTTTTGTGCATATATTATTTTATGTGCATATATTGGCTTATCTCTCCCTCCCTCCTCTCCCTCCGTCTCTCTCTCAGTAATAGTATATATACACATCACACGTATTAAGAATTAAATGTAATTAATTATTTTTTCATGAAATTAAGATATTAAATTGTACGCCTCACATATATACATATCATCGCGTCTCGCAATTTACAAAAGTTCAAAAAACCACATAAAATATATACTTAATTAGAAATGTTTGTACTAGGTAGTATACATATGTTCTTTTTCCTATCTTTGCTGTTTGTGTAAAAAGAATATCCGCCGATGTCATACCCTTGCCATGAGGTCACAAGGCTTGTTGGGCCGGCTGCAAGTCTTTCTATCGTTTTTTCCTCGATTGATTCTCCACACGGTAGCTTTTGATCCTTCAGCCACTGCGAAAAAGTGCGCTTCTGTTCTTTCGAAACCCAATCATCGAATCACCCAGGATTGCATGCTCTGATCTCGGAAGTGTGTTGCTCAATGTAGGGCACAACGATGGCGAGTTGTTGAAGAACACTGCTGTGTGCATCTGATACCGCTTTGTAATCGTTGTCGTAGAAGCATTTTCTACACAACGATGGCGAGTTGTTGAAGAACACTGCTGTGTGCATCTGATACCGCTTTGTAATCGTTGTCGTAGAAGCATTTTCTTCCCACAGTACCCTTCCCAGATAACCTTCCATCATGTCAAGGCACCGGTGTCCCAATGGGGTTGACATCTCTCATATAATCTAGGCAACACTCGACAACCTCCTTAGTTGTGTAACCCTCTATCATCGAGCCCTCCGGATGAGCACGATTACAGACATACCCTTTCAGAACGGCCATGTATCGCTCGTACGCCCACATTTGATGTAGGTATAGAGGACCAAGTTCAATAATTTGAGGGACAATGTGAACAATGAGATGTTCCATCATGTCCCAGTACGATGGAGGAAAAAACATCTCTAGCTGGCAAGCTGTCTTTACTGCGAATTTCTCAAGGGGTGATAATTCTTCTGGATCAAAAACTTTCTGTGAAACTCGATTAAAAAGATAGCACAGCTTCGTTATCACTACCTTGGTGTGCACTGGTTTCACCACCCTTATAGCGATAGGGAGGAATACCGTAAGCATCTTATGACAGTCATGAGCGTTGTATCCAGAAATCGACAAATCTTTCATTGATACTAGTTTCCGGATATTCGATGAGAATCCAGTCGGCACTTTCAATCCACGAAGACATTTACAGAAAGCTTTTTTCTCTTCTAGTGACATTGAGTAGCATGCCGGTGGAATCTCAATCTTACCATTCGTTAGCTCTATCGGGTGGAGATCTTACCTTATGCCCAAATTGACCAGGTCGTTACGTGACTACAACCCATCCTTTGTTTTACTTGGGATGTCAAGTAAAGTCCCGATAGTGCTGTCGAACACGTTTTTCTCAAGGTGCACGACATCGATGGCATGACGAATCTCCAGGTCTTTCCAGTACGTCAGGTACTTGAAAAAGATTGAATGTTTCTTGAAGGGCAGCGTGTTTTCTACCACTTCTTTCTTCCTCTTGCCTAAAGCTGTCTTTCCCTTGCCGAACACGACCTTTATGTTCTTTGTCAGCTTGAACACCGTGGAACCATCCTTTGCTTCGGGGGCAGTACCTTCCTCAACAGTTTTGTCAAAAAAGGTAGCCATCGCACGATACCTATGCTTCTGTGGTAAGAAATGACGATGACGCATGTAAACTAACTTTTTTGACGAGGTCAGGTATATGTACGATGTGTTGTCCAGACATATAAGACATCCGGTCTTTCCTTTAATCTGTCCTGAGAGGGAAAAATTTGTTGGTAGATCGTTTATAGTAACGAATATGATAGCACGCAGAGTAAAATACTCCTTTCGGTACGCAACATACAATCATAGACCCTCTTCCCATATTTCTTGCATATCTTCCATCAAAGGTTCAAGAAACACATCTAGATCGATGCCAGGCTGTTTTGGCCCTTGTATAAGGATAGTTAACAAAATATATTTTCGCTTCTGACATAACCATGTCGGAAGGTTATACATGGTGAGCAGAACAGGCCAAGTGCTGTGCGAGCTGCTTAGGTGTTAACACCAGAATTTGGTAAGCCCCGAAGTCTTCATCGGCCCAGGATCTATATCGGCTCAAGGTTGGTATCGGCCTAGAGTCTTATATCGGCCGATGGGGATTATCTTAAACCAACCACCAACAACAGTCGGATTCTTGTTAGATTCGGGAAGATCTTATCTAGAGAAGACCGAGTTCAAGAAGGATGCAGCTTGTATCTCTTAATTAGGAAGAGTTTGTTAGTTTTCTGTTTTATCTTTAGGAAAGTATGTTAGTGTCCGGTAAGGATTTTATTTGTTTCCTTTTATCTTTAGGAAAGTTTGAGTCGTAATCTGTTAGGATTTTTGTTAGCCTATGGGTATAAATATGTAAGCCCGAGGTTCATGTAATTTTTATCACACGATCAATACAACTTCGGCGCATCGCCACCCTTTACTTTTCGTCTTCTTCGACGAGTTCATGCCCTTCACACGAGGGGTAAGTCTCGTTATGGCTGCCTACGTTATCGGGGCTAGGGCTTCGACGTTCTGATCTCGTCAACGTAAGCACCTACTATCATATATCTTAGTTAATCTGGTTTGGTGTCTCGATTTAATCGTATCGGCTGAGATTCGTTTTAGGGTTTACGCCGATATCGACTAAATCGCCTCGCTAGATTAGATTGGCTAAGGTATCCACCATCCTGAAAATCAGTCAAGGGCTTGATTGTCTAGGTCTTGCGTTTCTTTTCATACTTAGTGCTGCATCATTTCAGTTTGACCTACTAAGTCGTGATTAGAACCGTAATCTCTAGCCTGCTTGTTGGCTGTCAATAAGGGTTTCATCGGGGTTTCAGCCGGTGAGTTATCTGGACGTTGCATCGACCCAAGAGTTTTACATATAGATTGGATCTGGCCGATGATAACACAGTATTTATTGTTTATCTGCTTATTGAGAGTTTATGCCATCGGACCTCCGGTCGATGTGTGCTTTAATCTTCAGATCAATGTTTATTTTATATTTGGATTATGCTATATCACATTACTATATCATCATGTTATCGTCAGCCGATCGCCTCTATATAGATGTTTGCTTAGTACACAGCCGATGGTTCGAAACCCTAACTACATTGGTTGGTACCAGCAACGGCTGGGACTGTGCCATCGGCCCATCGGCTGATCGATTGTTTTGGCTATCGTCCTATTGGCCGATACGTTTTTGCCCTATCGGCCTATCGGCCGATAGACCTTCTGTTCTGCTATTTTGCATATCTTGTCAGTGGCAGGATCAAACTGACTGGCACGCCTGTGCTTCGTCAATTTTAGGACCTGTACTGGAGCTAAGCAGATTTCCCAAGCCTTCGTGTGTCCGCACGCTGGATCTTCATCGGCGGTACGGATTCGGCGTCAACATTAGGTCACCAAATGGATTCATTCCATCCGTGCTCAACGCAAACCTTACATTTCTCGGATCATTTGCAAATTCTGGGTGCTTCGAATCAAAGTTTCTCCATTGTCGAGCATCGGCGGGGTGTCGACTCATACCATCTGTTTTCTGACCCTCTTGATGCCATCTCATCAACTCGGCGTCGGCGGGGTTCGAGAACAATCGCTTCATGCGATCTTTCACTGGCAAGTACCACATCACCATGGCCGGAATCTTTTTTCCTGGCTCGACCAATGCATTTGGTTCGGCAACATCACTATCGGTGGCACTGTTATCCTTTTTGTACCTACTCACCCCACAAGTTGGACACTTGTCCAAGTCAGCGTATTCATTGCGATAAAGTACACAGTGATTAACACATGTATGGATCTTTTCCACACTAAGTGATAATGGACATATCAGTTTCTTGGCTTGGTAGGTGTTAGCTGGTAACAAGTTAGGCTTAGGAAGCATAGCTCTCAGGAGACCCATCAAGTCGTTGAAACTAGTGTCAGACCATCCGTGCCTGGCCTTCAATCTAACAAGTTCTAGCACCGACCGCAACACCGTATACTCCATGTTACATCCCTTTGATTGATCGTACAAAAGATCTTTCGCTGATTTCTGCAACGCCTCCTAATTGTTTTAATCTCTTGCTTTCTCTGTTAGGACCTCTAATTCAGCGTGCCACAACATATCCTCAAGATCAAGTTCAATATCAACCTCTGCGGCGTCAAAACCAGAGCCGCCAAAATCACCAGTCATTTGACGGGACATGTCCTCAATTATAAAATCCTCTGCCTGATCGAACCAAATATCACGAATCTCTACAGGAGGGGCGACTTCCCCGTGATAAGTCCAAACTGTGTATTTCTCCACAAATCCACGCTGAATTATGTGTCCCAGAATTACATTTGGATCTTTTCACATCTTCTGATTCTTGCAATCCACGCAAGGACAAAAAATATCCTTCCTATTCTCCCTCAAAGCGTGTGCCTTAGCCTTATCAATAAATGTTGATGCTTCTCTCATGAACACCGGATGAGTTCTCCGTGTCTCATACATCCATGTCTGATCCATCTAAAAAAATTCACATCATTAATTAATATTATATTACCTGTGTTTTCTAAATAAACAAATTAAACTTAAATCCTACTTTTTAACTAAAACCTCATTCACAGCAAATAATAATACTGAGACAATATTAGCTACCAAAAATTGGTTCAATCAAAAAAAACAAAATATTTGACCTACAAATTACAAACATAGCAAAAAATAACAATTCACACAACTTTACATATCTTCGCATTCAACCAATGAAATTTTACAAAAACGGAAGCAAATGAAGGAGACGATCAAGCACATTACCTTTTATATTGATTTCAATCGAAGATTTCAACTCTAAAACCTCCCACCAAAAGAAAATGTCTATTTTTGGAGAAATAAACCGAGTTAAAAAAATTCAAATATCTTCACATTAAACCAATAAAAATTTTTAAAAATGGAAGCAAATGGAAGAGAAGTACAAGCATGGTACCTTTTGTATTGATTCCAATTGAAAAATTCAAGTTGAAAACCTTCCCCCCTATAATTGCCTTTTTTTGGAGAGAGAAACACCAGGTTCAAAGTGGCACTGTCGAGGGTGGAAGCTGCTTTATGGTGCATCATCGCGTGCGGTCCACCTAACGGACCGCACAGGATAACGCATTATCCCGTGCAGGTTCTTAAGAGGACCGGTTTTTCCAGGCGCGGCCACTTATGGGGGTCTCGTCCAGAAAGACCATTTCTGTAGTAGTGGCAGGAGCTCGGGTGGGTGATGTCTAGAGGGTGCAGGGACTATGGGCCCTGCTACTACAGAAACGATTTTTGAATCTTTATAGTTTGCAAGCGGACAATAATTGGTCGCGTCAAAAAATCGATCTACATTTTCGCATACGACTTCTTAAGAGACCCGCATGAAAAAAATTAATATTCACAGACGGATCTTTTAATATACCCGTTGACGGAGTGTGAAACTCCTCACCGGAAGACCGCGAAGGTCCCCCTTTGCCGGTTCGGCCGGGGGTGCAAGGTGGAATTCTTTGCCCCTGATCTGTGGGATTTCAGCGAGAGAAACGCATGGACGCAGGCGATTTAGACAGGTTCGGGCCACTAAGAAGCGTAATACCCTACTCCTGTGTTCTGGTAGATCTGAGAGTGTGATGGAATCCAGAGAGAGTTCCCCGCCAGAGTCCAGAGAGTCTCCCCCCTTTCTTAGGCCTGGGCCTCCTTTTATATGGCAAGGGGCTACCACATAGACCACGAGCTGCCTAAGAAAGAAGACATTCTTTTACATTTAGGGCTATCCTATCGTCGGAAGCAGCCTCTGACAGACGTCGCAGCACGCCTTCGCTCGGTCAGTTGACCCTTCTCGGGGGACGCCCGTTTCAACCTTCATTAAATGGCGGGCGACTTCTGCGTCTCGCCTGCGCCGGAATCGGGAAAGCATTTGACCGGAGCTGACATACCAACTCCAGGAGTTGGCATACCATCTCCGGCTGAGAGATGAGAGACAGAGGGCACTTATCATTCTGATGAGACGGGGCGTGGCGTGCAGCAGGCTGCTCGGCGCGCGTGCGGCGCACAGGCATCCTGGCACCACCTAACCAGCGATCTGACCGGTCTGCGACCGGTCATTCACCATGATCGGTCACGGACCGGGTATGCACGCGCCACGCCACATTAAATGCGGTGTAGTGCGCCCGTCTGAACCGCCATAAATGTGGTTAGGTGAGCTCCGCCGTGCTCACCTAACCTACGCACGTGGCACCAAAGCCACAGGGGGTCGGGGCGCCCCAGGCCTCGGGGCAGAAATGGGAGCGGCCCGACCCCGGGGGGAAACCGGGAGGAAAGCCGCCACGTCACCCTCAAGCCCGACCCCTCCGGGGGAACGGGCCACGTGGATCCCTGTGGCTGCCCTTCACTTTGGTGTCGATACCCCCGGTCCCATGTCACCGACAGTAGCCCCCGGCGTCACGCCCGGGTGGCCACATTCGGGGAGGGCACCCAGGCTTGACACCACCCCTCGGTCCTGGTGACAGGTGGGACCGGCCCCCAAGGGTGAGCAGGACTCCTACGGTCGTGAGCCGCGCATATCGGTGAAGAATGCTGTCACACCCAGAAATTCACTACCAGAATTTCCAAAGCAAATTGTGTATTAAAATCCCTGTCAAGGACCAGCCAGGGTACACAAATGACAAAGTTGTCATACAGATCCACGTCTTACAAAACAATAAAAATCTCTTACAAAACTGCAGCGGAAAAAGGAAACAAACTATTCTAATAAACTAAACACTCGCAACGTAGCGACTCCACTCCACAGGCATTCCTCGACAGCAGCAACAAGCCTACTCCTCTGAAACATACTCCAACTCTGGTGTGGGGGAAAAAATAAATCAAGACTGAGTACTACCCACTGCACTCAACAAGTCATACCGGAAAGGAAAATAATGATGCAAGTAATAACAAAGGAGAGCTGCAAAGGCTATTTGCATAAAATATGCATTTAAAAACAATAGTTGAAAGCAGTAGTAAAACGTTGAATTAATTGATCAATATTAACCATCACTGTCCAACGCTACACCATGTTGCGACAGGCCCAAACCACCATTTGAACTACACCAGTTCCATTAAGTCAAATTATTAGAAAGTTCAACTAATTACAGTGAATCTGGTTGATCGCCCATAACCGCGGGCACGACTATTCGAATAGTTTTACTCTGATCAGAGGTGTACAACTGTACCCACAAGACACAATCCCACAACACATTACTGTGCGCCAACATACCACCACGGTACACCGGAAAAGGAGCTGTGACAGGACCCTTCGCATAACCCTTCCTAACCAAGCGCACCACACCTCAGGTTTCGTCCCCGCTCCCTTACCCGGCAGCGGGCAGCTCCCCCTCGTGCCTTGGTGAATCCGGCAGCCGATCAACGGGTACACCCCCGCCGACCCAACTCCATCACGCCCACCCTCACCTGGGTACGTCGGTTAGGAAAAAGCTATACTACAAATCCAGCCATTACCCACGCTGGCTTGTGGAAAGTACGGTAATTCTTCCAGGGTTTCCCGCGAACCGGTCCTTAAATGTCATGAGCACGACCATCAAAACCATGTGCTCACAACCCTCCATTAATCAAGATTTTAGTTGAAATAATTATTAAATCGCCCACGATTAACCATCGTGAACCATCATGAGATAATCATCATCAAGTAATAGTAAAACTTTAGTTATCCCAATAGTGATCTAATGTTTCTAAGCAAGGCTAAGCAAATTCTATTGTAGCAACTAATCAAATTATTTCCCAAGCTATCAAAGGAATAAGGTAATTGCAATATAAGGCTGAGTACAATAGGTAAATTAACCCATAGATGACATTATAAAACAATGCAGTATTTAGAGAAAAATAACACTGTTTCGCAATTTAGGTACAACATGATCAAATGAATAAGTATGACTTGCCTTGCTCCTGCGCTGGGTCGACCTCGGCAACGACCTCGAAATAAACCGGAGCGTCGGAATTACCGGAATCTACGTGACAAACAAAGCAAACAACAATACATGCTATAAGTCTACTGAAACAGAGAACAAAACTATTTTTAATAGATTCTAGATATTTTTATGAATTTTCTGAGACTTGAACGGACTAAAACGGAGTCCGGATGAATTAGTTATGAATTTTTAAAGTTATCTGTGTTTTTACTATAACAGAAAAATCCTTAATTAATTATTTATTGCGCAACAAACCCTTAGGGCTCACGTCACCGCTGATGTCAGCGGCGGCGGCGGCCGGTCTACCGTGGACCAAGCCCACGGGTCCACGGCGCCACGGCGCATCACGAGGTGCATGCGTGGCGCCGACGCGGCGGCCACGCGGCGCCCACGTGGCGGCCACGCGGGACGGGAAGGGGCGGTCGGGATCGGCCCGAGTGGCTGATCCGACGGCTACACGCGCGGCGGCGGCGGCAGCGGCTAGGGTTAGGGTTTGGAGCGGCGGCGGCAGCGGCGGCGGCGGCAGCCGGAGCAGCCGAGCGGTGTGCGCGGGTGGCGGCGGAGCGACGGCTCGCGGGCGGCGGCGCACGGGAGGCGGTGGAGCGGTGCGGGATCGCGCGGGGGACGGCGGCGCGGGAGGCGCGCACGGCGGCGGGCGGCGCGGCGGGAGGGAGAAGGCGGGCGGCGGCGCCGAGAGGGGAAGGAGAAAAGGGGAAGGCGGCGGTGCTCACCGGCCGCGAAGACGACGACGGCGCGGCTTTAGGGTTTGGGGCGGCGGCGGCGAGGAAAACGAGGGGGAGAGAGTGCCTCGAGGGGGGGGGATAAATAGGGGCGGCGCGCGACAATCCCGCCGGGATTCGCGGGCATGCGGCGGCGCCGGCCGAGTCGGAGACGGACTCGGCCGCCGCGGGCCCACGCGTCAGCGAGCGCGCGGCGCGGGGGAGGCGCGCGGGCGACGGCAGCGCGGGAGGCGCGCACGGCGGCGGGTGGCGCGGCCGGGAGGGAGAAGGCGGGCGGCGGCGGAGCTTACCGGCGGAAGGCGGCGGCGGAGCGGTGACGGCGCGCTTTGAGGGTTTGGGGCGGCGACGACGAGGAAAACGAGCGGGAGGGAGTGCCTCGGGGGGGGGGGTAAATAGGGGCGGCGCGCGGGAATCCCGCCAGGATTCGCGGGCGGCGCGGGCGCGCTGCGGCGCCGACCGAGTCAGAGACGGACTCGGTCGCGGCGGGCCCACGCGTCAGCGAGCGCGCGGCGCGGGAAAGGCGCGCGGGCGACGGCGGCGCGGCTGGGAGGGAGAAGGCGGGCGGCGGCGGAAAACGGCGACGGAGCGGCGACGGCGCGCTTTTAGGGTTTGGGGCGGCGGCGACGAGGAAAACGAGGGGGAGGGAGTGCCTCGGGGCGAGGATAAATAGGGGCGGTGCGCTGGAATCCCGCCGGGATTCGCGGGCGGCGCGGGCGTGCGGCAGCGCCAGCCGAGTCGGAGACGGACTCGACCGCGACGGGCCAACGCGTAAGCGAGCGCGCGGCGCGGGGGAGGTGGCGCGGACTTTCTGGGCGGCTCGGCTTGGGTTGGCCCGGGAAGGGAAGGGGCGCGGGGAGGCGCGGCGGCTTGGGCCGACTGGACCGGCCCGAGAGAGGAATGGAGGCGCGCGCGACGGCGGCCCGGGAAGGAAGGAAAATGGGCCGACGGCCCAAGAAGAGGAATAAAGAAAAAGAAGAGGAAAAAGAATTTTCTCAGGAATTTATTTATTGCGCTTGAGGGTTTTTAATTAGTTAAAATTATTTTTAGGGCTCTGAAAATTCCACTAAAAATCCTGTTATTGTATTTTGACATGGGGAACTCAAGAAAAATTTCACCTTGCCATTTCCACTTCTTTAATGCATTAATTAATTGGACTTTTCTCTAGATTAATTAAACAATTTCTCAGATAAATTATTAAATTCAATTTTTACGATTTTGGGAGAACTTCGGGGTGTGACAAATGCCAGTCGACATTAATTGTAACGCCCGTTTTGTCGCGGCGTTAGCGGGAAAACTAATCTGCTAAAAACCCTATTTGCGAAAGTTTGCTCTTCCGTTGAGTTTTGTTGTGTGCCAAGGTCTCGTGTCTCCCCTCTCAGTCCAATCCCGGAGAAAACCGCGAAATCGGATTTCAAATCCGAGCCCTCAAACTCCCCATTTCTTTTTCTCTGGAAAAGTCTGGTTTACCTCCCTTCACCTGGGCCGAATTTCCCCTTCGGCTTTCAGCCCCTCTCTTTCCCCCTCGGGCCGCCGCCGGCCCAGCCCCTCTCGGCCTGTTTTTCCCCCCCTCTCTCCTCTTCCTTCCCTGGGCCGCCCCCCCGGCCCAGCTCTCTCCGCGTGCCGCCTCGGCCCAGCCGCCTGCCTGGCCGCCTTTTTCCCGCTGGGCCGCGCCAGGCCACTTGGCCCGCGCGCGCCCGAGCCGGGTCCGCCGGCTCTCTCTCTTTTCTCTCTCTCTCTTCCCCAACGGCTCCCGCCGGTGCCGTTCCGTCCCACCGGCGTCCGCCGTCCGCCCGGCCCCGCCGCCTCTGCGCGCGCGTGCCGCCAAGGAGAGCCGCGTCCTCTCCCTCTCCCCGTGCCCTTTCCCGTCTCGGCTAGGGACCGGCTCCCCTTTCCTCCCTCTTCTTTTTCTTTTTCCTCGGCCGCCGACCGCCGCCGACGTCACCCGCTGCCGCGCTTGGCCGCTAGCGCGGGGAGCGCCCGCGCGGTCCCCTTGCCGCGCTCCACCGCCTCCGCGAACCGACATTCCGCTCCCCAAACCGACCTTGCCTCCTTTCCCATAAAAATCCCCCCTCGCTCCCGGCCGCCCTTACCGCCCGCCGCCGAGCTCGTCCCCTTCCAACCCGTCGCGCCGCGCCACCACCCCTCTTGCCGTCCGCCGCCGCGAGAAGAGGAGCCCGGCGCCCTCATCCTCTTCCCGGCCCGGGATCGTGCCGCCTCGCCGCGCCCGCGCCGTCGGCCTCCTTCCCGGCTTGCCGCCCCACCGCGGTAAATCCCTCTCTCCTCTCCACCTCCCCCATCCTCTCGTGTTTTAGGCCGCTAGCTCCCCGTAGAAACCCCCTCTGGGCGCCGCCAAGGTCGCCGGCCCTCTTCTCCGTTCCATCCCCGCGCCGCTGCTACCGCCGCTGCCCCGCGCCGTCGCCAGCCACCGTCGGTCCTTCCCGCGCGAATCCGAGCAGGTGGTCTTCTTCCTCTTCCCCATCTCTCCACACCGGTGTACTCCCTTTCGCCGGGCTCGTGTCGTGCCGCCGAGTCCCCCGCCGTCGCCGCTGGCGGTCTCGGCCGTCCCCTTCCCCATTCCGCCCGGCCGGCCTCCGTGGTCGCCACGTAGGCGCCACGCGAGCGCCAGCCGGCGCCTTCTCCTCTCCACCTCCACACGCTGGGTTCACGCGCACTGCACCGCTGACGGGTGGGCCCCGTCCTAGCACCCGCGTGGTGGTCGCGGTCCACCGGATCGGTCGTCCGCGTAGGCCCCGGCCTGCACCGGCCCATCGGCCCCCCCCTCTCGCGCATCGGCCGGGCCGCGTTGCTAGGCTGGCCATTTGGGCCTCCTTGGCCGACCGGCCCAGTCGGCCCCTCGGCCACTCGGCCTTTTCGCTCATGGGTCGCGCCCTCAAGCGCCGGCCTGCTCGGTCCCTCGGCCATCGGCCTCCGGCCCATCGGCCGCTAGGCCCATCGGCCATTCCCCCCGCGTGCCGATCAGCCTAGGGCCGATCTCTTCGGGCCGTCGGCCCATTATTTCGGCCACGCCCATTCAAATCCTCTGGGCTGTCCTTAGCCGCCCAAAATAAAGTCCAATTTCGGTCCCTCCTTCTTTTCTTTTTCCAGGGAATTAATAATTCCTTTTCTTTATTCCAGAAAATCCTTTAATCTTCGGAAATTCATATCTTTTCAACCGTTCGTCCGATTAACTCCGTTCCACTTCCAAAATTCCTCAAAAATCGAGATCTATCCAATGGCACGCTTAGTGGTATTTAATAGGGCTTCTTTTGTCGCTTTGTTAAGTCGTCTCGTTTCGCGTGTAGTCTCGGAGCCCGAAGACCCGCAGTGCGCGGATTTCGAGGAAGAAGCTCAAGATCTCGAGCAAGGCAAGTCACCTTTGATCTATTGAACCTATAATTTAAATTAAGTATTTTGATTTCGCAAACTATGCATGTTTAGGTTACACTTGGCACTTGGCCTCGGTTTGCAATATAACCGTCAGGCCCTACCCATTTGCTGCATTCACCTTCCTTGATATTTGAATACCCTAACACCCTTGCCACCCCTCAGGTGATGCCTCGGTATCCGTACCTCGCGTACGAATATCGAGACTCCCCTCAAACTTTAAAATTGATCACCTGGGTAAAACTTGAGTTTACGAAATGCTTGGAAAACCCGACACTTGGGTCGGTGTCTTGAAAACAAAGTGAGTTTCTAAAACTCGCGGTACGGGAGACGTACTGGAGGTACGGTCTGCTCGTTCTCGCCCTAAGGACCGATTCCTTGGGAATTACATCCAAGCATATGTCAAGTACGACCACATGGGTGATATGGGACGCCCCTGGCTGAGTAATTAGCTAGGCCAGGGAAATCTTGATGCCAAGGGACAAGTGGATTCGCCGGGGTGGTGTCGGGGAGGACCCCTGGGCTTCCTGGCACAGTATGGTCTGGGACCTAACCTGGTGTTGGTCCGTGGGACCCCTCCCGTTGGCATAAGATGACCCTGAGTCGGCTTTCGAAATGCCTTGTCGTGAAAGCCTCAAGGTCGCCAGACGTGACCGAGAGTCGCGGGCTGGGTGATTCGGGGTTAGTAACGTCGTGTGGGTAAAGTGTACCCCCCTCTGCAGAGGTTAACAACTGTTCGAACAGCCGTGCCCACGGTCATGGGCGGATGTGAGGTGATTCCTTAGCGTAGTTTTATTGAACACCTTGTGAACTGCTGTTGGTGTGAGGTTTCCCCTTCTGTGCTTGGTTTAAGGCTGTTGAAGCAGCTGGAGTCGGTGACGATTGGCAGGGAGCCTCTCGTACCGATGTGTTGACTTGTGGCTGTTGAAGCAGCCGGAGTCGGTGACGATTGGCAGGGAGCCTCTCGTACCGATGTGTTGAGTTGTGGCTGTTGGTTCAGCCGGGTCGGTAAACGATTGGCAGGGAGCCTCTCGTGCCGACAAGAATCAATCGATACAATTTCACTGCTCCGGCCGGATGAGACGCACTTTCTCATCCGTGTCGTTGAGAAGCACTTACCTAGATGTTTCTAAAGTCTTAAACTAAAATCAATTGTGAAAAATAACTGGCTTTCCCTTGAAGCTTGCATTAAACACTAAATTTCCCCTGACTTGCTGAGTACTCCCGTACTCACCCTTGCTCTATATAATTGAACCCCCCCAGTTCTCGAAGACGAAGAGGTGGACCCTGCTGATGAAGAGTTCTTCCAGGAGCAAGCAGACTTCGAGCAGTAGTAGGGTTTCGGCCTTCCCCAAGGCTTTGCTTGTGGCTTAGGGCTAGTCTCCGCTTTCCGCTTCCGCCTTTTTGTGATGCTGTTGTGAACTTGGGTTCTGTCCGCAGTTCCAACCTTGGTTGTAACCCTACTCTTAATAAAGAGACCGCTGTTGTTGTGATATTCTGTCTTCCTGTTGTACCAGCGCTATTTCCTGGGACTGGTACAGGCATACAGGTCAATCTGGACCGCCCTATCCTGGCCTCCGCCCATGGCTAGTTTGGGGCATGACATTAATGAGCGGTCTCCTTGTAACCGCAACATTACTCAAGGCAGCGCGCGGATCGGGACACGTCGGTCCATTTCGCCTGAGGACGTAATGATTGGCGCTTTTCACGCTAACGGAGCACGATTAATGCGCACACGATCTGCCCCTCCTCAACCGCCACGGTCGCACGACTGACGCGTGCGCCGGAAGCGGGCGAGTGGGGTTAGTGGAGGCATGGGCGCGAGAAACGAGGGGGCAGGAAGATGGGCGCGGGAAACGAGGAGCCGAGCGCGACGAAGGCAAGGGTAGAAAGAGCGCCGAGGAAGGGATTCGTTTCCTCCCTCTCGCCACTTTTTCCTTGCCTCTGCCATCCGTGCTCTAGCTCTCTCGTTTCTCTCGCCTTCCTCTCGCCACGCGCTCTTCGTCCTCAAGCTCCCCCTTCGCCGACGCCATGACGCGGAGCTCCGTTCAGCTCGACGGCAGCGTGCTGCCGCCTTCCCGCATCACCAGCGAGAGGCAGGCCGGGCTACCGCGCCGGTTCATGCCGGAATCTGCCACCCGAGAGGTGGTCGCGCTGGGCGAGGGACGCCCGGCGCCGCACTACCCAAAGCGGTCCGTCTTCTTCCTCTCCTTCGCCATGGCGGGCTTGATCCCACCGTTCTCCACATTCTTCATGGACGTTCTGGAGTTCTACGGCCTCCAGATGGCGCACCTCACCCCCAACGCGGTGATGACGCTGGCCATCTTCGCACACCTGTGTGAGATGTTCATTAGGGTGCGCCCATCCCTTCGGCTGTTTCGGTGGTTCTTCATCGTGCAGCCGGTATCGCCGCCGACGGTGGTCGGTGGCTGCTACTTCCAGCCGCGGGGATAGGTGCTGAACCGCTACATCCAATGCGTCCTTCGCAAGAAGTGGGACGACTGGAAGAGCGACTGGTTCTACACCCCCCTCCCCGACGTAGCGCGCCTCCGACTCCCGAGCCAGCCCCCAGCGTAGGCACCAAGCTGGCGAGCGACGGTGGATCTGGGGGACGGCTACGACGCCGTCCTGGACCGCCTGGCGGGCCTGCGAGCCCAGGGGCTCACGGGGGCCATGGTGTTCGGAGATTACCTCCGCCGCTGGATCGCGCCGCTCCGGCGATGCACCCGGGGCGCCTGGGAGTACGCCGGGACCGAGGACCTCCTGAGGACCCACCAGGGGCGTAAGTGGGATTGGGACCCCGAGGACTTTAGGATGGTGGTCTAACGGGTGCTAAACCTTAGCTCTGTGGAGTCATCCCTCATCCCTCGGGGGATCCTCCCCCTCTGCAGCGACCCAGAGCGCGCCAACATTCTGGCCATCATGCAGGTGGTCGGGGCGTCGGGGAATCGGGCCCCCCGAGGCCATGATGGCGCGGGCGGCAGCCGCAAAGGGGACCAATCTACCCTCGGAGGGAGCCATGCTTCTAGGCCCCGCGGCGGGGGTTCGGGGGGTAGCCGCCCTGCCGACGCCAAGGGGAAGAGGAAGCAGGAGGCGACCCCTCCTCCATCTCCTCCCCGAGGGGGCGGGGCGGAGCACGTCAACGGCAGGCGCCCGAAGGACGCCGCATCGACGCCCCAGCCCAAGGGGGAGCGGAAGAAGAAGCGGCTCCGCAAGATGGGGGAGACCGAGCCGTGCAGGGGGAGCCTCATCACGCCCCCAAAGTGGTCGTTCAGCCTACCACCCCGCAGGTTCGACCTCTCACCCACAGCGGCCACATTCTCATTCCCAAACCCCCAGGGCTTATTTTTATTTACCTCTTTCTGTTTCATATTTTTCTTATGCCTCAGCGAGATCCCGTCCCGCCCCACGTGTCACTCCAAGGCCGGCCGGTCCGCGGGCAACGAGGCCGGGTAGGCAGTGACCGCAGAGGCTCAGAGGTGGGAGGCTGACCTGCAGGAAGCCGTAGGCTGCCTACGGGTAGCTCAAGAGGCTGCTCGGGAGGCGGCTCGAGTCCGCCAGGCCGAGGAGGCTGCCCGGGAGGCAGAGGCGGCACACGCGCACGAGGCACCGGCAGCCGAGGCTGCCACCCAGGTCCCCAACCCGATTGCGCCAGAGGCGGAGGCCGCCACCGAGGCGGCCCGTGACGACGCCGAGGGGGCGCACCCGGGGCCCGACGCCCCAGGCGGCGCTGCGGCTGAGCCGGCCTCGGGAAAGGCCCCTAAGGCCAGCACACCGGCCGGCGAGCCGAGCTGGGCTTCACCACCACAGAAGCGGCCTTCCCCCTACCTGGCGCGCCAGATGACGGAGCGTGAAACTCCTTACCGGGAGACCGCGCAGGTCCCCCTTTGCTGGTTTGGCCGGGGGCGCAAGGTGGAATTCTTTGCCCCTGATCTGTGGGATTTCAGCGAGAGAAACGCATGGACACAGGCGATTTAGACAGGTTCGGGCCGCTAAGAAGCGTAATACCCTACTCCTGTGTTCTGGTAGATCTGAGAGTGTGATGGAATCCAGAGAGAGTTCCCCGCTAGAGTCCAGAGAGTCTCCTCCCTTTCTTAGGCCTGGGCCTCCTTTTATATGGCAAGGGGCTACCACATGGGCCACAAGCTGCCTAAGAAAGAAGACATTCTTTTACATTTAGGGCTATCCTTTCGTCGGAAGCAGTCTCTGATAGACGTCGCAGCACGCTTTCGCTCGGTCAGTCGACCCTTCCCGGGGGACGCCCGTTTCAACCTTCATTAAATGGCGCGCGACTTCTGCGTCTCGCCTGCGCCGGAATCGGAAAAGCATCTGATCCGAGCTGACATACCAACTCCGGGAGTTGGCATACCAACTCCGGCTGAGAGACGAGAGACAGAGGGCTCTTATCATTCTGATGGGACGGGGCGTGGCGTGCAGCAGGCCACCCGGCGCGCGTGCGGCGCACAGGCATCCTGGCACCACCTAACCCGCGATCTGACCGGTCTGCGACCGGTCACTCACCGTGACCGATCACGGACCGGGTATGCACGCGCCACGTCGCATTAAATGCGGCGTAGTGCGCCCGTCTGAACCGTCATAAATGTGGTTAGGTGAGCTCCGTCGTGCTCACCTAACCTGCGCACGTGGCACCAAAGTCACAGGGGGTCGGGGCGCCCCAGGCCTCGGGGCAGAAATGGGAGCGGCCCGACCCCGGGGGGAAACCGGGAGGGCAGCCGCCACATCCTCGGGCCCGACCCCTCCGGGGGAACAGGCCACGTGGATCTCTGTAGCCGTCCTTCCCTTTGGTCTCGATATCCCCAGTCCCATGTCACCGACACCCGTATATAAAAATGAGTCTATTTTTGCATGCGACGATGACGGCGACGGTGGCGGCTGCTCCGACAATGACGACGGTTGTGGCTAGGGTTTTTGGGAGAATCGGGAAGCTAGGGTTTCGAGCAATTTTGCTTTTTGGGTTTTTTTTGCCGAAACTATTTTTTTATGCGGTCGGCATAAGTGACCGCATACGAAGATTTCGTTTTCGCATGCTGTTACGCTACCCGCATAAAAAAATAGCGATTTTCGTAAACACCTGGGTGTAGATGGGCCGAAGACCCACATACGAAAATTTATTTTGTTCTGCCTGGAAAAATCATTTTTATAGTAACCCCTACAGGTGGAAGAGGGAGGCGGGCGTCAGCAGGAAAGACCAACGCACCAGGGAGAGAGGACCGATCCGCCATGCACGGTATGGAGAAAACGGCCGGGCGTGCGGTGAGATGAAGGTGCATATAATAGTTATTTTTATTTGAGTGTGTAGAACAACTATCCTGATCTGCCTTCTCGTCAGAAGGAAATAAACAAAAAAAAGTGATAAAATTAATCGAGCCAATTGACCCAGTAAAGCTTATTGGCTAGGTCTTATTGTTTACAGTAATTATTTGGTGGCTGTGAGTAAGTCCTTATCATGGCATCCAAATCCATGGAGACTTTTATTATGTGATGGATAATTTTTGGTGACATGCCCACTGCCACTGGACGCTCTAGCTGGCTCCCCTCCTCCCCACACGACATGCAACTCATCCAGAAAAAAGGGAATGATATCCTAATCGCATGAAGACAACAATCTTCCAAAACTAATTACAAGAAGACAATCCAGTTCCAAAACTAAATACAAGTTGATGCTCTAACTACAATTGACCCCGAAAAGATTCTAAAATTTTTGGCGGCGACAAGATAGAGAGCTTAGTTATACGCTAACACACATGTGCATTCTTCAGGTCTTTTTCAAAGAAAAATATAGAAAAATAAAAAATCTCACTAAAAAATACATGCAATTCATGATATATGGTATAGCTGCAAACTCTAATATTATACCTATCGTTACCGCACGTTTGTAGATAGTAACATCACATTATAAATATAATAACGATATGCCTAATATATAAGCAGTAATAGAGAGCATCACGTATATTACTACATATTACATAAGTCGTTACTAGCTACAAAGCTACATGATGTATGTTACTGCGTGCCAACGTTGAACCCGACCTCGCCTCCCTCGATCATACCTGACACGAAGATACTCCATGAGATAATCACCCTCGCTCCACGAGAAAATCAACCCGATTCCCTTCCCTCCCTAAGAAAACTACCCATCCATAAGAAAACCATATCCATGAGAAGAAAACCTCTGTGAGTAAAGAAAGTGAAAGAATAAAAAAAATCGGTGGAATTAGGCTTAGAACCCATGACTTCCATGTTCATTCTAACCAATTAGCAGGTTGTTAAAACCAAGATGACAGATATATCACTACTACAAAAACCCTCATAGGGATCGGCTTATAGGTGCCGGTTTATTTAAAACCGACACCTATTAACCTTTTCTCACCTCTCGCGGTTTAAAAAATAGAGAACCGACACCTTTAAACAACTATAGGTGTCGATTCTAAAGAAAAACCGACACCAATACTATTGGTACCGGTTTTTAAAAAAAACCGACACCTATAATATATTATAGGTGCCGGTTAATTAAAAACCAGTACCTATAATATATTATAGGTGCCGGTTTTTCTTAAAAAACCGATTCGGCAAGTGGACGAGCCGAGCCGACGGGGCCCACCACGAGCAGATAAGACCACCGATCGGCGCACCATCCAGATCCAGCTCGATCGCTCTCCTCTCTCTCACAGTCTCACACCCGCCGCCCCTTCCCTCTCCCTCTCCCTCCCCCATTCCCTCGCTGCCTCCCCTCTCCCTCCCCCCTTCTCCCCACCTCCTCTTTGTCGCGGCTGTGGTGGGAGGGCGCGGTGACGACCGGCCCTCCTCCCTCTCCGGCGGAGGACGCGGCGGCGTCCTGGCGGCGGCTCGGCAGAGGCTGCGGCTGCGGCGACCGCGTGCCCTCCCCTCCTCCAGATCCGGCGGGAGGGGAGGCCGCGTGAGGGGAGGCCGTGGGAGGAGAGGCAGTGGCGACCTTCGACGGCGGAGAAGGCGACAGCGGCCTCGGATGGCGGAGGAGGCGGCATTGCCCTTCCCTCCCCTCCCCTTCCCTTGCTTTTTATCTTGTTGTGTTCATGTGTTCTTCGTGTTCTTGTGTTGATGTTTGTGTTCTTGTATTCGATGCATCGGCGTCGGTAGCAGGCGGGACGACGACGTCGGCAGTGGGTGGAGCAGCGGGACGATGGCATCGGCAACGGGCGAAGCAAGCTGGGACGGTGGTGTCGACAGCATGCAGTGCGTCGGCGGCGGCGGCAGCGGGTGGATCCGGCGCCGGTACGTTTTTTCTACTTCGAAGGTTCAGCTCGCCTCAATTTGAGCCGAGCTATTTTTTTTTGTAAACCGTACACCTCAAAGGTGCTGGTTCTTAAACCGGCACCTTTGAGTCCTCCATATTGGTGTCGCCTCCATGGTGCCGGTTGGAAAAACCGGCACCTATGGATGTTTCCCAACCGGCACCAATAGCCTTTTGTGTAGTAGTATACTAACAAGATATAGTTACATTCTTCTCGGACAGCATGGAAGATATAGTAACAAGAAACTATGTGACTACGAAATATACTACTTGTTACTATGGAATTGATTACATAAGGAATTCCTTTTAAAGTTTGTTGCTATGCAATATGGATTCTATCATGGAAAAGCTGCCGTCGAAATCTATATATACCTATACTAGTTAGCTCCATATTGCACAAAACAAAATCAAGCCATTGATTAGACGAGTCTTATTATCACAACTATAGATTGTATCAAGAAATTTACGTTAAACAAAACAAGAGTATTATTTTGATTTCCTCTGAACTAATAAAAAATTCCATTGGAATATATAGTTATTGCCTTTAATGCATGTTTTTATCTAAAAATTCTAATAATTCCAAAATTTGGGACTAATAAACATGAAGTTGTACCTACATATATATAGGACTCTCCATTTGGTACTTTAATAATGTAATTCCAAAATTCGAAATTAAGATTAGCAAGTTGTAACCAATGTGATTCTTCTTTTCATCTAGGTCCACTACTTAAAAAAGGCATATACAGATCGGCACTATAGGTGCCGAAACAACTAAAACCAACACCTATAATGTTTTTCCCATCTTCATAGATTGAAAATATAAAAAACCGACACCTTTAAGTGATTATAGATATCGGTTCTATAGAAAAACCGACATCAATACTATAGGTGCCAGTTTTACACTAAAAACCGGTACCTATAATTTATTATAGGTGCTGATTAATTAAAAAGACACCTATAACATATTATAGGTACCGGTTTTTAAAAAAGGCACGCGTAAAAACCAAGCCGAGCCGACCGCTAGTTCTTATCCTCCCGAGCGCCCAAGTGGATAAGGAGTCTCTCGTGCCTCTCTCTCTCGCTCTTCTCTCTCTCTCTCTTCTCGTGTGGATAAGGCAGCGGTGAAAGGGAAGGCGGCAGCAGCAAGGGTGGTGCCCTCCCCTCCGCTAGATCCAGCGGAAGGGGAGGCGGCGGCAGCGGCGTGCAGCGGCGGGAGGGGAGGTGACGGCATGGGCGAGCGACGGCAGGAGGGGAGGTGGCAGCAGGGGCGGCACCCTCCCCTCCGCCAGATCCGGCGGGAGGGGAGGCTGCGGCAGCGGCGACGACCTTCCCTCTGGCAGATCCGATGGGAGGGGAGGCGATGACAGCAGCGTGCAGCGGTGGGAGGGAATGCTACCGGCGCCCTCCCCTCTGCTAGATGCGGTGGGAGGGGAGACGACGGGCTACCGACCCGACGGCGATGGTGGTGATGCCGTCCCTGACATCGGCCCATTTTTAGTGTTTTTAGTGTTCTTTGTGTTCTTAGTGTTCTTGAATATTCTTGTGTTCTTGGATTGGTTGGGGTGAAGGGGAGCTGCTCGATGGATTGGCTCGAATTGAGCCGATGCATCGAGCTGGCTTTTTTTTATTCGTCGAACCTCAAAGGAACCGACACTTATTTCCCCTCCACACCAGTGGCGCTTTCTAGGTGCCAGTTAAAAAATCCAGCATCTTTGTGGGGTTCTTAACCGATACCAATTAAGGTTTCTGTAGTAGTGATCGCTATAATGCGGAAAATAACCATGATATTCAGTATATGATTAGAATTTAATAATTTATATATCAATAATAATTGTTCATGCAACACAATGGTTTTGGACTTTTTACCTTGATTTTCGTTAGGCACCTTCCGTCTCCATAATATTTTCCTTTGTATATGATGATGAAAAGTACAAGGAACATACTGAAAAGCACTTTATAATTTTCAAAAGTCCAATTAACTCGGTCCTCACCATCTGAAAACTGAAAAGATGGTACTCCCAGTACCTCCGTGAACTGGAATATCGCATGAAGGAAATATCATATTATTTCTTCATAATAAGTCATAACAGTTAACCACTAAAATTTCTTGGTTCAAACAAATATCATAGAATTTTGGAAATTGCGTCATCAGGGAAAGAGTTCAGCCACATAGCATCCCGAAACCATGTATTAATTACATCCATTGTGTACTTCTTTGAGGAGCCACACTTAAAAGCAACTTATTTTGGGGCGTGGCAATATCGCGCCACCTGCATACGGCTTTTTATTACTAATTTTCTGAAAAAAAAAGTTTCATCACTGTTCATATAATCATATATATTGTTCATATATATGTGCGTTATATCTATACTCTTCTGAAAAAAAGATAATGATGGTGGTAGTGAATCTGCTACCCACCAAATCTATTATATATCTTTTACTAACTACTTCTTTCATATACTTTAATATCATAAAATAGTCTTATATACTATGTATCTTGTTTCATCTCTAAATACAAGTTTATTATGTAACACATCGAATTACTCTTAACAACCTCACAATTGATTTGTTCCAAAAAAATAATAGCATGTGTATAATTTATATTTATCCGTAGTAAATAACGGGTATTTAGCTAGTAGTAGTAAACGTAATGTTAGAGGAGTTGATTGGTAGTATATTAATCAACAGTACAACACTCATTCATGTGTATCAAAATATGCCTGATGGTTTTACGGAAATAATGGTATTATTTCAAGCAATCTCCAATTTGAAACCATGTAGCATCACTGTTGACTGTTATTTCAGCAATGGACTCAAGGAAATCCAAGTGATGGCGGTTACAACGGATAGGAAGAATAAAACAGAGTTTGTTGCACATGTGCGGGAGAAGCGGCGAGCTTCAGGATGCTGAATGCGTCAGGAATGTGATCCGGAAGTTTAGGATCGTGGAATTGGTTTTTAGCTGTTTGTTTTTATAAATAGCAGTAGCAAAGTTTTCATTTGTAAGTTTTACAATTCAGTCGAATCAATAGAACCAGAAAATTCCTCATATATTGTTCAATCAATGGAGAAGTTCTGAAACTTCTCTTCTTGCTCTGTTCCGGTCTGTTTTCTCTGTTCTTCGTTACTGTTTGCGTCACTGTCGTGCCGGGGCATACAAGGTGTTCGATCAGGTGTCTGGCTGTTGCTAACAAGTGGTATCAGAGCTTCTCAGGTTGGGGAGTTGATCTGACACTATGGCGATGATTCCGGCGACGGCGGATCCGGCGAGGGGGAGCTCGGGAAGCGCGTTCCTTTACCCTCAACTCACACTTACCAACTACACTAGTTGGGTGATTCGGGTGCAGGCGATGATGGAGGACCAACGCATCTGGGAGGCGATCGAGCCGGCGGCCGATGCGGCCGTCGATCCGAGGAAGGACAGGAAGGCTAGATCGCATCTACTCCAGTCGCTGCCGGAGGATCTCTTGATGCAGGTAGCCAAGAAGCGGACGGCGAAGGAAGTTTGGGATTGCCTCAAGACGAGGTTCATCGGGGTAGATAGGGTGTGCGATGCGCGCCTGCAGACGCTCAA
Organism: Oryza officinalis; assembly: GCA_008326285.1. Lineage (NCBI taxonomy): Eukaryota > Viridiplantae > Streptophyta > Magnoliopsida > Poales > Poaceae > Oryza > Oryza officinalis. The sequence continues at coordinate 22,937,089 of BDMV01000012.1, read as the reverse complement.
AGGAGAATTCACCGGCATGGTGATGGAGGCCGGAGAGACGCTGGACCAGTACGCCGGGAGGATCACTACCATGGCGGTCCGATACTCTGCTCTCGGTGCGACGCTGAACGACGCCGCCATGGTGAAGAAACTCTTCGACACCGTCCCGGAGAAATTCGTCAGCCTCGTCGTAGGGATCGAGCAGTTCTACAACGTCGATGATATGCCGTTCGAGGAGGTGGTGGGCCGTCTCAAGGCCTACGACGAGCGACTTCGAAAAAAGAAGGGAGCCGCCGGTGGAGTCACCGCCGACGGCCAAGTGCTTCTCACTCAGGACGGCAGCGAGTCGTCTTCACCACAGAAAAACAAGTCTCCTCGCGACCCAGGAAACCGTGCCCAGGGCGGACGCGGTCGTGGCAGAGGGCGCGGCGGAGGCGGTGGACGCGGCAGTACGCCGCAGAACAGGGGTGCTGGCGGCTCTGGTGGCGGTGGCCGCGACAAGAGTCATATAAAATGTTTCAATTGTGAGGAATTTGGACATTACTCCACGCAGTGTCCACACCCCAAGAAGAAGAAGGGTGAAGTCCATCTTGCGCAAACAGAAGATTCGAGCCCAGCTCTGCTGCTTGCCGTGGCAGAGACGGTGCAGAGCGCACCGCGCCAGAACACGCACTGCGGACTGGTCGTGCACGAGGAGCGTGTGTGGCCTCGTCTGATGCTGGCAGAAAAGGGAGGAGCTGCTGGTGGTCTGTGGTACTTGGACAATGGTGCCAGCAATCACATGTCTGGAGATCGCCGGAAATTCCGAGATCTGGACGAATCCGTGATGGGGCAAGTCAGGTTCGGCGATGCCTCGTCAGTGCAGATAATGGGGAAGGGATCTATCCTTTTCTCATGCAAGAACGGTGACCAGTGGCTGCTCGACGACGTCTACTACATTCCCAGCTTGTGCTGCAACATGGTGAGTTTAGGGCAGCTCACTGAAACTAGTCACCGCGTTGTGATGGATGATGATGACCTTGAGGTGTTCGACAAAAATCCCTGGCGCCTGGTGATGAAGGTGAGGAGAACCTCGAATCATTTGTACCGGATTGAGTTACAGCAGGCCTCCCCTGTGTGCCTTCTGGCCAGTCTCGGTGATCCGGCGTGGCTGTGGCACGCGCGGCTCGGACATGTAAACTTCCAGGCGCTAAAATTCTTGGTTAACAAGGAGATGGCAGCGGGAGTCCCTCAAGTGCATCATCCCAACCAACTTTGCCAGGCTTGTCTCGTGGCGAAACAGATCAGGCAACCATTCCCCGTGATGGCAAACTATCGAGCAGAAGAACCGCTCGAGCTACTGCACATGGATCTTTGTGGCCCAATCACTCCATCGACTTTAGCTGGTAATCATTATTTTCTGTTGATTGTTGATGATTTCTCGCATTGGATGTGGGTGTTTGTGATCAAGACAAAGGATCAAGCACTGGAAACGTTCGAGAAATTCAAACCGCTGGCCGAGAACACGGCCGACCACTCCATCAAGACGCTCCGGACAGACCGCGGTGGCGAGTTCCTGTCCGGCGATTTCGCAAGAGTGTGCGACGAGGCCGGCATCAAGCGACATTTGACGGCGCCATACTCACCGCAGCAGAATGGCGTTGTTGAACGGCGAAACAGATCGGTGATGGCGATGGCGCACTCCCTCCTCAAGGGGATGTCAGTTCCCGGCAAGCTGTGGGGAGAGGCAGTGCGGCACGCCGTGTTCCTTTTAAATTGGCTACCGACCAAATCAATGGGTGATCGCACTCCTTTCGAGGCCTAGACAGGGAAGAAGCCATACTTAGGACACTTGCGAGTGTTCGGGTGTACTGCGCACGCCAAGGTGACAACTCCAAATCTGAAGAAATTGGATGATCGGAGTGAACAGTTTGTATATCTTGGCGTCGAGGAAGGGAGCAAGGCTCATCCACTGTATGATCCACGGCGCCGCCGAATCCATGTAAGTCGTGATGTTATATTTGATGAAAACACACCTTGGCAGTGGAATGCTGATGCAGGAAAGGAGAATTCTACCGGATTCGTGGTAGAAGAAGAGGATGCCGAGCAACAGCCGATGCCGACAGGCCTTCCTATCTCGACACCAACGCACCAGGCACCGTCGCCAACAAGGGCGGCCGGCGAGGAACCAGAAGTGGTAGAACAGCGAGGACCGTCTCCGGCGAGCCCGGTGAGGCTCTCTCCGACCTCACCGAGCAACACCCCGGCTGGCTTGACATCAACAAGCGCTCCCGAGTTTGAGGCGTCACCGGGCACAGCCGGCAGTGATGACGGCCCGGTGCGGTTCAGGTCTCTGACTGACATCCTGCGCGTGGCTCCGCGTGTGGATCTGGTGGAGGACGATGACAACGTAGAAGCACTGCTGGCAGAGACGGAGGAGCCGCCATCCTACCAAGAAGCAGCTGATGTGTCGGCATGGCAGGAGGCGATGAACAAAGAACTGGAAGCTATTGAGAAGAACCGAATGTGGTCACTGAGCATGTTACCAGCTGGGCATAAAGCAATTGGGCTCAAGTGGGTATTCAAGTTAAAAAAAACACAGCCGGCGAGGTGATCAAACACAAGGCGCGCTTGGTAGCAAAGGGTTATGTTCAGCGACAAGGTGTGGATTATGATGAAGTTTTCGCGCCAGTTGCAAGGCTGGACACAGTGCAGACCATTCTTGCAGTTGCTGCTAATCGGAGATGGGAGGTGCATCATCTCGATGTCAAATCGGCATTCCTCAACGGAGATCTGCAAGAAGAAGTATATGTCTCACAACCGGAAGGATTTGTCCAACGAGGGAAAGAGAATCTGGTGTACAAATTGAGCAAGGCTCTCTACGGCCTGAAACAGGCACCACGAGCTTGGAACACTCGGCTTGATCGGAGTATGAAGGAGCTCGGTTTCAATCGGTGTGTGTTAGCAAATAACGCAAATCAAGATCGAATACGAGACACAGATTTTTACGTGGAAAACCCTTGCGGGAAAAAACCACGGGCGTCGACCGGCAATCTTCACTATATGGAGGGAGTTTACAGAACGCAGGGAATACAATGAGTCGTCGGCTCTTCCCGTGCGGCTTACAAGATGTATTTATAGGATGGACTGACTGCAGTCAAATATGGAAACAAATCCGCTAATAAACATACCCGAACCGTGGGCCCTCCAGGCGTCCCCACAAGACTCACGTTATAATTCGGATCATATTCCAACAAACTCCACCTTGAGACGAATTCCATATTGTAGCAAATGAAGTATCATCAATCAACTCACTTCAATAATAAATAATCACCGGCGCCAAAAGTCACTAGGACTTAATTTGTAATGCCAACTAAGCTTGAGCATAGTCCAAACTTAGCTCCAGGAACAGGCTTTGTCAACATATCAGCAGGATTATCACGAGTATTAATCTTGCATACCTTCACATCACCTTCAACAATGACACCTTGAATAAAATGATATCTGATATCAATATGTTTTGTCCTTTCATGAAACATTTGATCTTTAGTCAGATAAATAGCACTCTGGCTATCACAGTGTATAGAAGTGCAAGAAGAAACCCCACAAAGTTCAGAGTATAAACCTCTCAACCAAATAGCTTCTTTACAAGATTCAGAAATAGCCATATATTCAGCTTCTGTTGTAGACAGAGCAACAGTGGACTGCAAGCATGCTTTCCAACTAACAGCACAACCACCAATGGTGAAAACATAACCCGTGAGAGATCTCCTCTTATCCAAATCACCAGCATAATCAGAATCAACATAACCAACAAGTCCATCTCTAGATTTTCCAAATTGCAAACAGGCATTAGAAGTACCTCGCAAATATCTGAAAATCCATTGAACAGCTCTCCAATGCTCCTTACCAGGATTACCCATGAATCTACTGACAACACTCAATGCATGAGATAAATCAGGACGAGAACAAACCATGGCATACATAAGAGAACCAACTGCACTGGAATATGGAACTCTAGACATGTACTCAATATCTTTATCTGACTCTGGACTTAAATCTGATGATAATCTGAAATGTGCAGCTAATGGAGTACTCACTGGTTTTGCTTTATTCATATTGAAATGATGAAGAACCTTTTCAATATAACCTCGCTGACTGAGGTATAATTTACCAGATTTTCTATCTCTAGTAATTTCCATACCAAGAATTTTCTTAGCTGCACCCAAATCCTTCATCTCAAATTCTTTACTCAATTGTGCCTTCAATTTAGCTACTTCTAATTTATCTTTAGCAGCAATTAACATATCATCAACGTAAAGAAGCAAATAAATAGCTGAGCCATTAACAATCTTCAAGTAAACACAACTATCATAATCAGACCGCTTAAAACCACGAGAGAGAATAAATGAGTCAAACCTCTTGTACCATTGCCTAGGAGATTGCTTTAAACCATAAAGCGATTTCTTTAACTTGCAAACAAGGTTTTCTTTTCCAGGAATAATAAAACCTTTAGGTTGGTTCATATAAATGTCTTCTTCCAACTCCCCATGTAAGAATGCAGTTTTAACATCTAGTTGCTCAAGTTCATAATCATGCATGGCAACAATACTAAGCAAAGTACGAATCGAACTATGCTTAACAACTGGGGAAAAAACATCATTAAAATCAATACCTGGAATCTGGCTATAGCCTTTAGCAACCAACCTCGCTTTATACCTTGCTGGCTCACTAGGAGAAAGACCATCCTTTCTTTTATAAATCCACTTGCAACGGATAGGCTTTTTATTCTTGGGCAATTTCACTAAATCCCAAGTACCATTCTTTTCAAGTGACTCCATCTCATCTTGCATAGCGGTCATCCAATTGTTACAATCAGGAGAAGTAATAGCCTCAGAATAATTAGAAGGTTCTGAATTACCTTCAATCTCTTCTGCAACACTCATGGCATAAGCAATATTGCATTCTTCAATCAACCTTTTAACAGGTTTAGGCTGCCTTTTAGGCCTATCAACAGCAATAGAATGTCATGGAGACTGCACAACTGGAGAAGAATGCTCAATAGCAGAAGAATCATCAACAATTGGAGAAATTTCAGCAATAGGTGCATCTTGCATAGCAACATTATCAACATCTGGTGAATCAATTAAGTGCTCCACCTGCACACTTAGGCTGTGTTCGTTCCCAGGTTTTCCCGGCGCGCTACAGTGCTCTTCCCCGTGCACGCTTTTCAAACTACTACACGGTGTACTTTTTTGCAAAAAGTTTCTATACAAAAGTTGTTTAAAAAAATCAAATTAATCCATTTTTGAAAAAAAAATTAGCTAATATTTAATTAATCACGCGCTAATGACCGCTCCGTTTTCCGTGTTTACTGTGCGCGTTTGGAAACCATACTGCCGAACACAGCCTTATTTTCTCTCCCTCAATAGGAGCATCAACAGAAGAATTGTCAACAAACATAACAGTCTCATTAAAGATAACATTCCTGCTAAGCATAACCTTCTGAGTCTGGGGATTCCACAATTTATAACCTTTAACACCAGATTGATAACCAATAAAAATGCATTTAACAGCTCTAGGCTCCAATTTACCATTATCAACGTGAGCATAAGCAGTACAACCAAAAACTCTCAATTGCGAATAATCAGCTAGAGAACCAGACCATACCTCAATTGGAGTTTTCTTATCAAGAAGAATAGAGGGTGAACGATTAATCAGATAGCAAGCAGTGGAAGCAGCCTCAGCCCAAAAACGCCTATTCAAGCCAGCATTAGACAACATGCAACGGGCCCTGGAGATGATAGTTCTGTTCATACGCTCAGCTACACCATTCTGTTGAGGCGTATAAGGAATAGTGTAGTGCCTAACAATGCCTTGAGACTTGCAATATGTATTAAATTCATTAGAACAGAATTCCATCCCATTATCAGTGCGAAGCTTTTTAATCTTCTTCTCAGTTTGATTTTCAATCATAACCTTCCACTCTTTAAATGCTAAAAATGCTTCTGATTTATGCTTCAAGAAATAAGGCCATACCTTACGAGAATAATCATCAATGATTGTCAACATGTAACGAGAACCACCAAAAGAAGGCTTGCGAGATGGTCCCCATAAATCAGAATGCACATAATCAAGAATACCTTTACTTTTATGAGTAGAGAGATTAAAAGACACCCTCTTGTGTTTGCCAAACACACAATGCTCACAAAACTTCAACTTACTGATGCTATGTTCATCAAGGAGTCCTCTCTTGCACAATTCATGCAAGCCTTGCTCACTCATATGTCCAAGACGCTTATGCCAAAGATCAGTAGCATCAGAATTAGATGATGAATTAGAAATTACAGCAGCATCACCTGTAATTGTAGTACCACGAAGACGGTACAAATTTGGAGATTTCAATTCACCTTTCATCACAATAAGAGAACCTCTTGACACCTTTAGAACTCCATCTCCACCGGAGTACTTGTACCCTTTACCATCAAGAGTACTTAGAGAAATAAGATTCTTGCTCATGCTTGGAATATGCCTCACGTCAGCCAAGGTTCTGACAATGCCATCATGCATCTTAATCTGAATAGACCCCATACCAACAATATCAAGTGGACTGTCATCACCCAATCTAACAGAACCTCCACCTTGGAGGGAATCATAGGTGACAAACCAATCTCTATTAGAGCATATATGAAATGAAGCAGCGGAATCAAGAATCCATTCATCATTACTGTTAGCATATCCAGCAAAAGCAACTAAAGAATCACCATCGAAATATTCTGCCTCAGAAGCAGCAACAGAAACATTACCTTCATCATTGGTTTTACCTTTCTCTCTGTATGTGCCAGTTCTCTTCTCCTTATTCTTCAATTTCAAACAATCCTCGATAAAGTGATTGTTTTTCTTGCAATACTAGCAGAATTTATCTCCTCTACCTTGAGACTTTGATCGGCCTCTGAAACGATTAGAACTTTTGCCTCTAGTGCCATTGTTGGATTTATTTTCTGTCCTTCCACGAACAGACAACGCTTCTCCTTTGGAAGCAGAACCTTCAGAAGACACCATCAACTTCATCTTTTCCTTAGCATGCAACGCCTCACACACCTCATCAAGAGTTAGTGTATCATGGCTATATAATAAAGTATCTCTGAAGTTTGAAAAAGAACTAGGCAAAGAGCACAAAAGAATAAGTCTCAAATCCTCATCATCATATTCTACCTCCATAGCCTGTAGATCAGAAACGATCTCCTTAAAGACTGTGAGATGGTTGATAACAGAACCACCCTCTTGTAATTTATGAGTATATAGTTTCATTTTCATATGCATCTTGCTTGTCAAATCCTTAGACATGCAAATTGACTCTAACTTGAGCCACAAAGCAGCTGCAGTTTTCTCCTGCAGACAATCTTGCAGAATATTATTTGACAGATGAAGCTGAATTTGGGACAAGGCCTTACGATCTTTTCTCTTCTCTTCGTCGGTCCAAGACTTTGAATCTTTATTACCGAATTTATCAAGTGCATCATCAACATCAGCCTGCGTAAGAATAGCCCTCATCTTGACTTGCCAAAGAGCGAACCTTGTGTCACGATCCAGTTGAGGAATATCATACTTTACTGTAGACATGGTGAAAAATAATAGCAATAACCAGAAGAAATAATCTGCAGAAATTTAGGTGTAACCCAAACAAGAAACCTGCAGTCTGGTACACTTCACGTGTACGATCAGCAAATCACTGAATAAATAAATCTCCTGGTAGCCTTATCGTGTGCACGTAACACAATTCAGCAAATTCACCCTTGAAAACAGAAATCAACGTCACCTTGCAGTCTCGATTCGCGTCAGCAATCAACAAATTTCTCTGCCTCCCATGCAAAGCACCAGATCAGCACAGCACCAGCACCTGCAGAGCTCGATCAGGACACGTACTGCAGCAGTCCAGCGGGCGGACAAACTCGTTCAGCACAGCACGAGCAGAACTCGATCACGACGATCAGGACAGATTGCCTAGAAACCCGTGCGCAGCTTCCACCACCGCTCGCTCGGACACCGTAGCGGCAGACGGCACGGTCGAAATTGATGAGCAGCGGAACAAATTTTTGGCGGCGGCGGCGGCCAAGAACAGGGAATAAAACCCTTTTTTTTTCTCACAATCTCATGTCTGGCTCTGATACCACTTGTTAGCAAATAACGCAAATCAAGATCGAATACGAGACATAGATTTTTACGTGGAAAACCCTTGCGGGAAAAAACCACGGGCGTCGACCGGCAATCTTCACTATATGGAGGGAGTTTACAGAACGCAGGGAATACAATGAGTCGTCGGCTCTTCCCGTGCGGCTTACAAGATGTATTTATAGGATGGACTGACTGCAGTCAAATACGGAAACAAATCCGCTAATAAACATACCCGAACCATGGGCCCTCCAGGCGTCCCCACAAGACTCACGTTATAATTCGGATCATATTCCAACAGTGTGCACAAGAACAAGCTGTCTATACCAGAGGAGCAGGAAGTGATGGTCTAATCGTGGGGGTTTATGTTGACGATTTGATCCTGACAGGAGAAAACCCAAGCGAGATCACAGCGTTTAAGCAGCAGATGATGGGGGAATTTGAGATGAGTGACCTTGGACTACTCACCTATTACCTGGGAATCGAAGTGATGCAGGATGAAAGAGGGATTGACATCAAGCAGGCTACCTAAACTTCTGAATCAGTTTGGTATGACAGATTGCAATCCAACCAAAATTCCCATGGAACCAAGGTCACACTTACACAAGGATGCCGATGGTGAGCCGGTGAATGAGACTGAATATCGGCGACTCATTGGGTGCCTCAGGTACTTGCTGCACACTCGGCCAGATCTTTCCTATGCTGTGGGAGTTGCGAGCAGATTCATGGAACGCCCAACTGTGATGCACTTCAAGGCAGTGAAGCAGATACCGAGGTACCTCAAGGGAACCATCGACTGTGGGCTAAATTTTCCCGCTGATACTGGTGTAGAGGAGATCGTCGGTTACACAGACAGTGATCTGGCCGGTGACAGTGATGATCGTCGGAGTACTAGCGGAATGGCGTTTTATTTCAACAACAGCTTGATCTCGTGGAGTTCACAGAAGCAGAAGACGGTGGTCCTTTCATCCTGTGAAGCTGAGTTCATGGCGGCCACTGCAGCAGCTTGTCATGCTCTATGGCTCAGAGAATTGCTGATTGAAATGATCGGCGCAGAAGCTAAGCCGGTGAAGTTATATGTTGATAACAAGTCAGCAATTGCACTCATGAAGAACCCTGTATTTCATGGGAGAAGCAAGCACATTGACACCCAATATCATTTTATTCGTGAGTGTGTCGAAAATGGGAAGATTCAGATTGAATTCGTCCGAACAGAGGAGCAGCGGGCGGATGTGTTAACAAAAGGGTTGCCAGCTGCGAGATTGGCAACAGCACGGCACCTGCTAGGTGTTCGAAATCTTGAGCCATAGCTGAATTAAGGGGGAGTTTGTTGACTGTTATTTCAGCAATGGACTCAAGGAAATCCAAGTGATGGCGATTACAACGGATAGGAAGAATAAAACAGAGTTTGTTGCGCATGTGCGGGAGAAGCGGTGAGCTTCGGGATGCTGAATGCGTCAGGAATGTGATCCGGAAGTTTAGGATCGTGGAATTGGTTTTTAGCTGTTTGTTTTTATAAATAGCAGTAGCAAAGTTTTCATTTGTAAGTTTTACAATTCAGTCGAATCAATAGAACCAGAAAATTCCTCATATATTGTTCAATCAATGGAGAAGTTCTGAAACTTCTCTTCTTGCTCTGTTCCAGTCTGTTTTCTCTGTTCTTCGTTACTGTTTGCGTCACTGTCGTGTCGGGGCATACAAGGTGTTCGATCAGGTGTCTGGCTGTTGCTAACAATCACATCTAATTAGCTTATAACATGCTGGAGTACTGGACAAAAGTCTTGAGTTATATATATATATATATAGATGCAGGCTGTGCAAAGTGTCAAATCCGAGTTGTAGTGCGTATCTTCAACTGTGCGGCGATCTTGCTTGGGATAGTCTTGATCATTACCTGCTTTGGATATTAATAATGCCTATGGAGCTGTCAGAAAGAGATGGCGCTCCTGGTGTAGCTTCAAACAATCTGCAAGGAAATATGAACTAGGGAATATGCTGAATGCTACTACTCACCGGTCTTTCCAGACATGATGTATTTGGTAGAGATTTGAAAAAAAAATAAATGACCCTACGGTTCAGATTTGTGAAAAAAAACATAATAGACAAGGTTGTTTACAGCCAAAAGCTGCTTTCGTCAAGATGTCATCATGTTCTAAACCTCTAGCTAACCATTTTAATATATGCACATAACATAGCTAATATCTTTAATGGGTGCCAGAAATATGTAGAGACAAAACAAAACATATTATTTTCAATTGACAACGCATTGTTGCAACATTTTCATCATAACATGCAGAAAATGCATGCCAATAGTCAGTGGCGGAGCCATGATTTCTACACGAGGGAGCCAATATTTACCAAGTAATAATGATAATGAAAAAATAGCACAATAATATTTATAGGTTTTCCACCCTTCCTCATCAAGTAGTAATTTCAAATTAATATGCATCTATGTTTTGATAATTTCACGGTACATTTTCAAGTCTATCATTTGACAATTTAAACTTTTAATCACGATAAAAGCAATTAGCACTTACACCCTCCGTTCCTAAAAATCAATTTTTAGGGATGAATCTAAACAAGTACTTTTAAATTTATTTTTAGAAGTTGTTTTTTTAAGAACGAAGAGAGTAATAATCAAATTCATGATTGGAGCCATCAAGGCGTGACTGTTGCATGCACATCCTTAGGCACTAGGCAGCTAGAACAAACTCCACAGTCAAAGGCCTACCTTTGCCTACTAAATCCCAAAGGCCAAGGACGGCTGGCCATGTTGTTATGTAGGGGTAATATATGTCTGGTAATGTACCAGTAAATCCTGCCCAAGAGTGGGACACAGTATTGGCAGTTTGGCATTCCTATTTACAAATTGAACCAGAAAAAAATAATCAGAACTAAGCTCACGCTAAAGCAAAGGATTAGAGCCACAACTAATGACTACTGAGTGACATGGTACCTGCTGCTGACGAAGCTGTTTTAGATAGACCAGGAAAAAGACTCACCATAATTATAATTAGAGTAAATTTCATACAACTATAAATACTTCGATCAATCTATCACAAAACTACAGATTAAAAAAATGTATCACAAAACTACAAATCTAACATCATATTTTCACAAAACTACAAATTTAGAGTATCGTATCATAAAACTGTATTAATTGAAACCCTTCAGAACAAATGGGAATCGATCAGAAAATGAAGCTTTTTCAAAACCATATTTTTTCTCCACAATTGGAATAAAAAATAGCAATGCTTCAAATGAATATTATAAGCAAAATTATGAAAGAGTGGGATTATTTTAGACCCATAACCAGCACTAGTACAGAACACAAAATACATGATGCCTCCTATGTGCCAGTTCACTTAAAACCGCCACTAGTAGGGTGTTTCCCGCGCACCTGCACGGGCGATAATCGGTACTAATGTTTGTCGTCAGTGCCAATTCCACATAAAAAACGGTACTAATACGGTGAGACAACTATCAGTGCCGGTCTTTTTTAGATAAACTTGCATACTGTTTTTATTAACAAATAGGCAAAAAAACCAACCAAGAGTTAATTAAGTCCCCACCCAACTATCTTACATAGCAATTCTCTCTCGCTCGGCCAGCCCCTCCTCCCTCCCCCTATCCCTAGCCGATGAGAGCCAGCCCCTCCTCTCTCCCCCAAGCCAGCAAGGTTTTTAGCCCTTCCAGCCTCCTCAATTCATGATGGTGTGCCCTCCTTCCTCTCTCTCTTCTAGTGCTAGACGATGGCGCTTTGGCAGCGAAGATTTGTTTGTTGTGAACTCAAGTGCTCAAAGACTGGAGTGAAGTTCATGAACTCTCAACTTCTCTTCTCAAACTCCCTCAACCCACAAATCTCTTCTCTTCTCAAATCCCCTTCTCAAATCTCACTCAGAAAAAAGTTCTACCACACAGATAATATATTGGGGAGTGGCCCTTTGATTTTGGATGAAACTAATCTTGCCTAAAGTCAGCTGCCAAGGATGAAAGGGGCTAAAATACCTTAACTCTCCAAAAACTAACCGTGACGCATAGCTTTGTACATGCATGTAACCTCCGGGACGCCCCAAAGAACCCGCCATTAGACTAAGGTTTATATAGGCCTGGAACCTCCGGGAAGGCTTTTCGGTTGCCTAGAGGTTCTTTTCCAGAGCCTCCTGGAAGCATAGGCCCTGAAACTCTAGGTCCAATCCCGTAACCTTTGGGCCACCTGACACACAGCACCCGAGGAAAAAGGCCATAACTTCTTACTCTGAGTCCATTTTTGACAGCCTTAGGTTGTATGAAAAGGTTATTGAAAGGGCTACCCAGCACAACCAAGAACAAGCTCTAAATCCACTTATGGGATAGACTAAAACTTAAGTTTCTCTCAGAATAGCACTAGGATATGTCACTTTGAGCATTGAGACATATACAAACACATCAACGTTGCATCCCTCTTAATAGTACGATATTCATATACTCAAATGCAAATGAAAAACCTATACCAATAGAAATGCCTTCACTTCATTTTCTTTCTTCACTTTGAGGGTTGCCAACGTCAAAGTCGTTTCTCCATCAGGACTATTCTCCTACAACTCAATAAGCGCATTAGTCCCAAATCAATCATACCTTTGCTTTGATCAATGCCTTTTTTGTCACAAACAAATCACATCTTCTATTTTTCAAAATGATTGATGTGGATAATCCATAACTTCAAATGGCTTCGCACGATCCGTCATGACAAAATCTTCACTCGCCCTTCACCACCAGATTTGGTACGTCGGTGCTAAGCCCCTTGCTTGCCCTTCACCACCGCATGGTCCATCATAGCCAAGCTTTACTTGCGCTTCACCATCTTGCTATAGGTAGCCACTTCATACCCCATATCTTCAATCTCTTCCCTTTGATTCACCGATAAAGTCCATCTTCTAGCTTCTCACACCATCTTCATTTTTATCAAGCTTCAACCATGGTATCTATATCCTTAGCTTCAACATGTACATCAACTCATGATACATAAACTATATTTTATAAAAAAATAGAAATGAAAAAATGGCCTTCAAGCATCCGAAATACCCCGGGGTTGTAAATGACATAGCCTTCCTAATAGAAAATGATGGCCCGATTAGTCATCTACTAAAAAGGACCCTCCCGGCTGTGCCGAACGTTTGCTAATTAATATCGCGTCATCAAAATTGTAACCTCATATCCTTGAATATAGGTGTTGTGATAAAATTATCGTGTGTAGTGTACATGGGTATGGCTACGTCCATCTCAATTTCCTTAATAACATTGAATACTATTATGGCATTCTTCTGATGGATGAAGTTACTTGAAAATTATACACAAACTTCCACATTGTATAAAGAAGTTGTAAAAAAATTCATATTTTTTTTAATTTATTATAGGATAAATCAAATGGTAACCTTGTGTGTCTATAAGGTTATTTTGGGTATTTTTGAAAAAAAGGTCCAGCCTAATGGCATATTGTAGAACAATTGATAAAATTACCGGTATACTATAGAAATGGACAATAGCAACAGCAAATCGTTAAAATGGGATAAATTTAGTGGCATAGAGTAAATTATCTTCAAGATAAAATACACACACCTAAACATATAGATCTGCAAATACACTACATTAACACATGAAAAAAAATATAAACCAATGATAAAACTCTTAAGTTGCTTAACGCCTTTTACTCCTAGGATATTCAGTATGAATGCGCAACGTGCTAAATAGCTATTACCTCTGTCCTAAAAGAAATTTTGCTCATGTAGTTGTATGGACAAAATCCATTATATTTTGAGATGCTAATCAATCAGTGAAACAACTTCCATCTGAATTATTACTATTGCTCACTCTATTTTATAGATAACACCTTTGACTTTTAGATATGACATTTGATCATTCGTATTATTTAATGTTTTAATATAAATATAAAAAATATAAGTTATTCTTTAAGTACTTTTAGTCACAACAAAATAAATTACCCATATATAGTTTTTAGAGTAAATTTCACTTCGGGACCTCCCCTCCGCTCCCTCTCCCTCTTAGATCCAGCCGGAGAGGGAGGGCGGTGGCAGGGAGGTGGCAGGGGCTCGAGTGGGTGGCACTGCAACGATGACCCCTTCATCGGCATAGCAGTGCTGTTAACGACGGATTTTGGTAATCGACTTGGAAAGAAAAGAGGAAACCGAAGCAGAGAGGAAGGATTGAGTTGGAGTCGGACCAGGCTTCGTATCGGACCCGGTAACCGTATCGGACTGGGGAGGTGTTGCTATAGAGAGCGTATCGGCCGATACGGATTCGGTTTGGTCGTGGGCCGATACGGGTTGTGAGTTGACAGCGTCAATGTGGGCTTGGTCTGGGCTTGGAATAAGCTTCAAGGAAGTTGCCAAATAGAGATAAAGCTCAGTTTTAGGCAAATGTATCTTGTAAATTAAGTAGTTTAGATCTAATCTGTGGCTTAAGTCTGCTGCAAGGACTTGTTTGTTAGTTGTAGATAAGATCATGCCCTACAAGGGTTCTGTTGTAACCTCGGGTATAAATATCCCGATAGTTTGTACATAGAATCAATCAATCAATCAAAATATACAACCAATTCAATCTACTTTCGGCGCATCGCCAACCCTCGTAAGAGGTTGATCTTGACGAGTTCTTGCCTTCCCAGAGCAGAAGTAAGAACTCGTCCCCGACGATTGGCATCGTCGGGGCTAGCGTGTCGTTTTAGGCACGTTAAGCCTCGATGATGTGATCATCGTCTATCGTGTTTTGAGTAATCTTGACAGGCGTCTTAATTATGCTTCACCGGCGGTATATTCGTTTTAGGGTTTATTGCCGACGACAGTTTAATTGTTATGCTTGGTTAGATTATTTGATGCATTTACCATCCCCAAAAGCAATCGATGGCTTGATTTTCTTTGTGTTAAGTCTTGATTCACACTTTGAGTTGCTATCGACCTTAGTCCTGTTTCGAGATCTAACACGAAGCCTGTTTTCGATTGTAATTAAGGATAGCGCCGGGGTTTCAGCCGGTCTTATCTAATGCATGTGATTATTTAGGTTTTCTGCATGTGTTTGCCACTTATACATGTGGATCGACGAATATAAACATACCGGTCACAGAGTGTTTTTAAAGACTTCTCTGTGGTTGGTGTATTTATGTTAGCCGATTGACTTGTATAAGTTTACACTAGAGTAATAGCTAGTGTAGTTATCCTCATGAAACTCTCATCGGCTAATTCTATTAATCTGTCACACGTTTTAGCATGGGCCGATGAGATTAGATCTCTTCAATTTGCTTATTATAACAAGTAAGCCGATACAGCTTTGCCCTATCGACTGGGCTATAACAATGTGACATCGGCCTATCGGCCGATCGACCATTGTTTTCTGATATGGTTTGCTTGTTTCTTGTTGATTGCAGATCAAATCAACTGGCACGCTCTGCGCACGAATAGGCAAGCCAATTTGGACCTGCACTAGAGTTAAGCAGATCTCCCAGGCCGCTGTGGTAACGCGGAACCCGTTTTGAAAAGTCCGGGATCTTGTATCGGCCTGGCAATGGCACTTTGTCAAATTCCTCGGGATACGGGTGCCGATACACTGTAGAGTTTTCCTTGGGCTTCAAGCTGAACTGATCTCGCTTCACTTCAGCTATCATATCGGCCCAGTATCCTACGGGCCGATGTGGGAGGTCTTGCTGATATGATTGCTGCAAGCCCTCTACTTGATACTGCCTGGGGAAGTATGGCTGGTAGTGGTGATCAAGATTTTGCGCGCCGTACTGCCCTGCGGTGTGCTGCTGGTAGCCTTGTGGCACATTATATGCAGCTTGAGGTGGAGGATTGCTGAACACCGGGGCTTGTGGCTGTCCGGCCGATGGTTGGTGAACCGGAACTTGCTGCATCAGCTCGATCACTGGTTGCTTCCCCTTGGTCCATTGAGCATATTGCTCCCCCGTAATGTGCTGAGGGCTCCCCCCTGTCTGATTGGTGAGGACCAGTGGCAGTGTTGTTGTTGGCTGCGCCGATGGGGGTGGCATCGGCGCTGTCGGCTGAGCCGTGCTCAGGTCGTTCCTCAGGGTCCGATAGGCAGGGAACTTATTTTCTGGTAAGAAAATCAGTCCCTGAGGCTTGTATTGGTGAATCGACCCATCTAGGATCGATTTGACCGTATTGGTCAATGTGTTCACCAGGATCCCCGATGGGTTGACTAGCGCAGAATGAACTGCGAAGTCAATCCTATCTTGCAACGTCGGCGCTGCAGTATCTTCAGTCTTGACGGTGTGGTCGTGTGCCGCCGCCGATGTGCCAGCTCCATCTCCGGGACTCGGCATAACTACCTTGGATTTTTGGACCAAGGTGCCTTGCCGAGTCCTAGAATATGTTTGCAGGTACATATTCTGGAACTGCTCGACCAACTTTTCCATCTCAGCCTTCTGCTCTGCATTGAGCTGGTCGGCGGTCACAGGGACGATGTTCTCCTCGGAAATCTCGACCTGCTTTGACATCTTGAGGAGATTTGTTGTGGTTGCAGAGTTTGCGTTCTTGGTCCCACTGGGCGTGCCAAAAGCGTGTTGGCGAAACACACCTTTTGGCGAACGGTGGAGCGTGGTCTCTCTGGAAATGAAGTTGAAAATCGATGTCCCACTGGGCGTGCCAAAAGCGTGTTGGCGCAGAATTTGGACCCGTCCCACATTAAACGGGTTCCGCGTTACCATGGCGGCCTGGGAGATCTGCTTAACTCCAGTGCAGGTCCAAATTGGCTTGCCTAGTCGTGCGCAGAGCGTGTCAGTTGATTTGATCTGCAATCAACAAGAAACAAGCAAACCATATCAGAAAACAATGGTCGATCGGCCGATAAGCCGATGTCACATTGTTATAGCCCAGCCGATAGGGCAAAGCTGTATCGGCTTACTTGTTATAATAAGCAAATTGAAGAGATCTAATCTCATCGGCCCATGCTAAAACGTGTGACAGATTAATAGAATTAGCCGATGAGAGTTTCATGAGGATAACTACACTAGCTATTACTCTAGTGTAAACTTATACAAGTCAATCGGCTAACATAAATACACCAACCACAGAGAAGTCTTTAAAAACACTCTGTGACCGGTATGTTTATATTCGTCGATCCACATGTATAAGTGGCAAACACATGCAGAAAACCTAAATAATCACATGCATTAGATAAGACCGGCTGAAACCCCGGCGCTATCCTTAATTACATTCGAAAACAGGCTTTGTGTTAGATCTCGAAACAGGACTAAGGTCGATAGCAACTCAAAGTGTGAATCAAGACTTAACACAAAGAAAATCAAGCCGTCGATTGCTTTTGGGGATGGTAAATGCATCAAATAATCTAACCAAGCATAACAATTAAACTGTCGTCGGCAATAAACCCTAAAATGAATATACCGCCGGCGAAGCATAATTAAGACGCCTGTCAAGATTACTCAAAACACGATAGACGACGATCACATCATCGAGGCTTAACGTGCCTAAAACGACACGCTAGCCCCGACGATGCCAATCGTCGGGGACGAGTTCTTACCTCTGCTCTGGGAAGGCAAGAACTCGTCAAGATCAACCTCTTACGAGGGTTGGCGATGCGCCGAAAGTAGATTGAATTGGTTGTATATTTTGATTGATTGATTGATTCTATGTACAAACTATCGGGATATTTATACCCGAGGTTACAACAGAACCCTTGTAGGACATGATCTTATCTACAACTAACAAACAAGTCCTTGCAGCAGACTTAAGCCACAGATTAGATCTAAACTACTTAATTTACAAGATACAATTGCCTAAAACTGAGCTTTATCTCTATTTGGCAACTTCCTTGAAGCTTATTCCAAGCCCAGACCAAGCCCACATATACGCTGTCAACTCACAACCCGTATCGGCCCACGACCAAACCGAATCCGTATCGGCCGATACGCTCTCTATAGCAACACCTCCCCAGTCCGATACGGTTACCGGGTCCGATACGAAGCCTGGTCCGACTCCAACTCAATCCTTCCTCTCTGCTTCGGTTTCCTCTTTTCTTTCCAAGTCGATTACCAAAATCCGTCGTTAACAGCTGCAACGACATCGACTGTCGGATGCTATTTTTGTTTGTTGTTTTCATGTTGATCGATGTTTGTCTACAAGTCGGTGTTGTGGATTTGAATCTGATGTAGAGATGTTTGCATGTTAGTGACTGGATTTGTTGAATGGATGAAGAATTTGTGATTTGTTATTGGATTATGGTAGCGAGGGGGTCTGAACCAGGGATGGGGGGGTGGCAAGGGGTTTTTTTCGCCGAGAATATTTTCGCAGGCAGGTGGCTGTAGCGCCTACGAAAATGGGGAGGATGCCTGCAAAAATGATTTTTTCAGGCGAGCCGATGGCCTCCTGTAAAAATAGTGTATTTTCGCATGCCTTGAAGTGCAAGCAAGGTGGATGGCCATCTGAAAAAATCAGTTTTGGCCGCTTGCAAAAATCATTTTTCTAGTAGTGTCGTCCAGTGACAATTAACCTTGAAACCACCATCCACATTTAACTAGGAACTCCGGTGTCCATCTTTCCAAACCAAAATGCCTCAAGAGGAGGCTTGTAGAGATAGATTAATTAATGTAAGCAAATCTCACCAAGGATTAGGGGTGGGCACAAATATATTGAAAACCGGACACCAAACCAAACAGAGCCGAAGTAGCGGTTTTTTCGATGTTTGGTATTTCCTTTGGTTTTTATTCTCTGTTTGTTCGGTGTTTGGTTTTTGTACGGTTTGCTGTTTTTGAAAACCGATGAAGCCGAACAACCGATCTATGCAGAAGCGCTGCTAGTCCAAAGCCCTTATGTGGTCTTTTTCAACGTGAAACTCTCAAGGCCCACTTAATTCGAGTAGCCCAAAGCCCATTATCCCAATGATGATACTAAAGAATCACGTGGAGGTTGTTTGCTCCGTGCAGGACACATGGGTGCTCATCTCTTGCAGCCCCAACCGCCTGCTAGAACGTACGCCGTATGAGCAAGTAGGTTTTCACAGTTAACTGGAAACCAAACCGAAGTACATCGGTTTATGCGGTTTTTATTTTTTTTAGCAAACACTTCAGTTGGTATTTCTAAGAAACCGAGATTCTAGATAACCAAAGAAATCGAACTGCTTTAAGCGAATAAACCGAATGCCCACCCCTACCAAGGATGCAACGCACTACTAACACCTATACATTTGAGGACTTAATTTTGAGACAGTGGAATAAAAATCCCAGCTTCTGCATCATGTGATGCACACAGTCGTTAATTATTACAATAATATGGTACTTGTTAACTGCACCATAAAGCAGTAAACGCTATAAAGAAAACAAAATATCAAGCACATATCCTATTAGTAAACTTCCATCCATATGTGGTGAATATCTCCAACAAAGTAGTCTTCAAAAAACGGCACACTGCTTTTATATGGTGTTGTTCCTCCTCCTTTTGCATCAAAGCTCAGAATCGAATCCAATGGGTGCCCCTAAAGATTACCTGCATAGGTAAATGAACATTTATTTTCTCAAAAACCATGCCATTACGACTTATCCATATTGCCTAACACATAGCACTTGCTTCAACCAAAATAAGAATCTTTAGCCTTTTTGAAACACCTTGCAACCATATTCCAATATTTGAAAAACTAATAGGTGGTGGTAGGCCAAAAGCTATTTAAATCACGCGCCACATGAACTTTGTAAAATGGCAATCGAAAAAAGATGTTGCAAAATGCAAAACCTTTTAGAGCTTAATAATCCTTAACATGAATTCAAAACACATTAAAGGCCATTTCTATTCCTTCTTCCTTTCTTTGCTGGTTGTTGTTGCCATTTCATGGATGTTCACTTCACTACAAATGTGACCATTTGAGAGAGACCGTTCAATTTAAACCACGTCTCTGATAATGAACCTCAATCATACACACTGATTAGAGGCACACATATATGACAACTGCACAACACTTCTTCTCCGCACGCGTATGTGATCATAGACGTGTCATTATATAATGCTTCTCTAATATTATTTTATAGATGCTGGCAATTTTTTTTGTTTGTAACGTCGTGCCACCCATTTGGTGTTCCATGGGGGGCTCCTACCTGACGCGCGTGCGGGCAACCAATCAAGTCGTTCGCACATTGACCGGGCGAGGGTAGCCGTGTTTTCCGGTTTCCTACGCGTCGTGACAATTTCTGGTGCGTGTAGCACCAAAAAATTCGCCATGCACAGCGTTGACCTTTTCTACGCTTTTTTCCCTTTTCTAAAATTTGATTTGAAAGTACAAATTTTGAGTTGAAAGATTTCAAATTTTGAGTTAAAAGTTTTGAAATTTGGGTTGCAATTTGCAAATATTGAAATTTTGGTTGAATGTTTTGAAATTTGATTTGAAAATTTTCAAATCCAAGTTTATAGTTTTCAAATCTTTACTTGTAACTTTTCAAATCTGAGTCAAAAGTTTTCAAAATTTGAGTCGAAAGATTTCAAAATTTTGACTTGAAAGTTTAAATTTCGAGTCGAAAGCTTTCAAAATTCGAGTTTAAAGTTTTCAAATTCGAGTTGAATGTTTTTAAATTTTGACTTGAAAGTTTTCAAAAATTGGGTTGACAATTTTCAATTTTTGGGTTGAAGGTTTTCAAATTGTATTTGAAAGTTTCAAATTTCACGTAGAGATTTTTAAATTTTTAGTAAATAAAGGAAAAAACTTTCTGAAAAAAGGAAAGGTTAATTAATACTTTGACTATCGGAAGTAAAAAATTAAGCTAATCACGATTTTTCCTCCGAATCCACATGCGCGTGTGCCTCCCGATGTTTTCTTGCGCGAAAAAATGGGAGTCGCTTCCTCGCTGGTTAGCCAGAACCGCACGAAACGACGTGGGCTGAAAATGCACGCCAGATCGTTAGCTATCGCGTCTGCGCTAACTAGGAATTTCGGTTCCATGGTAGTATGTTGTCATTTCATGAGTGGTCACTTCATTACAAATATGATCCTTTGAGAGACAAAAGGCGGAGAGCCGCTTAAATTGTTTTCCCTGGCCAGAATGGAACGATCATTTGCAACACTAGCTGCTTACATTATTTTTCTCAACCATCCTCCTATCGTATTCTGCTTGCACAAATAGGAAAACGCCAACTTAAGGGCTTCATCCAACCATGTAATTGGTCTTGCTTGTAGGTAGGATTGAAAAAGGCTATTGGAAGTCAGAGCCGCTAGATCGTTTCTGCTATGAGATTGGCAATTTATGACTTATGACGAGTCTCAGGCTGTGTTTTTTTAGCTAGTTAGAATTAGCTCTTTTTCGTTTTTCGTTTTTCGTTAGCACGTTTTTTAAACTGTTAAACGGTATGTTTCGTGCGAAAACTTTTCATAAAAAAGTTGTTTAAAAAATCCAACAAATTTATTCATAAAAATTTTATATATCAATACTTAATTAATTATATGTTAATTACGTTTCTCGTTTTACGTATAACTAATTAGCTCATCCAAACCAAGAACGCAGCCTCAGTAGTGCTGCCGTAAGATTTTATCTGCTCTTCGTGCGGGTTTCTATCAATTTTTCATCCATTAAACGTGCTGGAACGCGCCGCCGCTCAGCTGCGCTTCGAACAACCCGACGGAGGAGAGCACCGCACCAGCCTCCGTCCAGTAGCCACTGGCCGCCGATGATGCCTGCATCAAATATCACATCAAATCAGAGGGCCAATCTGTAAACTGTTAAACTTACATGGGCTGGGCTGAGATTAAATCGAGCCTAACATGTTCATATTTTACGGTCAAGAATCCAGGGCCAGCTGGACCAGTGCTGAATACTATTAAAAAGCCAGTTGATAATGCTATCCTTGGGCCAAATCAGCCATCAATGGCAAATTAATCTTTGGCCCAGCCCAGTCAGATTGCGCAACTGCATATAAAGTGGGAAGGGGTCTTACTATCTACATGCTGTGCTGAAATAATGCCGCAATTCTCAAATTCCTCCTTGTATAACTCTAAATTTTATTGTAACCAATAATATTTTACGATGCAGGGTATGTTAGGTTTTGATCTCTGGCTAACGGGTCAGAGAATGTGTGGTGGGTGTCAGTGTCAAGAATAAAACATATATTCTTTATATGGGTTTATATGGGTTCGTGGTATACAGAAATATCATATACCTACTAGTATACGAAAAGGTACCTTTGATTAAGAAAATACGATGGATAAAAAAAGAAATTGTCTTTCCGGAATGAAAGATGTCTCGGATAAGAAAAGAGAAGCGGAGTTCTACTCGAACATTACAAGAACTACTCGGATCGTATTCATACTTGTCTTTCTAATTCTACTTAGACAAGGGGACAACCGAAGGTATAAATACAAGATCCCCTACGAGAAGAGGGGACATGCCAACATATGCCAAGTCAGAATACAAACCTAGACAGACCCAATCTAGAACCACAATGGCCGACATGAGAAATCTAGCGCTACCTTAAATCTCGCCGAGTTCATATTCGAGGAAGAAGACTATACTAGCTGTTGACTACATGTGACAGCTCCATGCTGCCAAGCTGACATCGACTACATTAGATCATTCTAAATATTGTACTCGTGTGATACTGATATATAAAGGCAACACCTGCCTCGGCCAACAGAAGTAAGGCTATTACCTGTCAGTTAAGGGACCCGAACCTGTATAAAAATTCATGTCTCATGTCTCTTTTACCTCAATCTCGCGTATACCCTGGTTCCAACGATCCCCATACTTTACAAATACCATGGTTGAAGTATAGCTTGTCGATAGTGATGCGCCACATAGGGGACTTGGTGCTTCAAGGTTTTGACGAGATGGGTTCAAGAGCGGGTCTTCCGACGAAACACTCTTCGACGACTTCGGACCTAGGAGATATGACTCGACCGGAGTGTGTTCTCCTATAGAGCGGGACCCTCGTCATCTCAATCTTCATTAAGATATTGCCCAATGGATTTTTCGGCGAGGGATACCTCAACGACTTTGACCCTAGGAGATTTGACCCAACCAGAGTATGTTCCGTGACCAGATCAGAATCATCGCCGCTAATAAATCGATCTACCGAGATCGCCCAGGCTACAAGACATCCCCGCCGCAGGAAATATCAATTCAATATCGTTGATCATGAGACCCGTCTCCGGAGTGACTTCTCATGAATCGACAGCCACCGTGAAAATCGTCCAATCAGATCGGCGACTACCCAGCTGCCATATTGGTCGAAAGACGACGCGCTCGCCGAGTAGATCGAACGGCTAATGCTTTTGCCGAACAATTCCTGATGGTTTTACTCAGACTTTGTCATGTTCGCTGGATCAACCTGGATTCTTCTATATCCACATGGTGTACCACACGAACCTACGTGCAATACGGTCAAGTACCAAACCTCCACGAGCATGCACATGGCAAAGGGAGAAATCAATACTACCAGTATCTACTACTATTCTTCTACTCCATGTATTCCGGGGCATATGATAAAGGAAATATAGATGAATTATCTCCCATAGAGTACAGGTTAAGGTAATTAGTAAGATTGATTTTTAAAATTAATCTACTAATTTCGTAGATATATTTGGCATGTATCTACACAGGTACGTAATATTTTATATACAAATTTATCATACCTATTTCCATATCCATAATTTATTATGTTTACCTATAGCATGTTTTTTATACAACATCTATTGTGCGAGCATTTCCTATATTAGTCCGACTACAGTCTAATACTGGGTTTGCTCTGTTTCTTATATATAAATTATGTTTGTTTACGGTATACATAGTATCTGATATTTAATCTAAATCTGTTCATTATATCCTGACAATAGTAGGAGATTTATACAATTTTTCGAGTACATACTTAGTAATCTTTGCTGTATATCTTGTCTTCTAAAAATATTTTTCAGGAATAATCAAACATTCTAGTAGGCAGAGGTCGAGTACACCGCATTGTCGAGAACGTTCTCGAACAAACGAGTTGTCGGACCAAACCTATCAACAGAGACTGGCGGCCTATCTCACATCTAGTACCGGTCACGACCCGGTCTATTGTGAAAAGGTTGCTACGTACAATCTCCTCGCGAATGTTGTCGGCTTGATTACTCGGCATGATTGTGAATTGACGTCTGATATGCTTATAAATTGGGTATGTGAGTCATGCTGGACATATGAGATGCACGTGTAATAACCAACTCAAGTGCCCCTAAGAGTGATTGAGGTACGACTACACCTAATTCTCGACCAATGTGGAAGCAATCCCACCACCTCTCTAAGTTTTCTACGAGTGGTCGAGGTACCACTACACCTGGTCCTCGATCAGCGTGGTAGCGACCCCACCACCTCTTCGAGTTTTCTACGAGTGGTCAAGATACGACTACACCTAGTCCTCAACCAGCGCGGTAGCGATCCTACCACCTCTTCGAGTTTTCCACGAGTGGTCGAGATACGACTACACCTAATCCTCGACCAACGTGGTAGCGATCCCACCACCTCTCCGAGTTTTCTACGAGTGGTCGAGTACGACTACACATTTGATTCTCGACCAGTGTGGTAGCGATCCCACAAACTCTACAAATATTCTACAAGTGGTTGAGATACGACTACACCTGATTCTCAACCAGCATTATAGCGATCCTCTCACCTCTTCTACAAGTGGTCGAGAATGACTACACCTGGTTCTTGGCCAACGGTTGTAGTGATCCTCCCACCACCTCTATGAGTAGTCGAGGTACGACTACACACTTGGTCCTTGATCAGTGTTGTAGCGATCATCATCCCACCACCACTATGAGTGGTCGAGTACGACTACACACTTGGTCCTCACTCGACCAGTGTATGTAGCGTTCCTACCATCTTTATGCATGAATCTATGTAAGTTTTTAATACAAATCAAATGTGCAATATTTATCCGTTGCTTCTCTGTTCTCATATCGCTACTAATCACCGGGTTCCCTGAACCTTGGCCGAGGACGCTTGCTACTATTAGACTAGTCAGGCTGCTTAGGGTCAAACGACCATGTCATACTGGTTATGTCAGAGTACCCACTATAACGTATTAACTAACCATGTAATCGGGAATTGGTTTTCCCAACTTCACGATTGGGGGCTAGGAATTCAATTCTTCACCTTAGTTTATTATGAGATTCAAGCTGCTATTACAGAATCTTTCCGTAAAACTAGCTGAGGGCTAAGGAGAGTATCTAACTCCGTTCAACTGAAGGCAGCTTTGGTGAAAAATACTCATTTACTAGCACACATAGATTTTCAATATTTCAATTTATATCATATTAATCCCGAACGTTCGCTTGGGGGCTTTCCATCTAACATTTTTTCTGAGAATTGACTTCAGAAAAATCAGATATCAAAGCAATTGGTCTTCTTGGGTAACAGAGACTAGTTAGAGGCTTTATATTAGTCGACATCTTGTCTTGACTCGATAAAGCTCAAACCGACAATTCTTGTACTCAACTAACAGACATATACTGATCCCAGGGCACATAGTAGTCGAAATTTATTTCCGACTAAATGGATGTCGGATTAGTGGATTCAAGTTCAAGTCGAGTTCTCTATGTAGGAGAAGAAAATTATCGAAACTGGAATTCAACAATAATAAAAGGGGTAGCGCACAAGCACCAAAGTCGATGGGTTAAAGGACAAAGGTTTAGACAGGTTCAGGCATTCTATAAAGAAGTAATATCCTACTCCTATTTCGGGGATTGTATCCGCCGAGCTTGTATTAATCTGACGATCGAGTTGTATATGTTGAAGAAAAACTATGCTATATCCCTCAAGGGACGTCCTGCCCTCCTTATATAGCTTTAGAGGTGTGGGCCCCCGGTTTTGTGTACCGGGAACCTCATGTGTATTACAATACCATTCCCTGGATCAGTAGATGGTACACACATGGCACAGTTGTATATCTCAAGCTGACATCGTCTTACAGGTCTTACAATATATTAATAATACAAGGGTAGCCCAAATGGAACCCGAATAGACCAAGCATGGTCGACAGCAACACAAAATACCAAAACAACTAAATGAAGTAGCGGAAGCGAAGCAGCGGCGGTCCATCTTATCCCACACGCATCGACTGGTGAACCTAGGTCCCTATTCCACCGTCCTCGGTAACTCCTTGCCAGCATAGCACATGTACAGGTCGACACCAACACCTTTCTAAAAGATGTAAATAAGCAAGAGTGAGTACCAACCGTACTCAGCAAGCCACCACTACAGAATGCATATAATGTTCATAGGGGTTCAAGGATGGCTTGGTTTATTTGCATAAAGCTAGTTTTCACAAATTATTTCACAAACCTATCCCACTACAGTTTTAACTGAAAACCACGTTGAGTTGAAGTTATCATTAACCTGCGAGGGTTCATCCACCTTCCCCAAGCCTCGCTTGGTCCGGTTTACCCTCGCATCCAATTTCCACAATTTTAACCACTATGACCTTTTTGCATATCAGGCAAGGTCACACCTTCCACACCCATCATATTTTAAGCAATATTACAAATTGACGAGGCTAGTCAAGAGTAATACAAGTCCCGGCGCTCATTAACCGCGAGCACGGCTATTCGAATAGTTTAGTTTACTCACACTGCAGTGGATGTACGCTTTTAATCCCACACTCCGTGACGCACCCAACACATGAGACTTGTCACGGCCCGGTTTTTCAGTTACCCTCGCATGGCGGCACCCGCTCCAAGGACTATGAATCCCCATTGCACCCCCGGCGCCACATTCCTACCTCGAGCCGGTTGTGAGGGGAGTCCTGGCGCTCCCGAGATTGAAGGTTACATCATACATATATAAAGCTTGACGTCATTAAACCACACACTTCCACATTTCCATACCGATATCCAGAACCTACCATGTCTGGGGTGCCACCCCACGAGAATAACCTAGTCCACCGGGTCTAACCCCACTCAAGAAGTGTGGTCGTACTCGGTTCGTTTCCTGCTTAGCTTCTTGACTCGGTCCTTAACTGACCAGGGTCGGCGGCTTACCGTTCCCAGAACCACC